>OV277694.1:18799847-19399847 GCA_922987775.1 Agonopterix subpropinquella | reverse complement strand
AAACAAAGAGAGAGGAGACTCTTTCTCGAATTAGATTTTATATAAATATATTGACCTCAGGAATGCTTCTGGAGTCATTCCATTAGCACCAGGAGGGCAATTTGGGAAAGTTCAAATCAGGCATAGAGTCAAAATACTATGGAGAATATCCATCATTCATCATCGATCACGATTTTAAATGTCACGATTCAAAAATAGCTCTTCAGGGGTGTATAGGTGTGATCTATCCCCCCCCCCCCCAAGCATAAACCAAACCCCCCCTCCCCCCTTCCCTTTTGCTGTTGATTCTAGAGTTAGGTATAGTGGTTTAAGAGTACATACTCCCAGGTGTAGGCAAACAGAGCCCGTAAAAAAAAACAATTTTCCGTGTGGTTTTTATGTAACGACAATTACCACCAGAGATAGTAGCCAGGACCAACAGCTTAACGTGCCATCCGAAACATGAAATCATCTTTCTTTTCAGATAATCAGGTGGTCCAGCCTGCAATATCCTAACCAACTAACTGTCTATCACTAGGAGTCCCCCGTGGGAATGGAACCCACGACCTCCGTGTCGAGAGCCCAGTGCTCTTAACCATTAGACCACGGAGGTAGTTATAATATTATAGGTAACTAAGCAGAGTATACTAACGCGTGGGTAAAACGGGCACTCTCTTCTCAGCCCCCACGATGCCCTCCGCCGCCGCCAGCGCCCTCTTGTCCGTGCGGCTGGACTCTTCACTCTTCTTCTCATTCCTAGATGTCTTCACTTCTGCTGCGTGCGTCACCGCCGCTAGCAGGAGTAGTCCCACCTGTGGCAATAAATTAAGGGAATATAATTCTGAGCGCACTCCATAAAAACGAAGTCTAAAAGAGATATTTCTCTGACTACCCCCTCGGAGATTATAGTCGTGACCATATGCATGCATGCACATTTTTCAGAAACAATCTAGAAACTAATCTCTATGCTTGTATGTTGACAGATTTTCATACACTTTTGAGGCATTGTAACTTTAAAACTACACCAACATTTTAACGAAAACCTGACAACAAACAAGCATAGAGATTCGTTTCTACATAGTTTCTGAAAAATTTCATTGACTTTAATTGGTCAGTATTGAATATACAACGTGTTAATAAATTAGCGCAAAACCTCATACACCCCAACTGATTTATAACAAAAGAATTAGATTGAAACATTAATTTCATTATTTTGATGGTTAATATTTTAAGTTATTCGCATTTTAAGTTCAGAAGCAAAAATGATTTGTTATCATTTCAGCACTGAAAGAAAGCGCTAACGTACTCATGGATACATTTTTATAATCTTGTTTTGGTAGTAAGTAGGGTGAGTGTGCCCGTGGGGTGGGTTGACATCGGGTTTAGTAAATTAAAAATTTTACGAAAAAAAAAATTAAAATTTTGAAAAAAATTACCTATGTTGAAACCATGATAATTCGATTCTTCTATCGATTCTAAACAAACTACTTTCTAGTTTTGCGTTAATTCATTAACACGTTGTATAACTAATCTTCGTTTGTATGGAGCACGCCAAAACGGTAGTATATCCCCTTAATGAGTTTGACTTGGCTTCGTGGTTTAAAGGCCTTTAGCCTTTAGCCAGCAAAGGCTCGATAATTAGCCTGATTACCCAGGGTGCACCGGACATAATGGGGGTTCAGATTTTTATTCGTAGGGGCTCAGTATATCACTTGCAGAAGCTTCTTCAGGCCAATCAATTACCTATCACTCATATCGGTTAGGTACCTAAAAAGTAAAGACTTCTAAAAACTTGAAATAAAATTGTTTTATATGCTAAGTTTTCTATCATAAAATAAATATGATTCTACACAAAGTACCTATATAAAAATAATCGGAGTCATTGCTGATTTCTACCATACAACCTTAGGCCAGAGGAATTCGCAAACGAAAATAGGTGATCCATAAAATAATGAGATAATCTTATTTTGCCTAATCAATCCACGAATAAATCAATAATACCAGTCTCATAGTTATTATAATTGTATGTAGGTATGTAATTCATTTGATTGATTTCAGATGAAAAGAAAAACTAGGTTTGATTTAATTTTGTTTACTTACTAAGATTTTTGACGACCCGGTTGGTGTAATGGTTACCACGCCGGACTGCCAAACCAGGGTCCTGGGTTCGAATCCCGGTTCGGTCATGGATGTTTATATGTTTGTGCCGTCGTTGTATGGTTTCCATAATAAACAGCCTATAAATAGTGCTTTCTTGGGATCATTACAATGTATGTGCCTGTGAGCGTTATTATTTTATTGGAATATAATCTGCTTTCATTATCGACCGGCACTAACCGAATAACCAACATTACATAATATCATTACATTACTTTTTACAATCTCCAAATTCCTTTCACTAATTCAGTCTAATCCACAAAGACACTACATCAAAATAAAAATATAAAAAATAAAAACAAACCGTGATCCTCATCTCTCACTATCACTTGTCACTAACTACTTGCCACTACTGGAACTGTCTCGCGCATGCGTGCCACTCGCCCGGCGCGTGCGATACGAGTAAATTCGCCGGGTGTGCGCGGGACCTTATATGCACTAGCTAAAGTGCTCGGGGCATTATGTAGTGACGTCGTGGATTGGTCGATGTAATGCGAAGCTTTTATTTTAGGACAAACTTTTACAAGCTGTTTCACGCGTTCCATTTGAGCCGGTGCAGTAGGGACAGGCTACCCTGGACAGGCTACCCTGTTCATCTGTTCAGGTTATAATTATAACACTTATTCCAAAACCTCTTTTATGCCAAATATTTTCAATCACATAAAGTTAGGTACCAATTTTATTATACCTAACCAGGTACTTAACTTTGTTTTTGAATGGGATTCGATGTGCAACTGAAAGTATTTTTTTTAATACAGTATGCAATTTTAGTTTCAGAATTATTATTATGAAGTAGTATAAATTCATAATGTTAGGAATGAATTAAGATCAACTATCTGTGTTTTATCTTTCATCGATTTCTCAAGAATCTTGCTTAATTTGACCTCATAAATAAAAAATCAAATCGTTGCGTAGCATGGAGAAAATTGTAAGTGGAGCTCTTCTCTGATATTGAAAAACAATCAGGTTTCCATCAAAAACTAAAGGAATTCCTTATAACGAGGTGCTTTTATTCCCTGCAAGAGTTTTTCGACTGCGCACAGTAAGTAGCTGCGTAGTTAGTTTAGATAAATATATAATACGAGCTTTTACCCGCGACTTCGTCCGCATAAATTATATACCAGATTTTAAGTCAGATGATAAGCTATCAAACAAAAAAGGTTTCATCAAAATCGGTTCAGTAGTTTTTGCGTGATACTCGAACAAACAAACACCCAAACAAACAAACAAACAAACATACAAACAAACAAACAAACATACAAACAAACAAACAAACAGACAGACAAAAAATCCAAAAATTGGTGATTTGGAATCAGGGACAGGTAAAAACCATGTCGTAATTTTTTTTTGTAAATATCTTCAATGTACAGACAAATTTCTGTTACAGTTTTATAATAGTTTAGATATTACACGTATAGTAAATTAAATATGTCAATAATGAATGAGATAAATATTGTAATAAGTCAAGTTAATAATGAATAAGTTGTAACTACATTTAGTTTGCAGTGCCCTTATAGGGTTCATGTGCACCCTATTTTTATGTGTCCACCTTATGTAACCACATGAAGCAATAAACTATTATGACTATGACTATGACTTTGACTCCTCCACCCATGTCCAGCAGACATAACACCCTCCAGAAACAGATGAGCAATGTTTGATGAGATTACTCGCCTCTTACGAAACCCGTCTGGATCGGTGCCGAACGCAACATACGGCCAATACAGAATGCATTCTAGAAATGCATGCAGTCCCAATAGAGAACGGACACCAAAAAAAGTAACCGACGACACGTCAATTTGCCACAAAGTAGTCTTTTACCGCAGTATTTGAGACAAATTACTTACATAACAATATTGTGTGATTTGAGTGTTAGTTACGGTTAATGCAGTTACGTGAGTTCAATTGCCTTTTTATATTTTAACTCTGGTAAAGTCACATAATTATTATCTAGCTTCTAGCGTCTGGGTATGCACATCTCTGCGTATGATATTTGAATGACATTAACATAATTATATAGGTATCAAAACCTAAATAAAGGCTTTATCTTTCAACTAAAATAGAAAGGAATCTTTTCTCTAATCTCCAAATAGTATAAAACAAAGTCGCTATTCGCCTCATCATTTCTGTTTTTCCGCTTACTTCTTCTAAATCACGCAACAGATTTTGATATGGTTTTCACTATCATTTAGATGATGTCTCCCAGAAGGTTTATGTGTAAAATAAATGTACTTATATTATAGATAATATGAAGGCGAAGACGAAGGCCGTATAATTATCAGACCCCATTAATTTCGTCCCTTGGGCAAATAATATAAATTTACTCCGTGCCGCAACGGATGTCTTTATTTATTTGAAAGTGTTTTTGTGATCAAAAGGCTAGTCTGTTATCATGAGTTTTTGTGTTTAGAATCATCATCATCATCACTGTTTTCCACCAACTCCAAAGCATTTAAGCCTCTCCCCACACTGCCAATCTTCTCAGTAATGCGCAGCTAAGTGAATGTATTAGACGTTAGAATCTACATCAGGTCTCCTGGCCCGGTACCTACCAGGACATTCGATTTCCAATATATCGAGACCGTTTCGGTCCGCACTTCATGGTAATAGAGTTGATGTTGGAATGAAAACGTTCACGCAATTGCGAAGTTCGAATGTCCGGGTAGAGGTCTTGGATCAGAGAATAAGTTCGCTATTTTGTGCATACGTGTTTACTCTGCTGCATTCATCTAGGTATTTCCGGCACATTGTAGAGTACTATAAATCATCGTCAGCCTCTCATCGTCCACTGCCTTTCACTCGTCACGCCACAACGCTCTTTATCCAGTCGTTCCTCATCCAGTCGCGACCCGCTCTGTCTCTGGTCCTCGGAGAGCGACCCACACTACGCCTCCATAATACACGAGGCGAGGCGAGGCGAGGAGGTTCTTGGTCTATATAAACAAATAAATAAAATATACTAGTAGCAGTGTCCAATCCTCGACGTGCGCACTTCGGCATCGGGTCGTAGAGGCGGGTGTCGCCACACACACAACACAACCCGCCGCTCCACGTCCGGTCAAACGTCACTCTGTCTCACTAGTCACTAGTCTAGTCTAGTGCCCTGGGAAGCTCTCTTAATTGCTTCTGGTCTGGTCTAAGCTGAAGCTGTTACGATATGAGAGGTTTTTACCTGACTGCTCCAGAAGAAGGGGTTATTATAATTATGCGTCCTGTTGCCGAAATGAGCGCTAGACCAATGCCCCTTTTAATAAACATGACAATTTGTAATTTTCAATGACAATTCAGGGTACATTGCTGTGAATGTTAGGACACGAGTTACCTACTGCATGTTAAACGGCATTAGTAACCAGCAACGAACGCTGAATTGTTATTGTGAATTAAAGTTTGTGCATTTATTAAATAGTGCCCTGGAAGTGAAATTGTTAGTTAGTTAGATAGTTAGACAGCTTCGAAGTTAAATAAAATCGTTTAAAAAGAAGAGAGATATTATTGAATTATGCCATCGAGTAAAATTACCTATCTTATACTTTTTCATACCTGAAAACCATTATTTTGTACGTATTTTGTCGTAATTACAATAACATTTTGAAAAGTAACTTACAAAAATTATGAGTTATGATGTTATGATTGTCTCTACATAATAGCATAAGCATAATTCAAACAACGACAAAGTCAATTTTGTATCAGAGTCGCAGTCAACAAGTCTGGTGTACCTATTTTAAATGAGACTAGAATATAATTTCTACTATCGGACTTCCAGACGCACCGCGGGATATCATCCCTTTTTGGAAGCTTTTTGGTTGACATCCCACATATCCGCACCAAGCGCCGCCATTCCGATTCTTTTATAATGCGCACAGCCAAGGAGTGGAATGCCCTGCCTGCGTCAGCGTTTCCGAGCACTTACAACCCTTTAAAGTACGAGTGAATAGGCTTCTTCTGGGTAAGCTCGCTACATCTTCGACCCCATCTTCGTCCTGAGGACTGGATTGAGGTCAAGAGAAAACCCATCGTTAATAATAATAAAAAAAAAAATCTGTAGGTATTTATTTTTAATTATTGATCAGGTACTTTAGGTCTACAAAACTTGAACTGAGTAAAGGTTCAGATCCACTCAAATGCATGGAACAGCATTTGATCCAGGCATTCAGTTTATCAACACCTTGTATAACTATAATACATAAAAATTAAAAATGTAGGTATATAACTAGTACTTATGTAAAACTGAAAGCGAAACTCATTACAAGTATAACATGCTATTTACCTTCTATTGTCACATTATTCAATAGCACCTGTGTAAATAAAGTTCGATTTGCGACGAATCGGATGAAAACCAACACCACCCCACGGCCGCGGTCGAGTTGTATTCACTGTAAATAATTATTTATTTCGACACTCGCTGTGTCAACATTTTCAAATACATATTGACATTATTTACTTTAGTTGACGAACAAAGCACTTTAAATACAACATAATTAGTAGTGCTTCTCGTGGTACTTTTAAATACATGAACTAAAAGCTTATGATGGAAGAAGGTAAAGTGGAGATCTCTTACTGATACTCCACTATCTTCCATTATGGGTCACGGCATGGGGGACCGACCGATACGTGGTTATGATATGAAGTGACTAAGGAATAAAGTTTCTTTTACAGTCCAGGCGAAAGGCAGCCACATATCCATGCATAGTATATATTACAGATTTATAAGTTCCCCTGATGTACCTGCACAGTTGAGAAAAGCCTATGCCTAAAAATGGCGCCTTTTTTCTGTTTTTAGCACGGCCATCAATCAAACTTAAATAATTCAGAATACAGTTAAAAACAAAACTTGTTATTACAAATATCTCGGAACTCAGTCTGAACTGAGATATAAAGGCTTGAAGTGCACTTAATAGCAAAATTTTCAACTTCAAGCCTTTATATCTCCGTCCGGGCTGAGTTTAGGGATATACATGTTAATGACATAACCTCAGGGTTAAAAGCTCCAATTAAAATAAAATAAAAAACTGAATAAAAAAATAAAAAAAAAGTTTTGTTTGTTACTTTATTCTGAAATAAAATATTCAAGTTCGGTTGCTGGCCGCGCCAAAAATAACGGTGAGAAATAAGGCGCCAACCATACATACAAAACCCGCATTGTCTTTTTAATAGTGCGCGAAATTATATTGATCAATCAGGATGTGCCACCATCATTCCCTTGCCAGGATTAGCTAATTGTTTTCGTGCCCTTTTCGCTGCTATCCGACTTTGCACCCTTTGATTAATAAACGACTTCGGGTTTTGTCGGGGGACTGTGTAAACGAAGATTGACGAGGGTAATTATTTTCCTGTTTGTCAATAACAACAGTATGACTACTTAATTTTATGTAACAGTAATTATAAAAGCTTTCCACAGTGTAATTAGCAAACATCCTGTTCAAACGCAAGAGAACACAAGCGGGTTCATCCATGTCATCATCGCCACGCGCCGCATGCTCCACGTTTCAAAAGATTCCTCACCGGTCACACATCGCACCGGTCTGGTTTCCCGTCTGCCTCGGGCCTACCGAGACGAACGGTGCACGATAAAATCGAAGTCGATTTCGCAACATAACGTATAATTATTTATGTAATTTAATTTAATTTATTTAATAGGTACAATAACAGCTTCCAGCAGCCTTAAAGTATTTCGCATTACAAACAAAATTTCCATGTTCTAGTCGCTAATACATAGGCCAATTAAAGGTATAGGTACACAAAATTCAAAAATCACATGGTATTACAATCATGATTAAATCTCGAAGCAGTAGAAATTAGAACATAACAATTTAGAAGAGGACAATATTTATAGATACTAAGCAAGCAATAATAATAATAATTTAGAATCTTGGAATTGTGGCAATCTCTTTTATTAAAAGCTTAAAAAACTCTGTGCTGTTTTCTAGGAAAAGATTTAATTTAGAACTCAGATGACTTGTCACGTCACTCAAATAATTATGTTTTTCTCGACACTTCAATTTATATTATTCTGTTCGACTTCAATAAAATACGTTTTTGCTCGAGCGCGATAATTCGAATTGTAAATATTTCTGATATGTAAATAAATGTATATAGTCCATAGATTTATATATTACTAGCGTAAGGATAGGCCCGTCAGAATATTTTACAAAAACCTTCTTCAAAGAAACAAAAATTTGCGCCATCTGTCATAACTCGTATACGAACTATATCGTGTCATATATTTTCGAGTGCTCTAAACTGACATTTTTCCTTGCATTTTAGAGCCAACGAACTGGGGACAATAGTCAAGCTCATAGGCCATGTCCTTACGCTAGTAATATATATGTCTTTGATATAGTCAGTAAAACTCGGCCTCTTCTTGAAGTACCTAAAGTGGTGACCAGACCGACGTATCAAATAGAATGGTAAACGACAGTCAGACACCAACTATTTCACCAGAGCATGCTGAGCTGTACCTTCAAATTGACGACCTCAGCAAGCAGATTGCGGCGCTGGCCGCTAGCGTTGACGATGCAAGATCGAGATCAAACTATTCAAACTCTTATCCCCGTCGTCCCCGCCCTGCACGTTCTCGGAACCGGCTACACAAAATTGACTGCTGGTGCTGGTACCATAAACACTCAGTTTTACTGACTATATACATTTATTTACATATCAGAAATATTTACAATTCGAATTATCGCGCTCGAGCAAAAACGTATTTTATTGAAGTCGAACAGAATAATATAAATTGAAGTGTCGAGAAAAACATAATTATTTGAGTGACGTGACAAGTCATCTGAGTTTTAAATTAAATCTTTTTCTAGAAAACAGCACAGAGTTTTTTAAGCTTTTAATAAAAGAGATTGCCACAGATGTATGTATTTTATACAAAGATATCAATGTACTGTACGAGTACTAGATACGGTGTTCAGTAGTAACTGCATGTTACTCTGCAATGCGGTGTTAAAACCGCATTGTTGTTAGTTTACTCTATGCTAATGGGAATGACAAACCAATCTGAATACCAATCTGTCATTTTTTTCAATAATCATTTTAATTTTATATTGATGTATTTAAATTAGTTATCACTATAAAAACCGCCTGAAAGTTGTTTTACGGGATACTTTTATTCGAACATAAGGTAAGTATGTAAAATTATAAGGATATGTAATTATTAATTTAAATTTTAGAAAATAGGTAAGTCTATTAATTTCCTCAAGATTGGGTAAGTCCATTACTTTTTGTCTCGTTTCGGCACCCAAAAAGCGACATTTAAGGAAAAGAGACGGGTATTAATGATCATAGATGAATCAAGAGACTTAAATCAGAGGGCACAAAATAGGCACAATACATGCACAATATAATGAACTTAAGGCGGGTGCCAGACGAGGATTGAAATTGAAAATGACGCTAAGATCGTTCATACTTGAGATTATATTTTTATACTTGTTCATGGGAAAAATTTTTATGCGAAAACAATTATTTGATTTACCTTTTACCTCGAGATGAAAAAGATTTATTGACAGCTAAAGTCATCATCGCGATATAGCGTTTTAAATTATCATTGATCGCGACCGGGCACAGTGGATCCGTTCTGAAAAAAGACGGACCTGAAGTCGGAATTTCGTGCAGATTTTTTTTAAAGAAGAGATAATAACTATCCTAGTAACTTTTATTCTTTCAGTAAAATCTATGGGATGCATGGTTTATGAGAAAAAAAATTATACATATTTTTTTGTATGGAGAAGAACAACTTTTATTTTATTTCTTGACTTGGTTCAATTTGGGACGGGATTGGCTTACGTTTTATGAAAGACCAAATAATACTGGACCAAAAAAAAACTAGTGCAGTCACTTGCAGCGAAGCGAGAAATTAAGTGTCAAAAATTTCATTTTTTTTTCAAAGAGTTGCAGGTTTTTGCCAAACTTTTTGTATATTTGAAAATGAAATTTTTGACACTTAATTTCTCGCTTCGCTGCAAGTGACTGCACTAGTTATATATTTTTTGGGTCCAGTATTGTTTGGTTTTTTTTTCTCATAAACCATGCATCCCATAGATTTTACTGAAAGAATAAAAGTTACTAGGATAGTTATTACCTCTGCTTTAAAAAAAAAATCAGCACGAAATTCGGACTTTAGGTCCCAAGTCCGTCTTTTTTCAGAACGGATCCACTGTGCCGGGTGGCGGTTAGCAACAAGATTTACATCTCCGTGGTCTCCTTACTATTTTTCTTTTCATTCGCATAGTATTATTTAATTTGTGTATCTTTTTTAACTGATTATCTCAATGTTTGTTTCGTAGTAATCTGTTCACAGTTCACACAATCAAAAGTTATGAGTAAGTATCTAATTCTAAAATTTCAGGTACGTATTTCAGTGGTCTGCACGTAAGTAGTCGAGAATGCCCAGATAGTAGGTATAATACCCAACATAAATATGAACTGTCGCATCTGTCTTGGCCGGTGATGCTCTTTGACCAAATAATAGTAGTTTCTGTTTTATGTAAACTAGATGGCACTAATGTTCCCAAAGAGTTTTGGAACAACTTGTTTGTTTGAACGTGCTTGTCTATCGCTAGAGTTCATGTCTATGATTTTATACTTAACAATTACTTGCAATTTCCACCGCCTTCAATCACGGCTTAGTAAAAAGCCATTTCTCATTATTGCTGCCGATTGCATGCAATCTGAACTACATTGCTGCTTGTTCACGCAGCAGCATGCTATGCTGTTTCAAGTTTCTTTCTGTTTCAACGGTCGATGTACTACAGATAGCTTTAAAACGGCTTTAATTCTAGGAATTAATGATCTTCCACTCGCACAAGGACACAAAGTTGATGCATATTTGCGAGCTGTCAAAATTAGATTCTGGAAAATCACTGTTTGACACAATCATCGTGAGGAAACCCGCAAGCTTCAATTTCAAGGAGTTGATCGTGTTTACTGCCTGGTGTTCACCTATTTGTTTGGGAATGGGGATAAATTGTGTTTTTCTTTACATTCCGACATTATCGTATACCGAAATTCTGGGTATCCGTCTGATTCGTCGCCCACATAGATTTATAGGTGATACCTACATACACGCACAGTTTAAGTGTGCATCATCCACGAGAGATCACTGCATTATTTTTGTTCTTCAGTCGAGTCGATGGCATGCAATTAATCATTGAGTCAGACGTGTGAATATGTTTTTATTCAACATTAGAGTCTTGCTTACTGTCCAAAGCAAATAGATAATTTCTAATTCTAATTAGCGCTAAATTAAGATACGCTGTCACATCGTGCGTTCAGTACTTCAGTACATCACTCGGGGAGGCTCTCTTTGTGGACCTTCATTTGTATCATTAATTCATTAGTGCTCTGTTATAATATCATTTAATTACTATTTCATAATTCATGAAGAATTTCTGTTATAAAAAAATTGTTTTATTTATAACTAGCTGTTGCCCGCGACTTCGTCTGCGTTAACCAGAAAAAAGTACCGTTTGTATTAATCCAGGCCATGGTCTATCTGTATGCCAAATTTCATCAAAATCCGTTCTGCAGTTTTTGCGTGAAAGCGGAACAAACATCCATCCATCCATACTTACAAACTTTAGCGTTTATAATATTAGTAGGATTAATTAACATTTAACATAAAATTAAAGGGTTTACGGCTCAAAAATTTTCAGAAAGTAAAATAATCGCTCTAAAACGACCTGTCAAAATCAACATCCTATGTTGGACAGACTATAGTAAGGTCCAGCGAGTGTAACGTACACGGCACGTGTGTCCACACTGTTCCAGTACTGGATGGTTGCGACATCATCGCGCTGATGTCCACTTCGGGGTAAACGTTTAGAATAGAAACGTAACGAGCTGCTTTGTGCAACTAATTTACTTAATTCTCACTAAATGATGTTAGGTTACGTTTATACTAAGCCCTGAGCTTTTACCGTCGATTCTAAATAAAGGCATGCTTATGCATATGTTGCTAATTAATTACGTTCATATTACAGGGTCCTACTTAATATGCTGACCGTTTTTTAAGGAGATGATCGGACCATGAAACTAAACAAACTCTATGTCTATGGGACCATTGTCGAAATCGCAATTAAAAAATCAGCTGTTCCTAACAAAACTGAAATCCTTCTAGACCTAAATGTATGGGGCAGCAGATTTTTTTTGCGATAAACTCCGCCTATGAAACCCTTACCATTACCCCTTAGTCGCGTCGAATGACATACCAAGGGAAGAAATGGCGTGGTCCACGTTTTGGCCTGCGAAACTAGGTAAACAGGGTGTCCCAATACTCAATGTCAAGCCGAGAACAGGAGATAGGAAACCATTTTGAAAACTTGATTGAATGGGCAAACTTGAGATAACTTGCCAGGTTAGCGTCATACGTTTTTTTATACAGAGTGTAGTCTGAAAGTTACCAAGGAACAAAAGTTACCGCAGAAGTCTGACAAAAGATAGTGTTTTCTTTAAGAAGTGTGACAAGTAACAAGTATTTTCATGAAAAAATATAAAAATTTTGAGTCACTTCATATTATCATATATTCATATTATGTTGGCAATTTTCCCATTGATCACAAAAATTACAAAATCTCGAAAACTATCAAACTTTTATCATATTTTTTTCTGAAAAATTATAAACTAGCCTATCTCCTGTTTTCGGCTTGACGTTGAGATTGAGGACATCCTGAAGTGCATTTTTGAAAATCATACGAGTGACTTGGCAGTAGAAAGATGCATAATCTCCATAGTAATTTTGACATTTTCTACTGCCAAGTCGCTCGTATGATTTTCAAAAATCGCACTTCTGTTTGATATAAGCATTTTTATACAACGTGTTAACGAATTAACGCAAAACCTCATACACCCCAACTGATTTATAACAAAATAATTAGATTGAAACAATAATTTCATTATTTTGATAGTTAAAATTTAAAGTTATTCGCATTTTAAGTTTTGAGGCAAAAATTATTTGTTATCATTTCAGCAATGAATGAAAGCGCTAACGTGCTCACGGATACATTTTAATAAACTTGTTTTGGTAGTAAGTCGGGAGAGTGTGCCTGTGCGGTGGGTTGACATCGGGTTCAGTAAATTTTAAATTTTACAAACAAATTATTTGATATTTTGAAAAAAATTACCTATGTTGAAACCATGATAATTCGATTCTGCTCTCGATTCTAAACAAACTACTTTCTAGTTTTGCGTTAATTCATTAACACGTTGTATAGCCGTTTTAAAGGTATACGTTCAACTAGTTCAACTATGGATGGGTAGGTTGATCTGTTCGTTTGTGTTCCTATCTGTCAAAGTTCAACATATTCGGTAAATCAAGAATCTCAACCCTAATCAGCAGATTGCATCCTGGAACTGGGAATGCAGTGCGAGGACAACTTCCATGTTTTACTTCATATTCATAATAGGTGCTATTTAGCGTCATTAATTCATTATGTGTACACAATTAAGAACATTTTTTCTGTGTTTATGTCTGGTGTACTAAGTGCTATGTGACCCGTGTGGAGAAATATGTACATTTATACATGTACGGAATACTCTACATTTGTAGAGGTTTTGTAGCTCAAAGGTTGTGCACACGCAGTAAGTATCATGTAACATTATACTGCACTGCTTACAAAAGAACGTTTATTGTACGTCTGTCTGTCTATCGTTTATATGATAGAGCTGTACATTTTGAACTACACTGGCCTTGAATACTTAGTACCACACTTTTAAAATTGCAATAACCTTTAAAGTGCACAAGATGTAGGTATTTTCGGAACAAATAAAAATAAGATGATTTATTTTTTATATAAAAATTTAATAGTCGATTATTCCTGAAAAAAAAAACGTAATTTATAAACAAAAACACTCCTTTTCAAATTGCCGTCTAACTAAAGTGTGATACTTAGTTTTGCAGGTTTTGTTTTTTGTACAAATAGTACTACTGCAGCGGCCAGCAACAGAGGCATTGATGGACGAACGTGTAAATGTGGGCCGAGGCGAAGCCGAGGCACACATACGTAAGTCCATCAATGCCTAGTTGTGGCCAAGGCTTGTATAGTACTTTTCTCAAATAATGCGCGGAAATTAAAACAGTAAATTTTCTCAAATAATTCGCGGAAATTAAAACTCTTTTCAAAATCAATGACGAACAACAAGCGAACAACGAACAATTTTTTTTTCAATAAACAGCTTTCTATTTGCAAGCCAGTTCGTAATTTAAATAAAAACCTTTGATGAGTTACCTTACACCACCAAATGTACATTATTGGTATAGCGGATTTGCTAACAAATCATTCAAAAAAGCAAAAAGTAAAAAATTTCCCCCATTGACTTACAAACAGGGGGTCCCCAATTATTTCTGTTTTTGCTCTACCTATCGTAAAAACAGTAATACATACACATACAATCACCAAACTTGATGTAATGATAGTGCAAACTCTAAGGTAAAACAATAAGTAATAAAAATCGGACAAGTGTGTGTCGGGCTTATGCTAAGGATCTCAATTGTTTGTACCTAATATTATATTGTGGTACCTACCAAATCCTCGGTGCGCGAGTTCGACTCGCACTTGGCCGGTTTTTATTAAAACTGAAAGATTGATGAAGCCAACAGAAAAGCAGATTTATTAAAATGAGCTTACGCTTGGCTTGCTTCTGACATGTTTGACTGCCATTGTTATAAACTTGTTTTAAAAGCAAATTATTATCTTCTTAATACAGTGTGTAATAGTTACGTAACAATTCCTAAAGTTTATTAATATACAGTGTGTAGGCGAGATAGGCGAGAGAAGTGTGTCACGCAGGATCCAGGCTCTCTGTCTACCCCAATAAGGAACGTCTTGAGTGGATCTTAATGTTTGAGTAGCGTCGCAATAAACATATTTATTATACTGATATGTTTAGTAGAAACTAGAAACTACCTTAAGGGGGGTCGTTACGCATTATGTTGCATTTAAACTTGAAGGTACCAGAAGATTCGATATTACGATAGTGGTACCTCTACTAAAAGTTACACGAATACAATTTGTGTAATCAGTGAGCGTTTTAGTAATATTCAAGAATATAAGTTTTCACAACAATATACTAAGCAAATTCAAATTTTGGTTTTTTCAAAAAAAATCGCCATGTAATCAATGGGTAAGTAAATCTGTCAATTACTTTACATACAAATAAAAATACATAATATTTTGAATAAAGATGAGGAAATAAAAGTAGGTACAAATAAGACGGTCTTATCGCTAGAAAGTCATGCGTATTGCTATACTAATAAATTTTTCATTGTTTAAAGTCGTTTTATAAGAACTTGTTGCTCGTGGCTTTGCCCGTTTATATATATATATATTCAGAATGTAATGTAGCCTATGTTCTTTGTAACACAGGCTACTCTATGCCCAATTCAACTCTATGCAAAATTTGCAGACACATACACTACTGGTTAGAGTGTAGGTAATTAGCCTAGATACTTCTTGTTTATTAGTTTATTATTACATTTTATGAGTTCTTAGCTTCATATTGGTACATTCCGGTTTTGTACAACGTCATGCGTGACATTCCACCTTAATTAAAGTTTATTGATTTATTTTCTAATCTAATTTTTATCTCATGCCATAATACTTTCTATTAGTAGTGAACTACATAATATATTGCGGTTTGAATATAACCGGTAGATAGAGCGGTACATTATGTAATGTACTCATATAAGTTGGACGAATTTTAGATATTCTGGAACGTCACTAACTGAGATGCGTCATCATCATCATTGGTTCAATATCAAACAAATACAGGGTGTAGCAAAACCTAAGTAGTACGTAAGGGGGTGCTTCAGACCATCAAATTGAAATTGCTTGAAACCAACATCTAGAAAAGATAATAAAAACCGGTCAAGTGCGAGTCGGGCTACTCGCGCACCGAGGGCTCCATACCGCACAACCACACAAAATATTAACAACAAAAAAACATTTTTTCTCCGAAACCTTTAGCACAAGACCGACTCACACTTGGCTGCTTTTTATAATTAGTTGTTATACTGTAGAGTTTCAAATATTATTGATTTTGAACATGTTACAGCCATGTTGTGCTATTTCGAATCAAATTAAAGATTGAAAAATTCAGTCTCGGGCGGGACTTGAACCCGCACCCTTCCAAACCGGGGAAGTGCGTTATCCAATTTCGCTACCGAGTCCACTAGCCAGAGAACGAATTTTTCAATCTGTTGCGTTTGATGGGACGTGAGCGACATTTACTGGCAGTTATTACAAACTAGCCAACCCGCAAGTTCAGCATTACAACTGAAATTCATACGGTATAGATGACACACCCTGTTCCAATTTCAAATATTATTGATTTTGAACATGTTACAGCTGTAGAGTTTTCTCTATAATCACATCAATTTTGATGCTTGTATGTATTACCGTTTTGACGATAAAGCGAGAAGAAAAAACGTTGATAATAGCTAGTTTCTAGTTGAGAACCCCCCTTAATTTTTAAGTTTTTGTCATTTTTATTATATTTTAACAAATCCGCCGTAATAAACAATATTCTGTGAAAATTTCAACTATCTAGCTCTAACGGTTCTAAAAGTTAAAATAGGTGTCCTACCTACGACTAGAGGACAGAAAACGTAGGCTTCGTAATAGGGTCCCGTTTTCACCCTTTGGGTACGTAACCCCAATAAACGTTCTACAGATATTTTCTTTTAACTTTCATTTTTTAGAACTTTTTTTTTTTTTATTAACTACTTGGTTAGCCAAGTAGTTAATAACTGTCAAATAAAAGTGAGTTACTAAATAATTACTAACATAAACGTTTAAACAATTAAGAGATCTAAAAAATAAACAAAGAAATAAAACAGCCTGTGTGAAAATTAATTCTGTCCCAAGCAATTAAGGCTAAGCTAAATTGCCATATTTTTTTAAGAGGACATTTTCACCCCGGACGAAGATCCCGGACGCCGGACCCCGAACCCGGACAAAGTTTCCGCTTAATTTATGCAAATACAGATTCGAAGCTTGCGGCTGCGACCAAGTATAGGAGGAGACGAACGACCAAGAAGAAACACTAATTTGACTTGCTCTTCTAGTTTGTTACAATACAGGGTGTAAATTTGTGCTGCTTCACACCATCAAACAGACTTACTTTCATTACTGAGCCAACATCAAAAAAATCTGCTGCTTCACTTCATACATTGACGTTTAATAAGGAACAGCAACATTTTTTTTATTTGGATTTTGGCTCCATTGTGATAGTTTTTCAGTTTGATGGTCTGAAGCACCACATTTTTTATTTCAGATTATTCATCTTTTCCGATAAACAAACAGATTTTTTTTATTATGGGACCAATCTATAAATTGCGAAAAAAAAAATCTGCTGTTTCGTACATTCTTCTTTCATCGTTTCCTCTACCCTAAGATTGTCTGGAAGAAATAGCTTCTTAGCGATAAGACCGCCTTATTTTGTGCCTCTTGTATTTTTTTCTCTGTATTTTACTGTTTATGTTTTGGTGTAAAATAAAGAATATTTGATTGATTGATTGATACATTCTGCTCGAGTAGCTATTGACATTTTCATAAGAACTGTTTTTGTTTTTTTCGCGATTAGGTACGAACTCTAAGTTGGATCCTTAGTTAAAGTTGTTCAGTTTGATTTTGATAGTCTGTACCATCCACTAAAATATGTAACGCATTTAGGTTTACACCCTTTACTCAATAACTAATAATTGTTATGGTTATGGCGAAGTTATGGCGCAATGGATTCTTGTTGTAGTAGTTTTTAAAAGCAAAGTTCTGATTCGAATCATTGGGTTACCTTAATATCATGTACCTATAAACCTTATGTACCGCACACGATCGTCACGGGTCACCGGTGTCCGCCGCACGACAACGCGGACACCTCGCGGTCACGAGCTGTCAGATGCCAACAACAGCAATGACCGCACACCGCACAACGATATGGCGGCGAGGCGTGCGACATGAGCGTAATATTAACACTGTGTATTAATTGCTTTATTTTTTTATGTTGACCTTTATGTACGAGCGGTTTCAAATATTCTTTAGTGTTCAATAAAATCTTAAACTAGCTTTTACCAGCAGCCTCGTTTGAAAGGTTCGGAAGTCTTTTCAACTGGGTCCTAAGCCTAAAATCACGTTCTTATTGTTCTGTTTGCGACGTGATGAAAGGAGAAACCGACACGCTTTCCTTCGATTGAGAAGATCTCATGACATAAATTAATATTTTATTTAACTTTTCTCTAGTGTTAATCATACTGCTAGGTATATCACATTCATCGTCGTCGATCGCCACAACGACCAGTCCTACTGCGCTGCCCTCATCCAAGGGGTTCCCCGCCGCCTTCACCAGGTCGTCGGTCCACCTTGTGGGGCTTACTACTTACCCACGCTGCTCTTTCCGGTACGCGGATGCCACTAACGAACTAGTAAGCCCCATCGGCCATCGGCTCTGCGAGCAATATGCCCCGCCCAATGCCACTTTAGTTTAGTAATGGGAAACTTGCACCAAAATTATAATGAGAAATTATATTAATAATTCAATAATTATAGTTGTGAATAGAAGATTACTGAAAGATTTATTCTGAAGTTTTTATATTTTACGCAATATTTCAATTATAAGTTACGTGGATCGGAACGTAATTTAAAACACCAGTCAGCGCAAAGTGACGTCATTCCTTAAGCCAGGTTGTCAATTAGTAGTTAGTTAGAAGAGTACAGCAACAAAATATGTTGCTGTACTCTTCTAATTTGTAATGAGCTTCACGCGTTAAAATGAATAAGGAGTGACGTCACGTCACTGTGAACGTTTTGGCGCGGAATTTGAAAAGTCAACTTTTGATTTGCAATAAATAAATGATTTGTGCATATTTTACGATTTTTGTTTTTGGTATATTTATGTAAGCCTTGAATCTTTATGATAACCTAAAAATATAAAACTGTACAAGTTCCCTGTCAACAACTATGACGACCCGGTTGGTGTAATGGTTACCACGCCGGACTGCCAAACCAGGGTCCTGGGTTCGAATCCCGGTTCGGTCATGGATGTTTATATGTTTGTGCCGTTGTTGTATGGTTTCCATAATAAACAGCCTATAAATAGTGCTTTCTTGGGATCATTACAATGAATGTGCCTGTGAGCGTAAAAAAAAAAAAAAAAAAAAACCTATGGTTCTTCTGCGTTTTCATTTTAGATTCGATCTCACAGGGAAACTTCGAGCATAGCCCTGTCTATTGCCCTTTGGGTGACTTTCAGCCTTTTTATGAGTCCTTGAGTGGACCATGTCTTTGAACAGATTTCAAATTAACTTACTCCCTATATGGTATGAAACTTTATACCATACAGGGTGTAAGTGACAGCCTAGCAAATACTGAAATGGTATTTTTCGCGTTTCCTGAGGTAAGCTCCATAGTGAAAGTTGTTCAGTTTGATGGTCTGAGTTCACCGTTTCAGTATTTGCTAGGCTGTCACTTACACTCTGTATTCCAGCCTACATATACCTACCATCAATCTAACCTGCTGCTGGGAGGCTGAACAGTATATTCTTAGCGCAGATAGCAGATGTCTCGCGTATTATTTAATGGCTACATACAGTTTAACGATAGAACTTTCAAGGCGAGGGTTACAACGGAAGGGAAGGGGGGAGGCCACAAGTGCTTGAGTGATCGTTTAGAAATAACTTTTTAACGACTTGAACGAGCTTGAGGGAATAACAGGCAAGTTTGAATATTACAGCTTTTCATCATCGTCAGCCTGTCATCAACTGCTGAACAAGCTTCACCTACGTTCCGTACTAACTTACTTTTGGGGGTCAGGTGGAAATTAAAGATGTTTTATCCATTTCACTATATCGGTTTATGTCTGTACTAGCTTTTGCCCGCGACTTTGTCCACGTGGAGTTTGGAAAACCCCAAGTATCCTATGTTACTTCTAATACGTCCAAGAATATGTGTACAAAGTTTCATGATGATCGGTTAAGTAGTTTTCGCGTGAAAGCGTAACAAACAAACTTACATTCACGGACCTGAAAAAAAGACGGACGGAATCTCGTCTAATCAAAAATGAAGCACCCATTTATATGAGTGTGCGTGCTGTCGCCCTGTTGCGCGGGACAAAATGGCGGCGGGTTGTCGCGCCTACGCCTAGAACTGGTGCGTCTGTGTGAGTGTAGGTGCTTTGTAGAACAAACGAAATTGTAGCACCTTGCATGCTTCACCTCTTTTTAATGTGACATTACGTCCGTCTTTTTTTCAGGTCCGTGCTTACATTCACATTTATAATATTAGGGATAAGTACCGGGTCCTTCTTAATATGCTGACAATTTTTAAAGGGGATGATCAGACCGTCAAACTGAACAACTTTGTATATGGGAACAACATCAAAATCGCGAAAAAAAATTAGCAGTCCCATACATTTGACTCGAGTAGGTTTGAAGTTTTGTATGGACGAGCAGATTTTTTTTCGCGATTTCGATGTTGGTGCTGTAGAGAAAGTTATTCAATTTGACGGTCTGATCATCCCCTTAAAAAAGTGTCAGCATATTAAGATGGACCCTGGGCTGTCTCCCTGCGTTCCCAGCCCGATCTTAATCGCATCCGCGTCGTCAGTCCCTCACACCTTGGCTACCGCTCTGTGGCCCTCGACGACGTTTTGTTATTGAAGACAATATGAAAGTTATCTACCTAAAATGAGACTCACAGCTTCACAGATTTCCTACAATAATGTAAGTATGTTACTAACCTCAATATTTTGAAATTCCCGAAACTAATTTTTTATCTCAATTTTATTAAAGACTGCTATAGAGGAAAGGCGTTCTCTCGTTTTATGACCCATGTTCCTCAGGGAAAGTTTTACATTGTCTGAATACACCCTTAAAGCTATTTTAGTAGGTGATTAAAAACTAGTGGTGTATACTTATTATTATTTGTGGTTGGGCTATTGCAAGCGAGGGTCGTTATGTAACACTGACCCCATCGCTATTCTTTTGTGTTCGCCCCAAGCTCACCCACATTTTACGCATACCTCCGAACTTATGGTATTTTCTTTTCATTCTCGGGAATGCAAGTTTCCTCACGATGTTTCCTTCACCGCCGAGTTAGTAAATGATAAATACATAGCATAGCATAGCATAGCATAGCATAGCATGCATAGCATCATAGCATAGCATAGCATAGCATATGCTCACGACTATATTCCCCGAGGGGGTAGTCAGAGATATTCTGAAACATCAGAACATCCACGTTTCACTAGTAGTACCGAAACTCTGTCCAGTGTGACGGGGAGTGAGCCCGTCGCCACTTTTAATGGACAGTAGGTACAATACATGCCTCGAAATTGGAGCATGCAGGTTTCCTCACGATGTTTTCCTTCACCGAAAAGCCAGTGGTGTTACAAATCGTGCATAAATTCCGAAAAACTCATTGGTACGAGTCGGTCGAACCATCGCCTCCTGCACGGCACGGCAGGCAAGGTTATTCGCCACGGCTTCATGATACATACATGATAAATACAACCGTACATAAATTCCGAAGAACTTAGTGGTATCGGCCAGGAATCTAACCGCGTCCTTATGATTGAGGCGCTAGCTCTCTTCCGTGTAGGCTAATATCGCTCTCGCATCGTGTATACCTACTTACGTAACGCCCTCGCCTGAATACACCTTATAAGAACAAATAGACCGGCAATTTAACACCGATGCCTCCACGATAACAAAACAACCGGCTCATATCGATTCATACAGGGTGTACAATTAAATGCGTTATTATTATTATTATTTTTGGGTTTGGAGCCTAGACAGGCATGGTGCGTGCATGGTAGGTGCTACCACCACTTACACCATCGCTGGTCTTTTGTGAATGTCCTTTTTACAGTTCTCTGCTAATCCCTACTGCGGCCAGAAATCGTAGTAGGTTTTTGATCGGGATGGTTTGTATCTCATCTGGTGTCAATACCTGTCAATCTAGATGGTACTGCGTTTGTACATCAGGGGCCTACAGTCACATAGTGCAGAGGAGTTTCCATCTCCTTGCGAAATCTGCAGTCGATCGTATCACTTAATTTCAGTAGTGTATGCATATCGAAAATGCGTTGCATATCAAACTGGGTACTTTAGACCATTAAACATGACCAACTATAAAACTGCTGTTTCATAGAAAACGTCAAAGGCTACTCGACCCAAACTGAACAACTATAGTGAAACTTACACTATAGTTGTTCAGTTTGATGGTCCGAAGCATCCTGTTTAATATATTACGCATTTAATTTTACACCGTGTATAGTTTCATATTATCTTGGTTCATATCGTCAGAGAACAACAAATGTAATAGACACCACTTATCTTTATGAACCGCGACAATCATAACTAACTTTTACAATCACTGCTAATATGCGATACTATCTGTGATTGATTGCCTTCTCTCTCGCACTCGTTATCTGATCATCTCTTTTGTTTCACAATAGTAATTAAACCTGTACCGCAGAATACATAATAGTACTACGTACAGAACGATCGATCTCTATTAGCTTCAAGATAAGATGTTTTCTTGAACTACTCGTACAGGTACAGCCATGTCATAATTTACGTTGTTATTGTAATTTTTCTGTGTGGTGAATCTCAAGCACGTTTCCAGGAGGAGGGAGGATAAGTGGGAATTATCTCCCCCCGAAATGAAAAAATCCGAATATTTGTATGGAACAGAACCTGCCTCGAAAGCGTATTGCCAAACTGTATGCTACTACAGACAGGAGTTGCTCTGCAATCGATCACAGTTTGCTTTTGTAGATGAAGAGCATACTGCATACCAGTACAGAGAGTGTCTGTGTTGATATACAGTTTGCTTTAAAACATCAGAGCAAGAAACATACGAGTACAGACTGTCTGCTATCTGACTGCGGTCTGCTGTGGTATTTAATATGGCACCTAAAGTTTAGCGCAAAATACATGCGAGTGCAGACATTCTCTGTCTCTTTCAAATTGATATGTTAATTATAATTGTAACCAAAAAAGTGACTGAGTACTTGCAATTAACAATTACAAGAAGTAATTGGTAATTAATTACATTTTGCCCAGCACTTAGAAGTAGTTAATTTTTAAAAATTTGTATTGTTTTTAATTGGTTAGTATTCAAAATATAATCAGACTTCGTTTGTATGGAGCGCGCTCCGAATTAAATCCTCTTAACATATAATATGAGAGCGAACTTTATATCTATAAAAGATATGAAAAAACACCCTAGTATTATTTAAAGGATTGGTTTACTATCAAACTGAATTAACTTTCACTAAGGAGCCAAAGTCGAAAAAAATAAAAAAAATTGCTGTTCCTTACAGTTCAGTCAAGTTGGTACTGAAGTTTTGTATGAAACAGTAGATTTTTTTTGTTATTTGTTGTTCGATGTTGGCTCCCTAGTGAAAGTTGTTCATTTTGATGTTCTAAAAACTCCCTTAAAATATTACTAGGGTGTTTTTTTACACTCTGTACAGATAACTCTGTACTCATAGTTAATTTGCTCCAAAATAGTGATTATTTTAACGAGAAAAAAGTAACCCTGTACAGACAATGGGTTTCTGTAAACCACAGTTTGCTTTACATAAATGCAAGCAAACTGTATATCTGTACGGATTGCTCTGTACTCGTATGTAGTTTGCTTCAATATTATGGTTTTTTCAGCGAGCACAAAGTGATCCAGTACAGACTATGGGTGTCTGTGGTAATACACAGTTTGGCAATACGCGCCCCGAAATGTCCTCCCCGTACCCAAAGTCTGGATACGTGCATGGTGAATCTGTTTTTTATTTTTTCCTCCGAACAAAGATGGGGTCGAAGATGTAGCGAACTTACCCAGAAGATACCTATTCACTCGTTTAGGCTAGTGCAGGTCGGTCCACGTCAGGTCGTCGCAATGAAACCTAGAACATTGAGCGAACAAGCTCGAATTTTCTGTAATGTACGTATCTATTTCTTTGCGGTACAATTATAATCAGGAGTGAGAGAAGCGTGCTCGAGATTTGACTGTAATATATTTTGGTCTCTCGTTGCGGTAGGAGTGCGCGAAGCGAGCTTGAAATTTTACTGTAATGTATTTAGGTCTTTGCTGTAGAATTAATAACTAGGTACTTAGGAGCGCGCGAAGCGAGCTCGAGACTTTACTGTAATGTATTTAGGTCTTTGCGGTACAACTAATAACTAGGAGCGAAGCGAAGCGAGTTCGAGATTTTACTGCAATATTATTAAGCCTACGATTTAAAACCAAGAGCGAGCGAAGACGGGTTGGTGATGTGATGTCTATATCTATGATATTCTACCTATGCTCCTGCCCCACCAGAAATATACATTATCGATTTATTTTGTGAATACTTACCTAGATGTTTTGGAAATATTGTTTTCATCTTAAGTCAATCTCATTAGAATGAACCTATATTCATTACTTAACAGTGGCCCAATCAAGTCGGTCGGGATCCTTGTTCAATTTAATTAATCATGTTATCGGGCGGATCCGAGGCCCGAGGGTTAGCTTTGTTAATGGTCTGCTCTTTTCTGTCAAGTTGGTTAAATTCATCAGACCAATCTGATACGGACTGCTAAGTGTCAATGCCATTTAGCTTAAAGACTTCGGGGTAACTATTTTTACCTATCTCAGTGTATAAGTAAAAATATCAAGCAATAGTTTGAGTCATGGATGAAATCTACATTGTATTTCCTGTAGTACCTAATGTAAATAAAAACCGGTTAAGTGCGAGTCGGGCTACTCGCGCACCGAGGGTTCCGTACCACATTGTTGTTTTCTCCAGGATGCTTAGCGCGAGACCGACTCGCACTTGGCCGGTTTTTTTATTTGTTGTTATACTATAGAGTTTGCTCTATAATCACACCAAGTTTGACGCTTGTATGTATTATCGTTTTTATGATATAGCGAGAAGATAAAACGTTGATTAAAAACTAGTTTCTTGTGAAATTTGTATTACTTGTTAAAAAATCTTATTATTTTATAGATAAGATGGGTAAAAAATTTCAAGTTCCAAATGTCCAAAATAATATTTGCACCACCCTATTTCTGGTTGTACGTCATACGAGTCAACTAACAGATAAGATAAACTCATGCCGTGTTTTGTTTTTTTTTGCCGTGGGGTGAAAGGCTACCTAAGCATAATCAGTTGAACCCTATGGTTGAACCACACCCCGATATTCCTATCGTTAAAAAATTTGTGTTTATGTACATACTTATAGACTACCTCAAGGTACCAAAAGCTTTACTTGTACGAAAACAAACCGATTCATAAAATACACTGCAAACCGAATTGCCTGTTGCTTACAAGTCTTGTATCAACCACGTTACTCTTAATTCAATTACGAAGGAGGAATAAAAAGCCATATTCCTTTCCACAGCGGAATTAAATTGTCCGTTGCAGAGTTTTAATTTAAAGCTTCGCGTGTGGAGTGCCTGCATAAACATTGCGAGCAGATCAGCCTGTTTCTTTGTTTGCAATTCGTGCACGTCGGGCGTTCTTTGTATTTTGTTTGCGGGGTGTTATTGACAGTAGGTAATTTTGTAATTTTAGTAGCTGAGTTTTCAAAATATACAGGGTATGTTGTATTACTTTAAGGGGTGATTGTACCCATGATACTGAACAACGTTCCCTAAGAAACCTATAGGAAATTCGCAAAAAAAATTTGGACTTTCCAGGATACTAAAAGCAATCAGCTAAAATCGAAAGTTTGTATGAAAAGTCAAGTCAGTAGGGGCAAGTGCTTTTACGAGGTAAGTGCCTCTAGCTTCAAAATGTCGAAAACTAGAGCCTTCAAACGTCAAATTATATGTTAATAAAGAGGCTTTGACGTTTGAAGGCGGTATGTCTAAATATTATGTCTAGTTTTCGAAATTTTGAAGCTAGGTGCACTTACCTACCCCGTAGAAGCACTTGCCCCAACTGACCATAATATAAAAACATGACTGTCTAGATTTAGCTTTTGTCAAGAATTTGTTTTGCACTTAGTATGCAGAATAAACATTTTTTTTTTTTTTAAGTTAGTCGCTGTAGATAATTATGTTTCTGGCCACTGCGGATGGGATTATGGTCGTGAAGTGTTTGTTTATAATAATTACCTAAGTATGCCCTTTCTTGCAGTACCTACATACCTACACACCTAATAACTTTCTGTCTGCATTTAATTGAAATATTTTTGACTGTATTTTCGCACATCTAAATAAAATAGATACCTTCTTATCTAGTAGGTTGTACCTAATTAGGACAGTTTCACATGCTTAATAACCCAATTATTATTATTATTGTATCTCTTTGTTGGTATTTCTCGGGCCGAAGCCCGGACCTTTGGAAGGCTTGCGTGGGGACACAGGTCCAACACGTAGAGGCCCCTTTGAGACACTTTTATCTAAATGCGATGGGATTCGGTCTATCTCTGAATGCATTATGCAAATGCACCAGAAGACACATATCACGTTCGGTGCAGAGACTATTGTAGGAAGGATAAAATAAAACTACTCGGGTTATGGGGGTGAACTTGGTGGGCCGGGAAATCTGGGTTATTGCGGAGAGACTCGGGACGCCTGCCGTAATAAATGTCTCTAAGTTTGTCAAAAATGGCAGACGGTGACTTGCCAACTCATTTGATGGGCCCCCCAAATTGGCCGCTCGCAAGGAGCGACAAGGCGGCAACATCTGTGAGCGGCTAAGGTTGTAGAGAGGTGCATGAGTCTGCGGGCGCTAGTTTCCGGTGCTAAGCGCACCAGTCAGCAGGCCCTCGGCGTTATGACATTTTACACTTCCAACCTGGAGCATAGGTTCCGCTCTTGCGACTCCACTCCTGGCCGGCCGGTTTAGGCAAGACAGGAGGTGAGGGCCAAATCAATCCGGGCCCTTTGCAGAATCGGGTCCGTGGTGTCGCCAATCACCAACAGCTCGCCACAAGCTGCCCTGCGGGCTTATTATAATTTTTTTTTTGTAATGCAACATAATTAATTTATTGAAATTGATTTTTAATTTGTTTTTATTTGATTACAAAGCTCACGATTATTTAAGTAGTTATGTCCTATAGTGGAAAAGGTAGGACATAAATTAATGTCATGCTACAACTAGATTTATTAGTATAGCATTTACGTAGTATCTGGGACAAGGGGCGTCAACATCCCCTTCAAATCACAACATAATCAAAAAGCTTCATACAAGTAATTAATAGACCAGTTCACTTCAAGCTGAAGTGGGCTCACTTAGTGCTCAGCTAATAAAGCGATACAAACAACATTGATTGCAGTCTGTTTGCCACTACATCGAGACATTATGTTATATTATAGGTATATTGTGTAGGGTTGTATAAGATGAAATAATAGTTAGGGTTGCCGTGTGTAACATAATTGGCGAAAAGCCCAGAAACTCTTGTTTCTGCAACTGCAACCGCAGTTCTTAGATGCTGCGATTTTTTATTTACGATTTTTTTTAAACATGCTTATTAGGTATTGTAGGTTATCGTTAATATTCTTATCTCTTATAATATTTTAATAAAATAATACCGCAATCAGTAAAATATCTCATGTACGGTTTCTTGTAAATAATAATAAAACAATTTTTACAAAAAAAATAAAAACCGGCTTCAAATGATTGGAACGTAAAATATTATTTTTAACTTTTTTTACATTTAAAGTCGGTTTTTATTATTATTGTAAAAAATATTTATTTCATAATAGTGATTAAATAATTATGTTAGTTCGACTCAGATATCAGATATCATACACGCAACGGGTAGGTACTTGAAACGAAGCAAATGGTTCAATCGCAGACGATTTGCGTAAGCTTTTGAGGAGTTCTACTATTATGTAGCTCCAAAGTGCTTCATCACAAAATTAAAATGGGACATCGGGAGTATACCCTTTCAAACAAAAAAAGATTTTTTTAAAATTGGTTCACAATTGACAAAAATATCGGTGATACATAAAAAATAAACATACAGCCGAACATAGAACCTCCTCCTTTTTTTGAAGTCTGTTAAAAATAACGTTTATTTCATCAAAACTCATTTTTGGCAAAGAAAAGACACTTGTTTATGAGTGTACGTGTTTAGTTTTTTTACCCGACTGCGGCAGAAGGAGGGTTATGTTTTTTTTAACTCATGAAATGAAATGAAATTTCGACATTATTTTATTTCGATAGATATACAGGGTGAAATTGATATCATTAGCATCCTTTTAAACTAAGAGTGTACCCATTAAACTGAACTGCTTTTACTATGGGAGGAAACCGATCGGAGCAAAAAAAGTCAGCTGTTCCATACTAAACTGCAACGCCTACTCGACTCAAATGTATGCAACAGCTGATTTTTTTTGTTGCTCCGATCGGTTTGCTCCCATAGTAAAAGCAGTTCAGTTTAATGGGTAGACTCTTAGTTTAAAAGGATGCTAATGATATCAATTTCACCCTGTATAGAGTTTCACACCCCCTGAAATTATGTTCGAGAGTTTAAGACCGTACCGTAGTAGTTTAAAGACGGAACTAACAATATCAGTTGGTGGTACCGTAGTAGTTTAAAGACGGAACTAACAATATCAGTTGGTGGTACCGTAGTAGTTTAAAGACGGAACTAACAATATCAGTTGGTGGTACCGTAGTAGTTTAAAGACGGAACTAACAATATCAGTTGATGGTCAAACAAAAATTATTTACCAAATGGTTTTTACGATCGACTGACTATAAATATTCGTCAGCTCAGCACACTCCCTGTCTCTTTCAAACTGGATTAATCTGTGGATGACTGGTCAACTGTCCAGTTGAGAGCCCTAATAATCTGTGCAAATCGACATGAATAATCTGACGTCTCACGCATTACGCCGTTATAGTGCTTATTGAGTTTGTTTTATGCTCCTATCAGGAGACTGTCTTGAGTGGGATGAACTGTAATCACGGTAATTACGGTAACTGCCTCCGTGGTCTAATGGTTAAGAGCACTGGCTCTCGACACGGAGGTCGTGGGTTCGATTCCCACGGGGGACACCTAGTGATATGTCACTTTGTCCGTTTTCCCCAGTTGGTTAGGACATTGCAGGCTGAATCACCTGATTGTCTGAAAAGAAAAATGATTCCGTGCTTCGGATGGCACGTTAAGCCGTTGGTCCCGGCTACTACCTCTGGTGGTAGTAGTCGTTACATAAAAACCACGTCAGAGGCCGTAAGGCGGTTTGAAAAAACTCTGACACCAGGGCTCTGCCCACACGATAAGAAGAAGACGGTAATTACTGTTTGCTGATAGTTGTGTTACAGTGTCGGTCACAGAGTTAGAGGGAATTGATATCACAAGTTGTCTATCAAAGGATACCTGTATCGCGAGCTTGGTTTATAGAAACATGCATGCTTATCTTTGAGCTTTTTTGTGGACTTTGTAACGGTGCTGGTCCTGTACCTGGACTTTCGAATTTCGATATATCGGGACCCTTTCGGTCCAAACTGTATTGTAATAGAGTTGAAATTGGAACGAAAACGTTCACGCAATTGCGAAGATCGAATGTCCGGGTTGAGGCCAAGGTGTGAGACTTCCCTACCATATCCAATTTCCATCCCAGATCATCTTATCTACAGGGTGAAATTGATATCATTAGCATCCTTTTAAACTAAGAGTCTACCCACCCATCAAACTGAACAACTTTCACTATGGGAGGAAACCGATCGGAGCAACAAAAAAATCTGCCGTTCCATACTAAACTGCAATGCCTACGAGACGCAAATGTATGCAACAGCTGATTTTGTTTTGCTCCGATTGGTTTGCTCCCATAGTAAAAGTTGTTCAGAGTGATGGGTAGACTCTTAGTTTAAAAGGATGCTAATGATATCAATTTCACCCTGTATACCTGTCGCCGTAGCATGTTACGCGTCATTTGCGCGCAAAAAGAAAGAGAACGAAGGTGCGTAGCGCAGTATCACGCTGCCATACGACTTTCAAAATTTTCAGGGATTTCAGACCATCAAACTGAACAACTTTTACTATGGGAGCAAACCGATCGGAGCAAAAACAAAATCTGCTATTCCATACTAAACTGCATAATCTACACGACTCAAATGTATGCAACAGCTGATATTTTTTGCTCCAATCGGTTTACTGGGAGTTTGTTATAGTTGTTTAGTTTGATGGGTAGGGTAGACTCTTAGTTTAAAAGGGTGCTAATGGTCTCTATGTCTATGTTCTGGTCAATGTGTTGTTAGGATAACATTGAAGAGCCATTTAGTATATACGTAATTCCCGTAAAGTAGGGCTGTACCAATTAGCAGCTTAGTATTAGGTAATAAACATAAATATGTGTTATTACTTATTACCTTACCTACCTAGAGATGGTACGTATTTTGGAAGTTGAGGCGTAGTTACAACTACGACATAGTCTTAATGGTATAGTTTGATGCAAATATTATTATTCTTAACCAAAAGTGGAACAATGGAACCACCATCTGACGACTCTCTAAGGTGGCTATTGAATACAATTATCAAGAATGCACTTTGATAATTTCTTCCGAAAGTACAATGCAAAAGAAAACGATAAAATTAAGCTAGCTATCTACAGGGTGAAATTGATATCATTAGCATCCTTTTAAACTAAGAGTCTACCCATCAAACTGAACTTTTACTGTGGGAGCAAACCGTACAAAAAATATCAACTCTTGCTAAATTTGAGTCGAGTAGGCATTGTAGTAGTGTAGTATAAAAAATTTCCAACATTTATTATTATCCCGGAATTACACAAAAAATTTCACCAATGTCTTGGAAGACGTAATGAAGACTCTAGACTGGAGTAATAGGGGGGTCAACATCAATGGCATCCGTTTGTCGCACCTAAGGTGTATATTTTCTTTGCCTAAGGTTCGCTGATGATTTGATCATCGTAGCTCAAGATGTGGACAGCCTACAGTGTATGCTCACAGAGTTGCATGAAGCATCCATGAGTGTGGGCCTGAGGATGAACATGTCTAAGACCAAAATCATGTCTCAAAACACCATAGACGCTAGCAGCATTAATGTTGCTAACTGTCCCATTGAGTTGGTTGACAAGTATATTTATCTCGGACATTGTTTATCTTTTGGCCCAAAAGGTCAGGAAAAGGAGATCGCTCGTCGCATTCAGCTTGGGTGGGCCGCATTCGGTAAGCTAGAGGATGTTCTGAAATCAAAAATCCCACAAAGCCTTAAGACCAAGGTGTTTAACCAATGTGTTCTGCCCACTCTCACGTATGGTTCCGAAACATGGACTCTGACTAAGGACGCAGTGCGCAAAGTCAAAGTCGCACAAAGAGCAATGGAGAGAGCTATGCTAGGAATCACACTTCTGGACCGGGTTCCGAATGTCGAGATCAGACGCCGAACAAAGGTGATTGATATCGGCAAGCGGATTTCTACTCTGAAGTGGAGGTGGGCGGGACACTTTGCCAGGCGGAATGATAGCAGATGGACGAGGGCAGTGACAGAGTGGCGGCCGTGGGAGGGGGAACGGTTAGTGGGCAGACCAGCGGCCAGGTGGTCGGACGACATTTGCAAAGTAGCCGGTAAAAATTGGATGAGACTAGCGTGGGACCGTTCTGGTTGGCGTTAAAATGAAGAGGCCTATACCCAGCAGTGGGGTTTACCAGGCTGATGATGATGATGACACAAAAAATTAAAAAAAAATTAAAAAAATTTTTATTCAAATTAATATCACACCATTGATTCCACACGGATAAACTGACCGGACTATAAATGGCGCATTCTTCTAAAAATCAAAATGGCCTACGACTCTTACCAACCCACAATGATATCGCATGTCAAATTCAATAAAGCATACGAAACAGCCGTCATCCCCACCTACTTACTTGCGTACGAACCATTACCCCGCGAACTTGATTCTGTGCTGGCGACTAGTGTTGCATTGCAAGGACTCGCGAGTCCTATTTAGTAGGACTCGGAAAATGGATAACAAGACTCGACTACAACTCGGCACAAAGCACCCTGTACAACAGAACAGTACCCTGAATAAAGGACTAGGGCTTAGTGAGCTCTAGTTGCTATTAAGAATAATTAGAGATCATGTTTTTTTAGAACTCGAACCTCGTTTTACAGCATTCCGCATTCGAACCCTCTTAGTACGGTATGAGTCTTATCTGCGGCTGCAATGGGTGCATCGCATCGCATCCGTGGGAGTTCATGGGTTAAAGCTAAAGGGAAATAGGTTTGTCAGATTTTATTACGATGTAACCAGTCAACCTAATGAAAGGGTGATCAATATCTAGTTTAAGAAAACCTGTCATTTAGCTTTGGGTTGCTTAATAATTTATGGTACTAACAGATTCATCTGAAAATTTTATTATACTTAGTCTTGAGTTTAAAATTCCGTGAGTCTTAAGACTCGAAATCCTAAGACTACACTTTTTTTAAAGGATTCGTGTTCGACTCACCGGACATTGAACTTGAGTGCATTAAAATCTGTATTCTTAGTCGTTTTCTTGAGGGCGAGTCGACGTTTTTGACATTTTTGTCATACAAATGATTTCAAAACGTCCTCGACTCGACATGGTATTCTTAAGGAAACAACTTAGAATACGGGTGCGCTTTCGAGTTATGTTTACTATAATACTCCGAGTCTCCGACTCTAGGACTCGAGTCCTAAGCGTCACTACACTCGCGTCTGAATAAAACATATTTTTCCTCGCGGCGCTTTTTCAACATGGCGTCAATAATGTATGTATGCTAATGTATAAGTTCGTCACCTCGCCTCGCACATGTGAGCCTCGCGTTTGAGATGGCTTAGTTTCTAATGCAAAATTGGATTTTTATGTGTTCTCCTCATTGAATCACTTCGATGTCTCATTGGCGTTTTTCAGCAATTAGATAATGGTCCAATCTCATAGTATGTCAAAAAATCTTATCCCCATAAGCTTTTATTAGGTAAGTATTCAAAAAATTACCAGACTTCGTTTGCATGGAGCGGGCTCCTAATTATTTCCTCTTAATTTATATTTCGGTGGGCAGTTTATAACGACACCTCATGCGTCAAAATCCATCAAGCCGTTTAGGCTGTAGGCCGTGCCAAAGAAATATAAATACAAACATACATACATGCATGCATACATGCATACATACATACATACGCTCGAAAAGCATAACCCTCCTTCTGCCTCAGTCGGGTAATAAATGCCTTGTACGACATCCGCGAGGAAGCGGGATGGCCTGGCTAACAAACACTAGGCATACTACACTAATTATGCCCAAAACCGTAATTTTAATTGTAAGTATTTGCGGTGCGTACAACAAGTTTTCTTGACCCTTTATGTTTAAAGAAAAAACATAAAAAACGACTTGTAAAAATGCAACCTACGTGATAAAAGTTAAATTTAAAGGGTAAATCACACACACAAACACACATAATAAGTATCATAGAATAGGCGTATTAATAATTCTTACCACACCTTTTCTATAAATAAAGTGGAATGGAATATCCCTGACTAGGCTGTGCTATAGGTTTTGTCAAGCTGTTGATTTTGTCAATAAATAGAAATAAAAATAAACCTTTTGAAGAATATGTTACATACTCGCTCTGTCTTCTCATTAACAATTTACATACAGACAGATTTATTCCTCGGTCCAGTGAACAAAGTAAATTACTAGCAGTGTCTTGAACCTCCCGGGATCGGCGCACAATTCCTCTAGCACAGAAACTACGGAACTCTATTACTGAGTTACTACAATAGACAGTTAGTATTCCTTGACAATAGTTCATTACGCAGCTCTAGGTCAGTTTGGTGTTTAATTATAGTAGTATTGGCTATGTGCACGACACTAGTGCCATCTAGCGCACACTATAAAATGTTAGGATAAAGTTTGTTATTTTATATTAAAACTAGCGTTAACCAGCGACTTCGTCCGCACAAATTATATACCAGATTTTAAGTCAGATCATATGCTATCAAACAAAAAAAGTTTCATCAAAATCGGTTCAGTAGTTTTCGCGTGATGCCCGTTCAAACACACAAAGCAAAAAAAAATTTTTTTTTAATTTACAGTTTTATAATAGTATAGATAAAGTAAAAACTAAATAAATGAGCAATATTGTCGATATTGAAAATATTATAATACCAAATTGGCTGAAATTCCCATTCTTTGTTACGAAATTCTTGTACAAACATTCACCCCCGTTTTCACACCTTTGGGGGTTGAATTGCGAAAAATCTTTTTTTTGTGAACACCTATACTTCATTCCAAATAACGGCGACAAGATTTTCAGATTCCCATTTGGCTTTCTGGCCAATTCTGACTGCCAAATGTAATATTTTTATTAAAAAGATATACTATCCAACATATCTTGGACGGTACAAAAGCTGTTTTAAGATTAAGTGAGAGGAAGTGTTTCAAATCTCTGTTTCCGTAATGCAAAATAGCCTTAAAATTTCGCCGCTATTTGGAAAGGAGTATAGATGGCAATAAAAACATCCCTGCCAAATTTTAAGTATTAGTATTTGCTGGTTTAGATATTTGAGAATTGAATGAGTATGCGGATTTGCGTAGATTAAAGCATGGTACAATAATATACTGCGCCTGGTATTCTCTTCCGATCACGTGACTGACCACGTGACTGATACAAGCCTACGTCATCATACCCTTTTACCATGTTTAGCGGTCATTTTTTTGTGACGTAGCATTGTGTCACTCTGGCAATAGAAGACCTTGTTTTTTTAGACTATGGATTCAAGCAAATCTGACACAGCTTCGCCCGGAAAAGTACAAATTTCTGCCACAGCGTGCGCTGCGATCGACCTGACAGTTCCCAACACCCACTTCGCACATAGCAAGCACATAGCCAATAATGAAGATGTTTTATAGCCGATTACAACTATACAGGATGTAGGTTGCTAGGCTGTCAGCCTAGCAAATACTGAAACGGTGAACTCAGGCCATTAAACTGAACAACTTTCACTATGGAGCCTAACTCAGGAAACGCGAAAAAAAATCACCTGTCCCATACATTTTAGCCGGGTACAGGTACAGCAGTTTTGTATGGGACTGCTGATTTTTTTCGCGTTTCCTGAGGTAGGCTCCATGGTGAAAGTTGTTCAGTTTTATGGTCTGAGTTTATCGTTTCAGTATTTGCTAGGCTGTCACTTACACCCTGTATATAGTGACTGCTTATTTACAAAAGCGTAGGTACCTGACGCAGGATATACAGGGTGTGAACTTTAAGGGGATATAATTCGGAGAAGATTTCCATACAAATGTTAAATTAATTCTAGCATTAAAACTGCATATTTTAACGAAAATCTGACTAATTATAAGCATAGAGATTAGTTTCTAGATTGTTTCTGAAAACAATCATTTACTTTAATTGGTTATTTTATTGAAACTTCGTCAAACTTCGTTTGATGCAGAGTGTGTTAGCGCTTTAGGAAGAAACTTATTTTATACGAGCATTTACCCACGACTTCGTCCGCATAAATTATATACCAGATTTTAAGTCAGATCATAAGCTATCAAACAAACAAACACACAAACAGATAGACAAAAATTCTATAAAAGGTTGATTTGGAGTCAGGGACACCTAAAAATCATATCGTAATCTTTTTTTTTTTTGTAAATATCTTCAATGTACAAACACACTTCTCTTACAGTTTTATAATAGTTTCGATGTGAAAGATGCTTTATGGGGTCTCTCAGACCATCAAACTGAAAAGCTTTTAGTATGTGACCATAGAGAAATTATACGCTCCCCCTGGGTATGGGACTAACCTAGAAAACGCGAAAAAAATCTTATTTCATACATTTTGGTCGAGTAGTAACATTTAATTACTATGGAACAGCAGATTTTTTTTCGCTCTTTTCATGTTGGCTCCATAGTGAAAGTTGTTCAGTTTGATGGTCTGAAGCACCCTGTTCGTTACGAACACGTATGTTAGGACTTGGTCAATGACCTCGCGACCTGGACAGATCTATTGTAGCTGTCACCCTTGACCTAAACGTCATTTTCTAAGCCGTTATGCTTTTGGATGGGAGATCCTTGGATGAAGGAAGCTGAATTTATGTCTACTAGACATGTATTTCTTAATATGTTGACACTTTTTTAAGAGGATGATCAGACCATCAAACTGAACAACTTTCTCCGACATCAAAATCGCGAAAAAAAACAGCTCTTCCATACAAAACAGCAAACCTATTCGAGCCAAATGTATGGGACAGCTGATTTTTTTTCACGATTTCGATGTTGGTCCCATAGAGAAAGTGGTTCAGTCTGATGGTCTGATCACCCTGTATAGCTTCCTTTATACGATGCCATAGTACCTAAACCTCCAAACAATAGAAGCTATAATTTAATACGGGCACGTAAACCATCCCATCGAAACTCACGAATGAATAATATTTCACAGACGAATCGTTCACGTCTCGAGATTTACACCCATCTCTTCCCATTTCGGCACCTTGAGCAGAATGTTCCTATTACAGGCACGATCGAAACATTCACAACTCATACGAATATCGTAAAGGAAACCAATAAATTCATTTGTGTATAAATATTTTTATTTCATATTTACAACATCGGTAAAATTCGTTGTACAAAAAAAATATCACGCAAAAACAAAAACGAATCGGCAGTCTTTTATCATTCACATTATTTTGTTCATCGATACGAAAAAAAAAACAAGAGCATGATAAAATACCTGCGTATTCCATTTATGAAACAAATCGAGGCAGTGTAACGTCCATTTAGCTGAGTATTTAGAGAACACAATTTTGGAATTAAAGTTCATTCCACACTTAAGCAATTTTGTCTTTATAACGTTAAGCATAAGAGTTCTTTTGTTCTATGGAATGAACTGTTTGTCGAAACATTTAGTGGTGTCCGTAGTAGCCGCCGGCTCCGCCGAGGCCGCCGTAGCCGAGTCCGTGTCCGCCGTAGCCGCCGAGCCCGTGTCCGTAGCCACCGTAGCCGTTGTACGCGACCTGGTTGGCGTAGCTCACTGCCGGGCTGCCGGCGTAGTATCCGCCGTGACCTCCGTATCCTGAGGGATGCACGATTTAATATCAGCAAAAGTTTAAAATAAATAGCTAGTTTTTAGTGTAGATTGCATTTCAATTACAGTATTGTTACTGCAGAGCAAAGGCCTATAAAAAGCTTGAGGAGACGGGAGAAATTTTAGACGTGAGTAGTGTAAATATCTGTAAATAGCGACGAAATTAATCATTCTTTTCACTTCGTAAATAAAAAGATTTTATTAAAAGCAATGTACAATACAATATTTATAAATCGTCTTGAAGAATTGCTACCTTTCTTATTTAATGTTGTATATAATATAATTATTATTCTATTGTAAGGAATTCTTTTCTTAGGGTTTCGTTACAATCTGGATCATTGTTAGATCTATACAATTGTACTGTTTGTACTCGATTCTAAACAAAACGATACAATAGATCCATCGCTTTGGGAAATATACCTGTTACATTCTCATTAAAACACTCTTCTTACCGCCTAGTGAAAGGCTTGGGTGTTGAAACGCTTCTTTCTGATATTCAATATTAACACAAGTTCTTAATTGAAATCGGTTTTGCAAAGAGCAAAGAAAAAAATAAGAATTCCCAACTCAATAAAAAGTTTTCTGGTACCGAAAATATGAAAATTGTGAATATATATTAATATTCTGTTGACCTGTGTATCACAACAAAGATTTTTGTATTTTATTTTATAACTGTACACAGTTATACCAAAATTGTTGGATGTAGATGAGAATTTAAAGTCTCTCATATTATTATTGTTTTCGGATTCATTCTAAAATCAGCATTAAATCAAATAAGTGCAACAATTATAAATTAAAACAGAATAAATGTTTAGTTTTATGTGAACTCACCTCCGAGTCCTCCGAGTCCTCCGTAGCCGCCGCCGAGGCCGCTGTATCCGCCGAGGCCGCCGAGACCGCCGGCGCTGTAACCACCGTATCCGCCGAGACCGCCGGCGCTGTATCCACCGTAGCCTCCGAGGCCGCCGTATCCGCCGTGGTGAGTGGTGTATGCAACTTTGCTAACTGCTACTGGTGCTCCAGCTGTGAACAAAATACAAAATGATTGAAGGCAACATGTTACCAAATAAGGCATGATGTGTAAAAAATAATGAGAGCGTTGTCGGTGGCGCGTATTCAATAATGAGCAGGGTCCGGGTTCGAACCTGCAGGCCTTAACTGTTTCGTAGCATATAAACGTTTGATTATAAATAGCAAAATTTCTGTTTATAACTAAATGTTTGATTATGTGCTACAAAACAGCTTGAAAGTCACAAAAGTTTGGCTGTATATAACCACAGAGTCACTAATTAGTTATTAATTACTACATTTAACAAAACATTTTTTCCAGTGCGCATTATAATGCTATGTATGTACTGGCGACCCGGTTGGTGCAATGGTTACTACGCCAGACTGCCAAACCAGAGAGTTTGAATCCCGGTCATGGATGTTAAATGTTTGTGTCGTTTTTGTATGGTTTACATAATCAAAAACCTTGTAAATTTTGATAGCATTACAATATGTATGTTCCTGTGAGCATTATTTATTTAATGAGTTTTTCTAACTTATTTACTCGTACGTAATACACAAGGCTCTCAAACGGTGAAGGAAAACATCGTGAGGAAACCTGCATACGCTGAAGAAGAAATTCAGAATCGGCATCTGTTTTAGTGCTGATAATTATGATGTATATTTATAAACCCTTGTCACGTGTCTTGGTGAAGCTAGAATATGTTAAATATATAATTAGGAGTTGGTGACCGCTTAGTTAGGCATTCAAAGGTCTCAGACATTTCACACAGACTAATGTGCTAAAATTTTCATAAAGGGATTGTTCTGACTTTGAGTACGAATACAATTTAATTGTTCTTTCTAGAACGATATGACATTTATTTTGCAAAGCCTAAATTAAATTACTTAAATAATAATTTATTGCGGTACCTATCAAGTTTAGTTTTATTTTATTTTATAGTTTTTTATTTGGCTGTCCCAATTACCAGATCTACTCTCCACTCCGCTTTTGTATGGGATATTCAAATCTGGCAGCAATGCATTTCAGGATGCAGTTGTTTAAATTATGATACAATTAAGAAAATTTCATATTGAGCACAGCATTTTCCTGAGGAGGAAGTCTATCAGAATATTTATCCACATTTCACTAATAGTGCCCGAACTATACTTATCTAGAGTCTTCTTTGTCTAGAGCGACAAGTAGTGAGCCCGTCGCCACTTTTCACTGAAATGTTTTAGTCGACTCAAAGACGGTCGTAATTATAGTACTCTGTGCTCAAAGTATATATTCCAGGATGATAAAAATGAAACTATAAGTCGAGAACCATCTACTCTACTAGAATAATCTACTACTACATCATCTACTACAAATAATCCTTATAAAAAAGATGTTCATGAACATTACTATTATGAGAGAAGCCTAGGGTGCACCCCTATTGGGAGGTGATTATAACTAAGTCGAGAATCATCTACTGTGAATAATCCTTATAACAACGGTGTTTATGAACATTATGAGAGAAGCCTTGGGTGCACCCCTAGTGGGAGGTGATCATAACTTTAAATCGAGAACCATCTACTGTGAATAATCCTTATAACAACGGTGTTTATGAACATTATGAGAGAAGCCTTGGGTGCACCCCTAGTGGGTGGTGATCATAACTTTAAGTCGAGCACCATCTACTGTGTATAATCCTTATAACAACGGTGTTTATGAACATTATGAGAGAAGCCTTGGGTGAACCCCTATAGTGGATGGAGGATGGACAACCCTTGTAACAACCAATGTTTATATGAATGCCGTATCAAAGTGTTTCTTAGATATTTTGATAAACCATAGACAATGACGTAATTACAATAAGTGCCACAATGTCACGAGGTTTGAGAACATAATACGAGAACTAACGTGGGAACTGTGACACCCCTGACATACTAACGGACGGACATTACTGTTGTGCGTGTTCAGTTTTATATTACTGCTTAAATATCAATTTGAGATATGTAATAATTATTTTTAGGTTTCTTGAGGTCATCAAAATTATTCAAGGTTGCATTGCAGACCAAGGTGTTCACAAAATAAACGCGAAATTAGAAATAAATAAATAAAATAAATGTTTCTCCAGAATCGAAGTATCATTATCAGCTTCTGATATGCCCACTAGTGGGGAACAGGCCTGTCCTCAAGGAGGAATGGGAATAAGTATGGGCATATAGAATCGAAACTACGATTACTATCGCTACCTATATTTTGTTTCAATATTGTCAATTTTTTTTAAAGTAATTTGAAGTAGAGCATACATTCAGATAGACAGATTGGATGAAACAAGAAGGGTTCCTTGTTTGACTACGGAACCCTTATAACCAGCTAAAAAGAACTATTGATGTGGAAAAATTCAAGGGGAAAGGTTTGTAGTAGGTAACATTTTAACAACGTTTTTTTTAAACTCAAGATAATACGAATCGAATCTCAAATCGAAGGTTCAAAGGGAAGGTCGCAACAACGTAGTTTTTGTATCTATTACCCGCGTGACTAAGCAACTGGTGTGGTAGGCATTCTGTTTTTTTTGTTATTGTTACCTATTAAAATATAAATAAACACTTTTTTTGTTAAATTCAGTATGCCTTAACTAGGATCAAATATAGTTTTTGCCACGGTTATTTATATTGTATCTACAAGAAGATGTTGTTATTTATGACGGCCCGGTAGCACAGTCGGTAGTGAATCTGCCTGCTGTGCCGAGGGTCGCGGGTTCAAATCCCGTAAGGCACAAATATTTGTATGATGAATTATGAATATTTGTACCCGAATCATGGATGTTTGTATCTATAATGTATTCTATATCATTGTCTAGTCATCATAATACAAGTCCAGGCTAGATTCTGGTACTTTAAATGTGACTAGATAATTTGTGTGACATTGTCCAAAATATTTATTATGTAATCATCAGCATATAAAGTTCCCACTGCTGGGATACAGGTCCACCATCATAAGTTAGTTAAACTATTGCACTACGCGTGTACAATGCGGATTGATAGACTTCACATACGCATCTGAATTTTCAATGTATGCAGGTTTTCTCACGATGTTTTCCTTCACCGTTTGAAAACAGTCGCTACTACGTACATAAGTTAGAAAAACTCATTGGTACAATGTGCATCCATGGCATGTTGTGCTTTGGATGGATACAAGATCTCATGAAAGACTTCAGTGCTTTGTCGGAATTGAATTCATTTCATTTGGTAAAAATGAATCAATGGTCAAGTTGCTTGCACCAATTTGCTTAGGTATGACACCAGACAATGAAGTCCAGCGAGCCCGGGGGATGACTCTAATCTGTCTTGGAAACCACAATGAATTAATCAAAGAAGATAGGAAGAGTAGGAAAAAAAAAAACTAGTTTGGTCCAGTAGTGATACATATAATAAGGTGATGATTATGTTGATCTTCTTCTTATCGTGTGGACAGAGCCCTGGTGTCAGAGTTTTTTCAGACCGCCTTACGGCATATGACGTAGTTTTTATGTAACGACTACTACTACCAGAGATATTAGCCGGGACCAACGGCTTAACGTGCCATCCGAAGCACGGAATCATTTTACTTTTCAGACAATCAGGCGATTCAGCCAACCGATTCCCGGCGATTTCCTAACCAACTGGGGAAAAACGCACAAAGTGACATATCACTAGGTGTCTCCCACGGGAGTCGAACGCAAGACCTCCGTGTCGAGAACCAATGCTCTTAACCACTAGACCACGGAGGCAGTTATTATGTTGATTAATTGCTGATTCACTGTTAAACTACACTAAATGGGTAACCGAGCAGATGTCAAGTGGCTCTAAACTATATTCGTAGGCTCTAAATAGTTAAATAATAAAGCACATAATTCAAAATTACAAAGCATCTTTTAATTCCTACCCTAACAAATGACCGTCACGATCTTTAAAACGATCACTTAAAACAAAACGACGTATATTTAATTAAAAACACTTTTCTACAAGCGTGCCAGTGTTGTATACAAGTTCTCAAGATGTCCCGCGAATTAATCTAATTGCGTACTTGTGACGGGGAAATAAAAGTTATGTCAAAGGTCTTCTTGGGTGTAAGGAACAGTAGGAATAGTGCACGCTATTAAGAGCTTTATTATCTTTGGTTAGTGGTTACAGTTGCAGTGCGGAATGGTAGACTAGTGTAAGTCTGAAAACTATTTTCTTACTTAGTAAATTTTTACGTATGCATACTTAATATGCGAAAGTGACCCCCGTGTGACGTACTGAAACCCCGATACGTCCAGATCCGGTTTCAAGCCTCTATACCCAATCTCTTTACCACGATGCGATGCCAAGCCAAAAATACCTATGCCATCGACTCAATAGAAAACTTAGAAGAAGAAACCATAAGCATATACTGACATCTTTGATATCATTAAAACAAACAATCAAAAAACAATCCATCAAACTAAACAACTTTTACTATAGGAGCAAACCGATCGGAGCCAAAAAAAATAAAATCTGCTGTTGCATATACCTTTGAGTCGAGTAGACAGCATTGCAGTTTAGTATGAATCGTATGAATCAGGTTGTTTTTTTTTTGCTCCGATCGGTTTGCTCCCATAGTAAAAGTTGTTCAGTTTGATGGGTAGACTCTTAGTTTAAACGGAATGCTAATGATATCAATTTCGTCCTGTATATAAAATTAGGGTTAAAAATAATGTTAATGTCTAAAAGTACCTATAACTTAAAAAAAAAGTTTTTTGAAACGTTTTTCAGCGTCATTTGAGTAGTTATAAATTGTAACATTAATGCAAACATACCAAGTAGCTACGATCGTTAAACCGAAAAATAACTACACAAAAAATATTATAATAAGAATTTTACCTTTAAAATGAATATTTTCAGCGTTTCAAGCGAAGAAAAGGTCTAATTATAAGAATTTATGTTGTTTTATTATTTCGTGTTATGGCGCGAAATAAAATATAATTTGTATGTTATTTACGTCTGTCTATGCGATGACATTAATATTAATATTTCTCGAAACTAACTTTATCTTGCTTTTAACACTTTTACAGCTAAATAGAATCACGGTATAGTAGTCAAACAGTACCAACATGCAGTAGAAGACAAGTGGCTCATTGACAGCGAGTATTATCATTATGACATAAAAATTTTGAAAACGATTTTTCGAAATGTTGGGGAATTAGCGAAAAAATTTACTAGACTCAGTTATCGTAGTACAGGGTTCCTGGCGTAGTTCCCAGGAGTCACGTAAGTATTATGCGATTATGACGAGAATTATTTATTTAATTATATCAGTTATATTTAAGAACTAGTAAAGTAAGAATTTTCCGACCACCGGAATCCACCGGAGGCTTCTGACCACCCCGAAAAGGTTAATGGTCGTGAGTTTATTTATTGTATATTTGTGAAGGTAAGAATATCTCTCCGCAATAATATTATGTACTCAATAAGCATAAGATAAGAAAATGAAAAATCGAAAACGAAAATGTAGGAATCTGTTTCTTGAAAGGTATTCTATTTGGTCTATTGATAAGTCAAGAAATTATATTTGAATCGTCGTTACTGCTTGATTTGTGATTGAGACATAAGACAGAATCCACCAGAATGTATGGTACAGAGCCCATGCTCTAGTACATAAATTATCGTTAAAACTTTATCTATGAGCTTTCTTTAGTATCTTTGATAACGCGAGAGGGTTTTGGGCTATGTGCTGATGATGATATCAGAATCTCCTCAAAAAGTGTAAAAGCGGTGGTTACACTTCCCTGTCGCAGCGCCGGGCTGAGATAATGAGCGTTGCAAGACATGCAAGCTCCGAGTCGACTAAGCGATTAGTCTCCGGGGAATTCCCGCTAGGTTTATTGTTCTCTTATTGCTTGTATAGTAAGGGGACACATACACGTACCTTACTAGAATTTTTCCATGGACTATAACTGGGAGTATCGAAACTATTATAAAACTGTAACAGAAGTGTGTCTGTAGGTACATTGAAGATATTTACAAAAAAAAAATACGACATGGTTTTTACTTGTCCCTGATTCCAAATCACCAATTTTTGGATTTTTTGTCTGTTTGTTTGTTTGTTTGTTTGTTTGGGTGTTTGTTTGTTCAAGTATCACGCAAAAACTACTGAACCGATTTTGATGAAACTTTTTTTGTTTGATAGCTTAAAATCTGGTATATAATTTATGCGGACGAAGTCGCGGGTAAAAGCTCGTAGGCTATAATTCCCTACGTATAACTAAGTTAACAGCATCACATCATGCAAACAATTCATCTAAAACCAACTGAAACTACAAAAATAAAGTATTATCTGTTCAGAATTAACTGTAATATATTACATCTATCAGAACTCTAACGTTAGTCTTCATGAAACTTTCTCAGCAAAAACTTCAACCTCAAAAATTCTTATTCAGTCGCTTCAAGACTCTGAACTTTCAAACATACTCCTATACTTCTCTTTGCCTTTCAAAAAGGTTTCCCTGTCGCTTGGCATAATGCCACAGAACAGAACTTCCCCAAGTTTCCTTACATACGAATAAAACGAGTGTTTGACTTTCGCCTGCTTCGAGCGATCGCTCTAAAAGGAAAAATACCTAGACGAGTAAACCTAAGAGACATCCATTCGAGCTTTTGTTTGTGTGAATGACACATATTGACACAGTATAAGAAAGAGTATCTAGTACTACACTGAAAAAATTGGAGCCTACTAAGACTCTTAATTAGCACCAAAATAATTGAAATGACGTTATTATTGTTTACTAAAAACAAAAGATGGTTAGTTGTAACAACAAGCCGAATTCGTTTAACAAAGTTCTCTTCGTTGGAGAAGTCATGATGTTGACAGGCTCATATGGATTCTTGATGTTGGTTGAAGTAAACAAATTTTTCAGTGTACATACAGTACGGACACTCCCTGCCTTCGTATTTAAAATTATCAATGAAGAGGTTTATTATTAAAATCGCCAAGTGTTTGAACTTCCCGTAGAGTCGCGTACATTGGGTTAAAGGAACAAAATTAAGTCCCAGTAGTTCCTTTGGGATGTGGCAAAGGAACTAATGGGAATAAAATGTCCCATTAGTACCTTCAAAGGAACTGTCAAAAGGTACTACTGGGAATTAACCCTCCCACCAACTTTTTACCTCAACCCCTCTGGTTACTTCGTGTTTACCTCTAAAGCAAATGCGTATTCCTGTCTCGCTCGCACGCAACAGTATCGCACATGCTTAACTCTTCTTTTCAATTTTTACCATTTGTTTGAAATGGCAGCTATCAGCTGAAAGTGTCCAAGGTGTGCTATTGATGACCTTAGTCACCTCCCTTTTACCAATACCAGACTTTTCAGACACACACACACACACACACACTCAGATGCGAAGCTCATAATATCTCGATAATTTTTAATGTAATCTTTACTTTTCTTCATTCGAAAAGATTCAGAAACAATTGAAGGTATGTGTAAGGTATTGTAAGGTACAATGATTAGCTGAAAATACGCGTACAATCAAAGATTGGTTTGGTAAGGAGAACGGTGCGAGCTGATTTGACATTATTGCTACTAATCTAATCAGGATGCAAGATAAAAAAAAAATAAAAAATAAATAAAAAAAAATAAAAAAATAATAATAATAAAAAATAATAAAAATAAAAAAAAATATATTAAAAAAAAAAACATAAAAAAGGTCAGCATAAAAATATTGGAACTGATGAGCATGCATGAAGACTTATTGATGGTGATGGAGACATGATTGTGTGTCAGAATTCGTAGCATGTGCAATCTATCCCAGTAGTGTGACATTTATGTAGGATTTATACAGAAGAGACGCGTGGCGGTGGCGGGTAGTTAAAGTAACACTAATATAAACCTTATATTACGTAGCATAGCGTCGTTTTTTGACGTAAAGAAAAATCGCGCCCCCGCCACCAGGCGACGTCGCCTAGAGGCGCGGGCGTGATTCTCCAAACGACTCTATGCTACGTACTATAAGGCTTATATTGCCGCACCCCGCCCGCGAAATGTCCGCGCCACGTCACTTCTGTTTAAACAGCCCCTAAGAAAAAGAAAAGTATTTCGTACATTAGGAGTCTATTAGGTATATTTGTCAATGGAAAAATGTGTGCGAGCGTACTTGTCAGCCATACAGTGGCCCATTTACTTGCCCCGTCTGAGGCGACACTAATACTAGTTTATTTACTCGTCCACTCTGCTGAGGACGACTTTTACGACCGTTTTAACTTATAGCCGAGATCTCATTATTAGATATATACAATAGGTATACACGCCACGACTGTAATCTCTTTTGAGGTGGTCAGAAAATTATTCCTACAACTTTACTATTTTTACCATTCTTTCGTAGTTTTTTCGTCAGACACCAGGGCTATACGAAGACTATGTTTTATACTAACCGAGTACTTATAGTACGGCGAACCTTTAGCACATTTAAGGTTTCAGGAGTGCGATTTTAGAAACTCATTCGTTGAACTCAGCAAATTTACAACTGCCTTGAAAAAATACTATGGAGATATGCATCTTTCTACATTTGACTTTCATAAATCGCACTTCTGAAGTATGATTTTTGAAAGTCAAATCAGCAGTAGAAAGATGCAAATCTCCATAGTAATATTGACATTTTCAACTGCTGGGTTCAAAGTATGAGTTTCAAAAATCGCACTCCAGTACGGAATTACATACCTACATTATTAAAGTGGTGATCACTTAAAATAGCAGACATAATGCTCTGGCCATTGTCCTATGAAGTAGGTAAAAACTACGGCTCGCTACACGATACGATTCTGATGGTCTACCCGCACATTCTAACTTCGCAATTGCGTGAATGTTTTCGTTCCAATGTCAACTCTATTACAATGAAGTGCGGACCGAAACAGGGGCGATCATCGAAACATCGAAAGTCCGGGTACAGGGCCTGACCTACTTATTTCGCCTCTAGCTCTCATCTACATTCATACAAAATTTCATACCCATATAACTTAGCATATTTCTTACCTCAGCTTACTCGTCTCAAAAAAGATCATGGGTAGAAATTGAGGTCCATCCTCACGGCTAGATAATTATTAGATTTGTGTTGGTTGTTCCAGCTAGTACATTCGGACAAACGAACCCCTCTTCGTAGATTACACGTTTTCTAAAATTAAGCAACGAAAATGAAATTTCGTTGAATACTTAAACATTCCTGTATCCTTTGCAAGCCACTCAGGAAACCTCGCAAATGTACGGTCTAAATAATTTTATATTCCAGAAAGGGAATCAACATTTGTAATGTAAACTAAGTAGTTGGACTGGAAGAGAGTCATGCGCCGCTCTACCGCCTCTGCCCCTACCAAGTGTAGAGCTTTAGGCTAATTTAAAGTTGGACGAAGCAGTGAAGTGAACAGAGTGTTAAGACCGTCACACACGGAGCGGTATATTAAATCCCAAGATGCAATATTACATACGCAAAATGACATCCCAAAGCTGATTTAGCAACATGGCTTTTGCTGTGAGGAAAGAAAGACTACAGAAAGCTGTAGGTACCTCACAATATTTTCTTTTACCACATTAATTGTGTATAAATTTTTTCCATTGAAAGTGGTCATAGAGTCATTGCCAGCCGGTCAGACTGGTCAAGTTTTTCGTATTCTGAAGAATCTCTGACTACTCCCAGGAATTATAGTCGTGAACATTTACTGTTATCCACATAAACCCATCTTTCTTTTTCTTCTCAAAAGTATTATAACCATCAGAATTCTAATTCATGCACAAGTTTCATCTTGAGTGCATAAGAATTTTAAATCTCGGAATGTAATATAACATTGTAATGTTAGCTGTGTGTCACTCTTTACACGGTACGAGGTTGAATTTGGATAGACAAGCTCACTTCTACTTCAAAGCGATATATTATGCTGATAACACGTTTAAGGAGGAGTGTTAGGCAGTTCATTACTAACCATAAATCCAGCAACGCTATTGTGGAATGCGTTGTTGAAATGCAACTGGGCAAATAGACATGATATAAGAGCTTTAGATGCTTTAAGCAAAGAAGTATTTGGCTTTAAAAGGCTTCGGGCTCACAATGGACAGATTTTGGGCATTGCTAGTGAAATGTGAAACGCGTTATGGACTGACGCCCATACACCCCTTATGTGTAGGCCTGTGCCCTGCAGTGGGATGTATACAGGCTGATGATGATGATGATGTCCCCCTTGGGAAATAATAGTCGCGAAAATATATTTATGCACTGCGAATTGAATGAGTATCTCTCTCTGTAGGTAATAAGTGCCTTATCTTACCTTTCCTGTGCATTTAGAACATTTTGCAGGTGGTTCCTCAATCAAACATAAGGGTGCATTGATACTAGCAATTGGGTATTTGACTACATTCAATATATTTTATTTTTATCTACTCAATAAAAAAAGGGTTAGAAAATAACGTTAAACTCCCATTTTCATTGATTTTTAGCGTGAATACTATTTTTAATAACAAGATAAACTTTAAAAAGTAATGAAAATGTTGATGACGTCACAACTCAATATTTAGTACAAATCTTCATACAAAGCGCATGTTTTGACGTCCGATAAAGAGTAGCTGATTTGACTAGTTGTCAAGTAGCCGATTAGTCATCCGACTTAAGCATACATTGCCTGGTTTATTCTCTCTATTTTTAAAGTGTAGCGATCAAAGCAAAGGCCGTTGTCACGTTGTGGTCCAGTGGCGAGTAACCTTGCCTGCCGTGCAGGAGGCGATGGTTCGATCCTCGTCCAGGCCGACTCGTACCAATGATTTTTTCGGAATTTATGTACGATTTGTAACACCACTGGCTTTTCGGTGAAGGAAAACATCGTGAGGAAACCTGCATGCTTCAATTTTCGAGGAATGTATTGTACCTACTGTCCATTACAAGTGGCGACGGGCTCACTCCCCGTCACTCTGGCCGGTGTTTCGGTACTACATGCATGCATGCATGCATGCATGCAATCAAAGCAAACAATGTATAACAAATTGTGGCCGATTAAGGCTGCCTGTCCATTGAAGCTCGCGAGCTGTGCGAGCTGTGTAGCTGTGTTTTTTTAACCAATCAGGAGCTCGAGCGAGATCGGCCGCGCCTCGCCCGAGCTCCTGATTGGTTAAAAAAACACAGCTACACAGCTCGCACAGCTCGCGACCTTCAATGGACAGGCAGCCTAATAGGGTAGGTAATGTAATCGCACCTTACCTCGTCTACCCGCACCCTACAGACGCGGAACATAATAAGAGTTTCTACAGACGCAAGGGGTGCAAGGCGGGAGGGGCGGGACCGAAGCGCAAGTTCTACGAGCTATCGATACGGCATCTAGCTAGTCCCTCCTCCATTGTGGACCTCACAATGTATTAATGGAGTTTGATTTACTTCTGAAGGCATTCACAATTTGAATGCATTTTTAATGCGCTTCGATTCGGATTTCAAATGAATTTTCATAGCAAAGTTGTTAAAGTGGGTTTTGTAAGGCTTCATACGATCAAGACCATATTTCTTTTCGAGGTAGTTATAACTACTAAACTTTTCTTACTACTAATTTTCTGATAGTCAAATTAACTTTTTAATTTTTATTACAGGACGTAGTAAAACAACATTTAGATTTGAACAAAAGCTTACTAAAATTTTATAGAGTATAAAAGTCATCTGGGTTTTTTTTTCGAGTTCGAAGAGGTTCTGTCCTAAAAAATCGCGGGTAATAAATAACAAATCCAACCCATAGTCATAGTGTTATAAAAACTACTAGTGGTGAAGCTCACCAGGTTCGTTGTGGCGCTGCTGTTATCAAGCTAACTTATATAGAACTTGTAGTTATACATTGATACAGAGTTGTAGTGTTACAGTGATTTTAGAATGCAAAAATAGGGATATTTAACAACGGAACCAACTAATTAACGATATAATTATGTCATCCAACGGAGAAGAATAGAAAAAACAAAAAATATAAGCTCGTAAAGCAAAAATACGGCATTATTTGATTTAGGAGCTTATATCTTGTGTTTTTTCTGGAATTTTGGCTTGAGTTGAGGGTCCTGGAAAAGCCCTAATTCTTTTCCGTTGTATGCATACATGCATACATATGCTCATGACTATATTCCCCAAGGGTGTAGTCAGAGATATTCCGTGGTATTCCGTTTCCGGGTTTTTTCCGTTGTATGACATAATAATTTCTGCTATAACTTTAATATGGCGTCTTCATCCTACTATGGCGTTTTATAAGGGTGTGACTGTGACTGCAGCGCCATAACGGATCTATCGGAACTAAAGCTGTCATAGGCCTAGTCCCGGTACCTACCGACTTGCCTGCGCGCGGTACCGACCCACCGGTAACATACACACCGCGCGAGCCGAGGCCTTAGCTTCACCACTAGTAGTTTTTATTACACTATGCCATATAGTCGCTTCGCAGCAAATCTGAACCAGCTGACTCCATATCCGATCCATCACAACAGATCGCTGCCCAAATGGCTCCGAAATCCTAAACTGCATGTTTTCTATACATTTTCCTTCTCGTTGATAATCTTATCTCTTCAAACACAATACCTACTATCATTCGGTTTACAATAGAACCTATTATTTTGGTAATTGGGTACGTTTCCACACACATGTTACGTAATGGGAAATGTTTTGATCGGATTGGTTAATAAGATATAGAAATGGGTTAGTCGGAAAGACAGAAGAGAATAGTTGATATTTTTCTATTAAATGTATGTTTTTGTCATTTACTATTAACTTGTAGTTAATAATATCATTCCCTTCAATAAATATAAGTAGGTACTTATTTTGGGTGCAAAATTTTAAAAAGGTGGATTTCAAAGACATTTAATTTAAATCCACCCAATCAAAAAATCTACCAAATAGATCAATCAATCAAATCAAATTAATCAATCATTCAATCTTTTAGATTTTGCAATTTTAAAATTGACGATGTGCTCACTAGCTGTCACGCAGGGGAGATTTTGGGCATTGGGCACTCAACTGTTTACCCTAACACCCTGTATAATTATAATATTTTGTATTAATTCATATGACAATACATAAAGAATTTGGGCACAGACTTTCCACTGGGGTCTGACTAGGAGTCCAAACAAAAGAGTTACTCACCATATCCCCCATAACCTCCCAATCCCCCGTAACCTCCGTAGCCACCTCCGTAGCCACCGCCTCCGTAGCCGCCGTAGCCGAGGCCCCCGCTGTAGCCGGCGCCCTCGTAGCCGTGGCCCCCGTAGCCGAGGCCTCCGCCGTACCCGAGGCCTGAGAGGCCTCGCTTCTCGGTTTTCTTCGCGTCCTCAGCGCATACCGCCGCGATGGTCAGGGCTGCTACTACCTGCGAGTTTAGATCAAATCGTTTGTAATTTGTCATACAATAAATAAACAAAAAAAAGATACAATAGTTAAGAGAAGTTTATTCCGAGAGTGCGAATGCACGCTGCATACAAACGAAGTCTGGTGTTATTTTCAATACTATCCAATTAAAGAAAATTAAATTATTCAGAAATAATCTAGATACTAATCTCTATGTTTATATAAAGTCAGATTTTTGTAACAGTTTTAATGCTAGGATTAATTTAAGATTTTGTATGTTAATCTTTAATTTATTTATTATTTTATTTATATTTATATTTATTATAAAACATTACATGTAAATTTACAGAGCAATTTCCAAAATACTTACATGCTAAAAATACATAGGTAATTTACTAATGATTATACTTAATCGAGATCAGAACAAAATAGATAACTTATAAATTGTTGATAACAGATATTGCATAACTATAAAACAAATGAGGACTATTGTTAAAAATATCAGCTTCAGGAACTTGCATTAAAACTAAATTTAACATTTGAATGGCTCGCGCTGTAGGAGCGTTTGCGGCGCTACAAGTGCGCACCCCGGCCCGCGCGAACAGCGGCCGAGCCCTGCGCAGCCCCACGCGCAAGTACTGATCAGGCACGTAAAGCCCTATACGTTAATGCACTTTAACTATAAAACTATACATTTTAACGAAAATCTGACTTCATACAAATATACAGATTCGTTTCTAGATTGTTTCTGAAAAATTTCATTGACTTTAATTGGTTATTGAAAATATCACTTCCTTTGTATGGAACGCGCTCCGAATTATATTCCCTTAATAAATAAATAATTATCTTGAACAATGTCACACAAATTATCTAGTCACATTTAAAGGACCAGAATTAAGCCTGGATTTTTATTATAATGACTAGACAACGATGTATTTCATTTACGAGTAAAAATACGAGTATTCAGTAAAATTTGAACCTACAAACTCCGACCAACCAAGTTCAGACTAACCCTGTCGAACTTAGTCGGACAATTTTTACTACAAATTCCACAATCAACTAATTAAGAGCATTTTTTAAAATAAAGTACACAACAAGTACAATTAAACGGAGAATGCTAATTAAAGCAAACATTAGCGATATTACAGAAGTTTGGCAACCCTGATGAGTCGACCGACTTGCTAACTGTCTTCACGGTCACGATGCAGTATTTACTTTATAACTAGAGTAGCAGTGTGTTTACTGTACAGGGTGTGAATTACATGCATTACATACTTATAGGGGTGTTTCAGACGATCAAACTAAACAGCTTTTAATATGCGACTAACATTAATATCGAGAAACATCATCTCTTCTCTCAAATGTCTATTTCTCAAAAATTATCCCTAGTAGGGTAGGTACTCACACAAACTACTTTTGCAGAAATGCAGTGCTAGATAGGTACACAAGAAATAAACAAAAAAAAGGGAGTGAGCATATTTATGTGCCACTAAAGACAAAAACACTAAACGAGACAAGACACTGTAATTGTTTATCTACAGTTTTGAACACTAGTTTTTGTTATTTTGCATTTTTATCGTGTGAATGAATGAATAAATAAATAATAAATAAATAACGCTCACAGGCACATACATTGTAATGATCCCAAGGTAAACCTTAGGCTTTTTTGGGAATCATACAACAACGGCACAAACATATAACATCCATGACCGAACCGGGATTCGAACCCAGGACCCTGGTTTGGCAGTCCGGCGTGGCAAACATTACACCAACCGGGTCGTCGAAATGAATGAATTAAATAAATATACTTTTATTTACACCAAAAAAAAACAGATACAGCATAGAAAAAGAAACAAGAAGAACGATAGTGGTACAAATAAGGCGGTCTTATCGTGTGATGCGTTAGTAATGAAATGAATTGAAGATTGATATACTAATCTAGTGAGTAAGCAATACTAACAATGCAATTGTAATTTAAATATAAATATAAATATCTTGGACAATGTCACACAAATTATCTAGTCACATTTTAAAGTACCAGAATCTAGCCTGGACTTGTATTATGATGACTAGACAACGATATAGAATACATATATAAATACAAACAGCCATGACTCGGGTACAAATATCCATATTCATCATACAAATATTTGTCCATTACGGGATTCGAACCCGCGACCCTCGGCACAGCAGGCAGGTTCACTACCGACTGTGCTACCGGGCCGTCGATATTATGGAATTTATGTTCGGAAATAAATAATTTGATTTTACTTTTTTAAACACCTCCAAATAATACTTATTGACCCTTTTCTTCTACAAAAACTAAAAAAATTATCAAAGTGTTTGACTAACTTGTGCGTCAGTAATGCGTGAGTATACCCAAAAACAATGACCGTCACAATGTCAGTTAGTATGTCAAGAAACCAAAGATATTGTCCGAGTCATGGACCAAGAGGCACGACTGGCGCAACGTGCGACTTCCTCCAACCGACCAACCGACCGAGTGGACGTGTCATTATGCCAGCCGATTGCTTGTGAAATGGACGTACGGTACTAATTAGATAGCTGCATCCTAGTGAATTAGATGGGATTTGGTCCGATGGGTATTTGTTTTGTAATGTAATGAGGCTCGATCGAATGCTCATTTGGTAGTGAACTCACCTGCTAATCCGATGTTAATCCCGCATGGGGAAAATATGACTGTATCTTTAAACCTTTATTTTTGAATTAGGTACAAAAAAAATTTTAAGGGTGTGTTAATGAAACTTAACAACTTTCCCTAAGAAAAATGGGTTGAAAAACGAGAAAAATTTTAAGATTCCCATAGAAAATCGATCGGATGATCCGACCTTTTGTGTGTGGAAGGTTTACTTAATGATTTTTCTCGTTTTTCAACCCTCCAGCTCCTTAGAGAAAGTGGTTTAGTTGTTTAGTTTCATTATCTGAATAAATTCTTAAAAGTTTGTTGTAAATTAGGGGTTGTACCTATATTTTGTTCCGTCATCATAATAGTACAAATCTAGGCTAGATTTTGGTACTTTAAATGGGACTAGATAATCCGAGGGACCAAAACATTACACTTATCAATCCTTAACAGCTATCTGCATTCGTATTAATTGGTTAATAATTAATATCTCGTACAACTTATATTGTATTTCAACAGGTAACTCTCAAGATGTAAACAACAATCTAATGATACTAAAGCTAGAAACGGTTCGTGTTTATTTAATCAAGTAAAGTGAAATAATTAACTTGCTTAAGCAAATTACTTTAATTTTTTCAAGCCAATTAATTTGTATAAAAAAATTATATTGCTAAAAGAATAGGTATTCCAATTTTTACCCCCGCACAGTTCAAAGGCAATAAAGAAAGAGGGAAATGAGAGGAAAACATGCTTATTAGTTGGTAATGACGAGATGTTCCGCTTGAAATGGTTCAGGATGTATCAAATTGGTAATTCAAACGGTAATCAGAAGGTAATTTTAGATGAATAAATATCCAATATCGAAAGAGTCACTGCGTTCCTTAAAAGATATTTTGAAAAAGCAGAAGCATAGCATATATCTACGCTAATATTTTGTCGAAGGGGTAGTAAGAAATATTCCAAATAGATACCTATTTGGAATGTCTATGTAATAAACACATGTAATCTGTTATTTTATTTTTATTATTTAGCATAAAAAGTAGTTAAGGATCAAAAGGCACTGACTCCTGAATTTCATTAAAAAATTTGTGGGAGTCAGGGTTCTAACTTTTGGATTTGTAACAATAATTTTGCTTAATTCAATAATCATGTTTATGTATCCCATACTTAGAATATCATCAGCTTCAGCCTAGGTATTCAAGGTTTTCGGAATATTATGTTAGGAACACAATATTACACAAGAAACCGTATCCCTTAGTCACCTCGTACGACACTCACTGGAAGGAACACTCATGGATGTGGTTCTATGTGATTGTTATAAAAATGTTTTTAGAATACTTTGACCACTCCCTTCGGGGAATATAGTCGTAAACATGTGCTTCAAAGATGGAAGTTGTAGCAAAGATTCAAAGTTGTTATGTTCCCGATTTTACACCAAAGGGATTTATGCGCGTCTGTTTATGTTTATGTTTACATCTCAAGACAGTCCTATTGTAGTATAGTTTACACACTGAACACTTGTAACAAAGCACGGTTCTTACCAAGAACTTCATGTTGTCTGTATGTAAGTGATCACTGCACGAGCACTGGATGACTGATGGTAGACTCCTGCGCACCTCGCTTATATACTAGGCTATACTCGGCGCACGCTCGTTGTTCTTGCAGTTTTTTAACTTCCAAGGATACTGCTTGCTGAGGCTGGGGATTTGGTGGTTAAGATTGCTACGAATATGGTGAAGTGATCGAAATATACGTTAACACTTTTTTTGGAATACAGTATGTAAACTGAAATGCGTTACATACGAGGGGTGCTTCAGACCATCAAACTGAACAACTTTTACTACGGGACCAATAAAGAAATTGCGAAATAAAATCGGCTATTTCATACAGGGTGTTAGGGTAGACAGTTGCTTTACTTTAAGGGGTGATTTTACTCATGATACTGAACAACTTTCCCAAAGAAATCTATTGCTGGAAACTCGCGAAAAAAATTTCGTCTGTTCATACAAATGTTCGATCAGCCGATTGCATTTAGTATACTTAGTCATTTTTTTTTTTGAGAATTTCCTATTGGTTTCTTAGGGAAAGTTGTTCAGTATCGTGGGTACAATCACCCCTTAAAAGTAATGCAAGAGTTTACCCTAACACCCAGAATATTTTAGATCGAATGGCCATTGATTTTATCTTCTGAACAACCATAACTTTTTCGCGATTTCGATGTTGGGTCCATAGAGAAAGTTGTCCAGTTTGATGGTCTGAAGCATCCCCTAAAATATGTAACGCATTAAAATGTACACCCAACTAGTATAGGGTCCTTCTTAATATGGTTAGACTTATTAAGATGATCAGACCATCAAACTGAAAAACTTTCTCTATGGGACCAAGGCCAAAATCGCGAAAAAAAATCAGGTGTTCCATAAAGAACTGCAATACTACGCGACCAAAATGTATGGGACGGCTGATTTTTTTTTTCGCGTTTAATTTGGTGGTCTGATCATGCTCTTAAAAAACCGTCAGCATAATATGTTCTGGACCCTATACAACGTGTTAATGAATTAACACAAAACCTCATACACCCCAACTGATTTATAACAAAATAATTAGATTGCAACAATAATTTAATTATTTTGATAATTAAAATTTAAAGTTATTCGCATTATAAGTTTTGAGGCAAAAATGATTTGTTATCATTTCAGCACTGAAAGAAAGCGCTAACGTACTCATGGATACATTTTTATAATCTTGTTTTGGTAGTAAGTAGGATGAGTGTGCCCGTGCGTTGGGTTGTCATCGGGCTCAGTAAGTAAATTTTAAATTTTGCAAAAAAAATTTGCAATATTTTGAAAAAAATTACCTATGTTGAAACCATGATAATTCGATTCTGCTCTCGATTCTAAACAAACTATTTTCTAATTTTGCGTTAATTCATTAACACGTTGTATATTATTAGGTAGGTACAGTAAATTTGGAATAATGATGTACCTATTACCTCTGTAAAATATCTCTGACTACTCCTTCGAGGGATATAGTCGAGACCATTTGCGAAAATACAATAATTTTTCGTGGAAAAATCCATAAGAATAATTAGGTATAATCATCAATTAATGTATTTTGAATTTACATCGTGATTTGTAAACGTAGAACAACTATTGATTTGATTCTAGGTGTAGTCAGAATCTTTTGAACGAGTGTATACAACGTGTTAATGAATTAACGCAAAACTAGAAAGTAGTTTGTTTAGAATCGAGAGCAGAATCCAATTATCATGGTTTTAAAACCACCACCTATGTTAACATAGGTAATTTCTTTCAAAATATTAAATAACTTGTTTGCAAAATTTAAAATTTTCGGAATACGATGTCAACCCACCGCACGGGCACACTCACACTACTTACTACCAAAACAAGATTATAAAAATGTATCCATGAGTACGTTAGCGCTTTCTTTCAGTGCTGAAATGATAACAAATAATTTTTGCCTCAAAACCTAAAATGCGAATAACTTTAAATTTTAACTGTCAATATAATGAAATTATTGTTTCGATCGAATTATTTTGTTACAAATCAGTTGGGGTGTCTGAGGTTTTGCGCTAATTCATTAACACGTTGTAGAAGTGGGGTTGTATAGTAGAGCTATTTCCCGCGATAATTGTGCGCTTCGGGTTAAAAGCATCAAATTTCTACCATGGATAGGGTGTTCCTCGGTGATCATTTTCAGATGTGGAGGGAAGTCTGATTCGTCCCCTGTGCGCGGGGGGAGGGGGGTGAAGTACGTATCTGGGTCATTGTTTTCATTATTCTTTTATGGATCAGTTAATGCTACTAGGGCTTGTGTGGTATCGTTTTCGAGTAAAACAGATACGAGGAATTCATTTTTACTGCATAATAGGCATATTTCCATACAATAAAATAATGTTTTACACGAAAAAGTAAAAACCATTGCCTTGATTTTTTTTTTTAAACATCTATATCTTTGGAAATCTTGATAAATATAAGTAAACAAAATTAAGCAAATAAAGGTTATTTAGTCTAGTTTATAAAAACATATACTTGTTGGACACTTATCATACAACAACTACAAGAAAAAAATTCATTTACGCGTCGAGGTAAAGCAGCATAATTCGTTTACTGCGGATTACGAGTGATGGTTTGGAGGTAAACATAATATGTAACTTTATAATTTCGATAGCAAACGATTATTTGTTGAAAATTAAATAGAAAAATAAATTAAGCATAGTTTTAATGGATATAATAAGGAGCGGCAACAATTTTAAAAGGATATAATTCGGAGCGCGCTCCATACAAACGATGTCTGGTTATATTTCCAATATTATCCAATTAAATTCAATGAAATTTTACAGAAACAGTCTACAGACTAATATCTATGCTCGTATTGTCTCAGATTTTCGTAAAAATGTATAGTTTCAAACTTACAGTGCCTCAAAGATTTCCATACAAATCTTAAATTAACCCTAGCATTGAAAGAAAATCGGGCACAATACAAGCATAGAGATTAGTTGATAATAAATTAATAATATAAATAAAAAATTGTTTTTGAAAAATTTCGTTAACTTTAATTGTTTAGTATTGAATATATAACCAGACTTCGTTTTTATGGAGCGCGCTCCCTCTCCTATATCTATCCTCTTAGGAGGATATAATTCGGAGCGCGCTAGGAGTTTAGGCTCCTCAAAAAAAAACATTTAATAATTGTTAAGTATATAGGAAAATCGGCAATTATTGCCGGCTTAAAATCATAGCGCTGAGAATTTGGAGTGCAGCTGCGGTGTAAATGCACCGTCCAGTACCTACCAACATCTTTTGTAAAGCAGCACGACATTATTAGCACTGCAGATATAGTTTCTGCCTCGGGAAGAGTAGTCTACTCTAAATTGAGTGCGATTCGACTGTATCTTTCGTCCAGTCCATCCCTAAAGAAATGAAATGAATACCTTACTATTTAGCGGAAGCTTTAACTATAACCAAAAGCAACTTAGAGAGAGCTAATTTACTGAAAAAAGCCACGCAAAGCCAGCAAGTGGCTTTTTGACTGAGGTGCGAATCATTATTCTAATCCCCTTTTCACGCAACATCTATAAAAATGTAAGAATATACGAGTGTCAGCCTCCTCGCTCGGGTGATCATGAGGCAAAATGACACAAATGAACAAACAACTTTATTCCGATTTGTCGCGTCAAAATTGCCATGAGAGAGCAGATAGATGCCACACTTTTCCTTGTACCTCCTACGGATGCAATGCCCAAAAAAAGTGTATAAGAAAGAAAGAGAGAAATTTTATTTCTTCGAGTATATGAAAATAGAACCGAATTATTCTCATTCTTGTCACAACAATCAGTTCTTCCAGTGTAGAGGCAACAGAAAAAGAAATCGACGCAACGAATGGGAGTAAAATTCTTTGTTCTGCCGCTGCCTCAGATTTGAGTCAATTGGCCCCATGTTCGCCCGAGGAGGCTGACACTAGTAACTTTTTACACTTGGAAGATTCAATGCCAAAAGGACGTAGAAGAGTGATCATATCATATGCAACCGTAGACACTGATGTATCGTACGAGTAACCTACTAGTGGTGGGGTTTTTCAGTAAATTAGCTCTCTCAGAGTTATGGATTTGCTTTCGGTTTTGGTTCAAGCTTCGATAAATAACAAGGTAGGGTATTCACGAATTGGTGGTGTCAATGAATTTGACACAATGCAGGTATCGGCCAATACACTGGCCTGCAAAACTAAGTATCGGTTTAACCGGTATGATACGGTATGTGGTTCTTTTCAGGCAAGGGGAAAAGAACGGCTTTGGACACTTGGAAATCTTTACACTAAGCCTGAAGTAAATAGGGCCTTTGAAGAACTCAAACGAAATAAGTGAGGACTCAATTCCTAATAGAAAGATTTGTATTGTTGATGTATGACCGCATTAGTTAAAGCTTTGACTGTCTGTGAAACTGCCGGCTTAGGATGGACTACCCAATTTCTTCACGTGGGTGTCGCACGAGGCGACTAAGTGATAAAGTTTTTGGCAGTGTTTTGTGGGCGAGAGATTAGCCCCCTGTCATCACCTGACACGTCATTTCATCGTGAAACCTTCAACGTGAAATGTTCAATATGGTCAAAGTGAGCCTTGATACAACGCACTGCACGCTTAACATTGTTGTTGGTCGTTGTAGCAAAGTTTCCACCCCGTAAGGGATTATGGTCGTGAATTTATGTATGTATGTATTTCAAGAGCGAGCATAGATATTAGTTTGTAGACTGTTTCTGTAAAATTTCATTGATTTTACTTGGATAATATTAGAAATATAACCAGACTTCGTTTGTATGGAGCGCGCTCCGAATTATATCCCTTTAAAATTGTTGCCGCTTCTTATTATATCCAATTAAGACTATGTCTAATTTATTTTTCTATTTAATTTTCAACAAATAATCGTTTGCTATCGAAATTATAAAGTTACATATTATGTTTACCTCCAAACCATCACTCGTAATCCGCAGTAAACGAATTATGCTGCTTTACCTCGACGCGTAAATGAATTTTTTTCTTGTAGTTGTTGTATAATAAGTGTCCAACAAGTATATGTTTTTATAAACTAGACTAAATAACCTTTATTTGCTTAATTTTGTTTACTTATATTTATCAAGATTTCCAAAGATATAGATGTTTTAAAAAAAAAATCAAGGCAATGGTTTTTACTTTTTCGTGTAAAACATTATTTTATTGTATGGAAATATACCTATTATGCAGTAAAAATGAATTCCTCGTATCTGTTTTACTCGAAAACGATACCACACAAGCCCTAGTAGCATTAACTGATCCGTAAAAGAATAATGAAAACAATGACCCAGATACGTACTTCACCCCCCTCCCCCCGCGCACAGGGGACGAATCAGACTTCCCTCCACATCTGAAAATGATCACCGAGGAACACCCTATCCATGGTAGAAATTTGATGCTTTTAACCCGAAGCGCACAATTATAGCCAAAATGTATGAAGAGAATCCTCTACTAGTATCTAGATTCACTTGGTATAATTATGTTGTGTTTGATTTTTCAATTGTCAGAAATCCTATGAAAAAATTATATTTTTTGAAACAATAGTACATTACTGCAGCGGCCAGCAACAGAGGCATTGATGGACGAACGTGTAAATGTGGGCCGAGGCGAAGCCGAGGCACACATACGTAAGTCCATCAATGCCTAGTTGTGGCCAAGGCTTGTATAGTACTTTTCTCAAATAATGCGCGGAAATGAAAACAGTAAATTTTCTCAAATAATTCGCGGAAATTAAAACTCTTTTCAACGAACAACGAACAACAATTTGTTTTTTTTTTCAATAAACAGCTTTCTATTTGCAAGTTAGTTCGAAATTTAAATAAAACCTTTTTTGAGTTACCTCCTTGGTCGCCATGTTTAGGAGAAAAAGATCGTTCCATTTCTAAATTACACGACAGATATGAGTTTACTATGTAATTTATTTGGCCGCAAAACACGACAGATATGGATTTTCATACAAACATTGCCGGCCGCTGCGCGCATGTAGTTGGCCAGTACAGCAATTTCGATTTATCTCGAAGAAGGTTGTCAAAATAATGCTCACATTTCCAAGCATGTTTGAGAAAATATAATTTACCATACACCAGTGATCCAGAAAAATTGCACAGAATTCTTTATAATTGAAAATTGCTGGAAAAACTCTCGTTGATTTTTAAATATTGTAATTCAGTTCGGAAAATACACCAAAGAGATATTTATATTATTGGGATTATGGAATAAAACTTTTTAAAGATTCAAAAATTGTTGATGTTAACTGGCAAGATCTCTTGGAAAAAAGATATCAAAACCCATAAAAACTAAAAAGAAAGAATATTTTTTCTTTTTAATTGAAGTATTTGGCTAACGTTTTTTTTCTGATATATAGCTGCCAGTTCTGTATTTCTTAAATGTAATGAAAACTCTTTGGTTGTATGAAAAATAATTGTAGACGAGAAACAAAAACTTGTTGTTTTCTCAATGTTTTTTAACTTTTCTTGATTTATTCGTAAGATAAAAATATTATAATAGGCACAAAACAATAATCTTTGCTTTTATTTCTGATACCTGGGCAATCAAACTTTGCTCGGCGTCTTTCACGTGAATCTAAATAGGTTTCATCCCTGGGAAAAGCCGTTGCCACAAACAAAACCTTTTTTTTTGTGTGAAATCAATTTTTTTTTTAGGAATACTGTCACCAGGTCTCTGCCCAGACGGTAAGAAGAAGAAGAAGGGATGAAAATAAAGAATAACTTTTTAAGAAAAACATTACCTATTTTCATCTAATTAAACCGAGTCATTAAGAGTTCCGAATTTAAAAGTTATAACGTCATTGGTTATATCTAAGTAAATTGATGATGTTTCATTATTTTCATTGCATTTATATTAACTACCTATGTTACTGTTGTATGCTTTGAATTATAGTACATTACTGTCGCGGCCAGCAACAGAGGCATTGATGGACGAACGTGTAAATGTGGGCCGAGGCGACGCCGAGGCACACATACGTAAGTCCATCAATGCCTAGTTGTGGCCAAGGCTTGTATAGTACTTTTCTCAAATAATGCGCGGAAATTAAAAAAGTAAATTTTCTCAAATAATTCGCGGAAATTAAAACTCTTTCAAAATCAATGACGAACAACGAACAACAGTTTGTTTTTTTTTTCTATAAACAGCTTTCTATTTGCAAGTCAGTTCGAAATTTAAATAAAACCTTTGATGAGTTACCTCCTTGGTCGCCATGTTTCGGAGAAAAAGATAGTTCCATTTTTAAATTACACGACAGATATGAGTTTAGTATGTAATTTATTTGGCCGCTAAACACGACAGATATGGATTTTCATACAACATTGCCGGCCGCTGCGCGCATATATTTGGCCAGTAGGTACAGCAATTTCGATTTATCTCGAAGAAGGTTGTCAAAATAATGCTCACATTTCCAAGCATGTTTGAGAAAATTAATTTTATTTGTCAAAAAGAATAAAGAACTATTTGTTGTTAATAAAATAACACTGTTTTAGTAATAATTACAATTCGAGTTCCTAGTTTTGATGTAACGATATGGATGGGACAGGTTTCTTCTTTTCTTGTATAATATTTGTTTTGTTTGTACCTCTACTTCACCTACCTTTAATTTATGGTTAAAAGCTGACAACACTGTGATGTGATTGATCTCATTTGCCAGCGAAACTAACGTTCGTTTAAATTTAATTGCAAAATAACAAAATTCATAATGTTTTGTAAAAATAAAAAAAATTATTGACCACTCGAGAATTCTCGTGCCTCGAGAAATAGAAAAGGTCGTGAAACCAGAAACCCTAGTTTCAGGATGTAATAACGTGTAACGTGGTGATAGGTAGTTAAAAGCCAATTGCCCACTAAAACACTGCACAACCTTATCGCTTAGTTGCCTCGTATGTCACACATGGAAAGGTGATCCATTTTAAGCCAGAACCACACTTCTACACCCGAAAATATAGCACATCACAATATAAAACACAAGCAGTGAAATAGTTACTTAAGTACGTATACCGACTGCTCTCAAACTGTGAAGGAAAACATCGCAAGGAAACCTGCATACGCTGAAGCAGAAATTCCGATGCGTATGTGAAGTCTACCAATCCGCATTGGGCACGCGTGGTGGATTTATATCCCTGAGGGCCTCTGCCCTGAAGTGAATCTTATATAGGCTGAAGATGAAAAAACAATGCTAAAACTCTATCTAGAGTGACAGATTTTTTTAATTACTTATGGTTATGGGTTTGCCTTGACCTCAATCCAGTCCTTAGGAAAAAGATGGGGTCGAAGATATAGCGAGATTACCCAGAAGCTACGCGTTACGAGTTACGCGTGTAATTCTACTAACAAACTTTTCTGCCACTTTTTGCGGGGGGACGAGGTAGCATGAAACACGTAACTTTAGATTTTCTTCCGATATTTTAGAGTCTAATTTTGAATGTCAAAAATCATGACAAATAGTCTCGTGTGAACCCCAAACAAGACTAGTTGTTTCGCTGCTATGGGCTGTCTCGTTTAGTGATAAGTTATAAAATGGTATGCACATGTAATTTGATCTTGTACCTTGGCCGAGGGGAATGCTAATGTAAGGCAGGTCCCTATTTAAATGGTTTAAGCCAGAAGCCAGGGTCCGAATAGCCCTATTGATAGCCAACCTCCGATAGGAGATGGCACCACGAGAAGAAGAAGAAGCCAGAAGCCTATTCACTCGTACTTTAAAGGAATTCGGGTTGTAAGCGTTCGGAAATACTGACGCAGGCAGGGCATCCCACTCCTTTGATGTGCGCATTATAAAAGAATCAGAAAGGCGCTTAGTGTGAATATGTGGGATGTCAACCAAGAAGGGATGAAGGGATGTCCGATAGTAGAAAGGGAAAGGCGGGATGAGCTCATGTAGCTCTTGGGCAAGGTAGTGATCTTATCGCCACTGTTAAGACTTTTTAGACTGTGGACTTAATACAGCCCCTTAAATTACTGAAAAACTTTAGCGCATCTCGCAGTAATCGTAGCCCTGCAGTGGAGTAATACGGACTATAACTTACTTTTGTAATTCCGTAGCAATAAATAATGTAACATTTCGCTAAGAAGATGTAACCAATTCTACAAGGCAAGGCGTTACGATTACGTAAACTCAAAACATAACAACAATACACTATTCAAGCAGTATAGTGACAGTGAAAGTAGGTAAATATTGCTGAAAATGTTTTTTTATCTTACTTATTTATTTTATTGTTAGCATTAAGTGTAATGTATAAAATTTTTTCATAAGTAGAGCGATAATCGAAAGAGAGCTTGCTTAGCGCGGCGCTTCAGCAGTTTGGTTCCTGGCCTGAGCCTCTACCCGCACATTTGAACTTCGCAATTGCGTGAACGTTTTCGTTCCAATGTCAACTCTATTACAATGAAGTGCGGACCGAAACAGTGGCAATATATCGAACAACGAAAGTCCGGGTACAGGGCCTGTACCGCCAAGTTTTACGGAATTTATGTACGGTTGTATTAGTCATTATCACTAGCTCGGCGGTGAAGGAAAACATCGTGAGTAAAACCTGCATACCCGAGAACTATATGAAACAAGCCATAAATGTGCTCTCTTCAAATTAATAATAGGGTGTATTATATAAATTTAATATTTTCAGCTTTGTTTTTATACTTATCTCTACACATTGTTTACTTTTTAAAAGTAATTTTATAGATTTTTTGTCCCATTCCGATAGTTCCATAAAAGTTTCCTTTAAAGGACACTTCAGAAGATACCTGAAGATACAAGCCACGTAAAAACATCAAATTTCAATCAGTGACCTCATTCCTTACTAAGTTTAGTGTCGACACTGCTTATTGAATGCATTGTAATATACACTTCAACTGTATCTCCTAATAACATCTAGCAATGTATTGCAATTAAAGACAATGCTAGTTTACAAGGAATGCACTGCAACACGTTCCTTACACCAGGTCCCACAAATCATGGGAAAATCACCCTTAAACTATGAGAGATAGTTTCTGTGTCGGTGGCTTAGTATGTGGGACCCACTAGACCCCTATTTGAAAGTTATCCAAACCGTTCTGATTGTAGATTCGCAATTTGCCCAGTAATTTGGGATGTGAGTTGGTAATTCAATTGAATTTTAGATTTTACGGTGTGTGGCAGTCGTGTGCGCTGATGCGGGGTCCTAATGAAACTGAAGCTTGCACATGTTTTTATACATCATCATCATCATATTTAAGAGCTACGCCATAGCCCGGACACTGCATACAAAAAATTGAATTTGACAAGATGACGTCAGCACATGCGAAACCAAAGAAATTGAACCTTATGTCTTCTTCTTAGGTAACGAGTAACCAGTGCGAGGTAACCAGAGGGCGATAGAGGGGGTGAAGTAAAAAGTTGGTGGGAGGAAGGCAGTGTCCGTACTGTATCTAGTATAATAACTATATACAGGGTCCTTCTTAATATGCTGACACTTTTTTAAGGCGATGACCAGACTATGAAACTGAACAACTTTCTCTATGGAATCAACATCGAAATCGCGAAAAAAAAAAACAGTTGTCCCATACGTTTGGCTCCGAGTAGGTTTGCAGTTTTGTATGGAAGTGATGATTTTTTTTTCGCGATTTCGATGTTGGTCCCATAGAGGAAGTTGTTCAGTTTGACGGTCTGATCATCCCCTTAAAAAAGTGTCAGCATATTAAGAAGGACCCTATATAGTATAGATACTCTTTTTTATACTGTGGCTACGCTCTTGTCGGTGGAGTATTCGACAATCCTGTCTATTTTCCGCTAGTGTCTTGAGTTCTTGATACGACACGACATCAACCTTTTCCTTCACTTGGGCTAGATAACTCTGTCTAGGTCTTCCTCTGCCTCTCTTCCCCTCTATCTTCCCTTCCAGCATGGTTTTAAAGAAGTTGTCGTTTCATATCAAATGTTAGTGGACTTTTTGCTAAGTTGACCGACTGACGACAAACGCATTTTTCCCCTCCGGTTTTGGATCGTTTTTAAAATGTTTCTCTTCTCTTTAACCATTCTTAACACCTCTTCATTTGTTATTCGTTCCGTCCAACTTATCCCCCCATTCTCCTCGAACACCACATTTCAAATGCTTCCAGCCTATCTCGATCTCGTTTAGTCAATGAGTCAGGGAGTAAGAAAAAAAGTATAAAGGTCACACTGAGTGCGGCTGCGGAACCGCTGCGGGCCGGCTGCGGGCTGGCAGTAGTTGTAAACTATGGAATTATATGCGAGGTGTCACACTGCGGTTTCCGTTCCTCAGCTGTTCCGCAGATGTGCCGGACTACATTAAGTGTGACACCTCGCATATAATTCCATAGTCCAACTACTGCCGGCCCGCACCCGGCCCGCAGCCGTTCCGCAGCCGTTCCGCAGCCGCACTCTGTGTGGCCCAGCCTCCTTCTTTGACTACGGAACCCTAAAAAGGTTTACGATATGGTGCTTTGGTGTCCCTGACTCTGATTTTTTGTTCGTTTGTTTGTTCGACCATCACGCAAAAACTGCTGGACCGATTTTCATGTAACTTCTTGTGTCTTGAGCTTATAATTAGAATTAAACTGGTATACAGGGTGTCCCAAAACTCAACGTCAACCCGTAAATAGGAGATAGGTGAGTTTATAATTGTTCAGGGAAAATACAAAAAAATCAAAGTTTGATAGTCTTCGAGATTTAAAAAAAAAATTTTACATTGATAAAATCGCCACCCTGCCCTTAACTTTTGGATGTTGCGAGTACAAATTCGTAAATTATTTTTCATGAAAACACTTGTTATACACTTGTTATCCATAATAATCTTTTTAGTGGACGCAATTCAAAAATAAACGATTAGTTCCAAGTGCTACACACAGCAACAAGCAAGCAGTGCTACAAGTGTTTGTAGTACTTTTTACAGAAAACACTTTATTCTATATGCGGTAAAAAAAATCTGTGTCAACTTTGAGACTACACCCTGTATAAAAAATGTATGGCGGTATCCTGGTAAGTAATTTCAAAAGTTGGCCAATTTCAACAAGTTTTCAAAATGGTATCACACTATTGGCACTTCCTTTAGTGTAGTCCTTTACTGTAGTCTCAAATTTGACATATAAAAACTAAAAAGTTAAAAAATAATATTGCAGCCTATGACTTTTTCGTTCGCATCATAAGAACATTAATTTGTTTTATTAAAGTCGCTGTCAAGCCGGTTCGATTCGCGACATGGTTTGTATTTTTTGGCTTGGCTTGACACCGACTTCTATAAAACAAATTAATGTTCTTATGATGCGAACGAAAAAGTCATAGGCTGCAATATTATTTTTTAACTTTTTAGTTTTTTTGAAGGCGGTTTTAGTTTTTTGTTAAAATTTTGTTTATTTCACAATTTTCAGTGGTGAATTCATTAGTTCGATTTAATAGGAGTGCTTTAAATTAAAAAAACGCACTAGTCGGCAGTACGATTTTCGAAGGTACCCCTCGATTTCTCTGGGATGCCATCATCAGATCCTGGTTTCCTTATCATGGTACCACCCTCGGAATATCTCCTTTCCAACAAAAAAAGAATCATCAAAATCGGTTCATAAACGACGAAGTTATCGGCGAACACACATAAAAAAAATATATATATATATATATACGGTCGAACTGAGAAACCTCCTCCTTTTTTGAAGTCGGTTAAAAAAGGTTTACCGTTTATTTTTGAATTGGGTCCACTGAAAAGATTATTCTGGATTGCGTAACAAGTATTTTCATGAAAAAAATTATTCTATACATCTAAAAGTTTTCCTCGCGGCTCTTTTTCCTTTCAGTTTCCGAGGATGATTGATGATGACACGCGACATTAGCACGTTAACTCGTTTGTCTCACATTGCTCTCCAATCTGAAGGCTTTATTAAATTATTACTTTATATACCTACATTGCCCGCGTGCTGGAGTATGGTCTTTTATTTCACACTTATCCATGATTAACTCTGTAACCATAACGATACAGAGTGAAATTGATATAATTAGCATCCTTTTAAACTGAGTCTACCCATCATACTAAACAACTTTTACTATGGGAGCAAACCGATCGGAGCAAAAAATAAAACAGCTGTTCCATACGAAACTGCAATGCCTACTCGACTCAAAAGAATGTAAACGCTTTGTTTTGCTCCGATCGGTTTGCTCCCATAGTAAAAGTTGTTCAGTTTGTAGACTCTTAGTTTAAAAGGATGCTAATGATATCAATTTTACCGTTGTATATTATGTTTTGTACGATACGGCCTAATTGTGGTAGTAGGCCTCGCATGCCACCCGACAAAACGACAAAAATCGAGATGTACCTCCCATCTTTATTATTTTACGTATGCCAGAAAAGGCGCGCATGAAGTTTTTCTCGTTTAAACGCCTTGTCGTGGGTGGCATGCTAGCTGTGCAGGGTTCAAGTTATCTCTATACAAATAACTGATGCGATGAGGTATAGACACCGAATCATGAGGGTTCGGATTCGATTCCGCACGGACGACATGCCATGTAACAACGAGTTTTTTAACTTATGTACGTGTAATACCGACTGCTCTCAAACGGTGGAGGAAAACATCGCGAGGAAATCTGCACACGCTGAAGAAGAAATTCTGATGCGTATTGTGAAGTCTACCATACCACATTGGGTACGCGTATGTGGTGGACAGATGCCCATACATACATACACTCTCAATGAAGGTAGGCCTGTGCCCTGCAGTGGGATGCATATAGGCTGATGATGATGATGATGAATTAGTTAAGTTTTGAATCCGAAGATAGTGTCATATCATAATGTACAATACAATTACTTAGATAAGTGCAAAACATCAAACTGGGATGAAAAGGAACCAGACTTAACCAAACTGTTACTATCTATTAAACCACAAATTCTACCCGAACCTCAAATTCTGCATTTCTTGATACCTGCTCCTGGCATACCTTGAATATAACGATCTCCTCAGTGACCGCCAGTATGGGTTCCGCCCAGGACGGTCCACGGGGGATCTCCTTGTGTATGCCACACATCTGAGGAGTGAGGCTGTCGAGAGATACGGGGAGGCACTTGCCGTGTCACTTCACATATCCAAAGCCTTTGACAGGGTCTGGCATGCAAGCCTTATAAGCAAGCTTCCATCATATGGAATTCCGATTGACCTATGCGACTGGATAGCTGACTTCTTGAGTGAACGATGCATACGAGTACAGGGGTCAGTTCTGTCAGCTACTTTATTTCTGCTGCATATAAACGACATGCTTGTGCCCGGAACCTTTGGGTATGCTGACGACAGCACTGTTTCTGACAGATATCTGTCCGGTGCAGGGGTCAAATTGGATGTTACTCAGTCTTGTCGAGAGGCCATGGTGCAGCGATTAAACTTGGCCCTTGAATTTGTGTCCGACTGGGGTGACGCTAATCGGGTCAGTTTCAACGCAAACAAAACACAGGCGTGCCTTTTCTCCACAAAACGGAGTCCCTTCGCTTTGACTCCGACTTTCCGAAATGTGTCCATACCGATAGCTGATCGCCTGGAGCTCCTGGGCATTAACATATCGTCCGATTTGAATTTCGGGCGGTATATTGAGTCCATGGCGAAAACCGCAGCGAAAAAACTGGGCGTCCTTTCGAAGGACAGACGGTACTTCACTCCGGGACAGCTTCTACAACTTTATCAAGCACAAGTCCGATCGTGTATGGAGTACTGCTGCCATTTTTGGGACGGGTCTGCCCAATACCAGCTGGCCGCGTTGAACTCAATCGACAGGCGTGCCAGGAAGCTCATAGGTGATCCAACCTCTGTGGCGAAGCTACAAAGTCTTGAGCATCGTCGCAAGGTAGCCTGTCTATCTGTTTTTTATAGGATACATTTCGGAGAGTGTGCGACGGAATTACACGATTTAATACCTCCGTCTCCCTTTCATCTGCGGGGGACGAGACGCAGGCTGGGTTTCCACCCTTATGTCGTTGACCTACCAGCAATTCGCACGAAGAAGTTTGCTTCTTCTTTTATAATGCGCACGGCTAAGGAGTGGAACGCACTGCCTGCGGACCTGTTCCCTGAGCAATACAACCTGGGCATCTTCAAGGCAGAGTGAATAGGCATCTTTCTAGGTAAGCATGCTACATCTTCGGCCTCATCATCACTCAACATCAGGTGAGATTGTGTCAAATGTTTACCTATCGAACATAAAAAAAAAAAAAAAAAAAAAAAAATCTACCTGAACAACTATTGTATTGGGTGCAAAATTATTACTCAAAAAAAAAAACTGCTGTTTCATTTTGAATTGCAATTCCTACACGACTCCAATGTATAAAACAGATGTTTTTAGGGTTCCGTACCCAAAGGGTGAAAACGGGACACTATTACTAAGTCTACGTTGTCCGTCCGTCCGTCCGTCCGTCTGTCCGTCTGTTCGTCTGTCCGTCTGTCCGTCTGTCCGTCTGCCCGTCTGTCCGTCTGTCCGTCTGTCCGTCTGTCCGTCTGTCCGTCTGTCCGTCTGTCCGTCTGTCCGTCTGTCCGTCTGTCCGTCTGTCCGTCTGTCCGTCTGCCCGTCTGCCCGTCTGTCCGTCTGTCCGTCTGTCCGTCTGTCCGTCTGTCCGTCTGTCCGTCTGTCCGTCTGTCCGTCTGTCCGTCTGTCCGTCTGTCCGTCTGTCCGTCTGTCCGTCTGTCCGTCTGTCCGTCTGTCCGTCTGTCCGTCTGTCCGTCTGTCCGTCTGTCCGTCTGTCCGTCTGTCCGTCTGTCCGTCTGTCCGTCTGTCCGTCTGTCCGTCTGTCCGTCTGTCCGTCTGTCCGTCTGTCCGTCTGTCCGTCTGTCCGTCTGTCCGTCTGTCCGTCTGTCCGTCTGTCCGTCTGTCCGTCTGTCCGTCTGTCCGTCTGTCCGTCTGTCCGTCTGTCCGTCTGTCCGTCTGTCCGTCTGTCCGTCTGTCCGTCTGTCCGTCTGTCCGTCTGTCCGTCTGTCCGTCTGTCCGTCTGTCCGTCTGTCCGTCTGTCCGTCTGTCCGTCTGTCCGTCTGTCCGTCTGTCCGTCTGTCCGTCTGTCCGTCTGTCCGTCTGTCCGTCTGTCCGTCTGTCCGTCTGTCCGTCTGTCCGTCTGTCCGTCTGTCCGTCTGTCCGTCTGTCCGTCTGTCCGTCTGTCCGTCTGTCCGTCTGTCCGTCTGTCCGTCTGTCCGTCTGTCCGTCTGTCCGTCTGTCCGTCTGTCCGTTTGTCCGTCCGTCCGCCTGTCCTACCTATTTAGGGCTGTAACTTTTGAATCGTAATAGCTAGATAGTTGAAATTTTCTCAGATTATGCGTTATTACGGCACATTTGTTAACAAATAATAAAAATGTCAAAAAGTTAGAAATTAAGGGGGGTTCTCAACAAGAAACTAGTTTTTATCAACGTTTTTTCTTCACGCTATATCGTAAAAACGGTAATACATAAAAGCGTCAAACTCAGTGTGATTATAGAACAAACTCTACAGAATAACAACAAATACTAAAAACCGGCCAAGTGTGAGTCGGTCTTGCACAAAAAGTCCCGGACAAAAAAAGTTTTTTTTATATGTTAATAATGTTGTGTTCTGTGGTGGTGTGCAAGTAGCCCGACTCGCACTTGACCGGTTTTATTTTTTGTTCCGACAGGTTTGCTCCCAATATTAAAAGCTGTTGAGTTTGATGAGTAGAATGTGGTTTAAGGGTTAATTATACTTTTGCTTACACCCTGTATACTGCTCTAGAAAATTAAGGACCTAAATTACTTAATATCCATGAGTCATTGTCATTACAAGACTATCATGAGTTCTTTGTTTCGAAACACATTAAGTAGCCATAACACACTTGGTTTGTAAACAGAACCTTAAAATTCAAGTATAATCATTTTCCCAAACAAAGAAGTCGTAACATTCTTATTAAAATAAAGGTTAAAATTTAAGTAATTAATCTGGCATACTCATCCAACTTACGTAAAAATTTTACTTCACATCTGGTGGTAATTTTTAAAAATGTGACGTATTACATTGTTACAAGTGATTTGTCGTTTCACTGTTAAGATCCCGTTACAAATTTCCTACACTCATATGTTAAGGGAATGATACGTCATTCCAGTGGAAATAACATATTTTAGAGATCTTTAAAAAATGGTTGAAACCTTTAGACCTGTCACAATTGCGGCCAGGTGCAAAAATGATGCTCTCGTTGATTATCTATAGGTAAGCTCATTTGTTTAGGTAATAAATGGTATGCCAAATTGAAGCTAAAAGACTTATCTGATACACGAAAAAATAGGTAATACCGTTGCAACATGGGGTAGAGGGTGGTAGTTAAAAGGGAAGGAAAAAATTTTAAATTTGAAAGAATCAAATATGAAATCTGATTCTTTGAAATATAAATTCTCTTCTCTTATTTGCATTAATTGATTTATGATACACTCTCACAAAAAAAAAAAAACATTTTTTCAGTTGGGTGCCAAGGGGTTGCGAAAGGCCTAAGGGGAGCAACATATTTTTTAGGATCATTAAACTGAGATATCTACTGTAATATGCATCATTCTCTAAACATATGGGTGTAGAAAACTTGTAGCAGGATTTTACACTATAAATGTAATGAAAAGTGACAGGACGTGCTTTATACTCGTACAAATTATACAAATTAGGTTTGCGTGTGTCGTATTTACACATAGCCAGTAATATGTTCAGATATAGTTAGGGCCTCTGTTTCAACACTTCTTACTAACTTCTTGACCTTCTTGTATAGCTTATAGATCTAACAGATCGTTTGAAATAATCTTTCATTGGAAATATGTCAAATGATATGATAGTCAAGCTATTTAAGGGTCACCGAGCCTGTGCTGTATTGTGCTGCCCTCAGTCGTATATTTTTGATTTCGAAAAAAATTAATAATAATACCTATTGAAACAAAGAACGTCACATTGTAGTCATTGCTGATTTTCAATTTATCGGGTCATTGCGAATTTGTTTTTATAACGATAATAACTACAAGCATAAAACATTATAATCCGTAATGTTCTAATTTTTCAATAAATTTAAAGCCAATCAGGACTACAATATGATATTCGGAAATGTTGTTTAATCGTTTAGAAATATAAATAATAACTGGCCAAGTGCATGTCGGACCACGCGCATGATAGGGTTCCGTAGTTGCCCGTCACAATATAATAATATGGACTTAGAAGGAGGCTTTTTGTTTTATACTAGGGTTTAACGGCTAATAAAGTCTAAAAAGTACATTTTATAAGTTCATGGAATATTACTCGTAAACTTGTAAAGCCTACTTAGCGGTGATAGTTATTATTTTAAATTCGTTATATATGCTATTTCTATGAATTTTTTCACATCTCCAACTACAACCGTTGAGCTGGGAGAGGGGGGGACAACACTTGACTCTAACTCAAGATTTTATTTTACCACTTTGCCGGCGTGATTAATATGTATACTCATGGAAAATTATAGCTTTCCAGTACCAAGCGTCTCTGAGTTAAGCCGCGGACAGACGGACGGACGGACGGACGGACGGACGGATGGACAGACGGACGGACATGGCGAAACTATAAGGATTCCTTGTTGACTTCGGAACCCTAAAAAAATTATTGAAAGCACACCCTAACCCTGCCCTATTAAGAACTAATCCAGAAGTGGTGAACATGCCCTAAATATTTTGTCGTTTGAAGTTCTCGTAGCATAAATTTATGCTCTTGACCATATTCCCCCAGGGGAAAGTTAGAGATGTATAAATAAATCTATATGTACTTATCCAATTCATAATAACCATACAATCATCATTCTCTTGCCCATTTCCCATTATTTGGGGTCGGCGCAATATGTCATCCTCTTCCATTCATCTCTCTTAGCCGTCGTCTCAACACTCACCCCCTTTTTACACATATCATTCTTCACACAATCCATCCATCTTTTCTTCGGCCTGCCTCTCCTACCACTGCCATCCACATTCATACTTAACACTCGTCTCGTAACATGACACTCACCCCTCCGCATTACATGCCCATACCACGATAATCTATTACCCTGCAATTTTTCCGTCATAGGTGCTACTTTCAAACTTCCTCTAATATACTCATTCCTAATCTTGTCCATTCTAGTTACACCACACATCCATCTCAACATTCGCATCTCAGCTGCATGCAGTCGTTTCTCATCCGTCCCTTTTGTGGCCCAACATTCTGATCCATACATAACGACAGGTCTTATTATACTCTTATATATTTTTCCCTTCAATTTGAGGGGGATTCGGGAGTCGCAAATCGTTCCCGTAACCAGCTGCCACTTTTTTTTTTTTTTTTTTTTTTTTTTTTTTTTATGTGTGATAGGTAAGCATTTGACCCCAATCTCACCTGATGTTGAGTGATGATGAGGCCGAAGATGTAGCATGCTTACCTAGAAAGATGCCTATTCACTCTCGCCTTGAAGAGGCCCAGGTTGTATTGCTCAGGGAACAGGTCCGCAGGCAGGGCATTCCACTCCTTAGCCGTGCGCACTATAAAAGAAGATGCAAACTTCTTCGTGCGAATTGCTGGTAGGTCAACGACATAGGGGTGGAAACCCAGTCTGCGTCTCGTCCCCCGCTGATGAAAGGGAGACGGTGGTATCAGATCGTGTAATTCAGTCGCACACTCTCCGAAATGTATCCTATAAAAAACAGACAGACAGGCTACCTTGCGACGATGCTCAAGACTTTGTAGCTTCGCCACCGACTTCATCCACCCTGAGTTGATTCGGTGCTTCACGTCGCGATCTATCTCTCCATCGTTTTGTATTAGTGAACCGAGGTACCGGAAGTCGGAGCAGACTGGCAAAGGCACGCCATCAAGGGCAATAGGCATGCAACTGGAGAGACCGCCGAAATCGCAGAACAAATGTTCCGTTTTAGTTCTGCTAATTTTCAAGCCAACACTCTCCAGTTTTTGCTGCCATTTTGCCAATCTGCTCTGGACCTCGAGTCCATCTTCACCGACAAGAACAATGTCGTCGGCAAACAGCATGCACCAGGGTGCCTCTTCCTGTATGTCCGATGTCAAAGCATCCATAATCAACAAGAAGAGGTAAGGACTTAAAGCCGACCCTTGGTGCAAACCTACAGCCACATTGAACTTATCGGTGGTACCAGCGGATGATCGGACGCATGTACTGGATCGGCTGTACATTGCACGAATCAACTCAAGGTATTTTCCAGGCACATCTTTCTTTTTAAGAGCCCACCACAAGACCTCCCGGGGTACACGATCGTATGCCTTCTCGAGGTCAACGAACACCATATGCAAGTTCTTTTGAGCACGCCTGTATGTTTCGCAAAGTTGGCGTAGCGAAAAAATAGCGTCCGTTGTTCCCCGACCAGGCATAAAACCGAACTGGTTTTGCGTTATCTCACTCTCTTCTCGCAGTCGTTTCTCTACCACCTTCTCCCATACTTTCATACTATGTGATATTAGCTTTATTCCCCTATAATTGTTGCAGTTCTGGACGTCACCCTTATTTTTATAGATGGGAACCAGTAAACTGTTGCACCATTCGTCGGGGATTACTTCTTTATGCAACAACTTATTGAAAAATAAAGCTAACCACTTATATCCATCCACATTCAATACCTTCCAAACCTCAACTGGTATTCCATCTGGTCCCACGGCCTTCCCATTTTTCATACTTCGTACAGCCGTTTTTACCTCTTCCATACTAATTTCTCTTACCAATCCCACGTTCACTGGTAAATACTCTAACTCACCACTCCAAGCATTCTCCTCGTTCATTAACTTTTCAAAATATCCTTTCCAACGTACTTTTATGTCATCATCATTTGTCATCACCTTTCCTGCATCATCTTTAATACACTTTATGTGGGACACGTCTCTTGCACTCTTCTCTCTAGCTTTAGCCATCCTACAGAGCTTCTTTTGCCCCTGAGGACTATCCAGAGACTCATATAACTTGTCCTGGGCTTCAGCTCGAGCAATGGCTACTGCTTTTTTTGCTTTCTTCTTACATTCATTATATATTTGTAGTGTTTGCTATTAAATGAAAGACGACCGGTCCGAGCAATCGTTTATTCCAAACTAAAAAGTACATGAATGACGGCGCGAGCGTCACCTTATAGATATTCATATACCTACATATAGTTACTTATTCTATCTAGTTATTAAACCATACAAACATTATATATCTATGTAAATATATCAATGCTAGTACACTACATCATCTCCCCTTACAATTGTTGTTCTGAATGTACACACGGCGACACATCAAGCTACACAGAACCCACACAAGTTGCTCGCGCGACGTCGACGTTATACGTTACTCGACCTATGCGCGGCCAGCCTACTCCGGCCCTGTACCTACCTACAACCCGATGCGTCGTCGTGTGCATCATTATTGAAATTACACCACCCTTCTACTTTTACACTTTTATAGTCATTCCTTTTAAGTTAACGTTAAGCACCAAATCAAAATGACCCTTATATGTATATTTTACTTAATAATCTATTTTTAACAGTCTCTAAAAAACAATTTTTTAAAAAGTCCCGTCGTGTCCTTAGACTTCTACCTAACATCAATCTGGCTGGTGTCTCCCCCGTTGTGTCGTGACGAGACGAAGTCGAGACCGAGGATGATAACGGTGAGATAATACCTGCGGATTGCATGCGCTGCAGCTCAGCGCCGACGCGCGGGCGCAGCGCCAGTGGCTGGGGTCGCGCGCGCCGGTATACCGGTTGCGCTCCCGGCCGCACGCGCAGCGTCGCACACTGACTGCGCAGCTCGCCAAGCTTACCACTAAACACTGACGGATATATCTTAACTTTCTTCTTCATCAAATCACTCTCACTACACTCCGTATTGTCACCGCGCACTGACAGCAATGAGTTCGCTACTACCACATCCATTTGTAATTCTCTCAACCATTCACGACCTAATAAAGGAACTCCACCTTTATGAATCACATACAATTTAAGCACTTTTGCCTTCTTGCCAAAACAAACGCTCACATGAAAATAGCCCAAACACTTTAACGGTTGGCCATCGTATCCTTTCAATTTATCATATTTATCTTGAGCGAGTGGCTGCTTTGTATATAGCTGTTTGAACATGACATCGCTGATGCAGGATATAGGTGAGCCAGTGTCCACATGCATGCGCAGGCGTCTGCCTGCCACCTCAACGTCGGCGATGACCGGCTCGCTACCGTGCTGCTCCACCATGTACAGCCCACTCCGTCCCTCACCTTCGTAATCCTCATCACTTTCCTCATCATCAAAGCCCTGGTACGAGCACGAGCACGCGGACGCGCTGCCTGACCTGCCTGCTCCGCCTGTGGCCTGACGCCGCTCCTCCATCTCCAACCGCAGGACCTGTTCCGTATTATCTCTTGTCCGCTGCACGTTGGGACATACTCGCCTTAAGTGCCCTTGTGTTAAGCACATCCTACACACGTAATCACGAAATTTGCATTTTTCGGTTGGATGATCCTTCCCTCCACAACACGCACAATGCTGCTGCTTGTCGAAAGGAAACGCGTTTCTGCTTTTCAGACCATCGTTACGCTGCATTCCCGAGCGCCTAGTGCCCGAAAACCCAGGCTGAACCGCGTGTACCGCATACACCGGTCCCTCCATCTGCTCGGTACATTGCTCGACCGCCGCCGCGTCATAAGCCGCTGTCTCTAATGAAATCGCTATAGCGTATGCCGTCTGGAATGTTGGATCTACTTCACAAAATAATCGCTGGCGTGTGGATTCGTCCCGCAAGCCACATACAAATTGATCTCTAAGATTATCTTGGAGATTGCCTTTAAATTCGCATGTTCTTGCTAAATGCTTGAGTGCGGCTGCGAACTGAGCCACAGATTCTTTTGTTCCTTGGATCCGTTTCCTAAACTTGAATCTTTCCGCCAGCGATGACGGCGTGGGTTGAATATGGTTTCGAACTAATTCTACTAGCTCGTCAAATTTAAATTCTTTCGGCTTTTTCGGTGAACATAGATCAGTCATTAACTCGTACGTGGCGTCACCGACACAAGCTATCAATGTCGGCACCTTATGAGCTGCCTCAACGTCGTTAACAACGAAGTATTGTTCCAAACGCTCGACATACGTCGACCACGATCCACTAATTAAGTTAAAATCACTCAACTTCCCGATAGACATTGCGAATCACTTTTAGAAGCCGGTAAGTTCTTTGTTTCGACTGCGTCACGTGTAGTGTTTGCTATTAAATGAAAGACGACCGGTCCGAGCAATCGTTTATTCCAAACTAAAAAGTACATGAATGACGGCGCGAGCGTCACCTTATAGATATTCATATACCTACATATAGTTACTTATTCTATCTAGTTATTAAACCATACAAACATTATATATCTATGTAAATATATCAATGCTAGTACACTACAATATTGTTTTCCTCGACTCTTTCACACTAGTATCACTGTCAGATGTATTTTGCCATTCTTTAAACGCAACCTTCTTCTCTTTCAGTATATTCTGTACTTCTGCATTCCACCACCAAGTATCCTTATCTATCATACCTTTGCCTTTCGTTTCTCCTAAAACATCCTTCCCTACCATTCTAATACAACATGCCATCTCACTCCAACAGTCATTAACAGATGATTCATCCATATTCATTTCTATCATTCTATCTATCACTCTTTCCCTGAATTTACTAGCATACTCATTCTTATCTAACATGTGCCATTTTATTTTGGGTGGGGGCCGTTCTCTGTTTTTCTTATGCTGTACAGTAATTTTGACTTCCATGATTAGCAGTCTATGCTGTGAGACTAGGTCCTCCCCTGGTAGCACTTTACAGTCTTTGACGCAATTAATTTTGTTCCTCTTTACGAGGAAATAATCAATCTGCGTCGTGTGGTGGCCACTTTTGTAGGTAATTAAGTGTTCATTTCTCTTTTCAAACCACGTATTTATTATAGCCAGGTCAAAGGCAGAAGCTGCTTGCAACAATGTCTCGCCATCGTCGTTACGAGTCCCGAACCCCCAACCCCCATGCACTTTTTCATAACCATCATTCTTCCTTCCTACGTGACCGTTAAAGTCTCCACCTACGTAAACCTCCTCATTATCCGCTATCCCCATCATCACATCATCAAATTCTTCCCAAAATTTATCTTTTATGCAATCTTTACTGTTACTCTGAGGTGCATATGCGCAAACTACATTCAGAACCACATTCTCTAACATCACTTTTAGGGCTATCAATCTGTCGCTTACTCTTCTAACATCCGTCACGCACTCTTTTAACTTATTATCTAGCACAATTCCCACACCATTCCTCTTACCATCACTCCCACAATAGTAAAATTTATACCCTTCACCAATCTCTCTGGCTTTTGACCCCTTCCATTTCGTTTCTTGCAAACACGCCACATTTATCCGTCGTTTTTTCAGTACTTCCGCTAACTCTCTTCCTCTTCCAGTCATCGTACCTATGTTCCAACTTGCACACCTTAATCTTACTTCCCTCACAGTCCGGGCTCGCTTCTTACGTCGCACCCGCCCGGTTTGATGCGACAACCCTGGTCCATTTCCCACAGGAGCCGGGTGCTGCCCCTGCGCGTCGCCTCGGGGGTACGCCCTAACCCTATCGCTATTTCCTATCATACTGTGATTCATACTGCTACAGGTTTTGGCTTAAGTTTTACAGCCGGCCGCCTGCCTGACGCCAACCCTCTTTGGGAATGCTGTTGTAGTGGTTTTCCCGCCACGATTCGGGTGACCAAGGACACAGGATGGTGTGTGTCCAGGTCAAAAGAGGGAACTTGCCCCTCCCTTAGTCGCCTCTTACGACACCCATGGGTAGAGATGGGGTAGTCCTATTCTTTTCCGGGAACTAACCATACAAAGAGTTCAAAATTCATGCATAAGATTTTGCTATAGGGTGCCACCGCGTTCTCATATTACACCGTTTCTTAACACATATAATATATTAAATATGTCTAACAGACGAAACCTGAAGCTCAGCACAATGACTTTTAATGTGAGAAAATCTGGTACTCCACAATATCTTGCTGACAAGTTGGGGTGGAGTGACAGGCAGAGGGGGAAATCCAAACATGTTCGTTATCCTGTTTTGCATGTCTCTCCATCTCCTAAATTGGTTTCTGTTAGGGGTAGTTTTCGTTTTGCCGCTTCCAAGATCAGATCTGGAACGACCTACCGCCGCCTATAAGAACTCAGGACTCCTTGAATAGTTTCAGGATAAAGTGTAAGGCATGGCTCCTCGATTGGCAAAGGAGTTCTTGCTGTTGGTCTCCGGTTACTAAGTAGTCGTATAATAAAATATGTAATACCTATATAAATATCTAGAATATTAACAATACTGTTAAGATTTATATTATATTGTAGCATTATCTTGTGCCGACAAGAGCGATTTGTCCTTCATCTGCAATTTTCTCTCCTAACTTTGTGATGGCCGATTATAGTTATATAGTTATTAACACTACACTACCTACGATTTGTATAGTGTTTAAACATTTGTAATTTATTAGTGATTAAGTAGTCCGTTCGGGCAATTTCGGGCAGTTGAGTCGCAAGGAAGAGACTGAAAAACAGCAGTAATGCTGAGGCTCTGTCCTATTCCACTGCACTTTCAAAAATGTGTAACTTAATTATAAGTAATTTTTTTTGAAATATTGTACTTTTGTAACTGTAGTTGAATAAACGTCTTTATTATTATTATTGTATGTCTTACGTTCCGTAATCACGGGCAATTGAGTCCCGGACCTTTGGAAGGCGTGCATGGGGCCGAAGCCAACATGTAGAGGCCCGTTCAAAAGACAAGTTAATCTAAATGTAAGGGATACACAAATGGCGGATACCATCTCCGAGCGTACAACATGATACCCACGGGGATGGTCCCCGCCATTTGTGTAAAGACTATTGGAGTACGGCGCTATGGCCGCGATGGAAAAATAAGGTCTTGGGCTATGGAGGTGAAAGTTGGATGGATGGATACTGGGCTATGGGAGGAGACTAACGGACGCCTGCCATGACAACTAGTCTCAAAATTGTAAATAGGGCAGGCGGTGACTCGCCGACTCGTCGAGTGGGCCCCATAAAACGGCCGCACGCACAAAGTGCGACAATGGGGCAACATCTCATTGAGCGGCTGAAGGTTGTCGAGAGGTGCGGCTCCGGTTTCACCATCGCGGGGTTTACCCCCGTGAGCGGGTTTCCCCGTTATTACGCCATTACGTGCAATACACTTCCAACCTGGAGCATAGGTTCTGCTCTTGCGATTCCACTCTGGACGGCCAATAAAGGCAAGCCAGAGGTAGGGGGGTGTGTTACTGTGTGTGTGGGTGTGGGGGTGTGTGTGGGGGTGTGTGTGTGTGTGTGAGCGCATGTCTGTATGGTCCCCCTGGATAGGGGTCCGCGGTGTCGCCACTCACCGTCAGCTCGCCACAAGCTGCCCCCGCGGGTTTATTATTATTATTATTACTTCCGAGAATATTCAAGAATTTAAGAAGAAAGGATCAAAAAATAAAAGTCGAAGAAAGTTTGAGAAAACTATATTTTTTTTTATAAAAAATTGTTTTGCTCAAAACACAAATGATCCTTTGTATTTGGGGCAAACACTTCTTTTATCTGCGACGGTTGTAGTTAGGTGGGCCCTCGCCACAATAACGTCACAAATGGTATCATTGTTCACACCCTTTGTTGTCCAACGGCTGCTTGACACGCACTTGTTTTTGTACCAATCTCACCGAGTATAGTCTAGGAGCCCATTGCGCCGGAATCTTACTAATATATAAATATTATATATTGTAATATATAGGAAAGGGACCTAAGCCATAAGGCTTAGGTCCCTTTCCTACGTTATTAACATACACACTACACTCACGATCAAAATATCCTTTGGCGCAAGAATTTACTGAGTCACCCAAGGGCAATGAAGGCTATGCTTGGAGTATCTCCTGGCGGGAACACGTTGGATGAGGGAAGCACACGACCCAGGATTCTTAGGTGAGGCCTATGTCCAGCAGTGGACATCTATCAGCTAAGATGATGATGATCTGCTGAGTTTATTTTATACAGGGAGTAAAGGACAGCCTTAGCAAGCCTGTCAAGCCTGCCTGATTAGCCATGCCCAAAACCCCAAATAACAAGGGACAAAAAAAAACGGTGAATTCTGACAGTCAAACTGGACAGCTTTCACCATGAAGTCAAACTCAGGGAACGCAAAAATAATCAGCAATTTCATACAATGGAGTCGGGTAGGTAAGGTACAGCAGTTTTGTAAGGAACAGCAGATTTTTTTTTTCGTTTCCTTCATCTGTTTTCATAGGAAAAATTGTTCAGTTTAATGGTCCGAATTCACCGTTTCAGTATTTTGCCAGGCTGCATTGTGTATAGTAATTAACCAACGACAAATTAAATTAAATTGAAATTAAAATTAAGTCTTATTATATCTCAGTAAGAACAGAACATTGAACACCCTAGCTCCTAATCTAGATGCCTGAACCCTAGGAGCTAGTGCCTTCCCAATCAATGCTTAAATCGAAACAATACATAGTATAGAACTTTTTGACTAACTAAATATAAAAGCTAACCTCACGCTGTGCACAACACACAAAGTAATATTCTGGTAAATATTTTTGAACGTAGAGCCATAAATTATTTTATTAATTTACTCATTCGAACCAATAGACCGAGATCCGACCATAAAATTATGCACATATTTCTTAGGCGAACGAAATTTGATTCTAGTGTATGTTTACATAGGGGTTAAATCAACACCACCAGGTTGCCTATAAAAATCTTGCCGCAAGTACCTTTTCTATTATGATTTTCGGTATAACTTTTTCCACCTGTCTTTTAGGGAAGAAAATGAGGTGCCATCGGAAGGAGACAGATCTAAAGTACTGAAAAAACTAGGTTTGCCACCTCTCAATCTGCCGCAACTATAGGGTTGCCAGGTTCAAACATGACTTCTTTGAACGTGCTGTTAGTGACAGTTGCGGCAGATTGAGAGGTGGCAACCCTGGTTTTTCCGGTTCTTTAGATCAGTCTCCTTCTGATGGGACCTCATTATCTTCCCTTACAGCCAGGTGGAAAAAGTTATACCGAAAATCATAATGGAAAAGGTACTTGCGGCAAGATTTTTATAGGCAACCTGGTGGTATTGAATTAACCTCTGTGTGAATATACAATAGAATCACATTTCGTTCGCCTAAGAAATAGGGGTTACATATCAAAAAGTCAAACGTCGATTGGTCAAATTTTAAAAGAACAAAAAACGAAATGCCAAAAGTACGAAAAGCCAAAAGTTGATACGTCAAAATTTAAAAGATCAAAAAGACGATTGGTCAAATCGTTCAAAGGCCAAATGGACGAATGGTCAAAAGATTGAAATATCAAATTTTAAATGGTCAAAAGGATTATTGATCGTATCGTTTATTTAATTGTTTAAATATTAATTAGTGACCAAAGCCTTTCTTAACGCAAAGATAATTAAATACACTATTAAAACTCAAGAACGGCTGAACCGATTTGGCTGAAAATTGGTGGGAAGAGAACAAGGAGACGGACATAGGGTAGGTAGGTATATGGGTAGGTGTAGGTGTAGGGTCTATGGCAGGACAACGTCTGCAGGGTCAGCTAGTTTAATATAAAAATAAACTCTTGTAGGACTCTCAGATTTTAAGGAAAACTAAATAGGAATACCGAATATTACTGTGAAAGTTATCAAAACGAAACTCAATTATATTAGCTTCGTGTTGTTATATTTGTTCATTCCAACGGTTCTATTCGTAAGTTTATGCTGTCTGTCCGTCCGTCCGTCTGCCTGTCTGTCTGAGTGTCTGTCTGTCCTGCCTACTGGGTGTAAGTGGAGACAGTTGCATTACCTACTTTAATGGGTTACTGTACTCAAGATACTGAATAACTTTCCGAAAAGAACGTAAGGAAATTCACAAAAAAAAAAACATCTTCTTTCATACAACAATTCGACCAGCTGATTATATTTAGTATGGAAAGTACAATTTCTTGTTCTACTTTTATACAGGGTGTAACAAACACACTAGTAATACTTAAGGGGGTGCTTCAGACCATCAAACTCAGCAACTTTCACTATGAAGCCAAAAAATAAGAGAAGAAGAAGAGCCATACAAAACTGCAGTACCGACTCGACTTAAATGTATGGGATAGGGGGAAATGATTTCAATACTGACTCCATAGTGAAAGTTGTTCAGTTTGATGGTCTGAAACACTTGCTTAAGTATGAGTGTTTTATTCCAGCCTGTATAGGTTTCTTAGGGAAAGAAGTTGAGTATCATGGGTACGTACTTTTGTTAGGTCTGCCACATACATACGGAATTCCGATCCGGAATTTTTAATGCAAGATTACGATTTCATATGGATTTCCTCCCTCCATAATTGCGTTCGGAATTGCGGAGGTATCAAATCCTATACAAAAAAAATAAAAAATACATACATAGGTAGACATAAATACTTGTATACATATTATTATACTCGCGCCAGTGTCCTATTGGGTAGGCAGAGACAATGGATCGCGATCGGCTACGATCCTGACACACTTCTTTTGCCTCTTCCACAGTCATAAATTCATAATAAGTCGTTTCATACACGCTCCTCGTTTTCGGGTACATTTTATTATTATTATTTATTTATTAGACATGCCAACGGTACACAAGTAAAACAGTATACAAATAAATGTTGAGGTCAATATTCTAACTTATGTACTAATAACAGGCATGCGACAGCACTCATATTGACAAAGTTGCCAGAATAAAAACATGTATATATTAGGTAGAAATATTCTAGAATAACATTTCTAAACAAAAGAAGACTAAAACAAGGTGAACAAAGATTGAAACTAGGTAAGAACTAACTAATTGGTAAACCGTTTCGTGATGACCCTGGTTGCAGCATCTTACGCTTCCACGATGATGCCGTATCATGAAATATGTCTAGTTCGAGATCATTACCGATTGTATTATAAAGTTTTTGCATTCTGTAAAGGGGCTCGAAACTTCCTACATTTGTTCTAACGAGGCCCGGCTTAAATGTGATGTTACGCGGTCTAACATTTAATCTTGGAACAGAGATATTAACTTTTGCCAACAAACTAGGCTCCGAGAAAGTGCCTTTTAAGAGCTTTTGCACAAATCTAAGGTCGAGGTAGTCTCTCCTTAGCTTCAGGCTATTCATCTTAAAATATTGCAGTCTATCTTCATAGCAGGCCCGTTTACCAATGCCATTACCGCGAACCTTATGGACCAAGAACCGGGTGAAAGACTTTTGGACTTTTTCAAGTCTGTCAGTATGACACTGGTATGAGGGCTTCCAGACCTGACTGCAATATTCTAAACGGCTACGAACAAGAGCATTATAAAGTATCGACAGAGTTTTAGTATGTCGGAAACCCTTTCCCATTCTCTTAATAAAGCCCAACATTTTGTTACTCTCTCCTGCGACCCGTTCAATGTGGCTAGCAAAATTTAGTTTCGAGTCCAATAGTACCCCCAGATCTTTAATGACAGAGACTTCCTGAAGTGCTACATGATTAAGACTATAACAAGTGTTGGTAGGGCGTATTTTCTTAGTGAACTTTATATGAAAACACTTATCTGCATTAAGCACCATTTCGTTTGAAGCACACCATTCCCTCACTCTCGCCAGGTCCTCCTGAAGAAGAAGAGAGTCCTCTGCTATCCTAATTTCTCTATATAACTTTAGATCATCGGCAAAAAGAAGACAACCACTATGTTTAACAGATTTTACTATGTCATTGATGAAAATATTAAAGAACAGAGGACCCAAATGAGAACCCTGTGGTACGCCAGAAGTAGCCAAGTAGGACTCGGAACAGTATCCATCTTTGACAACTTTTTGCGATCTGTTTGTTAGGTAAGACCTGATCCACTTCCAGAAGTTACCCGTAATGCCAAAATAATGCCAGAGTTTATGAAGTAATAAGGAATGACTGACTTTATCGAACGCACTACTAAAATCCGTGTACACTGCATCAGTCTGATTTCCAGAGTCTACTGATGAAGCCAAATCACTCACATAGCACAACAAATTAGTAGTTGTAGATTTCCCCGCCATGAAACCATGTTGAAGTGGAGACAGCATTTCTCTAACATGCCAGGCTAGATGAGGGAAAACCAGTGCCTCAAAAACCTTCGGAAAAACTGATAGCAAAGAAACAGGCCTGTAATTTTTAACCAGATTTTTATCCCCCTTCTTATAAATAGGTACTACGGACGCCACCTTCCAGCACTCAGGAAAAGTTGAGGAGTTCATTGACTCATTGAATATGATTGAAAGTGGAAGAGCCAATACTCTAGCGCAATTCTTTATAAAAATTGGTGGAATCTGATCAGGACCGGCCCCTTTATTGATATCTAGAGACTTCAACGCCTTCAAAACAGATCGCTCATTGAAATTAATATCAAAAAGAGTAGAGTGAACATTTAGGTTTAGGCTTGATTGTTCCATGGCACACGATGAAGATCCAACAACTGGCGAAAAAGTGGATGCAAAATGAGAAGCGAAAAGGCCGCATATGCCAACATTGTCATTAGCACATGTCTCATTCAGATACATCGTGGATGGATACGCAGACTTTGTTTTCCTAGAGTCTTTAACATAAGACCAAAATTTTTTAGGATTTCGATGTATATTGTTTTCTATATTGGTGATGTAAAATTTGTAATCCTCCTTAGTTCTTAATTGTACTCTAGATCGTAATAACTCATACTCTAGTCGGTCTCTCGGGTTTTTGCTTTTTTTGTACCTTCTACGTATCTTTTCCTTCTCTCCCAACGTTTTTATTAAGGCCCTACTGAACCATACAGGGAACTTACAAGATCGCTGCTTAGATTTTGGCACAGATTCACTAATTATCGATCGCACGGACTCATAAAATGCTGCAACCATGTCATTGACATTATTCTCAGAATACAATATTGACCGCCAGTCTATGCTCTCCAATCTCTCGTTAATTATACTATAATCAGCTTTCCTAAAGTTGAGAGTACCGAATTGTTTAGGTTTCGATAGTTCAGGACCTGCTTTTGGAGCGGGTGTATCCACCACTATAGGTGGGTGATAGGCATCTATCTTACTTAGCGGTTCGTCGGCCTTATCAATCGTAGGTCCAGTAAAATTAGACAAAACGAGATCCAAAACTCTATCCTTAACATTTTTCACATGATTCAGTTGAAACAAACCGTTTTGAGACATAAAATCGAACAAAGCCAAGGCCGAACTTAATCCACAAAGTGATGGGTTGGTGTATAGACCGGAACTGTCTAGCTGCCATTGAATATTTTTTAAATTGAAATCTCCTAATATCATAATTTGATCAGAATATTTATATAATTTTTCATTCAGATTATTAAAGTAGTCGGTATAGGTTTGAGTAGGCTCGTTCGGTGGTATATATACCACCCCAATGATAAAAGTTTCGCTTGATGAGCTTTGCACAGACACCCACAAGTCCTCCTCGTGACACTCCAGTTCAGATAATCTTGAAGAATGATACCGATCCGAAACGGCAATGAAACAGCCACCACCATCTTGCTTCTTCCCGAAAATTCTGTCTCGTCGGTAGATTGTATATCTCGCATCAAGAACCTCAGCGTCGTTGATTCCATCATGAAGCCACGTTTCAGTAGCTACAATTATATCGTAGGAACTTGCCAGCCCTGTCAGGTGCAGATTTTTCAGTTTTGTGCGGATTCCCCGCATATTTTGATAGTATAGTATGAATTTTGTGTGTATTTATGACGGTCTTAATGATTTATGGATGTTATGTTAAATTAGATATCAAAAATCTTTCTCAAGATTTCAAAACTCTTGATCAATTTGGAATCCGTGCCTTCATGCTGACGAACAAATATCCGTCCGTTGCGTACCCATACGAATTTGAAACCTTTCAGACGCGCTTCTTTCCTAACAGCAGCATGGAGCTTCTTCGCTTGAGGTGAGAGGTGTTCCGTCACGAATACGCTCGACTTGGTTCCCGCTATTCCTAAGTGGCTTGTATTTAATTTTTCAGTTGGATTCTTCTTGTTAAATTTCGCCACTGACGCTAGAAATTCATCTCGTTGCATGACATTGCGTAGCTTTACGATAACGGCGCGGGGGGCGGCGGTCGACGGATTCAGTTTCGCAACCCTCTTGCACATTTGGATGTCATCTTCCCGGATTGAAGAAGATACAACCTGAGCCATCTGCACAACCGTCGTTATGAGATTTTCAGATCTATGTTCCGGTAGGCATGATATCTCTAAGTTGCATTCTCTCGAGTATTGCTCCATCAATGACACTCTCTCCGATAGGTCCATGATAGTGACCTTGAGATCAGCGTTCTCTTTTTTTAGACTAAGAATATCGCTAACGTTTGATTCCAGACCCACACGCACCTCTTCGTAACGATCGTTGAAAAAATTTAGAGCCTTTTGGAATTCTGCAATCGAATCATGAACTATCTTAAATTCTTCTGATACTACTTTTTTAATAGCACTTCGAATCTCCCGCCCGACTATGTCTCTAAGAACTTCCTTAGTTACAAAATCATTGGCATTTCTAGTTGGACTTGACGGGGATTTTGGTTTTCGTGGCGGGGATTTTGGTTTCGGCGGCGGGGATTTCGGTTTCGGCGGCGGGGATTTCTGTTTCGGCTGCCGTTTGCGTTTATTGACATTTGCATCAGGCGGAGAATCATGCTGAATATGTTTCGGCGGGTCGTCGGGACGCTGCGCAGATCGAGCTGGTGTCTCCGTATTATCGCCTTTGGGTCGCTTGTTGATGCAACCGGGACATTTCCAAGCATCCTTGTCCGCTTTCAGCATTAGTCTGTATCTTTTTTCTCCAACCCCAGAACACTCCTGGTCATACCATTGCTCGCAGATAGAGCATTGCAAACGTGCCCTCACCGCGATTGTTTGTAAACAACCAGCGCAGGTGACATGGGGCATTATGATCGTTGCGTATGAACCAGTCTAAGAGCCTAGCCGAAAATCAAGAGGAATTCCAGGAAAAAGCGTTTGCTATTTTTAATTCACTGTCGATCTAAGAATTGTGCGTATAATCGACTTAGGTCACAAATATTATTTTATAATCCTTTAGAAAGTTTAATTGTTAATAGAAAAAATATAAAAAGTGTTTATGTGCACTTTCCGCCGGGAATCGAACTCCCGTCCTCAGAATGATAATCCGACGGCAAAACCACTCGGCCACTTGGACCTAGAGTTAACGTTTTGAATTTAAGTGTCACTTGTCGGACATAGGTAATGCGGAATAGGTACAAACATGACAAGTCATTATCTATTGTTCACACTAGTCGCACAACACTGAGTTAACGGAAAATTTCCAAAAGTTATTTTAAGATTGTGCTTACTGCTGTGAAGATTTTGCACTTCCGATTCCACAAATTCACAGAGCACAAGATAAGGTTTCTATTGATACAACTTTGACTCCGATACGTTGATTTTTAGCACTATTTTCGAAATAAAAATTACGACCACAGTTAAAACACGTTTTACTCCAACAACGTCCTACTACCTTCATTTTGATCTGACCCTTCTTAAGTACGCTGCCAATTTGTTCCGCATACATTCACACTCGCTTTTTATAATTTTATACGTCAGTCTACTATCATCACATCGTCATCTTTTCCACATGACCAAACCATCTCAGCATTCTCTTTTCAATCCTTGTCACTATATCCTCTTTCAATCCACATCTTTCTCTAATTACACTATTTTGTATTCTGTCATTCAAAGTCACACCACACAATACTGCGTAAAGAACGCATTTCGACAGCATTTATTCTAGATTAATTCCTCTTCTGCCATACCCAATATTCGCTGTCATACATCAAAGTTGGTGCCAGCACCCCGTCATGAACTGCCAAACGAGCCTTTTTGGATACATTACGACTTTTTTGAACGTGTGCATCACTCCACTAATCTTATTTCCCGCTTACACTCTCCTGTTTGGTCTCCATCACACGTACCATCTCTGGTAAAACATACATCCCAAATATACGAATTAAATATAAATTAGTATAAATATAATCTTGGACACACACACACACACATTACCTAGTCACATTTACAGTACCAGAATATTGTCTAGACTTGTATTATGATGACTAGACAACGATTTATCCTCCTACGTATATTTGTACTTCTCGTAGGACATAAGAAATAATAAAATCTATTGTTGGTGTTTTGGCTGGTGACTAAAACCAATTGATTTTATTATTTCTTGTGTCCTATGAGAAGTGCATAATTATGTACGCAGGAAGATAGAATACATAAATACAGGGTTTTAGGGCGAACAGTTGCATTACTTTGCATTAAGGGATGATTGTACCCATGATACTGAACAACCTATTGGAAATTCACAAAAAAATTTGGACTCTCCTAATGAACTCTTTTGTATGAATAGTAGTTTTTTTTAATTTCCTATGTTTCTTTAGCAAAGTTGTTCATTATCATGGGTACAGTCACCCCTTAAAGTAATGCAACTGTGTACCCTTACACCCTGTTTAGATACAAACATCCATGACTCGGTTACAAATATTCACATTCATCAATCATCATACAAATATTTGTCATCATACAATAATTTGTCTTACGGGATTCGGATAACCTCGGCACAGCAGGCAGGTTCACTACCGACTGTGCTATCAAGCCGTCATTCATTCTTCAACCTGTCCCACTTTTTCATCTCCTATCATAATTTTATATTCAGTCACTATTTCTTTCCATTCGAGAACCATAACTTTCGTCTTATTTATTCACTTTTATTCCATTCTTCTTAAATTACTCATTCATGCATGTTACCATCTCCTGTAAATCTTCTGCCGATAATGCAAGTAGTACTTGATCAATTGATCATCAGCATATAACAAACACTTGACGAGCAGAGCAACCCATTCATCCTTAAACCATACTCTCTTTCTTTCAAATCACTCAAAGAGCTGTCCATGAATAAGTTGAACAACCACGGTGTCGCTACGCATCCCTGTCTAACACCCCTGGAGATGTCGAACTAGTCTGTGTATACCCCGTTTATCCTAATACAGGCACTAGAACCCTCATACAAAGATTTCAGTGCCTGAACCAAGTTGCTATCCTCCCCGTTCAGGTATGTCAGTAATGTCAGTCGCTATTTATTGTTTAAACGTTTAAATAAACGATACGGTTCATAACCCTTTTGATCATTTAAAATTTGATATTTCAACCTTTTGACCATTCGTCCATTTGGCCTTTGAACGATTTGACCAATCGTCTTTTTGATCTTTTAAATTTTGACGTATCAACTTTTGGCCTTTCGTACTTTTGGCATTTCGTTTTTTGTTCTTTTAAAATTTGACCAATGAACGTTTGACTTTTTGATATGTAACCGAAATAGGTGCATAATTTTACGGTCGGATCTCCGACTACAATGACCAACAACAAAACACGGCGGTCTCTCATACTAAACTCCATGTCTATTGCACAAACGTAAGGTTTTTCTCACAAAAAGCGTCGGTGTTGCGCGTCCTTTGCGAGGTCGCTCCAATTATTAGTTCGACACAGTGGAGCTCTGTGCGCGTGCGCCTTGTTCTCGTAGTCGTAGGTCACTTGTTGTGAGTCACTTGTGAGTTGTGAGTCACGTCATCGGGTTTAGACATAGCATTGCCGATCGAGGCGTGGCTGTATTGTTTTACTATCTACTGTACTATGTTACATTTAGCATTATAATTTTAAGGCTATTTCGAATCAAAGAAACTGATTTAAACTTTCATACTTACTTTCAAAAATGGGATCCATTTCATTCATAAGATTATTCTTTCTTTTTTTTATCTATCTATCTATCTATAACGTCACGCCTCTTTCCTAATAGGGTAGGCAGAGACCAGGGCGCGCCACTTAACTACGATCCTTACATACCTCTTTTGCCTCATGCACATCCATACATCTCTTCATACATGCCCGTCGGTTTCGAGTACTCCGCACCTCCCCTTTTTGTAGGACGCATCTGATTTGATCAGCATACGTCCTACGAGGGCGCCCTCTGCCGACACTTCCACTCACATCAGCAACATATATCTCTTTCGTACATCTGCTGTCACTCATCCTCTCCACATGACCAAACCAACGAAGCATACCTTTCTCTATTCTTGTCACAACATCTTCTTTCAATTTACGTCGATCTCTTATTACACAATTTCTCACTCTATCTCTCATCGTGACACCACACATACTTCGCAAGGAACGCATTTCAACAGCATTAATTTTACTTGCATACTTCTTTAAGATTGGTCGATTAATAATAAATTATGATTCCCAATTCTGAAACAGGATGTAGAAGTCTCTCTGTTCTATTGTAGTTCTGACCTTACACAAAGAATAACATTTCTCAAATGTTAAAAGGAAGGAGCAAGTCGACGGCGGACTTCTTAAAATGCAGCAAACGTTTGTGATTGCCAGTTAAGGCTTAGATTATACGACGACCGACCGTCGCGTTCTTTTGGGCTATCACTGATCGATGTCCCAGGGAAAATTAAGGGTCAATTCACACAGAAAGAGCCTTTTATTTTTCCTAATTTAAATAGCAATAAGATTAAACATGTTGCTCCGAATAAGCTGCTGCGCGCCGCTGCTGTTTCAGTGTGAATTAACCCCAGGAAGCACCGTTATAACGTTTGAACCATGCTTGAACCACCACTGGCGTAGCTAGGGGTTTGTTTTCCCTAGGGCTTATTATGCCCATACTGGTACCGAGTCGGACTGTGCCACGATTTAACTTAACTAAATTTATTCCTGTCACTTTCTAAAATAACATTAAGAAAAGAGACAGAAAACCAACAGCTGACTTTAGTGCTGTCAAAGTGACGTTACACGCCCAAAATAAGATGCCATCATAATGTACGCCATCTTACATAAAGCGTTTTTGGGCGTGTAACGTCACTTTGACAGCACTAAAGTCAGCTGTTGGTTTTCTGTCTCTTTTCTTAATCATATTTTAGAAAGTGACAGGAATAAATTTAGTTAAGTTATGTCGTGGCACAGTCCGAATCGAGGCCACTGTGTGGCTATCAAGTAGTCACTGCACTGCATCTGAGCTCACCCTTGTTCTTCGCGTTTCCCCGTTTCATCAGATACAGTAGGATTGCGATGAAAGAATGCATCTGTGTTTGTTGATTTAGCAATTGGCATATTATGTGTAAACATTTTTAAACGGTCACAGGCACATACATTGTAATGATCCCATAAAAGCTACTAGGTTTTTAATTATGGAAACCATACAACAACGGCACAAACATATAATATCCATGTCCTAACCGGGATACGATATAACCTGGTTTAGCAGTCCGTGGTAACACTAACTGGGTCATTCATTAACATTACCCAAAGCTTGCAATGGAAACAACATAAAATCCTACAACTATGCATGCGGTCATACGCCAAAAACGCAACCACGCATACAGTTGCAGTCGATCTCTAACCAGAACCTTAGATTGAGATCACATTTAGCGGTATTTAGCAGAAGTAAGAGACTATAATTAACGTGTTGGGAATATGTAATGATATGGGAACTGATAATATGATCGGCTACAAGGCCGCAAGGTCGCCGGTCTGTTCCCACGGCTTTGTGTACGTGGACGCGGCGGTCTGTACGTCTTGTAGTATTTGATGTAAGAACTGTAATGCTAAGGCCTTGTATTAAATATACTAACCTCAAGTGTTCTCGCGATCCCTTCGCAAGCCCTTTGTAACGCATACTAATGAGTGAACGCTAGGGATTAGACTCTAGAACAACGAGCGAGACGAGCTCACAAATGTAACATCCTTCTTGCATCCTACAGATCTTCAAAGTTTTTATATGAGTTTGACACATGACATAACGATAGTGAATACCGAATTGTCAGCTCGCCGATGTTTTAACGACGAATTTAAGGTTGTGACGATGTTTGCGCTTAATCAATTGCATTGCTGATCATGGGCTTTATTTTGGTGACATAAGAGTTCCTCAAGAAAGGGAATTTGAACCCAAGTAATTAGTAAAGATATACAGAAACACAACGAAACTACTACGTAGGTATATTCCCGAATGCGGAGTCAGAGGTTTTCGAAATATTGCACAAACAGAAAATAAAAGAAGTATACAAAATTATGTTCTTAAAATATATCGCACGCTGGCTTCGATAAAGCACGCTGGACAAAATATGGGCACTGCTGGTGAAATATCTACATTTCACTAGCATTTTACAAACTCTGTGTTGTGTAACAGGTACCATTACAACTTTTAATTGACAATGGACACAATGCACTTCTCGAAATGGAAGCATTTAGGTTTTTTCACGATGTTTTCTGACACCGAAAAACCAGTGGTGTTACGAATCGTAATAGTTCATATTAGTTCCAACAAAGTTCTTAGCACTGTTTGTCCCTGACTGGGATTGACTGGACTACCGTCTGAGCTACAAAAGGACTAGTGGTTGGTAGAATACGACTTCTAAATCGTGTGAACCAGGTACTTTGTAAGAAATACTAAGGGCCTGATTCACCACTTCTGCGTGAAAGATCTTTTGAAATATTACATATGAAAGATGTGTCAAACGATCTGTCAGATAAGCTGTCAAGAACTTATACAGAACAGAAGTGGTGAAACAGGCCCTAAGACTACTTTTCTAAAAAGCAGTCTTTAGCAAGCTCTAGTCGAACTGGGAAATTTATTGAGTACCTAACAAATAAAACAAGCTACAATACAACTAAAACACTATCTCGAAAAGCAGCACACAACTTACAGTCGAACCAAACAAATCCTTTAAAAACTGTAACAAAATCCTACCTCATTCTACTAAAGAATATCCGAGGTAGAAAACATTCGATCGCTCTACATCCAAGACGCAATCTCTCGGAATAAGAACAAGGTACGAAACAAAGTTTCACCTAAAAATACGTATGCAGCAAATCGAAAAGAGATAAGCAGAAAAATATATGATGCAGAAAGAGGTGGTGCTTAAATAGAGGTGAGCCGGTGGAAGCGATCGCGCAGTTATCGCGGGGATCGGGAATACAGGACGATTCCGCAATGGGAATACATTTCTCAAACGCGTAGCACTTACCATTTGTTTGTGGGCGATATTTTTAGGTGAATAATTTAAAAGTTTATGGAAATGTTGGTAAATAAAACAAAAATCATACAGGGTCCAACTTGCTGACGGTTTTTTAAAGATGATGATCATATCATGAAACTGAACAACTTTCTCTATCAGACTGCCAGAATCCTTCAGAATTGCGAAAAAAATCTGCTGTTCATACATTTGGGGTAGAGTAGGATTGCAGTTAGTTGTGAACTTGTGAATAGAACAACTGATTTTTGTTCGAGGTTTCAACGTTGGTCCGATAGAGAAAGTTGTTCAGTTTGAAGGTCTGATCATTCCCTTAAAAACCATCAGCATAATAATGAAGAAGGACCCTATATTATCATCATATTTAGGTACACAGCGCACCGTGTGAACTACTTGCCGTACAATAGATACTTTATATGCGTTATTAAGTACTAATAGTTAATGACAGATTGAAAATAAGGCAACTGGACTATTATGTATTGATAGGAAAATTATATGCAATCATAATGTAATGCAGTTTATAGCTGCGTTGAATAAGCAATGATCAAATGCGCAGTGCATCGGTGTTCAATTAAACAAACCAACATCATCATCAGCCTGTCAAGCGCCACACAATTCTATTTTCTTCCTTCCTCATTCAGTCACTCCCCGCTACCTATCTCGAGCCGTGAGTCAAACACCAGGAGTTCTACGTCAAATATGACCCATTGCTACATCACCTTGAAAACTTTACATCATAACCTACTTCTTCGTAGCCATTCTAAACCGTAATGGTGTGGGCCTCCTTCAGTTTATGCCTTTCCTCTCGATCTTGTGCCTTCTGTATCCATTTCATTCCAGCTGTTCTTTTTATATCCTCATTCCAACGCATTTGAGGTTTTTCTCTTGGGCGTTTTTCTCTCCACGGTCTCCAACAGTGGCTTTCCCCATGATCTTTCTTTTTGGCGATATGATTAGGCCATTGCCAGTTGAGCTTCACAATACTCTTGTTGACATCAGTGACCTGCTCTCTGAACCATTTGTTCCGTTTTCGGTCTCTTATCGTAATTCATATTATCTTCCTCTCAAATTCTCTCTGAGCTACTCTACTATCATAAAATACATAAATGCAAAATATAAGTATTCCTAAACAGACCATTAAACAAAATAAAATTAGATGATGGATGTTGAAGAAATATTAAATTATGCTACAAATAAATAAAACCTTTTACTACCCCCTCAGGGAATATAGATATGAATATAACGAGGACACATCAATATTTTATGTACCTGGTGCTTTCATCGATTTGCTGTTTTGCAGAAATAAAAACGATATTTATTTTAGTTCGAGGCAATGACGACGGTAGGTTTTCCTCTCAACAATACAGGAAAGTCATTATCTCAGCGTAAAAGCAAATTGTTTGACATCCTGATACATAACAAGGCACTTAAATACTTGCATGTTTAAAACAGTGTTTTTTTTTTCGAAAGAGCTGTAAGAATTATTGTGATATTTTTAGTAAAGACAGACTCTGAGAGGCGCTCGTTGGCATAGTAGAACATCGGGATATGAAACTATCATAGAAGTTAAGTAGTGCCAGGTCCAGTCTTTGGATGGGTGTCGTTTCCGTGCTTCGGAATGAACGCTTAGCAGTTGGTTCAGGATTTTGAGAGCAGTCGGTATTACGTACCAAAAATATCCTCGAAATAAGCAATGATGTGGTTAAAAGCACACAAGGTACAGGGTGGTGGTTATTATAATTATACCTCTACTAACTATCAATAGAATGCGTCAGATTTTTTTTTTTTTTTTTTTGTAAAGCGACCATGTCCAAGTAATATCAATCGTGAGATTTAAAGTACTGTAGCGAGGTTTTATATGATTTGTAACGATTACCAATAGTAGGGGTCGCGCTCGCCCAAAGCTCGAAGCTATTCGAGCTCCAAGCCCGCGATGTTATCACCGCGCCGCTACACGCCCCACACAGTCGTCTGCCTTACCTGCTCGCTATCTGATACTACCTTAATACAAGCTTAATACTTGGGGTCCTGTTCCTGTTACATTCGGAACATACTTACTTCGGCACGTTACTATAAAACTATGTTCCCTGTTACGCACGTACGTATGCGTTTGAAAATGCCGTCTTCCCACTATTACGCACGTGTGTGCTTTGACATAACTTCATTGCTATAATATTTTGATTGTACTTCAGTGGTGTAGGCTGTGCGTTGGACTGTTAATTTATAAACAGTATGGATTAAGCTTTTCCAATGAAAAATATATATTTCAAAAGCAATGTAGATAGGTACTTCAAATACCGCTCACGTGCGTAGAAATGGGCAGTCTAAAACCATGGTACGTTTTACGGCTAAACTGATAAAGTGATTGTGTGATGAAATTCGGTATAGCGACAGTTTGAACCGTGAGGAACGACGTAAGTATAAAAATGTTATACAGAACAGCTAATTACATAATTTTGAGCGGCGAGGTAAAGAGCTAGAATACCATTACCACTATTTGCAAAAACTCTCAAATAAGAGATATCATCATCATCATCTCAGCCGATGGACGTCCACTGCTGGACATAGGCCTCCCCTCAAGGATCGCCATAACGACCGGTCTTGCGCTACCCTAATCCTTCGGGTTCCCGCAGCCTTCACTAGGTCGTCGGTCCACCGTGTGAGAGGCCTACCCACGCTGCGCTTTCCGGTACGCGGTCGCCACTCGAGAACTTTTCGGCCCTATCAGCCATCGGTTCTGCGAGCAATGTGCTTCGCCCACTACCACTTTAGTTTAGCAATTCTTTGGGCTATGTCAGCTACTCTGGGTCTTCTGCGGAACTTTTCATTTCTGATTCGATCTCGCAGGGAAACTCCTAGCATAGCCCACTCCTTTACCCTTCGGGTGAGTTTCAGCCTTTTTATAAGGCTTTGAGTGGGCGACCACGTCTCTATTCCATATGTCATCACTGGCAACACACAGTGGTCGAAGACTTTCGTTTTAAGACACTGCGATATTTGGGACGTGAAGATACTACGTAGATTCTCAAACGCTACCCGAATTTAATTCAGTATTCCACCGAAATCACAATGATGAAGCCATTAATGTAATAAATAGCCTAAAGCCTTCCAACACGTCGTTACTCAGTTACGCACATTCCTAACATTTCCTCATGTAAACCACATTATATCACACTACATAAATCCCGAGCGAATTTGAAACATGATTTATATACTCATTCAACTACTTAACTATATAACCCCCCTCACTAATTTGCAAGGAAATTGTTTAATTATGTACTTCATTTACACAATAAACGTTAATAATGTTACAAAAATGCACATAATCCTTGAAGTAATTGGATTCAAAATCACATTTTTGTATGAACTAGATTTTGCTCGCGACTTCGGCCATACCATCTCCCGTCATCGGCATCGTAGCTAAATAAAAATATACAGTGAGTAAACTTAAATACAGTACATATTAAAGGGGGTGCTTCAGACCATCAAACTGAACAACTTTCACAATGGAACCGTCAATGGCGACTCGATCCGAATGTAAGAAACAGAGTTTTTAAGATTTATGTGTCGGTTCTATAATGAAAGTTGTTTAGCTTGATGGTCTGAAGTACCCCCCTTAAGTATGTAACGCATTTAAGTCTACACCTTGTATTGTTGTAGTAGCAGGCGCAGTGTATGGGACGTCCTCTTACCTGAGACAGGTGACATTATGAGGATAGAGTTTTGTGATGCAACTTGGTAGAGGCCTATGTTCAGCAGTCGAAGATGCCATCAAATGCCTTCTAAGGCGCTATCTTCGCACCATTTCAATGGTGTTTTCTGACCGTGACCTTGAGCCAGTTGCGCGATCTGTGAACATGGGCTGTGACCTCAACACCTCGCGATCATTCACTAAACTCAGAGTAAACACCACGTAACGTGCTCGCTGGAGCGTTCACAGAACCTATATACCTCTGAATAGTTGCCAATATTAGTCTACTTGTCTTGTCTATAGTTTATTTATAGAATTAAGTGGATAATTATAGCCGCTTATTTTGCAGATTTATTCTCGAATATATAGACCGGATCTTACTCTGCAACTCAGATCCTCATCTCAGCCGATGGATGTCCACTGCTGGACATAGGCCTCCCCTAAGGATCGCCACAACGACCGGTCCTGCGCTGCCAACGTGTTCCCGTCGCCTTTACTAGCAACTCAGCTAAGATCGTTTGATGTTAACTCATTGACTTAAATTGGTTAGTGTTGAAAATAGCGATGCTAGCCCATACGGAAGAGAGCTAGCGCCTCAATCCTGAGGCCGCGGTTCGATTCCTGGCCTGTACCACTGAGTTCTTCAGAATTTATGTACGGTTGTATTTATCATTTACTAGCTCGGCGGTGAAGGAAAACATCGTGAGGAAACCTGCATTCCCGAGGATGAAAAGAAAATACCATAAGTTCCGAGGAATGCGTAAATATGGGTGAGCTTGGGGCGAACACAAAAGGACCAGCGCTGGTCTCCTTGTTACAACGACCCTTGCTTGCAATAGCCCATCCACAAATAATCAATAATAGTGTTGAAAATAGGACGAGACTTCGGTTGTATGGAGCTCGCTGCAAATTGCGGATTGGAAGACTTAACATACGCATCGGAATTTGTTCTTCAGCGTATGCAGGTTTTCCCACTTTTCCTTCCCCGTTTGAGAGCAGTCGCTAGTATCAGTTTATATGCGATATGGCTCACGCTGACATGAAAGAAGAAGTTTATTGACTACGAAAAGGTAAACAATATTGTTTGTTACAATTTCTTCAAATAGACAACAATGAAATGTTAAACAAATAATATTAAAGCATACCCATTCGTTCTACTATGGTGTAATAAGCACGATGGTACATAACTCTTGGCGATGGATCATAAAACTGCACCTACTCAGGGGTCGGCCCAGATAATGCGTGCGCGCAGTGAATCACTGCTTGAGCATTCGTTGTTAGTTATAAGTTATAACCTACGCCTTGTGAAACAGTTTACTTATGTTGGATTAAGAGCGATAGCCCATACAGAAGAGAGCTAGCGCCTCAACCATGAGGCCGCGGTTCGATTCCTGGCCTGTACCACTAAGTTCTTCGGAATTTATGTAAGGATCACTGAAAAAAAAAATTTTTTTCAACCAACATCATGAATCCATATGAGCCTGTCAACATCATGACTTCTCCGACTAAGAGAACTTTGTTAAACGAATTCGGCTTGTTGTTACAACTAACCATCTTTTGTTTTTAGTAAACAATAATAACGTCATTTCAAGAGTCTTACTAGGATCGCATTTTTTTCAGTGTTGTATTTATCATTTTTATTAGCAAAAAACCTGCATTGCCGAGAATGAAAAAAAAAATACCATCACTTCGGAGGTATGCGTAAAATGTGGGTGAGCTTGGGGCGAACACAAAAGACAAGCGATGGTCGCAGTGTTACATAACGAGCCTTGCTTGCAATATATATGCAATAATAGCCCAACCACAAATAATAATAATATTTTGAATTCTATGGAGGAACTCAAACTTTGTTCTTCTGAAATTCGATGATATCGATAGGCCTATCGATATATGGCTTTTTAGATGAAATTGTCGATTGTAAAACTAATTGATAATTCGACAACACTATCATAGGTATTTGAGGTTTTAGGATGGAATGATCAAAGTCAAGTAGTCAAACGTAAAACAGTGCATAAGAAATCTTCATTAGTCTACTCCTATGTTCGATACCTAATCAATTAAATTCAATAATACATTTAATTTGATTGAATTCAATTGATTAGGTCTCTTCCAAGACCAAAACAACGTTTGGGGCGGGCGGCGGCGCGGTGGGCGGTGATTTGGTATTGGTACGCGGTACCTAATAAGATACCTAATAATTATGATTATTTAAAGGTTAATAATGCATGCATTTTGCTAAACGAAAAAAAGTCAAATTAATCTTTGTAGATTATCAAAATTTTTGGCAGTTTCAATATTATACAGAGGATGTTGTGTTTTATACTTACTTCAAACGTTCGCCGTCATTAACATAAATATGTCGTTAATTAATAATACTGATACTATCTGTACAATAGCATTGTTACATTAAACTCTCAAAGTATGTAATTTATTAATAATTATAACACTTATGTACCTACCTACATTGTAAAAAAAATCCGTACAGAAGAGGACGTTTTCGAACTAAAAACATTTTTATTTCAATGGGTATGGTACACACGGCGACAGATCAACCTACCCATAGTTGAACTCTATGCTCATGGACATAAGGTCGAACTATTGGTAGGTTGATCTGTCGCCGTGCGTACCTGTAACATTACTAAATCGGTTTTGATGCTGCTTTTACTATTCCAACTACTGCAAACTTTTGGTTTACTATACGGTCTACGTCTTCTGATTTCAACAGGTGAGGTTTTAGACTCCTGAGGAAGTGTTTCTTTCACTTACTTTGCGTTTAGGCGAAATATGCCATAGATAAAGTTGTTCAGTTTGATGTTCTGAACATCCCCTTAAAAAAAGTGTAATATGCTGATATTAAGAAGGATATGTGGAAACTAACGCCGGAAGCCAAAATTTGGCTCCAAAATTTAGATATAGATTTGAAAATTTATTATTCTTTTTCATTGGAGGAAATAAAAAAGCCATACGCAAATAATAATAATTAAGAAGGACGCTGTATATTATACCATACCTAACTAGAACAATAAATCAATAATTTCCGTGAACTTTGGAGCTAGGGTTGTCAGACTTGACAGATGATTTTTCCGCAAGACCGGATATAATCATTGAAAAAGCCGGACATTTGGGTTCTATTTGGTTTGGGTTGGGGACATGAGCACGGTCGGATTTCGAAGTCGCCCTTAGGCTGCGGGGCGTGTCAAAGAAATAGACATACATACAGACACTCGAAAAACTTAACCCTCTTTCTGGCGCAGTCGGGTAAAAATCCCAACATGTACAGCTAAAACAAGTCGCCTGGCAACCCTACTTGAAACCAATCTGGTCAACAAACAAATCGGCCATATAGGAGCATCACTTGAGCAATACTTTGTGCTTGCCTGTCATCTGTCCATACATGTGGTAATTGTTAGTTTTGTTATAAACAAGCGATTTTCACGCCCATAGGCCAACTGTTGCACTCTGCCGTATCGGTCTCGTTCAGTAATTATAATTATGCAACATTGACACTTATGCAAGAGATTTTACGGTGTTTAGTTGGGTAAATTAGTTAGGTGGCGTTGGTCATGCGTATTGCATTGCAGTTAATTATCTTATCAAACTAATTCAGTACAATATTTTCCTGTGGTTGTTTTCCTCTTATATCTGAGAAATGGTACCTCTTACGTACCTATTGAAGATGATTTCTCACACAGTTTTTAAGAGCTAACTCCGCGCTTCATGACGTTGTCCTATTCAACTGCGGCGATATAGTCACTCTTTCACTGCGGTCACGTGTAACAGTTCAAGGAATAACTTTTCATAAGTAAGCAAGATGAATTAAAAAATTATTAAAAAGCATTGGTCCCGATTCGGACTGTGCCAAGACTTAACTTAACTAAATTTATTCCTGTCACTTTCTAAAATAAGATTAAGACAAGAGACAGAAAACCAACAGCTGACTTTAGTGCTGTCAAAGTGACGTTACACGCCCAAAATAAGATGCCATCATAATGTACGCCATCTTATTTAATTTAATTATCGATATAATTTTAAACAATATTTTTTCCCGCCCTCGAAAAATATATTACCTAAATTAAGATTAAATTACTAAGCAAATGCAAACAAGGACAAACCTATACGCGAAAAAGAGAAAACAATAGTATGCACGAAACTATGCAAAGTTCGGCAACATAATGTCTTCTCAACTGGAAACAGAAACGGCCAAGAACATTGTATATTGGAAACGGCAACAACAAAAATATGTCAAATTCTGAAATATTGAATATAATTATCTTTTTAGTTTACCAAGGAGTTTAAAGGTTCTGCGAGTGACGTCATTCATCGGACCGAAAAAATACGTTATTTTGTTATTAAACATAATATCTGTATTCCATTCGTTTTATAAATAATCTCTGTCATAAAATATTGTTATTATTTATCTCGAAATAAAATGGTTTTCGTTTCAGACCTCCTAAAAAAACTTGACATACCGAATAAGTATTAAATAAAAAAGAAATAAAAAAATATGACGCCACTTGAAGTTAAATTATATGGTACTCTCGTTTAGGACACTATTATCTGAATATTCAAAGAGATTCCTTTTAATAATCATAGCAGATTAATATAAATCCCAGACAGAAAAAAATAAAAATCTCATCAATTATGAGAAGAATCTTTTTATTAAACTTATCAACTTATTACTTTCATAAATCTAATAATAACTAAGTTGTGAGCAGTGAATGAACTTTTTGTGCTAATCCGATTAGGTTAATGTTTTTTTTGGCTAAAATTATTTAAGTAAGTAAAAGATTTAGACGCGCCCTCTTAAAACAGACTTTTTTTTTAATCGATAAGAGACAGAAACTTTTTGAAATGGCATAATTTTTATTTAAATACGGATCCCCCAAAATGATTTATTAGTGTGTAGTGCATGATGATTTGCTTCTCACCGATTCAACTCCATTCTCGGCGATGATGAGCTCTCCATGCACCTAGATAATTTAGCCAATCTTCTTTGAGATTCTCGCGCATAGCAGGATGTGAGCACAAAATTCTCATATGTGAGATATGGGAAATTGTTAGTCTAGAAAAAATATTTTTATGTTTTGCGTTGTCAATTTTTTTTAATAAACTAGTTGTTAACATTAATTATACAGGGTGAAATTGATATCATTAGCATCCTTTTAAACTTAGAGTCTACCCATCAAACTGAACAACTTTCACTATGGGAGCAAACAGAAAGGAGCAAAAAAAAAAATCAGCTATTACATACATTTGAGTCGAGTAGGCATTGCAGTTTAGTATGGAGCAGCAGATTTTATTTGGCGCCGATCGGTTTGCTCCCATATTAAAAGTTTTTCCGTTTGATGGGTAGACTCTTGGTTTTAAAGGATGCTAATGATATCAATTACACCCTGTAAATGAAACAAATAAAGGTAGGTAAGTACATAAAAAAATAAATAAAAATATTAAGAACGAGCTTTTACCCGCGACTTCGTCCGCATAAATTATATCTTACCAGATTTTAAGTCAGATGATAAGCTATCAAACAAAAAAGTTTCATCAAAATCGGTTCAGTAGTTTTTGCGTGATACTCGAACAAACAAACACCCAAACAAACAAACAAATAAACAAAAAACAAACAGACAGACAAAAAATCCAAAAATTTGTGATTTGGAATCAGGGACAGGTAAAAACCATGTCGTAATCTTTTTTTTTTGTAAATATCTTCAATGTTCTGTTACAGTTTTATAATAGTTTAGACATAGGCTGATGATGATAGTCGAATTGTCAAAATGTGTTTTTTCAACTGGGCGAGAACTTTTTATGAAGAATAATATAATAGAATTACGATGGAATAATGTTTCTTTATAGAAATAAGTCTTTTATACCCTTCTTAACTTTACGGTGAAACGGAATAAGGAAACCCATAAGAAAAATATCTTCTTAAATGAAAAAAACATCCTCAATTAAAAAATTTTAATTAAAAAAGGGTAGTCAACAAAAGTACCTCTATATTCATGTTAATTTTGAGTTTTTAGTGTTACCATTAATATTGCCTCGGCACTTTTTGTTATTGTCGGTCCTTTAACAAAAAAGTAATTCTAGTTATTAGTGGTTTGAAACAGTAATTAATTAAAACTACAACCATTCGCCTTTTTTTGCAATTTAGGACTTAATTTGCTTGTAGATGGATATGACTATTATTTTGTATAGTTGTGACCACAAATTACGCTTCGTAGTTACCTATGCACAAACTATTAAATAGTAGCACAGACAGATAGTACCGAAGCTCTGTCCAGGGTGACGGGGAGTGAGCCCGTCGCCAGGCAGAAAGAGGTGTGATAATTTGCAACCTTAATTCATGCAGAAACTAAACATCCGGGTATACAGTCCTTCTTAATCCGTCCGTATCTCCGTCAACATAATTATACAGGGTGTAACAAAACACCATAGTAATACTTAAGGGGTTGCTTCCGACCATCAAACTGAACAACTTTCACTATTGAGCCAACATCGAAATCGCGAAAAAAAAACCTGCTCTTTCATACAAAAGTAGTGTCGTTTCGACTCAAATGTATGGGACGGCAGATTTTTTTATTTTTTCTCGACGTTGGCTCCATAGTGACAGTTGTTCAGATTGATGGTCTGAAGCACCCCCTTAAGTATTACTAGGGTGTTTTGTTACACCCTGTAGGTACAGTCGGCCGCAATAACTTAAATACACTTTAGTACTACGACGTAGAACAAAAGTGTATACAACTTATTGCGGCCGACTGTACATTGTAGCCTGTAGGTACCTATATTAAAAGGTATACAAAACAAGCTACTGAATGAACCCAACAAAGCGTCAGATTGTAGCTGCAAACAAAACAAAAACAATACGGTGTGGCGTGGCGTGGCGTGGCGTGGCGTGGCGTGGCGCGGTGGAGGCGTGAACTTGACAATCGCATCGTCGCGCGCTCGACTCGATGCTCTGATTCACAGCCATGATGCAAACACTCTATGAGGCTGCGCGTTTTACAGACTTCAAAAAGAAAAAAACGAAATAATATTACAAATTAAAAACCAACAAAGCCAAAAAGAAAAATTGAAAAATAATACTTTCACCTACAAATTCACAAAATACCTTATTCAATGGTCACATATTGTTTTTTTAATGTAAGCAAATGTAAATTTTACTTTTTAACTCTCTTTAGGATATTTTAGGGCAATTATGCCCATTTAGAATAAAAAAATTAAAAAAGGAACCATCCCCCAACGCTTGTTTTAATGTTTTTTGCGTTGGGGAATGGTTCCTTTTTTTTAAATTCAAAATGGTGAAAAAATAGGTCACCTATCATTTTTGATGTAAGAAAATGTATGTTTAACTTTTTAACTCTCTTTAGGATATTTTAGGGCAATTATGATCATTTTGAATAAAAAACAAATAATATACCTACACCTATTTAAAAAAAAAATTATGGTTTATGATTTTTTTCTGGCTACTGGCTACTACAGGAACTGTGACTATTAATTTTCATTTTGTTGTCTTTGCATTTCTCAGATTATTAATTTCTTATTTATTTATTATTAATTTCTCAGATTATTAATTTCTTATTTATTTATTATTAAGTATATATATTTTTTCTTTTTTCTTTCCTCTTATTCTGCTTTCCTTCTCAGTCATGGTGGTTGTATGTGTGTTTGTGTAATCTTTCCTTTACTATAATATTATAGCTGTAGCATGTATATTTTATGCGTTTATATTATGTATGTATATATTTATATATGTAAGTATATGTCTGTTTATTATTATGAAATGCGTTTATTTTTCGGTTTCTCCATTATTTCTGACATTTACTATTTATTTTATGCAGCACCGATCCGTTGTTCTTTGTTTAAATTTCCTCTACCCTAAGGTTGTCTGGAAGAAATCGCTTTTAAGCAATAATACCGCCTTATTTGTACCATTATCGTTTTTTATTCCTATGCTGTATCTGTGTTTGGTGTAAATAAAAGTATATTTCATTCATTCATTCATTCATTCATTCATTTTTTCATAAAAGTCATATTATGTTGGTTTTTTATAAAGCGTGCACATGATTGCAGCGAAGCGACAGTATGATTTCAAAAGCAGTACAATTTTACGTGTGTAATTGTTGGGTCGAAACAATTTGTTGTAAAAAATTACATCGTTCGTGTTTCTATCAACTGGGTATAAACATTACACGAGTCATTTGTTCTGCCTTTTTAGGGTTCCGTACCCAAAGGGTGAAAACGGGACCCTATTACTCAGCCTACGTTGTCCGTCCGTCCGTCCGTCCATCTGTCCTACCTATTTAGGGTTGTAGCTGTAACTTTTGAACCGTAATAGCTAGATAGTTGAAATTTTATCTCAGATTATACGTTATTGCGGCGGATTTGTTAAAAAATAATAAAAATGTCATAAAGTTAAAATTAAGGGGGGTTCTCAACAAGAAACTAGTTTTTATCAACGTTTTTTCTTCACGCTCTATCGTAAAAATGGTAATACATACAAGCGTCAAACTTAGTGCGATTATAGAGCATACTCTATAGATACTCTATAGAATAACAACAAATACTAAAAACAGGCCAAGTGTGAGTCGGTCTCGCACTAAAGGACAAGAACAAAAAAAAAATTATAAGGTAATAATGTTGTGTTCTGCAGTGGAGTGGTACGGAACCATCGGTGCGCGAGTAGCCCGACTCGCACTTGACCGCTTTTATTTTTTTGTTTTTCTTTACGTAACGACCTTGACAGTGGCACTGACTGGACTATGATTATCTATTCGAAGGTACTTTTACGTGGTATCTGGTACTTTATTACTACATTCTATGAAAACTATAATATTAGGATTTTGGTATAAAGTTAGGTTGGGTAAATTAGTTTGCTTTTCAATATTTTAGAAAAGAATTAAGTTACATATTTATGACGGTCCCATACAAAAACATTGTGTGGGGTTGGTCATTGGGTGGGACGGTCATAAAATATAAAAAGACACCTATTATACCATAGTATACACTAATCAATCCACTAACAATAATTTGTTAAATTAAACAAATCTTGTGTGGGCACAGCCAATGGTGTCAGAGTTTTTTCAGACCGCCTTACGGCCTCTGACGTGGTTTTTATGTAACTACTACTAGCACCAGAGATAATAGCCGGGCGGGACCAACGGCTTAACGTGCAATGCGAAGCATGGAATCATCTTTAAAAAAAAAGTAGTTTTACACATAGGTGCATACATTTAAGCCTTTTCCTAAAGGGCTAGGCAGAGTCTATGGATCTCCACTATGGGTAGTTTAAATAGAAAGAGATTATTAATTTTCCAGTAAATACAATACCTGCCTACTACCTCACCACAGAGGGTTAGTCCATCTAGTTATACCATCTTCAAAGACTTTATAGAGTTCTCGCTTTCAGGATTTTTCGAAATATTTAACTACTAACAAATAATTATTAATTAAATTAATTGTTTGCATTAATTTAATTATTTTCTTAAAGAAATATATTTTTTGTTCGAAACGAAATAAAAGTAGTTAACAATTTAATTATTTATTAAGACGATTTAGATTAGACCTACCTATTAGTACTGTAGCCACGGTACTTTTTAATTACAAAAAAGATTACCGATTGCCGTTTTGAAAATGATTTTCGAATAATTTTGTTTTCTTTCGTGACTCTCGCGAGACATTCATAGATTTAAGCCCCCGTGCCTACGCAGTCATCATCATAACAGTGCTGCCCTCAACTTAACCTTTTTATTTTTATTAAATCAAATATTTTATAATAACGTTTCCAAAACACAAGAATGTCACATTGTAGATTTTTCAATGGATAGGAATTGTAAAAAAAAGATCAATTACAGTCGATCGATAATTTTAATTATCGTTGATATTGTATAGTTAATATTGGCCAAAAACAGCGTCAGATAATCGACAAGCGCCTCTGCGATAGTTGAGACGCGAGCGAGCGGAGTGTAATCAAAGAGATCATTTCCAGACTCATCACTCGCTGTTCAGTCGAGTCAGTTAAGACCCTCCTGATGGCACCGATTACAAATCAGCGGTAAACTAGTCACTCGGCGAGGTTCACACAACGTAAGCGCGATTTAATCTACTGGTGGCGCCATCTAGTTGTGTTTGTGTTGAACTTATTGGTTGTTCATGTTGGTGATTAAAATAAATCGGTCGCGGAAACTATAAATAAATAAGCCAAGTAGCGAGGTTATCGTGGCATGATGACGCAGAGGATGCGCATAGGTTACTCACAGATTATTTCTGGCAATAAAAAATTGAAAAAATAAAAAAAAAAATTGAAAAGATTTGAGTACCTACTTATTGTTATTCATGGGGAGAACCCTTAATAAAACTTAATGGGAAATATTATGAGCATAACCGATGTTTATTTATTTATAATAATCATTATTATTATTATATTCATTTATTGTCAAAAATTTTATACTTAGGTACATGGATAATTTTTTAACAATAAATGTAAAATTTTACCATTAAATAGTGCCTCAAATAATCGTTATAAATTTTCTAAGTAAACGGTGCTCTGCATACTATTGTGGCTAGCCAAGTAGTGTCCAAAAAGGCACGACTTGCTATACACAGTGGTGTGTTGGTGCCTACGCTTATGTATGGCAGTGAGTGCTGGGTATGGCAGAAGAAGCATGCAAGTAAAATTAATGCTGTTGAAATGCGTTCCTTGCGAAGTATGTGTGGTGTCACGATGAGAGATAGAGTGAGAAATTGTGTAATAAGAGATCGATGTAAATTGAAAGAAGATGTTGTGACAAGAATAGAGAAAGGTATGCTTCGTTGGTTTGGTCATGTGGAAAGGATGAGTGACAGCAGATGTACGAAAGAGATATATGTTGCTAATGTGAGTGGAAGTGTCGGCAGAGGGCGCCCTCGTAGGACGTATGCTGATCAAATCAGTTGCGTCCTACAAAAAGGGGAGGTGCGGAGTACTCGAAACCGACGGGCATGTATGAAGAGATGTATGGATGTGCATGAGGCAAAAGAGGTATGTAAAGATCGTAGTAAGTGGCGCGCCCTGGTCTCTGCCTACCCCACTGGGAAAGAGGCGTGACGTTATAGATAGATAGATAATTAAAAATTTCTTGGGAAGATACTTGACACAGCTGTTAGCGCCTTAACATAAATTCTAAGCAATTAATCCTATTAATTATTTGAGTAAAATAAAATGAGAAGTTTATTCCGAGAGCGCAAATGCACGCTTTATACACACGAAGTCTGGCGATATTTTCAATACTTTACAATTAAAGTCAATGAATTCATTTAGAAACAATCTAGAAACATTTAGAAACAATCTATAATCTATGTCGGAATGAAGTCAGTTTTTTGTTAAAATATACAGTTTTAATGCCAGGATTAATTTAAGATTTGTATGGAAATCTTTGAGTTTTATAGTAGTCTAGTATTTCACTATTATTTCTGTTATAGATTTTATTATTTATCTGGCTTTCGAAATGAAATTGAAGGATTTATATTGTGGAATAAAACGATTTGTTAGCAAATAAAAGATTAGCGGAATGAAGTCCACAATTTACTTTGTATCCAGTCTGATGGAGTAGAGAAGCGAGAGATTTGTACAATCCCCCTGTATTTACTGTTGGGATATAAAATGTATTTGGACTTTAGCTGAAATAACATTATTTCAGTTATACATGTCCATAGCGACAGTTTGGAAACATGGCACTATTTTTTTAGGTTATTTTTATTCCGATACTAGCGTTTAGCCGCGACTTCGTCCGCGTAAATTGTATACCAGATTTTTAGTCAGATCATAAACTATCAAACAAAAGAAGTTTCATCAAAATCAGTTCAGTAGTTTTTGCGTGATACTTGAACAAACAAACAAATTCTTTTTTTTTAAATTTACAGTTTTATAACAGTTAAGATAATTATAATAGGGGGTCGGACAATTTAGTCAAATTAGCAACTTTTAATCGAAAATTAGGTTTCTACTATTCATATTTATTATTATTCTGTATTTAGTAAAATTTTATGATAATTTTTACTAAATACCCACAAGTTTCGTCATCAATATTTCATTTCTTTTTATAGTTCATCATGTTATTGAAAATAGTATTCTCGCTAACAAAACAAAAAATGTGAGTATAGCGTTATTTTCAAATGTTTTTTTTACTGAGAAGATAAAACTAAAATATATTTTATACAGTCCGCTCCCCTATTATGTATGGTATGGCAGCTAAACACTCAGTCACCAGCCAGACTTTGACTTCTGAAACTAGATTTAGATTATGGAGAAGTACAACATTTTCATAACTAAATCGCGTGACGTCACGTATTTTTTAGGGTTCCGTACCCAAAACGTGAAAACGGGACCTTATTACTAAGCCTACGTTGTCCGTCCGTCCGTCCGTCTGTCCTACCTATTTAGGGCTGTAACTTTTGAACCGTAATAGCTAGATAGTTTAAATTTTCTCATATTATGCGTTATTACGGCGGATTTATTAACAAATAATAAAAATATCAAAAGGTTCAAAATTAAGGGGGGTTCTCAACAAGAAACTAGTTTTTATCAACGTTTTTTCTTCACGCTCTATCGTAAAAACGGTAATACATACAAGCGTCAAACTTAGTGTGATTATAGAGCAAACTCTACAGAATAACAACAAATACTAAAAACCGGCTAAATGTGAGTCGGTCTTGTGCTAAAGGTACCGGACAAAAAAAGTTTTTTTTTTAAGTTAATAATGTTGTGTTCTGTGGTGGTATGGTACGGAACCCTCGGTGCGCGAGTAGCCCGACTCGCACTTGACCGGTTTAATTTTCTATTTATCGCCTCCTAGACCATAACCACAGTATAAGAAATTATGCATTACGGTCTTCTACTTATTATAAGACCTAGAACGATTGAGTAGTACAAAACACAGTACATATTAATGTTATAGCTCTAGCGGTATTGTGAATGAACATTAAAGACAATAATAGAATCAACAAAAACGTATTTCATACACGACTAATTCGTATTTAATTGATTTAACAAACAATGCTATCTCATTACAATTAATTATAGTTGGTTAAAGAAAGAGGAAACAACTTTAGAGGTCGCAGACGTCGCGTTGCGTTGGGCAAATTGGTTAAAAATAAGTTCTATTGTGTGTTATTTTCACAGAAAGGTTTTTCTGCTATGCCAATGTCATTGTATATTTCTTTGGTTACGTCCATAAACGCTCAAAATGGGAATAAATAATATGTTAAGTATTTAATTTTACACATTGTATAAAATTATGTGTAATAGAAGTTGTTTAGTTCCCTGGTCTGAAGCATCCTCTGAAGTATATAAAATTTATGTTTGCAACATGATATCATGTAAGTACCTACCTATAACTATGCCAAAAAAATACGTATACCTATACTTACAGGGTGTCAGGAAAAGTATCATTAGCCTTTAAACCAAATATCAAACTGAACAATTTTAATTATGGGAGCAAACCTGTCACCGCAAAAAAAAAAATCTTCTGTTCCATACTAAACTGTAACGCCGACTCGACTCAAACGTATAGAACAGCAGATTCTTTTGCTCCATCTTACTCCCATAGTAAAAGTTGTTCAGTTTGATTGGTAAAGTATGTGGTTTAAAGGATAATGACACTTTTCCTTATACCCTGTATACGTATACTAGTACATCGCAGCGACACGGCTCGGTTCGAACAATCCCTTACAAAAATAAGACATGCCACAGGCAATACCAAATCGTACATTGATTCAGTATTAATATTGGCTATGTGCACGACACTAGCGCCACACTAGCGCGGCATACTGACATAACTTTTTCGGGCAGCCGTGAATTATTTACACTATTATAGTACTGTAAAAGTCTGTGTTTGTTCGAGGATTCTGCCAAAACTACTGGACCGAATTTAATAAAACTTTTTATATTTAAAAGCTTATTATTAGTCTTAAAAGCTAGCTTATATTTTATTCCGGTACGATGATGGGAGCGGATGCGGACGAAGCCACTGACAAAATCGAATTTGTATCGTAATTCCCATACAAACTTTTACCTCAGTTTTAACACCTTTGTGGTGTTAAAATGCGACAAGCCTTTTTTAAGTGAGCATCTAGATGCCAATAGAAACTTCCATGCCAAATTTTAAGTTTGTAGAATTGACAGTTTTGGAGATTTCGTGTTAAGTTAGTGTACTGATTTTCATAGATTCAAGCAAATCTGACACAGCTTCGCCGTCAGTAGTACAAAGGAGAATGGTCATCTGTGACCCAGGCCCGACAACAAAGTGACCTATCCCAGTTTTTTTGTGACATTAAGTATAACTAAAATATATAATTTTTTTTTTCAATTTGTGTGGCTAACACCTAAATATTGCCTGGTGAATTTCTCCAGGCGCAATACTAAAAAACAATACTTTTCACACACTTCTAGCGATTATATCTATTAAAGACTCTGCAGATGCATGTGATTCTGATGACAATATAATAATATGGTATTATCCAGCTGATCTGATGATGGAGCTGGAAGGTGGCTAGTGGAACTCTTGTTTGGCTACTAGCATACCCATCGAGTTTGGGCTCATTGGAATCCTCTTGATGAGTCCTATGCATTGTAGCTGGTATCGAGGGTCTGATGATGGAGCTGGAAGGTGGCTAGTGGAACTCTTGGGTGGCTACTAGCATACCCATCGAGTTTGGGCTCATTGGAATCGTCTTGATGAGTCCTATGCATTGTAGCTGGTATCGAGGGTCTGATGATGGAGCTGGAAGGTGGCTAGTGGAACTCTTGGGTGGCTACTAGCATACCCATCGAGTTTGGGCTCATTGGAATCGTCTTGATGAGTCCTATGCATTGTAGCTGGTATCGAGGGTCTGATGATGGAGCTGGAAGGTGGCTAGTGGAACTCTTGGGTGGCTACTAGCATACCCATCGAGTTTGGGCTCATTGGAATCGTCTTGATGAGTCCTATGCATTGCAGCTGGTATCGAGGGTCTGATGATAGAGCTGGAAGGTGGCTAGTGGAACTCTTGGGTGGCTACTAGCATACCCATCGAGTTTGGACTCATTGGAATCGTCTTGATGAGTCATATGCATTGCAGTTGGTATCGAGGGTCTGATGATGGAGCTGGAAGATGGCTAGTGGAACTCATGGGTGGCTACTAGCATACCCATCGAGTTTGGACTCAATGGAATCGTCTTGATGAGTCCTATGCATTGCAGTTGATAGCGAAGGTCTGACAGTTATTTAGTAAAATAAAATTAAAATCTACCTGTGTTTTTATACAAAGTCATGTTGATTTTATTCGATACCTACTATATTTTCATTACCATTTTTAAGTTTGGACTGAAAGTAGAAAATTCTTAATAACCTAATTCTCAATGTCCTTTAATACATACATACCCAGTGTGGGATGATCAAAATAATTTTGATATATCCATGCCAGTCCACGCCCACCCCAGGTAAAACATTATACTAATTAATACACAAGTACAATCTTCGTCACTTATTTCTCTGTTTTCGTTCAAGGATGACCTTTGTTCGAAAGCCAGGATATCATCATCATCAGCCTATCATCGTCCACTGCTGAACATAGGCCTCTCCTAAGGCGCGCCACAAAACTCTGTCCTCGGCCTTCCTCATCCAGTCGCTCCCCGCTACTTTTTTTAGGTCGTTTGTCCAGCGGGCAGCAGGGCGGCCGACACTACGCCTACCAGTTCGTGGTCTCCACTCTAGAACTCTGACACCCCATCGGTTGTCAGTTTTTTGGCAGATATGAACAGCCCATTGCCACTTCAGCTTGCTAATGCTGACCAGCCAGTGTATTCTGCATACTAATAATGTCACCTACATGACCTCCATTCAAACCAGTTAGATGGTTCGTTATGTGCTGAGGAATATCTTGTAACGGCTTGTGCAGCAAGTGATGTTGGCAAATGTAGGCAAGATTGGATACAAAGAACTGGTAGCAGCTGCGAAGATTAACGTTTATCGAATTAGGCACTTGTCAAAGTTGGGTGCTGTTGCAATTATCAAAGAAACACCTAAAATCTAACCACCTGCTCGCCTAACATCTTGGACATTTACCATTTTGGTATGTTAACAGGGGCAGGGGCAGGGGCAGCAGCCAGGAGCTTGCTGGTCTTGATAAGTTGCAGCATTCATTATATGCCTACAAAAAACGTTCTAGTTCTATCATTAGATACCTACTTGTTACAAAATGCAGAGAATAGGACTCATCAAGACGATTCCAATGAGTCTAAACTCGATGGGTATGCTAGTAGCCACCCAAGAGTTCCACTAGCCACCATCATCAGACCCTCGATACCAACTGCAATGCATAGGACTCATCAAGACGATTCCAATGAGCCCAAACTCGATGGGTATGCTAGTAGCCACCCAAGAGTTCCACTAGCCACCTTCCAGCTCCATCATCAGACCCTCAATACCAACTGCAATGCACAGGACTCATCAAGACGATTCCAATGAGTCCAAACTCAATGGGTGTGCTAGTAGCCACCCAAGAGTTCCACTAGCCACCTTCCAGCTCCATCATCAGACCCTCGATACCAACTGCAATGCATAGGACTCATCAAGACGATTCCAATGAGCCCAAACTCGATGGGTATGCTAGTAGCCACCCAAGAGTTCCACTAGCCACCTTCCAACTCCATCATCAGATCAGCCGGATAGTACCATATTATCGTATTGTCATCAAAATCACATCCATATGCAAAGTTCTTGATAGATAGAATCGCTAGAAGTATGTGAAAAGTATTGGTTTAGTATTGCGCCTGGAGAAGTTCACAAGGCAATATTTAGGTGTTAGCCATACAAATTGAAAATAAAAATTATATATTTTAGTCATACTAAATATATATAAAAAACTGGGATAGGTCACTTTGTTGTCGGACCTGGGTAAATTTTGTATGGGCCGTGACCCTTCTCCTTTCTGGCACGGCGTGCGCTGCGATCGACTTGACAGTTTCCAACACCCACTTCGCACATAGCCAATACCATCCTCTATTACCTACGACTACCTTTTATAAGGCGACTTACAGTACCGCTTCAATGAAGCATTTCCTGAGGTGGGTATGATAAAAATCGTTTTTTAGATTGCTCACAAAAATCAATCAATTTGCTTAAAAAAATTGTATATCCATGTATTTGATATGGTTAAGATCGTAATAGAAATGGATAATTTTACATATAGACTCTATTGGGCCTATACCACAGCCTACACCAATATTTCAACAAGCAGTGTACGAGAGATACAAGGAGAATGGTAAAGAAAATAAATTATTTATTAAGTGTTATGGTGGATGTAGACTAGGATGTGTCGGCGCAAATTGATATCGAGAAACGGAAATGTTAAATGGCGGGATTTCTCTGTGCTTTTTTTCTTATATCTGAGCGGATTATAGTCCAAAGATATTAATTGATTTACTTTGTTGTAAGCAAAGGTTTACTGTTAGCCTTTTCTGGTTTTAGGATTTAATGACATGCTTTTTCGCATGTTTGAAAATTAGTAATACCTATCAAGTACCATACCAATTTTCATCTGTTATCGACTATCTAAAGTCAACCAGTTTGAAATGTAGTCAACTGAATATTTTTCAAATGTAGGCCACCTAGAATCTTGTCTCAATCACCTGTAATAAAACATCCCTAAGCTGATAGGGTTGACATAATCTCAGGGTTAAAGCTTCCAAAAATAAAGAAGCTTTTGTGACTCACAAGTACAAATAGTTGGCTATGAATAAGATTAGGTTCTTGGCCTACATTTGAAATTGGTTGACTATAGACCATCTATAGACACGTACAATATCTTGTTGATTATGTGTTGATATGACTGTTTATATTATTGGTTAACTTGATGCCTTGACTTCTAAATATAAGTTAGAACCAAATCCAAAGCCGAATATTGTCTTAAATTACAATAATTTGAAAATGCCAATGCCAATGTGATACAATCGGTTTCCTGGTTGGAATCCGTGGTTATTGGTCTACGTGAGTTTGTTCAAATAATTGTATCTTTGCTGGAGCTCTATATATCAAGGCCTCTTGGTTTGGAGCAGGGTAACTGAGGCAATTGTTGCCGACTTTCTGAAGTATTTTTTTTATCAGGTTGAGTGTCAAACTTGTAAAAAATATTTTTTTCTATAAGTATCTGCATAAAATAGCAGAAATACTAATTTCAGAAATACCTGCTTTTAATACCTAGTAGATTTTTTCTTTTCCTTTTAAATCTTCTATACAATATCCAAGAACAGAGACTTAACATTGGTAAAATACAAATTTGCTTTCTATTTCGAGTAACCATTCATCAAAAGAAATGTCAACAAGCATTGAATTTTTGCAATGAATCACTCACTGCGTTGACTAGTGCACCAAATTGTACAATATACCAAACGGACTAGTTCCCCAAATTGTCTATAGTTTCAAATGTAGACCTCAGTAGATACAAGAATTGTTTAAAAAAAAATCATTCGTTTTGTTGGCCTCTGTCCCACCTGCCCGATGTTAGTCATAATTCCAGTAGCACAGTATAAGAAAGAGTATCTATTACTACATCCAGTAGATAAGCAGACAACCATTGTAGCTCGGACCCTGCGAGACGTGCCAACAGGCTCGGTAATGGCGCGCTTGCAGGATATTTCAATACGTATCAATTTGTACACCCACTTCGATCTACTTCTCTACACTACTACAACAAGCTACCTTGTACAATCATCAATAGAAGTTGATAGAGTCGATTAGCACGTAGTAACAATTATATTCGTGTATATGTACAGAGCAGAAAAAGACAATGCGGGTTTTGTATGGAAGGTTGGCGCCTTATTTTTCGCCGTTGTTTTTGGCGCGGCCAGCAACCAAACTTGAATATTTTGTTTCAGAATAAAGTAAAAAACAAAACTTATCAACATGTATATCCCTAAACTCAGTCCGGACGGAGATATAAAGGCTTGAAGTTGGAAATATTACCATTACGAGCACTTCAAGCCGAGATATCTGTAATAACAAATTTTGTTTTTAACTTTATTCTGAACTATAATATTCAAGTTTGATAGTTATCTGTACTAAAAAAAGAAAAAAAAGGCGGCATTTTTAGGCATAGGCTTTGCATTGCCCAAACTATATCGGTATATTTCCGGTGTGAAAATAAAGAGTAATGTATTGTATTGTATACAGTGGATACAATATGGCGAGCCTCGCGCATTTGTATCGCATTTTCACCCGCACGGAATGTGAGACAAAAGGCGCGATAAAACGTTTTATCGCGGCACTATGTCGCCCGTGCTGGTCAGATTCGTTACACGGCGATGTATTAATTTCATTAAGCCCAGGCTCATTGAGACGGCTTGAAATTGACGTAATCCACAAATCCGTACAAAGTCTCCGTATGGTACAGTATGCCTTTCCAACTACGCGTATATTATAGGAACCCGTCATTAGCTAACGGTGGTTTTTAGGGTTCCGTACCCAAAGGGTGAAAACGGGACCCTATTACTAAGCCTACGTTGTCCGTCCGTCCTTCCGTCCGTCCGTCCGTCGGTCCGTCGGTCCGTCCGTCCGTCCGTCCGTCCGTCCGTCTGTCCTACCTATTTAGGGCTGTAACTTTTGAACCGTAATAGCTAGATAGTTGAAATTTTCTCAGATTATTGCGGCGGATTTGTTAACAAATAATAAAAATGTCAAAAAGTTATAAATTAAGGGGGGTTCTCAACAAGAAACTAGTTTTTATCAACGTTTTTTCTTCACGCTCTATAGTAAAAACGGTAATACATACAAGCGTCAAACTTAGTGTGATTATAGAACAAGCTCTACAGAATAACAAAAAATACTAAAAACCGGTCAAGAGTGAGTCGGTCTTGCGCTGAAGGTCCCGGACAAAAAAAGGTTTTTTTCTAAGTTAATAATGTTGTGTTCTGTGGTTGTGTGGTACGGAACCCTCGGTGCGCGAGAAGCCCGACTCGCACTTGACCGCTTTTATTTAAGGAAGTGACGACTTGACGTCAAAATTATATGAAAGTTAGGCTGAACTTGCGTCTGGCCAAATTGTCACCTATACAACGTGTTAATGAATTAACGCAAAACTAGAAAGTAGTTTGTTTAGAATCGAGAGCAGAGTCGAAATATCATGGTTTCAACATAGGTAATTTTTTTCAAAAAGTTAAATAATTTGTTTGAAAAATTTTAAATTTTCTGAACACGATGTCATCCGACTGCACGGGCACACTCACCCTACTTACTACCAATACAAGATTATAAAAATGTTTCCATGAGTAAGTTAGCGCTTTCTTTCAGTGCTGAAATGATAACAAATCATTTTTGCCTCAAAACTTAAAATGCGAATAACTTTAAATTTTAATTATCAAAATAATTAAATTATTGTTTCAATATAATTATTTTGTTATAAATCAGTTGGGGTGTATGAGGTTTTGCGCTAATTCATTAACACGTTGTATAGGAAAGAGACCTATGTAGGATAGATAGGAAATGTACTAAGCATTATTATGACAAGAAAATCATTAAATATGTGATGGGACTGATGGGATAGGATATTTAAAAATAAAAGCATTCATTCCTAACAAAAAATTTCTATAAAATTGTATTTTATTAAACCCCCATTCCCACAGGGCTAAAAATACATATGAAGGGATTCATAATTCAGACCAAATATTTTTGGTAAATTAATGATGATGACGCATTGATGACGCATTGATGACGCATCTTTAGCCTGGTTGTGGACATTGTCTTTTTTTTATCTTGTATTGTAGCATTTTGACATCAATCAAATCCTATAAATGTGGACTAAACAGTTCAGTTTCTCTAGCTGAGTGTACTAAGGGTCTGTAATTAAAGGTCAGGAGGTGATCAAAGTGGGTACTTACTGGCATTTCTTATGATTTGCAACAAAGGATCTGGGGCAGTCGATAGTGTGTGATTGCTTACTTATAGGTGTGTACACAGCTAACTCCAGCTAATGACGCACCTTCGAACATTATTGTTAACATTTTGTTTAATTTTCGAGCAATCTCTTTGATGACGGCCTCGACATTAGGGTGTTTGCCAACCTATACTCCCTTCAGGAATTAGAGCGACAAAATATAAACAAAGAAACGTCACTGTCAAAGTGACATTACGTGGTCAGAAACCTTTGGTGCATTTTATAAGAATAAAATGATGTCGGCACGGCATCGACATAATAATAAATTGCGTTGACATTAAAAATGTATTGTCTATCTATAAATAATAAAAACAATCGTGACAATTTGAATGAAAATTTAAATTATGTGATGTAGCCCGTTACTCTGTTTGTGTGGGCTTTTTGTGCTATGCGTAGCATCCACGCATACCGTACGGACTCAGACGAAGGTATTAAACAATCAATAGACGCGTTTACGTTATTGTTTACAATAAAACATGTTTTTCATTAAGCACTTTGTCAAAACGAACCAAAGGTTTAAAATATCTGATTGTTGCCAGACCACGAAATGAAATATTTACAGTCACGCTTTCTTTTAATCTAAAATAAATTATAACTTGCGTTTTTTAAATTTATTTTCCATACAAAATTAACATATCATTTGTCGTAATCCTTTGCGAATAGAATAGATAATTGACTGTTATTCATTCCGGAGATAAGTTTTCTTCCGTCTCGAGATGGTATTTTCTACACTGGTATCACCGTTGTTTACATTTTGTCGCTCGAATTCCTGAATGGAGTATAGTCAAATCAGCAACTCTTTATCGAACCTCAAAAGCAAAACGTGCTTTGTATTGAACAGTTAGTTGTATGAAAATCAGCAGTATGATAATTGATATCAATCAGGTGCAGAAACGCTCATTACTTATTAGAGTCAATCCTCCATTAAATCTCTTGCTAGCTAACTACGTCAACGAGACAAAAAGTGACGGCAAGAGATTTAATGGAGGATTAATTTTAATGAGCTTGTCTTCAACTGAGCGTAAGCCATAAATTATTCATCATACTTTACATTACAGTCTATTTTAAGCATAAAAAATACTGAAAATTTGAGTTTATTTGTGTTATTTTCAAATGTGTAGTTTTATGAAAAGATAAAAATAAAATGCATTTCGCGTAGCCAAATTGGACTATTGGACATAAAATATCTGTGGTAGACAAAAAAATTACTTCAGGATGTAACAGTAATTTTTAAAGGGAATGCTATCAATACTGAACAATCCATAGTGATTGTTCAGAATATATACAGGTATAATATTGTGATATACAGGTGTATATCACAATAAAGTGCTTTGACTTTGGAGCCAATATCGAAATGGCATCAAAACTACGTCGTATCATAGCTAGCTATTACCCAAATCAATGGAATCTTCAGTCTTTTTTGTAGTAATACAGATTCATTGTATAATTATGGAAAATGACGACCATGTACCACAATGTGGAGATAGTACAGTGTGGGTAGTTAGTTGTAGCAAAGTATTTTTAACCAACGAAAAAAAAAAACGGAGCAGGTGCCCAAGTCGTATATAGGGTCCTTATTAATATTCAGACCGTCAAACTGAACAACTTTCTCTGAGGCACCAATATCGAAATCGCGAAAAAAAAATCTACTCTTCCATACAAAACTGCAAACCTACTCGAGCCAAATGTATGGGACAGCTGTTTTTTTTGGCGATTTCGATGTTGGTCCCATAGAGAAAGTTGTTCAGTTTGATGGTCTGATCATCCCCTTAAAAAGTGTCAGCATATTAAGGAGGACCCTGTATGTATATTTTTTATGTATGTCTACGCATAACTTTTTACAGAGATTATCCGATTTAGATAATTAAATTTTTATTTTACACATACCTTTAGCATTTTTCAGAATGGAACGATATGTCAAGATGTAATATCTCAAAATCCGCTAATACAAACACAGTGGATATCGGCAAGCATCGGCAAGTCATCAATCAAACTAATCTATCGGCGCGATCGGCTGAATCGGGCGCCGTATAATATAATCTAGCCATAGGTACTCTCATCTCATTTCCATTTAATTTCCCATAGGATACGTTTATAATTTCAGGTAGGTATACTCTCAGTTTGCATATTGGCTGTGTGCACGATATTAGCGCAATCTACGTATTATGGACCGATGATTTATTTGTACATAAAGAATTTTTTATTTTATTTCTTTTTATTTTTAACTTAATTTAAAAATAATGCTAAGGTAAGGTTCGTTATTATTTTTAAGATGGTAGATAGGTACTAAAGAAAGTTTGAAGTTTAGTTTTATTACTGACGAAACGTGAGGTGGATTTTAGTTTGGTAATTTATGAAGCATGTTGCGGATCTCTAACTGTTTATTTAAGAGGGTACCGAGCCTATTGTGCTGCTCTCATTAGTTTTTTTTTCGTATTTCTAAACAATTAAACAATATTTCCAAAAAAACATGAATGTCACATTTTAGTCATGATTGGCTTTCAATTTATCGAAACATTAATCAATGCTTTATTAGGTTTTTAAGCCTTGGCCACATAGAGTGCGGCTGCGGGCCAGCAGTAGTTGTAAACTTACTATGGAATTGTATTATACGTTTACGAGGTGTCACACCAGATGCAGTCCGGCATGGCTGCGGAACAGCTCCGAAACGATTATTCCGAGATAAGTGTACTTTTTGCAATCATCAGCAGCAAGGCTGATTCATTGTTTATGGGGTGTAGAGCATCTCTGTGACGGGGATGAACCAGGTCTGCCTGCATAACTCCAGTCGGTTTAGAAGTTACTGATGATTAAAGGTCTGTAAAAAATTAACGATCAGTTGCAAGGCTGATCGTATGTTATTGTTGTAGTATGTACTGTAGCTATGTGAACAGCACAAAAACTGACATGGTTCATCAGTCGGTTTAGGAGATACAGCCGTTCAAAGGTCGGAACTTTGACTGGCTGTATCTCCTAAACCGACTGACAGAACTTGACAGTTCAACAACCCTTCACATAGCTACAGTGCATACTACAACAATATCATACGATCAGCCGTGCAGCTGATCGTTAATTTTTTACAGACCTTTAATCATCAGTAACTCTTAAACCGACTGGAGTTATGCAGGCAGACCTGGTCCATCCCCATCACAGAGATGCTCTACACCCCATAAACACTGAATCAGCCTTGCTGTTGATGGTTGCAAAAAGTACACTTATCTCTTATACTAGATAGCCGCAGTGTAAAACCTTGCATTATAATTCCATAGTTCTTTTACAACTACTGTCGGCCCGCAGCCGGTCCACAGCCGGCCCGCAGCCGCACTCTGTGTGGCCCAGCCTTTAAAGATAATAACTACAAACATTAAAAAAACAAATCAGCAGTGACCCGATAAATTGAAAATCAGTATGAACTACAATATGTGCCATTCTTGTTTTTTTTTTAAATATTGTTTAATTGTTTAGCAATAAAAAAATACGATTGAGGGCAAAACAATAGGTTCGGTGCCCCCTTTATGTTTTGACGAAGCATGTTGCTGATTACCGGCTGCTATATTATGAATATGATTGACGAAGCTTGTGCTGACTGCTTGTTTTTTGTAGACAATAACGAATTATTATTATCAAAACTAAAGAAATTAACAACATTATTAATAAAAATATATTGAGCATTGAGCCTGATGCAAATGAATAGCAAATGACACTCAAAAAACAATTGCTCAGTAAAGTTCGTCAGGAATTTCTACAGCTGTTTTGTGTTTATGTTTATGCAAACTCTCACCTCGTTTGTAAATGAACATACCTAAGTAATTAAATTAACTTCTTATAAACAAACCTTACTTCATAAAGTTTAAACTTTGTATATTGTATTTATGTTTAAAAGGATAACTAGTTGACTGTCACTCAATTTTAATTAGTTGATCTACTATAAGTAGGTACGTAAGTATGTACATCTATAGGGTGAAATTGATATCATTAGCATCCTTTTAAACTAAGTGCTAGGTTACACGTTCAGTATTTCATCAGTCTGGTCCATCATTCTGAATGACGCCAGAATGACGCCAGAATGATGCCAGAATGATGAGTGGGTTACACGATCAGTTTCCCATCAGTATTTCATCATTCTGGTCCATCAGTCTGGTCAAACGTTGAATGACGCCAGAATGATGGAAGACTGCAGGGTTGCCAGACGTACGAGGTACTGGAATCCCGGGATTTATTTCTATTTTAAATTAAAAAAGATTAACTTTTAAATTAAATAATTTTGAAAAGTTGATTTTTGCTATGCATGCGTTTACTATGCATCCGATTAATTATGCATTCCCGCATTTTCATGGCATCCCAACAAATATTTAAAAATAATAATTTTAAGAAGCCGCCATAATTTTCTTGCTAAAAATTAAGTTTAGCTAACTATGCATCCGAATATCCGATCTCTTATTATTAGGCCCTAATTTTGTAACATAAATCATAATGCGGTGTTAAAATTATTTATTTACAGCCCCCATATTCCCCACCTTGATAATTTTTTCCCCATAAATTTCCCCAACGATTTCACTTCTCCAAATTTTCCCCAAAGGCCAAATTTTTCCCAAAAACCCCCAATCTGGCAACCCCGACGGTGACTGACACCGACCATCAGTTTACCATCAGTATACCATCATTCATAACGGAATGACAGTCTGGATGGATGGTTTACCATCATTCCATCAGTCCATCATTCTCCCATCATTCTGGCATCATTCTCCCGTCATTCAGACCAGACTGATGGACCAGACTGATGAAATACTGACCGTGTAACCTGGCTCTAAGAGTCTACCCATCAAACTGAACAACTTTTAATATGGGAGCAAACCAATCGGAGAAAAAAAAATCAGCTGTTGCATACATTTGAGTCGAGTAGGCATTGCGGTTTAGTATAGGACAGCTGATTTTTAAGTTGCTCCGATCGGTTTGCTCCCATAGTAAAAGTTGTTCAGTTTGATGGGTAGACTCTTAGTTTAAAAGGATGCTAATGATATCAATTTCACCCTGTATTATACTTAATTAATTAAATGTACTTCGGATGAAGGATATGAATTATGAAATATATAGTATTGATATGATTTGATGAATTTTTGTCTTTTTACAAATAATTACATTCATCTAAACTATTATAAAACTGTAACAGAAGTGTGTCTGTACTGTACATTGAAGATATTTACAAAAAAAGATTACGATATGATTTTTAGATGTCCCTGATTCCAAATCACCAATTTTTGGATTTTATGTCTGTCTGTTTGTTTGTTTGTTTGTTTGTTCGTTTATTTGTTTGTTTGTTTGTTTGTTTGTTTGTTTGGGTGTTTGTTTGTTCGAGTATCACGCAAAAACTACTGAACCGATTTTGATGAAACTTTTTTTGTTTGATAGCTTATCATCTGACTTAAAATCTGGTATATAATTTATGCGAACGAAGTCGCGGGTAAAAGCTCCTACTTACATAATTATGCTCACGCATATGTCCCACTACAGGTTTGACACATGAAGTGTCCGGCTTTTTTTAACCGACTTCAAAAAAGGAGGAGGTTTCTCAGTTCGACCGTATATATTTTTTTTTTTTTTTTATGTGTGTTCGCGGATAACTTCGTCGTTTATGAACCGATTTTGATGATTCTTTTTTTGTTGGAAAGGAGATGTTCCGAGGGTGGTCCCATGATAAGGAAACCAGGATCTGATGATGGATCCCAGAGAAATCGAGGGGAACCTTCGAAAATCGTAGTGCCGACTAGTGCGTTTGTTAATTTAAAGCACTCCTATTAAATCGAACTAATCAATTCACCACTAAAAATTGTGAAATAAACAAAATTTTAACAAAAAATTAAAACCGCCTTCAAAAAAACTAAAAAGTTAAAAAATAATATTGCAGCCTATGACTTTTTCGTTCGCATCATAAGAACATTAATTTGTTTTATAGAAGTCGGTGTCAAGCCAAGCCAAAAAATGCGAGCCTTGTCGCGAATCGTACCGGCTTGACAGCGACTTCAATAAAACAAATTAATGTTCTTATGATGCGAACGAAAAAGTCATAGGCTGCAATATTATTTTTTAACTTTTTAGTTTTTTTGAAGGCGATTTTAATTTTTTGTTAAAATTTTTCCCCGGACACTTTATGAACACCCCGTCTGGACGCCCTTCGAATTAGGGCAAATTCGAGGAAACCCGGACAAATGGCAGCCCTAACTCTAATCTAACCCTAGTAAAGTAGGCCATACTTCAAATTATAATTACTTCTACGTACTATGCTAATAACTTGATTAAAATTAGCTTAAAATAAAATTAGCTCAAGCAACCTGTTTAAACGAAATAAAATCGTAAGCAACACACTTTAAGACTGGTTTTGTAACGATTAGTTTCGCATAATATTTTGTTTTGTTTCTAATGTTAGGTGGAGAATGAAGGTGAATTGAAAGTATAATATTTTTATTATTCCTGTAGATTTCGAAAAAAAACCGGGCAAGTGCGATTTGAACTCGCGCCTGCAGGGTTCCATACAAACTTAATTATGAAGGACAAACTTAAATTTGCAGTATGCCATACTGGAAGGGAAGATAGAGGGGAAGAGAGGCAGAGGAAGACCTAGACAGAGTTATTTAGCCCAAGTGAAGGAAAAGGTTGATGTCGTGTCGTATCAAGAACGGAGAAGAGACAGGATTGGCGAATATTCCACTGACAAGAGCGTATTAAAAGAGCTTTGTCGAAAGGCGACAATGCCGCTCTCCTTTTGAGCTACGGGACCCTAAAAATGTAGGGACAAAAAATTTACTGCTACCGCTATGCAAAGAAAAAAAAGGAAAAGAATTAAACTAGTTTAGATCTGAAAACATACGACCAGGCATGTAGGTACTAATTTTTTGAGCGTTTTAATGACGCTTATTTTTATTACTTGAGGACATATGTCCTCGAAAGCTGGCGAAGATATCTTCGCCAGCTTTGAAAATCTTATTAGAACGTTCTAATACTATAAAAACCAGCCTAGCTAGCATATCATGATACGGCTATATCACGCCTTTTATCTCGTTCTTTCGCGCGCAAATAGAAAGAGAGCGGAGGTGGGATAATAGCGCTGTATCACGGAAAGCATACTACGGCGGCAAATAATATTACAGTAAACGCTTATAAACGACAGATTTAATACAATACAGCACTGCAGTAGCATGCACATCCGCGATAGCCGTGATACGGCTTTATCACGTCTTTTATCTCGTTCTTTTGCGCGCGAGCGAACGAGATAAAAGACGTGATAAAGCCGTATCACGGCTATCGCGGGTGTGCATGCTACCAGTGCAGGATTTCATTCTGGGAGAGGGCCCTTATCTTATATTTTCACAGGATTCGCCGGAGTCAGAGGCTGAGGCGCATGACGCGCGTGATAAAGCTATATGACGCCTTTTATCTCGTTCGGTTGGCAAATAGAAAGTGAGTGAAGTTCTCGATATATATATTACGCTGCCATACTACGATCACTGGGGTCTTAATGTGTAACTACCCGATTCAATCGGTATCAAATCGACATAGTGTTTTTTGCAGCTCTTATAGTGATGTTTGTTTCTTAATATTTGGTTAATTAATTTCAGGCAATGGATATGATGATCACAAATACAAAATATGACCTACTAAAAAATCGCCTATGACTGTACAGTCATAATAGGTACGTTACCGATCTTGTAAATGATATTATCGGAGACTTACACAATACTGTTTCTTATTATGCCCCCCTTCCCCCCACAGTGATAATGATAATCGAGAACGAATGCGCAATTCAATCAAGTATCAATATAGCATGAGGTAAGTGTCGGACGGAAGAACGTTTTTAATTTCGACGTTAATAAGCGCAACAACGGAACGGACACAACGTAATTGCGTGTGTTTTCAATAATTCGGGATTTTTGCAGGTCTGTCTCACACTGAGAGCAGTGCTTGCTTTTATTACGACGAATTATTTATGTTGTGGCAGTCAAAGACGGCTTTCGCTCTCCGAAAAGTGCGGGAACAGGAGCCCGATTGTGCTAATTTAAAACATCGACGTTCTATTGTTATCCAGTTTCTGTACTAATCACATTGCAATCCAATTACTATTAAACTGTGCTGGATTCCGAATCGCGCTAAACTCTATTACAGACAGCCTTTTACGTCTGAGCGATCTGTCAAAACGGCTCTAGCGGCTGTCATGAGCTGTACCGCGACTAATAGCGCAGTACCAAATGTGTCAAAAGTTATGGTTCGTACGTAGTCCAATAACGGTTCCATCACCGAATATTTACCGCGATTGCAGCCCAGGTCATTTTATACGCACCGAACCGAAGTCGTGTCGCTCGTGTATAGAGAAATCAGACTAAACGTGCAGTACCTACTCAGAACTCTCACAGTTCTGGGTACCGGCCGGTCCGGGAGGGTTTATGATGGTCGATTTAAAAGTCTTACCGATGTACCTGCTCAGTAGAAAAATTTTAATAGCGTACGAAATTATATTCACCAATCGGGGTATGTCACCTTGAATCCGTTGGCGCCATTGGCAAATTTTTTTTCGCACCCTTTTCGTTGCCATCCGACTTTGGCACCTTTGATTACTAAATTAATTCGGATTTTGACGGAGACTCGGTCCTGGTCTGTGCAAACGAATTTTTCAGGGCCCTGTTTAATAAACGCGACAATGACAATTCAGAGTAGGACACATGAAGCACTGCAAGTTTAGCGTCATTAGTAACCAGCAATGTACTCTGAATTTTCATTGTCAAATTGTCATCGCCGCGTTTATTAAACAGGGCCCTGGTCGTACTGTAACAATGTTGACAACAGCTAACAGTTACGGCATCAGGTAAGATGGATGACTGACGATTATTGCTCCAGTGTGGCACTGACCTTACTACATCGCGAGCGGACCAGTCAAGTCGATCCCGCCGCACAATGCAGTCATGAGCCGCATAACTTTCAACATCAACTGCGAGCCTCACTCCGGTAAAGTTTTATTTTATTTATTTATTCTTATCCCTGTTTGCACCTACTTTCTTAAACTTTCCTGACAGCTGTGTAAAAGGGTAGCGTGGTGTCTGATCACTGTTATATGGATTACGACCGTGATTTTATGTATTTTTATCGTCTCTAGCAGGTCTAGTATGATTTCTCTACACGCGCACGACGCACCTTTGCTCCATAGAAAATGTCCTCTTCCCGCGCTTATCTGACAGCGAAAGCCGCGCTTGCCGCTACATGCAGAATGGAATAAAGCCGAGTCGCGCGCATGAGGAGAAATCATACTAGACGAGACGTCCAGGGCCATCTTTGTGTATGGGCACACTGGACAAGAGCCCAGGGCCTCGCGATTCATGGACCCTTTTTTTTCCGACCCTTGTTCTGTTATATTGCCTGTTGTTTACAACCCTCTGTTTAGAGGCTACATTTATCGTAAAGTGCCCAGGGCCCCAAATTGGTCTAAGACGGCTCTGTCTCTAGGTCAGATTTGTGTTGCTGTGTGTTTGAGAGATTGTCTTCCTAATTCCTTGTATTTTGTCTGGAAATGTCTTGAAAGAACCGATTTTTTTAAAGTTGTAATTTTTTTGTTTTATAAAAGTAATAAATTAATTATTTACCCGTGGTGGTAATGGCTACTAGTCTAACTTTCTGTGCGGCCGGCGGTTCGATTTCGGTCCAAATCGGACCAGGAGTGCGTGAATCTCATTCGCTGAGTTCAGCAGGTGAAAATGTCAAAATTACTATGGATTTACGCATCTTTCTACTGTTGATCTGACATTCAAAAAATAGGGTTAGTGCCATCTGTCCCCATTCCCAGCTGCCCCCGTCCCAACTGACCCTGATTTTATTGCTATATACTTTTTGACAGAAGTAAGGGGTGCAATAAATAATTGCGAGGCAGGGCAAGGCACCTGGTTTCCTGGCTAGTAAAATATAAAAACACCATTGAAGAACTATTGACACGAAAAGAAGAATAATAATTGCGAAGCGAAGCGGAGCAAACGCGTTTCGACGAGTGTCCCCCTCCCTCATACGTCTTTAATTAAAGTACTTAATTCTAAATAAGATTTAACCGCAACACTTTTTGACTTGGACTGTACTTAATTGAAACCAGTTTAAATTATGAAAATATCGTTAAGATAAGATATATTTATAATCAAATTAATCGAGTGTTGATATCATCGGGGTCAGTTGGGACGGGGGCAGCTGGGAATGGGGACAGATGGCACTAACCCAAAAAATATACCTACTCCAGGGGTGCGATTTTTGAAAGTCAAATCAGCAGTAGAAAGATGCGTATCTCCATACATTTTCAACTCCTGAGTTCAACGTATGAGATTCAAAAATCGCACTCCTGTGGGCCAATGTGTGTGGAGCTTATTGTAGGTACGATTTGTAAACACATCTAAAAAATGGGAAACAACAGCAATGGCAAGGCAAAATCACATTATTCATCATTAGGTATCATGTTCAGTTTCAGCTATTATTCGTCATTGCAGGACACGGAGGTGCATTTTTAAAATTTCACCCCTATTTCAAATACGTAAATGTCTATCCGGTCTTTAGACTCTTTTGCACTTAGAATTAAATAGAAAAAAAATAAGAGAAAAAATCCATGTCTCTATAAAAAAATTACCTACACACATACGGATTGCGATTTTCGAAGACCGAAATTATGAAGGCGGAAAATCCATACGAAATCGTAATCCTGATTCGGAATTCGGGATCGGAATTCCGTATGTATGTCGCGGACCTTAAGTAAATCACCTCAAACGTAGATTCAAAATACAGATTTTGTGTTCGTTAATCCTAACAAAAGACTTCCATCATGAACATCGTACCTACTATACCTATCTAACTATGTAAAGAAGAAAGATATGATTCGCATGTCGACTTGTGATTTAAATAACAATTGAGAAAATCGCAAACGTAAACGTAAACACGTAACAACTTCAGTGTACCTACATCTCGTAAATAATATAGAAAGGAGGCTAGACTGAAAAACAGCCCTGATCAAGTCCTAAGTTCCAAGTCAAATGTTCGAGTCTGCCTCTTTAGTCACATTTTAGCATCAAGTTTTTTTATTTTATTTCAAGTTAAAATATAACCGCGTCTCGATATTTCGGATCGGTTTAAAAAAAAAAGAAAAGAAATGCCTCTTCCTACGAATGCCTCTTCCAATATCTAACGCATTTCAACGTTGTTATACCATGTCTCAATGAGCTGATATGGGTTACAACGCAGCATTTAATGAGTGATTTTAAAAAAATTATTACTGGTGTTTTGTTACACCCTGTATTGCATGCTACGTGCAACTGAAATCAGTTGCATGCTATACACGGTGTTCCAAAACACCAGTAATACTTAAAGAGGTGCTTCAAACTTTCACTATGGAGGCAACATTGAGAAAAAATAAAAAATCTGCTGTTCCATACATTTGAGTCGAGCCGGTATTGCAGTTTTGTATCAGCTCATTTTTATTTCGCGATTTCGAAGTTGGCTCCATAGTGAAAGTTGTTCAGTTTGATGGTCTGAAGCACCCCCTTAAGTATTACTAGGGTGTTTTGTTATATCCTGTAGAGATAATTTGGTCACGTTAGCGTTGCGCGCAGGCTATCGTGTCGGGAGTTAGTATAAATTCGTTCAGTATAATGTGATAGTGTGAAGGTGGCGCTCTCTAACGGGATGGAAATTAATGACCGGACACTATTCATAGACTAGTTTTATGCCGAATTCTGGTACCTAGCATGTTTTTCATCACATTTTTAGGGTTCCGCAGTCAAACAAGGAACCTTAGGCTTAGCTTTAGGCCTGCCAGATATATCCGGAATTCCGAATCAGGATTACGATTTCGTATGGATTTTCTCCCTCCACAATTCCGTTCGGTATCAAATCCTATACAAAATCACAATCCTGATTCGGAATTCCGTATATTTGTGGTGTGGCGGACCTCAGGTCCGCCAAATACATTTTTTTTATTTTTTATTTATTTAACTTTTATAAAAAATTTATAATCCAGAATAAACAATTTCTCTCCAAAACTCCTTAAAGAGTTTAGCGGGAGATCCACAGTTGCTGCGTGACGTTAACTAATTCAAAAGTACAGTTACAGGTCTGAGTTTAATTTTTGACTGAAAAACCGTCACGGAACAAAAACATCCGGAATTCCGTAGCGGAATTCTGATTCGGAAACACATATTCGTATGGATTCCGAACGCAATTATGGAGGGGGAAAATCCATACGAAATCGTAATCCTGATTCGCAATTCCGACGGAATTTACCGGTCCTCACTCGGTTCCCCATCAGACGTATACTGCAGCGATAGATAACACTTAGGAGCACAGGAATATAGTAGGTTAATTGCCATCCTATATCCTGGAAGAACCACGTTTTTTTTTGGTGAAAAAACATGATTTTTAGAAAACCCTAGTATAATGCTTCAGACCAAAACTTAAACAAGCATAAGCATATGCTCACGACTATATTCCCCGAGGGGGTAATTCAGAGATATTCTGAAACTTCAGAACATCCACGTCCTTCAAACTTAAACAAGTCCTCTATAAAAAGGTTACTACAAACTCTATGATTATTTGAATGACCAAAATGTCTGGTCTTGACAATTTTACACTATGTAATGCAATATTGTATTTTAATTGTACATTTTGTTTTGTTTAAAAGATGTGTGTTGTAGAGTTTCTGGCCGCATCTTCTCTCAACGGAACACCTTCCGATGCGGTGGTAGAGTCAAAAAATTACGTCAAATAGCTATCTATGTGATATTATTTTGAATAAAAAATTTTGAATTTTGACCATCAAACTGAACAACTATGGAGCCAACTTCGCCAAATAAAAATCGGCAGTTTCGTACAAAACTGCAGAACCGGCTCGACTCAAATGTATGGGACAGCCGATTTTTTATTTTTTTCTCGGTGTTGGCTCCATAGTGAAAGTTGTTCAATTTCATGATCTGAAGTACCCCCTTAAGTATTACTAGGGTGTTTTGATACACCCTGTATGTGGCGGACCTCATACACTGACCGGTCAGAAACTGTAACACACATAATGCAGTAAAAATGTAGAGTGACAACAAACTTTCTTATAAATTTTGTTGAAGAATGTATGCTAAAAGGAAGGAAATAAAGTAGACATTTCCTTGAATTTATATTCGCATGTTCCCAACGTAACATGTTTGTGTCAATTATTGTAATTATATGTGGCTGGTGGCTGCACAACTTTTACTTGACCTTTACATTTGCAAAGAAATGTCAATAGAAAGAGAAATGTGAAAGTTTAATCGAATTGGTATCATATTTTTGATTGTTGAGGTGGGGCATACATGCTCCAGTGCCAGAACACCGAAGACATTACCCATGTGTTGTTTTTATGATTAATAAAATTATAAAAAAAGAGTAACATAAAAACAGAAATGTAGTAGTAAAGAAACAATTTTTTTCAACCGGGGGCGGGGAGTTTGAACAAAACATTTAAATCGTACTATGTTTGCTTTGAAGTTATACTGTTATTGTTTGCTTTCATGAAATGACTATACGGAATCCTATTTTGGGCGAGTCCGACACGCTCTTGGCCTGGTTTTTTTAGCCTATTTCATCTCACTATAAGGCAAAGGCCTTTCTCTTCAACTTCATCCTCCACACATAGGTGTCTTGAGCTAGCTCTATCCACCCATCACTGAAGGTATCTAGGTTATCCCTCCATCTCTTTCCAGCATGGCTAGTATACCAGCGTGAGAGAGCAGAAGCGTGATAGCGCTTTATCACGCTGGCATACTAGCCATGCAGGTCGACCCTCCGACGTTCATTCAGTGTTAAAAACTGGTGTACTTTTTTAACTCAAGAACGGGTTTTTTGTGTAGCACCAAACCTAACTACATGTGCGCATGAGTCCGAATTTGGCTAGACAGAAGTTTTGCTTCCGTGCCAAGATGGTAAGAAGAACCTGCTCTAAAGTTGATCAAGATTAATAGGAAATGGCTGTGTTACCCATTCTAAATCAACATAGATAACATTTGAATAGTATATGAACTGAAACTTATTTGTTTTAAATTAGATCGCAATGGTTACTACCTATACCTACCCATAGAAACGTTAAAATATTCATGGTTACTACAGGGTGTTAGGGTAAACAGTTGCACTACTTGAAGGGGTGATTGTGCCCATGATACTGAACAACTTTTACTATGGGAGCAAACCTGTCAGAACAAAAAAAAAAACAGCTGTCCCATACGTTTGCATCGAGTTATGGGACCGTTGTTTTTTTGTGACTGACAGGTTTGCTCCCATGTAGAAAAAGTTGCTCAATTTGACGGGTAGAGTATGTGGTTTAAAGGTCGATACTTTTCATGATGATTCCAGCTGCCAGTCTACCAAACTAACCAAAAAATTAAAATACTGCCGATTTGTTTGCTATAGTGTTTCTGTAGTCAACTATCTCATAAATGTGGTCATTTCTTAGTGTGCTTTATCAAAAACCATACCATATTTCTTTCATAAACAAGAAACAAACAGCTAAGCTTCCGCGTACGCTGTGAACTCACTAAGTAGAGTTAGGTAGTAAACAAATCAATCACTTTGCCGCGACACGGCTAAGAGTGACAAAACGTAAGTAATTGATCTAACTTAGTACTAACAGCTCAATACAATCGATGTAATCACTAATCACGCTATTGGCTCACAGTAATTGCTCTTCACCGGGCGGAAATTCTTTCTACAAGAGCACCGATATCGGTGAAAAAACAGGCTAAATAACAGTAAACAGGCGATAAGGCTATATCACGACTTTTATCTCGTTCTTTCGCGCGCAACTTAAGAAAGAGAGCAAGGCACGATAGCGTTATATCACGCTGCCATACTACGACCATTGGTACCTAACTGTTTATTTCACTCTTGTTTTTGCCAGCGACTCTGTCTGCGCTGACTTTAAAGTATTCTCCTATGTGTTAATCCAGAACATATTCTATCTGTGTGCCAAATTTCATACAAATTCGTTCAGCCAGTTCATGCGAGATTGAGTCACAAACAACCAAACGGGTTAGCACCTAAAATGAAAGATAAACTTTCACGTTTAGAATACAGGGTTTAAACTTTGGGAGTGTCCACAAACCATCAGATTGAATAACTTTTACTATGGAACAACCATTTATTTTTCGCTATTTCTATCTTTGGTAGATATTTATTTATACTGAACTGCCAATTCTGGTTCCTGAGTTAGAATCCCGGTTCGGTCATGGATGTTATATGTTTGTGCCGTTGTTGTATGATTCCCATAACAAAAAGCCTAAGGTTTACTTAGGATCCTAACAATGTATGTGCCTGTGAGCATTATTTATTTATTTATTGGTATTTGTATAACTAACAGAAATTGCAAACACTCCGACCAATCCGACAGAAAATCTGTTCCTGGGTTTATTTTACGTATACTTGTATTTTAACGACCATGTTCACTAGATTTATCCCACACTCTGCAAAACGGGGCATTAGTCAGCAACCCGCAACAGGCTCATGAATAAACGCACGAGCTGATGGGATATTATGCAAAAGCACATTAACGCGCAAGCCCATATCACTGCAGACCGGCGCGACAACTCCTGCATACTAATTCTGCAACCTAATTTATGTCCACACGTGTTTAGATTTAAAAACTACTTTTATGTTGGGACGAGGATTCATTGCACTCTTATAAATTACATCTCTTGAGATTTTTTCTCATCGCGCTTCTGTGATTTCGTTGGTATTTGAACATAAAATATATTGGTAGAGAACGCAATCTACACTTTTCTATGAAACGCTTTAATGGTTTCTGATCTCGATCGCTTGGAATCAGCTTGGAAGATAATTATATAAAGTTGATCATTACACCGAAACCTAGACTTTTGGTGAGGAGAAAAATTATCTGATATAAGCTTGACCGCTCACTTACGAGTACCTACTCCAACCTGCCCTAGGACTTTTTAGCGAATGTATCTAGACTACTTAGGTACAATAGAAATAATTATTTGTAGATGATAATAAAATCGTTCTTTGATGGTAGCCTCAGTTAAGGTATTCCACGAAGAGAGAGAGTCCCATGCTCTTCCCTTCTACTTGTCACTTTCTATTTAATCCTTAGCTCTACCTCAGCATAGTATCCTATACTCCATCCTCCTTACTTGTTTCTTAATTTATGTATTTCCAAAATTCCAGTGGGAGGAGAGGTGAGCTCAGATGTCACGCTGCTCGACTACATCCGCAACAAAGCGGAGCTGAGAGGCACCAAGTACATGTGTCGGGAAGGTGGCTGTGGGGCCTGCATCGTTAGCGCCGTCACGTGTCCCGGAGGGCCACCCCAGGCAGTCAACTCGGTAAGTCACCCTTACTATATATCCAGCCAGCCCCGCAATAGTAAGAAATGAGTTGGAAAGTTCATGCTTACAAGATCATCATCCTATTCGATCCTAAATCTAGACAAGCCTCTACAAGTTTTATTCCGTAACTGTCGTTTAATCGAACGATTTAATTATTCCACTTTCTTCTCTACATCGTTTATCCAGCTCATCCGTAGGCCTCGCATGTAGCTCGCATGCCATGATGCTACCCCAGAGAAAACGATAAAAATCTAGATGTGCCTCCATCTTTGTTATTTTATAAATGACAAAAAGATTGCGCTTGACGTTTTTCTTGTTTTGTCGCTTTGTCGTGGGCGCCATGCAATGCAACCGTGCAGGGATGTCTGGTTCTTAAGTGTTACCATGGCTTTCATTCAAGAATATCCCTGGTCCGACTGGCGTGGCGTTACCTATAAGGCCTGCCCAGTCGGCTTACTATAACTTGTTTTCACAGTGTTTGGTGTCAGTCACGTCATGCCAAGACTGGGAGATTACGACGGTGGAGAAAGTGGGCAACAAGGTGGATGGCTACAATGTGATTCAGAAGACTCTCGCTGAGTATAATGGCACTCAGTGCGGCTACTGTACTCCTGGATGGATCATGTCTATGTACAGGTAAAAGACTGTAGTTTTTTATTGGGCTTGATGGTTACTTGTATTTTAAGTGATGTCGAATTTATAAAGGTTGTTATAATTTACAGTTTGGTCCGAAGCAAAAAAGATCTAACCATGTTAGATATCGAGAAGTCCTTTGGAAGCAATGTCTGTAGATGTACTGGATACAGACCCATTTTAGAAGCCTTCAAGAAATTCGCTAAAGACGCGCCTCGACCCAAACTGCCTGATATAGAAGATTTGCAAATATGCAGTAAAACTGGAAAAGCTTGTGGTAGCGGCAGTGACTGTGATGAAAACGAATGGTGTATGGTTACAAAAGATGATGTGAAACAATCTGTGATAGAGATTATTCTAAAAGATGGGAAGAAGTGGCTGAAAGTTCATTTTATTTTGGAAATATTTAATATACTCCATGTAGAGGGCCACGATTCTTATATGTTGGTTGCAGGTAACACTGCTAAAGGTATGTTAGCTGGGGGTATACTGTAATAAATTTAAGAAAGACAAAAAATCACTGAGCCTAATGAATCTACTTTCTCTTTATTATTTCAGGCGCTTACCCCATAAAAGAATATCCTCGGATCTTGATAGATATCAGTGGAGTGGCAGAACTGAAAGGCTGGACTATAGACCAGAACCTGGTTGTTGGATCAGGAGTCACCTTGACTGAACTCTTGGGGATATTCCAACACGTGGCGCAGCTTGACTACTTCGAATACCTACAGAAATTTTACAACCATCTTGAATTAGTTGCTCATATTGCTGTTAGAAATGTAAGCTTTGATACTTTAAAGATGTGGTTTTTTTAAATGACATCTTTTTTTTATTTTTTATTTTGGTTTTCAGATAGGAACAATTGCTGGTAATCTCATGATTAAACACGAACATAATGATTTTCCATCGGATATATTCCTGCTTCTAGAAACAGTCGGGGCTCAGTTAACTATACGTGAGTTTTTTTTCCAGTATTTATAATTATCTACTATCATAATTATGATAATGATCAATTGGGGCAACCAAGTTTGTTGAAAATGATATCAAGTGACGCATTATTTATTTCAGTAAGTCCTTCAGGAGTCAGACAATTCGTAACAATGCGTGATTTTCTGGGAACAGATATGAGAGGAAAAATTATTCTGAATGCGCTATTACCACCGCTAACCCATGATTATTACATCGAGACATTCAAAGTACAGTATTGCATATTATTTTAACATTTTATGTAGACGATAAATCAAGTTTCTTCTCAAGGAATGAGCAGAACAAAAACGTTTCTTCAACCTTTCGAAACCAAACAATTAAACGTTTTTCAAAATTTCATTGATATCTTTTTTCAGATAATGCCAAAAGCGCAAAATGCCCATGCTATAGTTAACGCAGGATTTCTGTACAAATTGGATAGATATACAAACGCAGTAAAAGAAGCCAGAATAGTTTATGGAGGGTTGTCTCCGACATTTGTAAGAGCAGTCAGGACGGAGCACAGTCTCATTGGAAAGGATTTGTTCAGGAATGAGACGTTACAATTAGGGATCAAGAGCCTGAAGAGTGAGTTGATTGTTGTGGAGAACCCACCTGAACCTTCAGCTGCGTATAGAAAACAGTTAGCGATCAATCTGTTTTACAAAGTGAGTTAAATTTTAAATTCAATAATATATAACCCTTGGACTCAAATTTCCAGTGGGCTTGGCTGAATTGCATTGGACTGATTGACATTAAGTATTGTATTTAATTTGAACTCTTCACGGCCTCAGTCCAAATTAAATATGGTTTGCCCAAGACACACTGTTAATGCCATAGTACGAACTTAATTTTATTATGTATTTTCTACGGGGTAAATTTCTCACATATTTAAGATTTCAGGGATGAAATAACCGTAAAATAAAAATATTAATTATTTTGTTTATAAAACAACAAAATCTCTTGCAGGGCCTTCTGTCAATTTGTCCAGGAAAAGTGATGAAGGATCGGTACAAGTCAGGGGCGAAGAGGATAAGAGAGAAGCGACCGGTGTCCGACGCGCGGCAGATATTTGACACCAACCCCTCGCTCTGGCCTCTCAACCAACCCATTCCGAAAGTTGAAGCTTTGGTAATAATCATAATATACCGAGAAATTATATTCTTCCTATCGGCATCAACATATAACAAAACACCATAGTAATACTTAAAGGGGTGCTTCAGATCATCAAACTGAACAACTTTCTGTATGGAGCCAACGCCGGGAAAAAATAAAAAAATGTGCTGTCCCATACAAAACCCTCTTAAGTATTACTAGGGTGTTTTGTTACATCTACACTAATATTATAAAGAGGAAAGATTTGTACCTATTTTTGTATGTTTGTATGTTTGTAATGAATAGGCTCAAAAAGTACTGGGCCGATTTAAAAAATTCTTTCACCATTAGAAAGCTGCATTCACCCTGAGTAGCATAGGCTATATTTATTGCTAGAAAAGATTAGACGTCCACCCGTGCGAAGCCGGGACGGGCCGCTAGTTCTGTATAAAGTATACAGGAGTAGGTACTTAGTATTATAATGTATATAATACCTTAATATACTTTTAAATCATTCGATACGTACCGTATGATGATAATGATTATGCTCTGATAGCAAGTTGAACACTAAATAATTGCCTTCACCAATAACCTCACTCAATACTTTCTAGTCCGAGGGCCTGGAGTGAAATATGTACAAGTTGATATGATAATTATGACATTAATTAGAATTAGTGCTTTGATCTTCGCACACATTGCAAAAGAAAATGCGTTGCTAAAATGAAGATTAATCTATCTCCAGATACAATGTTCCGGGGAGGCTCCGTATACAGAAGATCTCCCTACGTTCCCTCGGGAAGTGTTCGCTGCGTTTGTACTGAGTACTGTGCCAACCGGCACTATTGACCATATCGATCCCAGTCTCGCTTTGGTAAGAATTGCATCTGTATCAATAAGTCTATAAACAAACACAGTGGCGTATTAAGATGACATTGGAATTACATCGTTAAAATAACGCATACTTTATATTTATCATTGATACTTACAAGGACAAGCAACGAAGCAACTGTATTATTTTAGTAACAAGATAGTCAGAACCTTTAATATAAGTTTTTCTGAATAATTGATTGAATGGCTAGACCTTATGTCTCAAACTCAGGGCAATATAAAGGTGATGATTATTCCTACACCTCATTTATCTTTAAAATTAATTTTGTCACTTTTTATAAAGGTTGGTTAGATTGAACCCCGAGTCCGCTAGATTTCAATGCTTAATATATTAAGTAATCGCCGGCATTATTCAAAGTTATATATAAATATCAATCAAACGAAGACGGAAGGGAAGGGAAGCGATTAATACGGTTATAAGTTTATGTATGATATGTTATGTTGTAGACGTTGTAAACTAATATCAGTTAAAATAATAAATTTTCAGCACGAGCATGGCGTTATAGCATTCTACACAGCAAAAGACATACCAGGCCTAAACTCATTCACTCCAGCGGAAAGCCTCATTTATAGATCGAACGAAGAAGTGCTATGTAGCGGAGAAGTCCAATACTACAATCAACCAATAGGAATCATCGTCGCTGAATCACGTGCCATAGCTGACCGAGCTGCTAAATTAGTTAAAGCCGCGTATAAAAATGTTAGAAAACCAGTTCTTGACATTAAAGTAGCAAAGAAAGACCCGAAAAGGAATACACAATTGACGGCAATACCTGCTACAGATAGAGGTGCTGATATAGCAAAGGTGATAAAGGGAGAGAATACGATATACGAGCAATATCACTTCATGATGGAGACGTTGGTTTGTGTGACGAAACCGATTGAAGAAGGGCTGGAGGTGCATGCGGCGACGCAGTGGATGGATGGAGTTCAGCTCATGATAAGTCGTGCTTTGAATATGGATCAGAACAGGTAATCTCTTTTCATTTTCTTTTTGGTTTCTTTAGTCTAGCTTGTCACCTCTTCACACTTAACATTCTGTTAGTCTAAACATGCTAGTAGTAAAGTTTGTCTTTACACTAGATATACTAGTCGCTGGCGCAGGAGTCAAAATACGGCGTTTCGTGAACCAAAGATTTCCTTTGGCAGGATTGGTCCTTAGGACCTTAGGAAAAAATCTTGGTGGCTCCACTTCTTAAATTAATTTAAGAATCGCAAAGATCAATCCTGCCAAAGGAAATCTTTGGTTCATCAAATGCCGTATTTTGTATTTTTTTGCCTCCTGCGCCACCGGCTATACGCTTTTATAGAGATAGTTGTAGAAAAAGAAGAATTGTAACATATAAATAAACATTATCTTCAAAAGCCCTCCATCGAGAAAAGTTTATTGGACCGATACGAATGAACCGATGTGACTTCCAAAAGTTAAATTACAATGTTGTTCTGATATTTTGATTTGCGTTTTTGATGTCGTTTAGTAATCATTATCCTTCAAAATAGAAATCTATACACTATGTACTTTGAAGGACCGGTTACGGAATAGTGTGATTAGAGCAAGATGTGGTCTGAAAGAAGATGTAGTGACCAGGATGGAAAACGGCAAAGTAGGTTGACGTATGAAAATTTACAAGGCAAGTGTGAATGGATTGGTTGAAAATCGTACGTACGCTGACCAAATCGGATGCGTACTGAAGAAGGGAAAAATAAAATGTACCCGGAACCGACGAGCTTGTATGAAGAAAATTATGGATGTTGAGGAGGCAAAAGATGTGTGTCAGAATCCTAGCATGTGTCGATCTGTTGTCTCTGCCTACCTCAGTAGTGGGACATAGACGTGAGCATAATGTCTGCTTAAAGGTACAACCACATAAGTGATTTTTTTTTCAAAAATAAGATAATTATGTAGCTGAGTTCAGAATATCATGTTGTATGTACAGGTAAAAAATCTCAAATTCTGCATTTATGTGGTTGTACCTTTAAGCAGACGAATGTATGTATGTATGTATGTATGTACTTAATACTTAATACTGTTTGACATATTTTCAGAATAGACGTGCATGTTCGTCGCCTAGGAGGTGCTTACGGCATAAAGATATCTCGAACGTCGCAACTGGCCGTGGCTTCCAGTCTGGTGGCAATGAAACTAAACCGGCCGTGTCGGTTCATACAATGCCTGACTACTAACATGAGGGCAGTGGGGAAAAGATTCCCTTGTTCTTGTAATTTTGAGGTAATTTACTGCAAGATCCACACACCAACTATAACTACTGTTGGTTTGTTTACTGTTGGCATCTTTTAAAAAATGATGCCAAAAAGAGCGTTATGAAAGAAGACAAATTTTAACTGCGTCTGGAAGCAAGATATCTCAATAATTTGAATATGGACCAATCCCTAGGCACTAATTTTCGCCTAACTGAATATTTTTAAATATCTAATAGAGGAACATCTCACGTTTAGTGCTCTGTTTGAAGCAAATCGACTAAAAGTTAGCATATTACAGGTAGCGGTAAACAAATCAGGAGTGATCCAGTACATAAACCACGACATATATGAGGACAACGGTTACAAGCTGAACGAAAGCCTTGCAATGATCGGCGTCGAGGTCTTCTACAACTGTTACAGAAACACCAGGTGGAACTACAGGTGCTTCGAGACCATCACTGATAACACCAAGCACACCTGGTGCAGGTCTCCGGGTAAGATATAAACTTTCAATTGGGAAGACAGTTTTTATTTTAAAACTATCCTTCTCCCTAGCTGGCTGGTATATTATATCCAATATTTCTCTCCCTCTCCCTGCTTATAGCAGGGAAATTTTTCATTTTCAGTAAAAAAGGGTTAGAAAATAACGCTAAACTCCCACTTTCGTTGAGTTTTTAGCTTGAATACTATTTTTAATACCAATATAAATTTTAAAAAAGTAATGAAATGTTGATGACGTCACAACTCATTATTTAGTACAAGTAAATCTTCATACAAAGCGCACATTTTGACGTCCGATAAAGAGTAGCTGATTTGACTAGTTGTCAAGTAGCCTATTCCTTATATACTTAGACGATCATAATTCCTGATAATATTAGATACCGCTATTGTAACCGTAACCAAGAAACCTATTGAAGCGGCTCGAAAATCGATACAACAAAATTGAGCACGTAACCGAACTGTTCCAGCTTACAGGAGTGTGTGCCAATATTATTTGCCCTACACTGGATTTCTTCAGGATTAATCTAGTTATTTGACAAATCATTTTATTTCACTTTACACAGGTACAATGGAGAGCATCACAATGGCGGAGTCTGTTATGGAGCGAATATCTTACGAGATGTCTTTAGACCCATTCGACGCAAGACTCGCAAATCTAGATGATGCGAGATACAGTGCTATAAGGGAAATGTCACAAAATTTGAAAACAAATTCTCAATATGATGAAAGAAAAATGTATGTAGATAAGTTCAATAAAGAGAACAGGTGGAAAAAACGTGGAATAAGGTGCTCATTTCTTAGATGGACCCCATTTGGCTATCAAAACTTCGATGTTAATATGTCTGTTTACCACGGAGATGGCACAATTGCTATAACTCACAGTGGTATTGAGATGGGACAGGGAGTCAATACTAAAGCAGCACAAATTTGCTGTTACTTTCTGAAAGTACCTTTGGACAAGGTCCAGATTAAAGCGAACAATACAGTGATCGCACCAAATGGTTTTATTTCTGGAGGCAGTGTCACATCACAGAACGTTGGTATTGGGGTACAAAGATGCTGTGAGGAACTTCTGCGGAGGCTGGAACCAATTAGAAGACAAATGACAAATCCTACATGGGAGGAGCTGATTCAGAGAGCTTTTGATATGCAGGTGGATCTTCAAGTCCATGGGTTCACAAGCGATGCTGATACTCAAGAATATGATATTTTTGGAGTGACGATTGCTGAGGTTGAAGTGGATGTATTGACGGGGGAATTTGAAATTCTGAGAGTAGATTTGTTGCAAGACGTGGGTCAGAGTGTTAGTCCGGAAATAGATGTCGGACAAGTAAGTATTTGTACAATATTACAATAATTATTTATGATAATTTCCGTTTCTAATGTTCAATTCCAGCTCAGTGAACTACGGTCCACTGCATCTAACCTTTGCTTTGGAAAACATAACAATTTCATTTTTTTTTCGGGGTTTTGGATAAAAAAAGTAGGGTTATTTATATACAGGGTGTAAATTAAAATAGGACAGCTACTTAAAGAGGTGCTTCAGACCATCAAACTGAACAACTTTCTCTATGGGACCAATATCGAAATCGCGAAGAAAAAATCTGCTGTCCCATACATTTCAGTCGAGTTATGTTTGCAGTTTTGTATGGGAGAGCGGATTTTTTTTTCGCGATTTCGATATTGGTCCCATAGAGAAAGTTGTTCAGTTTGATGGTCTGAAGCACCCCTTAAGTAGCTGTCCCATTTTATTGTACACCCTGTATAAATGATGAATTTTTTTTGCACTTACTTATATCAATTGGTCAAACCGTACCTAAATGTTTTTTTTTAATCTCTTTATCCTGTAAAAATATACAATCTTTCTTCGAAGGTGGAAGGGGCATTCATCATGGGCCTTGGATATTGGACATCGGAGCATTTCCTTTTAGATTCTATGACTGGAGAGGTGCTCACAGATAGAACTTGGAACTACTACGTGCCTCAAGCGAGGGATATACCTCAAGACTTTAGAGTTTATTTCAGAAAGAAGTCATACGGGAATGCTGCTATTCTTGGATCTAAAGGTACTTATGAAATTCAATTAGAGTTTTCTAACGTAGCGTCAGGATATGATGAAAATAATTGAAACGCTTCTCAAATAGGTATTTATAATTTTACAACAGTCTTCCTTTTATCGTGGGGGCAGAGACCTTTTTATGTAACGACTATTACCACCCTCTATAGTAGCCAGGACCAACGGCTTTACGGCAACGGCAACGACTGTTTAGGCATTTGACGTTGTAATAATAAATCCTTCCTCTATTCTATTGAATGCAGTAGTTCCATTTAAATTGTTTAGTTTTTCCTGTATTTCGGTGTACAAGTAAAGAGCTAACTATTCATTGTTTTTTCGAACAACATAATGGACGCACTCCAGTATCCAGTCCAGTGTCTCATTATGAGTCCTTATTCGTGATTCTTATTCTGTGCTTCATAGTGGAAGTTTATACAAAAAATTCTATCCAACGCTAAATAATCCCTTCTAGGGCTTGCTCTTACACTACAGCTCAATCCCTTTTTCTTGTGGTGCTACCATTAGGACTATTTTCTTCAAAAATGATGCTCTATATTTACCTTTTCCAGCTACTGGAGAGCCTTCCATAAACATGGCGATCACCATACCATTTGCCATAAGGGGAGCTATAGCCGCCGCCAGGCTGGAGTCAGGAATACCTACCACTCAATGGTTCCAAATCGGTAAGATTTCCATGAGATAAACAATTTCGCATTTGTAAACATAATCTGAACATAGTTTCAACATGTTTCTAATTGGTTTACTTTTGTACCATTTCCTTTCACTGGTGAATCACTCACATTATCCTGCTATGCCATTCTATAAAATACAAAGTCGAAACTGGAACGCAATCGTGAAAATCTGATGTCAAAATTGCCTTGCTAATTTGACACCTCACTACTGTAAAGATGCATCTAGGATAATGTACCTTTTTAAGGCATATTTGAATTCTTTCTCACTTTCCAGTTTCCATTATGTGCTTACAAATACAAGATGTAACAAAAAACCCTAGTAATATGGTGTGGTTTAGATTTAGATCATCAAACTGAACAACTTTCGCTATGAGCGCCAACGTCGAAAATCCACTTACATTACACATAAATTTTTGAGTCGAGTCGGTACCGGTACTGCAGTTTTGTATGGACAATCAGATTTTTTATTCGTGATTTCGATGTGCCATAGAGAAAATTGTTCAGTTTGATGATTTGATCATCCCCTAAAAAAATTGTGAGCGCATAATAAGAAGGACCCTTTATATTTATCTGCTGAATAATATACTTATTTTCTTTTTATGTTATTTAAAAGTACCTAAGTATCTAATTAAAATATCTTAATTATTAAAATATTATTCCAGATGGAGCGTACACTTTGGAGAAAATCTGCTTGTCGACTGCAACGAAATCAGACGATTTTAAATTCTACTAAAATAGACTTTGAAAAAGTTACCTAATCAACAAACATGTTAAATAATACACTCACCGGCACATTTACCGCCCACCTGTTTTTCGCAGTATAACTCTTGTACACTTATCATTTGCCGTTTAAAAATGCATCTCATTTAATACTTGGTCCAAGATACCTTTAATTAATGCAATATGATTTCATTTTTTTTCTAAAACGTCACTTTTTTCGATTTTAAAAATTAAAGTCCCCGATTGACTTTCTTTCGAATTGTGTTTTTTGTTTCATTTGTCATTTGTTTAGTTTGTCCACTTTATTTTTTTATCAGATCTTATGTCAGGATACCAGGCTTATTGATTCCCATCGAAAAAATGCCACTAGACGCTGTAGGAGCAGCCAGAACGGTGGCTTTAGCTGATGCAGGGTACAGCCAGCGTCGCATTGGCCGGATGCTTGATGTGCCTCGCTCGAACAACCGTACGAGATGCTATCAGGCGTTTTCGTGAGACTGGTGGGTACACTTGAAGACCTGGACAAGGACGTCGTCGATGCACTTCAGCAAGAGACGATCGTTTTGTAGTGAGTAACGTTCTTAGAAATGCTTTGCTACCGCAGTAGAAGCTCGCTCTCGTCTGTTCGAAGTAAGACACGTCAGCGTCAGTGAGCGCACAGTAAGAAGAAGATTGACTGAACAACACCTGATAGCACGTAGACCTACTAAAGTTCCCGGACTGCTGGCACATCACCGTAGAGCGCGACTTCAATTTGCTCGCGAGCACGCTCATTGGACGATGGAGCAGTGGAAGAATGCTTTGTTCAGCGATGAGTCCAGAATTGCTTTAAAAGCTCCAGATGGCCGTCAGCGAGTGTATAGGCGACAAAACGAGAGGTTTGGTTCCTGTGCCATTGTCGAAACCGTAGGTTTTCAAGGTGGCTCTATAATGGTATGGGGAGCAATTTCTTACGAAGCACGTACGGACCTGGTGGTCATTTCTGGAGGGAGTCTGACAGCTTCAAGGTACGTGGCGGAAGTTCTGCAAGAACTTGTGGTGCCATTTCCTCCATTTATTGGAGAGGATTTCGTTCCTATGCACGGCAATGCCCAAACTGTCGTAGTGACGGAGTACCAGATTCTATCGGAATTCGAAGATTACTCTGGCCCGCGTCTAGTCCTGATCTTGATCCCATCAAACACGTCTGGAACAACTTAAAAAGATGGATGAAGAATCGAAATCGTCAACTTGGACAACATACGACTTGCCGTACGTGGTTGCGTTGCTAAAGGTTATAAAATTGCGTTTAATATGGTCTCTTAAGGGTGAGGTGCGGGGAAGCGGGAAGGCCCTCCCTTCGCGGCCAACTCGAAGTGAACGCCTAGTACAAATATCCTACCTAGCGGACTGAATAGGCCCCGGACAAGAAACCACGTGCAGCCGCCATGAAAAGTTTGTGCTTTCCCTCCTATTCTAGAACTGCATATTCTTTCTGTCCAATCGCATTCCCAGCAGTTCTTATTTCCATCAAAGTCGTGTCCATCGTCAAACAGTCCATAAAATTTTTGTATCAGTGCATTGCAAGCTGGCGCAACCAACCACAGTATTTGAAAGAGTATATATTACTAGATAATGCTAGATACCACAACTACTTACGAACATCTTACGACCTTATTACCTACCGTACCTTACCTAAAAATCACGTTCTAATGTGGTTCTAATCATAGTCTAAAAAATATTATTGTACCATGAGTTCTAATAAAAAGAACGAAAGAAGAAAATATTCTCACCTGTATCTGTCAATATTCTATTTATTAAATAGTTTGCACATTGTTTGTGCATAACAATTTCAGATGAGAATATTTTCTTTCATTCTTTTTAGAACGTGATATTTTTGCATTGACACTTTTTAGTAAACAAGGCACGATGGGGCTGACATAACCTCAGGGTTAAAAGCTCCAATTCAAATAAAATTCAAAAAAAAAAAAAGTTAGGCTCGTAACATAATAGCGTAGAAAAGTAAGTAGGTATTGTATTGCGCAAGCGTCTTATTGGTATAACATTTGATTAAATTGAAATAGCAAGATAGGTTACTAGCGCATGGACCGTATAAATTGAGCCCCCTAGATAAATTTACTTAGAGCGCCATTGCGTGATTGGATACCTACTTTTTTTATTTTAGGCGAGATAAAGGTAATCCGCCGCGCGCGATCGCGTTCCGTCTATCTTATTTGCTCTAGCAAATGACGTTCCTGAGTGACAGAAAAGGATGGAGCACGTAAAAGTGCGATGCGGTGCTGCCAGATGAGGAGGACCCATTGCGTCAGGATCTGCCCTTTAAATCACAATACGCCAAAATACGCAAATTAGCCGATGTTGGTGAAAAAACTGCAAAGTAACTAACACCCGGAAAGATGGGCCTAAAACATTGGATCCCGGAGAATGGATGTCGCCTTTAGAGTCGACCCCGGAAGAGATGGAGAGACGACCTGGATACCTTCGAAGAAGATTGGATGGCAGGCTTGCATAGTGGATATAGGGGAGGCCTTTACCCAGCAGTGGGATGAAAAAGGCTGAGGAAAAGAAAGTTTCATTACATGATAACATTAATAATAATTTAACTCTTTGGTATTCTGTTATACATTGTAAAACGAAAAATTTTAATGGATAATAAGATATTATATTGTCTCCATGCTGATCAAATAAAATAATGACGATTTTTTATACCACAACGTTTATATAAAAACAGATTTTAAACAATCATTATTAAGTTAACTTATAATAACCTTGAGACAAATTACATACCACAGTTTAGTTTGTTTCCTATGATTCTTGTGCAAGTAGCTCTACAGTAGAACCAGAGCCATTTTTTTTCACGTGTTTTAGCTGGAAAAAAATTTCAGTAAAAAAAGAGTATGCTGCTACTTTTGCTGCGAAACTATTAAAGTTAAATAGAAAATTAATTAAAACCGGGAAGCTAGAAAAGGTATTGTCATTAAAACCAACTTCAAAACAATAAAAAAGTAAAAAATCATATTGGAGAAAAAGGGGCCCTTTAGAGAAAAGGGCTGCAATCGCGGTAAATATTATTTGATTGGACTAAAGTAAGGCCAATTTAATAGGTCACATTTGACATTTGTCAGTTTTAGCTTCATAGTGAGGTGACCTACTTAAAAAAGTGAATGACTCGATTCAGACTTCAATCATAAATGTGAATTGAATTCAGTTATTATGAAAAGATAAGGTACTGTAATTTGATTTTAAAAATTCAGGCTTAACTTTTTTCAATTACTGTTACATATTTATTGTAATAATGACCAATAAAGGTACTTTAACGATTTACTTTCACTAATAAACCATTCTAAACAAAATTAACAATTTCTGTTCTAAAGAAGTCTAGTCATTCAAAAAATTCAAAATCAAAATTTTTTATTCAAAATAATATCACAAAGATAGCTTTTTGACGTCATTTGTTGACTCTACCACCGCGTCGGAAGGTGTTTTTTTGAGAGAAGATGCGGCCAGAAACTCTACAACACACATCTTTTAAACAAAACAATATGTACAAAGTACAATTACAATACAATATTGCATTACATAGTGTAACATTGTCAAGACCAGACATTTTGGTCATTCAAATAAACATCGAGTTTATAGTAACCTTTTTTACAGAGGACTTGTTTAACATGGGACTTAAACTTTTTGTCTGATAAGTTTAGAATATCCTCTGGTATCTTATTATAAAAGCCTATGCAGTGCCCCATGAAAGATGTGTTGACCTTACTGAGTCGAAAATGTGGAAATACTAATTTATGTTTATTTCTTGTATTGTAATTATGAACGTCACTGTTTTTGGGAAAGAGAGACAAATTTTTCCGAACGTATAAAATATTTTCGTAAATATATTGACTGTAGAAAGTCAAAATACCGATATCTTTAAAAAGATCTCGTAGTGAGTCTCGACAACGCAGATTATAAATGGCTCGAATTGCCCGCTTTTGAAGGATAAAGACAGCCTCAACATTTGTAGCACGGCCCCACAGCAAAATACCATAAGACATGATACTGTGGAAGTAGCTGAAGTAAACAAGACTTGCAGTAGCTATATCAGTTAACTGTCTAATTTTTCGAACTGCATAAGCTACCGAGCTCAGCCTACCCGCTAGGGTTTCTATATGTGGACCCCATTGCAGCTTCGAGTCAATCTTTATCCCTAAAAATACAGTATTACTTGTAAAATGCAATATATCATTATCTAAAGTTATTTTATTTTCATTATTTATAACGTCATGGGCCAATAATGGGCCAGGGATTTGACTGATGATTTTTTAAATAAAATTACAGTACCTATAAGTACCTTCTCATACCTAATAACTGAATTCAATTCACATTTATGTTTGAAGTCTGAATCGAGTCATTCGCTTTTTAAAGCAGGTCACCTCACTATGAAGCCAAAAAGTGACAGACAGTGCTGCCAAGTTAGGCGATTTATCGCCTTTTAGGCTACATCAAGGGTTCTATCGGCGACCAAAAAATACGATTGGTGACCTGTCGCCATTTAGGCTTCGTATATCCCAAATTTAAATAGGCGATTTTGGGCTATATTAAGAAAAACTGACTTTTTCGGATTATTTTAAGAAAAATCTGAAATATTATACTTATTGTAAGTAAAATTATATGATTTTTTATCGCAGACTGCATAAACTGTACACTACAACAATCTATGTAACACATAGCGTACGTGTATGTTATGCGGTACAGCTATTTCTAAATTGTGAGTAGAGTTTGCAGTTGTAAAAAAAATATTTTTCCGGCACGAGCAGCCAATATACCATTATTTTGGCCAATTTACTGTATTTTTAGGCGACTTTAGGCTACATTACAGGGGGAAAAAATTAGGCGACTTTAGGCTACTTGGCCCGAGATTTTTGGCGATTCTGACTGGCTGGGACTTGGCAACACTGCTGACAGACGTCAAATGTGACCTATTAAATTGGCCTTACTTTACGTACGGACCATAACTTTTGATTCCATATCACCAATTTTATGATTTTTTGTCTGTCTGTTTGTTTGTGTTTGTTTGTTTGAACGAGTATCACGCAAAAACTACTGAACCGATTTTGATGAAACTTTTTTTGTTGGATAGCTTATCGAGGAGAAAACAGCTAGACTGAAGTGGGAATGTGCCGGCCATATTGCCAGTCGAATACACCAGCGGGGCTAGTACGCCAACCCGAGATAGCGACATTTAACACATACATCTGTCTAATTTAGAAATAGAATTAGAAATAATATTTATTGTGCATAAGTTTAGGTTAGTGATTGTAGCCGGTCTTACTAGTAATTTTATTAGTTCACTAAACTTTACTTTTTCAAGTGTATACTTACACAAATTTAAATAAATAGCATATAAGCATATGCTCACGACTATATTCCCCGAGGGGTAGTCAGAGATATTCTGAAACCTCAGAACATCCACATTTCACTAGTAGTACCGAAACTCTGTCCAGTGTGACGGGGGGTGAGCCCGTCGCCACTTGTAATGGACAGTAGGTACAATACACGCCTCGAAATTGAAGCATGCAGGTTTCCTCACGATGTTTTCCTTCACCGAAAAGCCAGTGGTGTTACAAATCGTACATAAATTCCGAAAAACTCATTGGTACGAGTCGGTCTGGACGGGGATCGAACCATCGCCTCCTGCACGGCAGGCAAGGTTACTCGCCACTGGACCACCACGGCTGTTTTCAAATAAATTGAATACAATCAAAGTTCAAATTTAGCTAATATTAATTGTCAAGGCCATTATTTATGCACCATAAAATATCCTACAGTAATTGTATAATTAAAACAGTCAAATAATAATAATCAAAATCATAAAACATAATCAAGATCATCTTCTAAATAGTAATAGAATCATAGTCTTTTATTTCATTCACTCGCACGCAAATAGAATGGGAGCGGAAGCGTGATAGCGCTATATCATAATATCACGCTATCGCCGGTTGGCGTACTAGCCCCGCCGCAGGAGAGGCGGGCAAAAATTGTTACGCCCTGGCCCTGTACCCGGACTTTCGATGTTTCGATGATCGCCCCTGTTTCGGTCCGCACTTCATTGTAATAGAGTTGACATTGGAACGAAAACATTCACGCAATTGCGAAGTTCGAATGTGCGGGTAGACCCACTGGATCCCAAAAATTTTTCTTCGGCATCCAGATCGTCCTAAAAAGAGGTGGCGGGATGATCTGGATGCTTTTGATGACAAGTGGCTAGTGCTTGCCCAGGATAGAGATGGTTGGAAGATTAAAGGGAAGGCCCAGTAGTGCGATGAAACAGGCTACTCAAAATCATAAAAATTAAAAATAATGTATGTAAGTACCTGCACGGCTAGCATGCCACCCACGACAAAGCGTTTAAACGATAAAAACGTCATGCGCGCTCTTTCTGGCATACGTAAAATAATAAAGATGGAGGCACATCTCGATTTTTATCGTTTTCTCGGGGGTGGCATGCTAGCCGTGCTGGTACTATACAGGGTGTACAATAAAATGGGACAGCTACTCAAAGGGGTGCTTCAGACCATCAAACTGAACAACTTTCTCTATGGGACCAATATCGAAATCGCGAAAAAAAAATTCGCTCTCCCATACAAAACTGCAAACATAACTCGACTGAAATGTATGGGACAGCTGATTTTTTTTTCGCGATTTCGATATTGGTCCCATAGAGAAAGTTGTTCAGTTTGATGGTCTGAAGCACCCCTTTAAGTAGCTGTCCCATTTTATTGTACACCCTGTATACATTATTTTTCCAGCTGGGTATTTGGGTGGGTAGCGATAGCATTTCCCTACATCTAGGGCCGATTTCGGCATACATTGCTTGCTTTGATCGCTACACTTCAAAATAGAGAGAACAAATCAGGCAATGTATGCCGAAATCGGCAATCGATATTCGTTGTCTTTATTCAAATGTCTAAGTTCAAATGTACAAATGTATGTTTTGTTTTGGTGTGCAATAAAGTATAGGTAATTTTTTTTTCAATTGAATTGAATTGAATTGAATCGGCCCTAGATGTAGGTTAAGGCTGCACAGAGTCCGAGCCCCCCCCCCCCATTGTGCTGTCCCCATTCGTATTTTTTTTAAATACAATATTTCCAAAAAACAAGAATGTCACATTGTAGTCATTGCTGATTTTCAATTTATCGGGTCACTTCGGATTTGTTTTTATAATGTTTGTGTGTCTCCAAAAGTGGCCACTTTTGTTGGTTTTGACGATAATAGCTACAGGCATAAAACATAATAATCCATAATTATTCGATAAATTGAAAGCCAATCAGGACTATCTTTTTTTGGAAATGTTATTCAATTGTTTAGAAATATTATCAAAAAATTAAAACCGCCTTCAAAAAAACTAAAAAGTTAAAAAAAATAATATTGCAGCCGATGACTTTTTCGTTCGCATCATAAGAACATTAATTTGTTTTATCGAAGTCGCTGTCAAGCCGATTCGCGAAAGGGCTTGCATTAGTTTTTTGGCTTGGCTTGACACCGACTTCTATAAAACAAATTAATGTTCTTATGATGCGAACGAAAAAGTCATCGGCTGCAATATTATTTTTTAACTTTTTAGTTTTTTTGAAGGCGGTTTTAATTTTTTGATAAAATTTTGTTTATTTCACAATTTTCAGTGGTGAATTCATTAGTTCGATTTGACAGTAGTGCTTCAAATTAACAAATGCACTAGTCGGCACTACGATTTTCGAAGGTTCCCCTCGATTTCTCTGGGATCCATCATCAGATCCTGGTTTCCTTATCATGGGACCACTCTTGGGATATCTCCTTTCCAACAAAAAAAGAATCATCAAAATCGGTTCATAAACGACGAAGTTATCCGCGAACACACATTAAAAAAAAAAAAAAATATACGGTCGAACTGAGAACCTACTCCTTTTTTTGAAGTCGGTTAAAAATACGATTGAGGGCAGCGCAATAGGCTCGTGTTTTCGGCGGTGTGAAATTTGAGATGCGCCGGAGTTGAAGGGCTTTACAATTTTCTGTCGATACCCGGTTAACTTAGCCGAAGGCGCGTGTAATAGCTAATATTGCAATAAATAATGCCAACATGAATTTTTTATTGTTTCATTCTGCATCCAACGCGTTCTTTACATAAGTATGTGAATTGGATCAGTTCGATAACAACGCGCTTGGATACTACACGTGTATTCGTTACATAAATATTTGTGTATACATAGATATGGATAGAGTCAAGTTTAAGCTAAATGGGGTTCAGTGTTCTGGTAAGTACAACACATAAATTAATATTTTACAATATACAGGGTGAAATTGATATCATTGAAATCCTTTTAAAGAGTCTACCCATCAAACTGAGCAACTTATACTATGGGAGCAAATCGATCAAAGCAAAAAAAATATCAGCTGTTCCATACTAAAATAAAATGCAATGCCTACTCGTCTCAAATGTATGCAACAGCAGATTTCTATATTTAGGTACCATTTGATTATTGTATAATTAATTATATCTTTTAAATTGTTTACAAAGAATTCGTTTTATATATATTCGTATTCGTATTATACTTACTTACATTAAATCTGCTATGCCCACAGTGGGTATCATGTGCTAGTTTACCATGATGTTACTACTTAAGACCTACATTGTACCATATCATTTTGCATGAATAAATAAAACAAAAAAAAATTCTTGTTGCTCCGATCGGTTTGCTCCCATAGTAAAAGTTGTTCAGTTTGATGGGTAGACTCTTAGTTTAAAAGGATGCTAATTGATATCAATTTCACCCTGTATACAGAGTGTACAATAAAATGGGACAGCTACTCAAAGGGGTGCTTCAGACCATCAAACTGAACAACTTTCTCTATGGGACCAATATCGAAAACGCGAAAAAAAAATCTGCTGTCCCATACATTTCAGTCGAGTTATGTTTGCAGTTTTGTATGGGAGAGCAGATTTTTTTTCGCGATTTCGATATTGGTCACATAGAGAAAGTTGTTCAGTTTGATGGTCTGAAGCACCCCTTTGAGTAGCTGTCCCATTTTATTGTACACCCAGTATAGGGTCCAACTTAATATGCTGACACTTTTTTAAGAGGATGATCAGACCGTCAAACTTAACAACTTTCTCTATGGCACCAACATCGAAATCGCGAAAAAAAAACAGATCGTCCGTACAAAACTGCATTCCTACTCGAGCCAAATGACAGCAGATTTGTTTTTCGCGATTTCGATGTTGGTCCCTTAGAGAAAGTTGTTTAGTTTGATGGTGATGATCATCCCCTTAAAAAAGTGTCAGCATATTAAGAAGGACCCTGTATAGCTATCACGAGGAAGCCTGCATACCCATCCGAATAAATCCTAATGCGTAGATATGTGTTCAGGGTGTTAGGGTAAACAGTTGCACTACTTTAAGGGGTGCTTGTACCCATGATACTGAGAAACTAAGAAACCCTTTCCCTAAGAAACTTATAGGAAATTCGATTCGATTTGCGAATTTTCTATTGTTAAAGTAATGCAACTGTTTACCCTAACGCCCTGTATAGTCCAGCAATGAACATTGGTGGACTAATGCCCATACCATAGATACTCTTTCTTATACTGTGCCCATAGACTCTCCCTGAGTGTAGGCCTGTGCCCTGCAGTGGGACGTTTATAGGCCGATGATGATGATGATGGTGTAACAATTACCTTATAATGGATTTAAGCAGTTACCTTACCTTATACAATTACCTTATAATGGACTAGCGGCCCGTCCCGGCTTCGCACGGGTGGACGTCTAATCTTTTCTAGCAATAAATATAGCCTATGTTACTCAGGGTGAATGCAGCTTTCTAATGGTGAAAGAATTTTTTAAATCGGCCCAGTACTTTTTGAGCCTATTCATTACAAACATACACACATACAAAAATAGGTACAAATCTTTCCTCTTTATAATATTAGTGTAGATGTAGATTTAAGCAGTTTTGTCTGTAAAGTCCTGTTTCATAATTATCTCAGAGGGGTTGAATTTGCGAATAATATACCTTATTAATTTTGCGTACAATCCGGGTATTACCCTTCATAACTGTTGCACTAATGTTGGTACTGGATGCAGAGGGCGAGGGACAGAATGTCTTGGAGAAATATAGAGGAGGCCTATATCCGAAGACGGACTGATCAAGGGCTGTGATGGATGAATGGAACTAATGTTGCTAGGACTTGTTGTAGTCTAGGCACCGGGACCTACCGGTGCACTTGTCGTCACTGGTGTCAAGTCTGGTGTGGTCCTCCCATGGTCCGCAGTAATAACTAGTCTTCTTTATCGTGTGGGCAGAGTCCTGGTGTCAGAGTTTTTTCAGACCGCCTTACGGCCTATGACTACCACCAGAGATAGTAGCCGGGACCAACGGCTTAACGTGCCATCCGAATTACGGAATCATTTTTCTTTTTAGACAATCAGGTAATTCAGCTTGCAATGTCCTAACCAACTGGGGAAAAACGCACAAAGTGACATATCACTAGGTGTCCCCCTTGGGAATCGAACCCACGACCTCCGTGTTGAGAGCCAATGCTCTTAACCACTAGACCACGGAGGCAGTCCGCAGTAATAAGCATTAACTGGCTCCCTGAGCAATAATGTATAGGTATGTCAGTTTCGAAATAAATAAAAAATTTCCCTAAGTCGCCGTGTACGGTAGTAGGTAGGTACATTCTAAACTGGAACGAAATTGCTGAGCATAGTTGGTAACACTGCAATAACGTAATACATTTTTTCCCCTTTCTTTGCTTTAATCAATTTGTCTTGCTTCATAGTTTACGTTCATTCAATAGATCCAGATTCTAGATAAAAGAATTATAGTGTACTTGGAGATCTAGGTTTAACTTTCGAAACCTTTAATTAAATTAAAATAGCGTAAGATAGGTATAACGCATGAATGGAGCCCCCGTCGCCTAATTTACTTAGTCACAAAAGTCACAATACAAGCGGCATTGCGTGATTGAGATACTTTTTGTCACTTACACCCTGTATACAGGGTGGAATTGATATCATTAGCATCCTTTTTAAACTAAGAGCTTGCCCATCAAACTGATCAACTTTTACTATGGGAGCAAACCGATCGGAGCAACTAAAAAATCTGCTGTCCAATACTAAATTGCAATGCCTACTCGACTCAAATGTATGCAACAGCAGATTATTTTTTTGCTCCGATCTGTTTGCTCCCATCGTAAAAGTTGTTCAGTTTGATGGGTAGACTCTTAGTTCAAAAGGATGCCAATGATATCAATTTCATCCTATATATAAGAACCTCTTACTGTACAGCCCACAGAATATTATGAGAGTGGTTAGAAGTGCAAAGTATGCGTGGAACGCGTGCCACTCGGTTATGCAATGATTTGCATAACACCGCAAGGCGCGCGGCGTGGTGCGAGCGAGAGGGCATAAGTAGTTGTAGCAGCGTTAGCGGGAAGACAAGTGGCGACAGCTGTCTCCAAAGCAAAAGCGCTAATTTGCATTTCTAACCCGGGACTTGCAATTTTTGTTTCGGCCCAAACTTCATTGTAGGAGTTGACATTGGAACGAAAATGTTCACGCAGTTGCGAAGTTTGAATGTCCGGGTAGACCAATTGACCATAAGATCCTATTGACCATAAAGAGTAAATTATGGTTATATCTATTGATATTCCAGTGGGTGGAGAGGTGAGCTCGGATGTGACGTTGCTGGAATATATCCGTGACACAGCGGAGCTGAGAGGCACCAAGTACATGTGTCGGGAGGGTGGCTGCGGGGCCTGCATCGTCAGCGCCGTCACGTGCCCCGGTGGGCCCCCTCACGCCGTCAACTCGGTGAGCACACACTCAGAACTAAAAGTTTTCATACATACAATACTTGCATATTATCACCTGTCCCCCGCTGGGGTAGGCAGAGACAACGGAACACCACCTGCTACGATCCTGACAAACCTCTCTAGCTTCCTCCACATTAATTAGTCCTTTTATGCATGCTCGTCGGTTTCGGGTAGATCTGACCTGGTCCTTTTTAAGCAAGCCACCAATTTGGTCCATATATGTACGTCTAGGCCGTCCTCTTCCAACATTTCCACTTACGCTTGGCTTATAAATCGCACCCGTCATTCTGCTCTCATCCATTCAAAGTCTTCACACACATATTTCAGGCAGTGAGGACTTAGATGTCAGGCATTGATGTGTTATATAAGAAAACTGTAATTCCGAGCCGCGGGGCAATAAAATTCAGGCTACCAACTTGATTGGGCCATCAAATAGGTGGACATCTTAAGTCGACAACTCAATAAGCTATAAATATCAGGCCGGAACTCGGTGAAGAGTTCGCCAAGCCAAGTAGGGAGCCGCTTGGTGACTAGTTACTGTGATCTTACGCCAAACACTCAGAGCTCTTAAATTCGAAGTATCAACGAGCACATAGATCTTATATCGTTTTATGAGGCCTTAGATCTCAAGGTATCAACTCGGTGAGCACTCAGATCTCAATCTATTATTTGGCGATCCAAGAATGTTGCTCTTAAATTCATGCATGTAAAAGATGTTGCCGAAGTAGACAAAATGTCCACACAACAAAAGACGCGGTAGAAAATAACACTTGTAGTTGGTTGTTTATTCCACAGTGTCTGGTGTCAGTGACGTCATGCCAGGACTGGGAGATTACGACGGTGGAGAAGGTGGGCAACAAGCTGGACGGCTATAACCTGATTCAGAAGACCCTCGCAGAATACAACGGCACTCAGTGCGGATACTGCACTCCTGGTTGGATCATGTCTATGTACAGGTAATAACTTGAGAATTTTTACAAACTCGACTTCCTTGGCATTCCTAGTCTACTAATAAAGTGCTTTCTGGTTCGAGGTTACCACTTCCTAATTTTTATCCTTTATCAAGAATCAGGTATCAAAGTATCTACGAGCTTGCTGTTCTAGGAACGAACGAATTGTATTATATTTTATCTCAGAAGGTACAAGATTAAAGTTATTATATTTTGCAGTCTCATTCGAAGTAAAAAGAACCTAACAATGTTAGAAATAGAGAAATCGTTCGGAAGCAATGTCTGCAGATGTACTGGATACAGACCCATCCTAGAAGCCTTCAAGAAATTCGCAAAAGACGCACCGAGACCAAACTTATTACCAGATATAGAAGACTTGACCATCTGCAAGAAAACTGGAGAAAAATGTTCAAAAGGGCTCAGTAATTGTGAAAAAGATGAATGGTGTATTGTGCCCCATGACCGAGTTACAGAAATAAATTTGAAAGATGGCAAGAAGTGGTTCAAAGTTCAGTTTCTTGAGGACATCTTCAATATTTGGCATTCTGAAGGCGTCGATTCGTACATGCTGGTTGCTGGAAATACTGCAAAAGGTATAGTTTTATTGTACACTTGTATCAGACACTACAATACAATTTTTCGCCGAAGCCATGCCAAGTTTATATGGGACACTAAGTCCGCTAACCTCCATAAATAGTGCAACATATGTGGTTCAGATAAGATTATCACGATGTTAATAAATTGTATCTCAAGGGGACTTATTAAACTTTAGGGCCCAAAGTTTGGCTTGTTCGAAAACTAAAGATCTAATAGAGGCCTTGGAAAGACGTCCTCTAAATGTGATGTGATGCAACAATCGTGAATATTTTTTTACCCGATTGCGCTAGAAGGTTGTTATTCGAGCGTATGTAGGTATGATTGTATGTTTATTTCTTTGGCATGTCCTACAGCCTTAACGGCTGGATGGATTTTGACGTATGAGGTATCATTAGATTCGTAAAAATCGTGAGAGTGATATAGGCTATATTATTTTATTATGGCAAGTGCGAACTAAAAAAAAGAGGAGGAATAAAATTTTTTTGTTGTCGAAAATTACAATATTTATTATCTACTAACGGTCGGTGGCAGTTCATTTATATCAGATTTGTTACTCCCAAGAGGGATATTTGAGGTCTTATTGTTGATAGAATCAAAGAAAAAATACTTATCGAACTACTTAATGTTAATTTTATTACTAACTTACTTTTTATTATGCTAAATGCAGATAAATACTTATCTGTATAATAATGATTATACGTTTCGTTCTGAGCGGAAACGTAAAAAAAAAAACGTTTATGCAATCACCTAATCAAACTAATATCATATCTAAGGATAAAACTCTCTGAGGATGTAGGTAATCATTTTGATTGAATCCATTTAACGAAATCCTACAAAATGTCGGTCAGTTAAAGAAAGGTTTTTAAAGTCTTACCATAGCGTGCAGTGTGATAAAACTAATATTAACATCACGAAAATGCCAGATCATTAAACTGGCATCATGATAAGATTATCACGATGTTAATAAACATAAAAATAATTAGCTTGGACATATTTACAATAATATCATACAACAAAAAGAAGACTTCCTGCAAAACTTTGCCCTGTGGTACGGTTCCTAGAAAGCTGGAAGCCATAGAACATTGGAAATTCCCACACACATAATTATCATCTAGTCCCAATTAAAGTCCCACATAGTCCAGTCACGACTAGTAGCTATTATTATTATTAATATACAACGATATAGGGAACTATACATGAATTATATACAGGGTGAAATTGATATCATTGGCATCCTTTTAAACTACCACAAACCCATCCACCCAACCACCTACCCACCAAACCCCCCCCCCCCCCCCCCCCTGAGTCTACCCATCAAACTGAACAACTTTTACTATGGGAGCAAACCGATCGGAGCAACTAAAAAATCAGCTGTCCCATACTAAACTGCAACGCCTACTCGACTTAAATGTATGCAACAGCAGATTTTTTTTTTGCTCCGATCGGTTGGCTCCCATAGTGAAAGTTGTTCAGTTTGATAGGTAGACTCTTAGTTTAAAAGGATGCCAATGATATCAATTTCACCCTGTATATACATATATTCATGTATACATGAATATACATGTATCACAAATAAATATAGGTATTACTTGGCTTGGGTACAAATTTTCGGGGTTCAAATCCATGAACCTCGGCTCAGCAAGCAGATTCACTATAAACCGAGTATTATTATTTGAAATGGTTTTAAACATTGTACCTACGTAGTAGGATCGTGGTCCTGCTTAATCGTGCGTGGAAATACTCGAAGGGGAAACAATTAGCACAATTAGTATGCATGTGATTACTAGTAACTACTTGTATTTGTACTTTTTCTTATTCTAGCCAATTAGTGCATTATGCATTAATAGTAGATTGTTAACCAAGGGATGAAAGTGACCCATTTCACACGAGATGTTTGGCGCCCCGAACCAAAGGTGAGGGGCGCCCATAGTTCGAGTGTGAAATGGGTACTTTCACCCGAGTTAAACACTCTGCTTTTCATCACGATTACGAGGAAATTAACCAAAAACCAGATAATGAAAAATCAATTTCTGAATCGCTATTAGCTCGATGAATTCATTTTAAGCTGCATTTCAAAACGTTTGAAAATCACTCGGGTACCAATACGAAGTAGAAAAAAAACATAGGAAGATAGTGGATGCTAGAGTGAGACAAATATACTTCCCTAGTGATTTTTACACGTTTTGAAACGGATCCGCAAAATTAGCAACATGTGCTTTCCCTCCCTTTTTTTCTTTTTCGCGCAAGGCTGCGTTCCGAACCTACAGGTGCACCCCGAGTGAAACTTTTCACACTAACGCCGTTCAGGAGTGCGATTTTTGAACATCGTACGAGCGACTCGGCAGTAGAAAATGTCATAATTACTATGGAAATTATGTATCTTTTTAATGCCGATTCGCTCATATGATGTTCAAAAATCGCACTTCAGAGCCTCTGTGAAAAACGTTCTACCATAGAGCAAGTTGAAAAAACAACCGCACCCAAAGTTCGTGAACGCAGCCTAACTTAATGACTTTTTTTTTAACTTTTTTTTTAAATTAGGTACTTTTTCTTCACAAAATGCGTATATATTTATGCAAAAGTATTGAAATGTAGCTAATTATTGTTATTATTACTAAATTCCAATATTTTTGTTCATAATAATTATTAAAGTTAAGAATTTTAATATAATGTTATCGAAGTGTGGTTGTATAGGTTTCTGCCTTTGCTCAGTATAGAGTGGTAATAGACCTGTGGTATTGACGTAGATTTTTTTTTAAATTACTTTTCCGCCCTAGGGAAGAAATGTATCACTTTCAACCCGCTTCTTAGAGCGAGTACACATTAGGCGCTTTGAAGCGCGCGCTTTGGTAACGCGCGCTTTGAGATCCAGTATTTCTTACTAGGTGTACACATGCAAGCGCGCGTTTCGGATCAAGCGCTCGTCGAACGCGCGCTTTGATATTTTCGTTCAAACGCGCGTTGGCAGGGCGTCAGCCGCGCGCTTCGAGATACATGAGCCGCCATTTTGTTGTACATTTGAACGCGCGCTTTTGTGTAGAGTGGACGCATATTTCAAAAGTATGTTCGCCCTACTAACGCTCGTTGAACGCCGTGCTAAGCGCGGTGTGTGTACGCGACCGTCGCGCGCTCAACGCAACGCCGAGCGCCCAGTATGTACTCGCTCTTAGATAAACAATGACCTACTTTCAGAGTATGAGTGATGAAAAAGAATTTTTCAAAAAAAAATCTATGTCTATATCACTCTATACTGAGCAAAGGCAGAAACCTATACAACCACACTTCGATAACATTATATTAAAAATTCTTAATTTTTATAATTATTATGAACAAAAATATTGGAATTTAGTAATAATAACAATAATTAGTAACATTTCGATACTTTTGTATAAATTATATGCATTTTGTTTTCTGCGTGAAGAAAAAGTACCTAATTTTAAAAAAATCTGGTTTAAAAAAAAGTCATTAAGTTGGGCTGCGTTCACGATCTTGCTATCTATGATAGAACGTTTTTCACCGAGGCTCTGAAGTGCGATTTTTGAACATCATACGAGCGAATCGGCAGTAAAAAGATGCATAATCTCCATAGTAATTATGACATTTTCTACTGCCGAGTCGCTCGTATGATGTTCAAAAATCGCACTCCCGAACGGCGTTTGTGTGAAAAGTTGCACTCGGGCTACACCTGGGGCGTAGGTTCGGAACGCAGCCTGGCGCGAAAAAGAAAAAAGGGAGGGAAAGCCCACGGAAAGCCACATGTTGCTAATTTTGCGGATCCGTTTCAAAACGTGTAAAAATCAATCGCTATATTTGTCTCACTCTAGCCATCCACTATCTTCGTATGTTTTTTTTCTACTTCGTATTGGTACCCGAGTGATTTTCAAACGTTTTGAAACGCAGCCTAAAATGAATTCATCGAGCTAATAGCGATTCAGTCAGAAATTGATTTTTCATTATCTGGTTTTTGGTTAATTTCCTCGTAATCGTGATGAAAAGCAGAGTGTTTAACTCGGGTGAAAGTACCCATTTCACACTCGAACTATGGGCGCCCCTCACATTCGTTCGGGGCGCCAAACATCTCGTGTGAAATAGGTTTCTTTCATCCCTTGGTTAACAATCTACTATTTCATCCCCACATCTGGGAAAGAGTATTTTTGCTCTTCGATATCTGAGTGCTAAAGCTGTTTTTATCCGCTAGAGCAGGGTTTCCCAACCTTTTTTGCGGCACGCCTCCCCTGGTATATTAAGTAATATTTGCATGCCCCCCCCACCATCGAAATTTTAACGTCAAGCTGCTGGAAAGGTGCTATCTGAGACCTGCTGAGCCTGAACATGTCAGTAACAACAAACGAATGGGTGAATTTGTAACTGAAGAGTTTATTAATAAAATGAATTAATGAGTGGAGTTTACGTCATTAACTGAATTTTTCTTTTCAAAATGTAAACGCTGTGTGCCCCCCTACGATATCACTACGCCCCCCCAGGGGGGGGCGCGCCCCACTGGTTGGGAAGTCCTGTGCTAGAGGATAGGTAAAGTAAGTTGAATTTAGAACATCGTGTGCACTAAGCAAAACATCATCATTAAAACTATTTACTTCTCCCTCCATGGTGCCGAATTTATCATTCAACTTTTTTTAATTTGTTAAAAACTCTGACTCGGAGCCTTCTTAATGTACTTTTTTTAATTTGCTTTGCGCGCGCCATTTTCTTTTCACGTCATTTCCTCGTTGAGATGGGATGATAAATTACGTGTTGCACTCGAGTGGAAAGATTTTTCACCTCGTGCTCTTTAGATTTCCTCGCTAACGCTCAGGATTCTAATTTTAGAATCATTCGCTTGCTCGGTCATCAAAATTGACCACGCGGTTAAAAAGTAACTTTGCACTCTTGTATAACAAATAACTATTGTTCGACAATAATAGGTTAAGAGTATATTCCCACGAGCGCGCTTCATACACAGACAGACTTATAGTCTATTTATAATATCGTAATATTTTACGACCAATGCCCAACGTCTTCCCCTCTTCTTCTTATCGTGTGGGCAGAGCCCTGGTGTCAGAGTTTTTTCAGACCGCCTCACGCGTCTTCCCCTAAGCCGAGGCTTCGGAATTGGCGGTTTTGTGTTGGGCATTTGTGTGACATGCCCAGAAAATTAAGCATGTTAAAAATTCGTTACATTATTATCTGATTATACTTTAGAATATTGACCTCTTTCGAATTTTAGGTACCCACATGTCACACTTACAACCCTATTATTCACTTTGGGGTGGATAGAATTCTTGACATAGGTATCAGTTTTCAAATGAAATCTACGTCTTTATGCTGCGGACTTTTGATCAGGATTGATTATGTGTAAATATCGCATTTTATATTGCAGGTGCTTACCCCATATTTGAATATCCTCGGATCCTGATAGACATAAGTGGAGTGGAGGAGCTGAAAGGGTGGACGACGGATCAGAACCTGGTCGTCGGCGCGGGAGTGACTCTCACTGAACTGATGGATATATTCCAACGCGTCGCTCAAGTCGAATACTTTGAATATTTGGACAAATTACACTTCCATCTTAGTCTAGTCGCACATATGGCTGTTAGAAATGTGAGTTGTTATCTAAACTAATATCATACTTACAGAAGATTTCTTCAAGAGAATTTTCTTTTTCATTTTTTTCCTTTTTTCCTTCACCATTTGAAAACCATTGATGTTTCGCAAGTACATAAGTTTGAAAAAAAAAATTATTAGGTACATGATATGTCGTCAATGAGGATTCAAGCCTTGGACTCTCATGTCTGAGTGTCCATACATCTCCGCAAAGTGCCTCAGACGACGCTCCCACGTTACTTCGAATAGTTTTTTGCCGTGTTATTTCACGCTTGTAATGGTATGCATTCATAGATTGCATTAATTACAGTTACAACGTAACTTCAGTGTAACAACCCAGACAGGGTGTCGTAAGTGAAACGCGACTAATCACGAAATAAAAAACCTGCCAAGAGAATAATTTAATTAACTACAACTAATTAATTAGCATGAATAGAACAAACACGCTAACAGCCCCTCTAGTATGACTCTACTCGCTACGCGCCTTCGTTTCATAAAAAGTATGAACTCTTCCCGCGCTATTCAGAGAGAAGGAAACCGAAAAGCGTGTAAGTAGAGAATTTATACAAGATAGAAGGGCAGGACAGTCAACTAATTTGAAATGTAGGGCACCGTAAAACTTTGTCATCATCATCTCAGCCGATGGACGTCTACTGCTGAAAATAGGCCACCCTAAAGGATCGCCATAATGACCGGTCCTGCGCTGCCCTCATACAACCACCGGTTCGCCTACCCACCTACCCACGCTGCGCTTCGCGGTTGGGTCCGTCTGATCATCCCCATTCTTATCATCCCCCGTCTTGTTACGACCCGTTCTTACCATACTCCGAAGGCGTGAAGTACATTGACGGCTTAGTCTACCTACACTATTATATGAAGACGTGGTGGTCCAGTGGCAAGTAACCTTGCCAGCCGTGCAGGTGGCGTAGTTCCCCGTCCAGGCCCAATGAGAAAATTAGGCATATGAGATTGAGCTTATTTAGCTTTTAAATCATATGATATTATTTACGTCATTGTGCACTGTAAACGATTAGAAGAAAGAGTGGTGTGCGTCTTCGTTAAACTATCTGATTTGATTACGAGTTTAAGGACGGCCTCGGCGCTGGACCAATGACCAAAGTTAGATAGCGTGGAGCGACTTGATGAGGAAGAGATCGAGGATATTATAGACTTTGTGGTGCGCCGTGGGAGAGGCCTTTGTTCAGCAGTGGAAGATGACAGGGTCAACGATGTATCTGGTTTCAGATCGGTACTGTCGCCGGTAACTTGATGATCAAACATCAGCACCACGAGTTCCCCTCTGATGTGTTCTTGCTTCTCACCACTGTATCTGCCCAGTTGACTCTCAGTATGTATTGTCATGCGACTTTTTGTTTATTCATTTTTTACACCTACCTACCACCCAGCACGTCTAGTATAATTTCTTTACACGCGCGCGATGCTCCTTTGCTCCATAGAAAATAATCTGCTCCCGCGTTTTTCGGGGAGCGAAAGCCGCGCTCGCGCTTCCGCTACAAGTAGAGAAGATAAATAATGCTAGACGTTAGCATAGTTAGAGTTAAGCATGGCAGAGTTATATAGCAAAGTCATGCTTTACGCACCTCTCTTTCACTTGGCGCGAAACAGAGCGGGATAGCGTTGTCACTCGCATCACGCTAGACAAATCTTAATGAGACATGGTAACTCTGGAAAAACTTGCAGTATAATCACCAAAATCTAACTGCTTCGTAGCATAATATTACCAAGTACGAATATAATTTTTTTTTCCTAACATGAGGTGTTTGTGTACATGCTTTGTAGCCTGTTCCGTGCCCTCTACCATCCTAGTATACGTAATGCATTTCCCTAACATTCTGTGAATAATTTCAGTAAACCAAATCGGAGTAAAACAAACGGTGACTATGGAGCAGTTTCTGACTACGGATATGACAGGACAAATAATTTTAAACTTTCTCCTGCCTCCACTGAATTCTCAATATCTGATAGTCACCTACAAGGTAATGTATTGTATTGTAATAAACCAGTTAACCCCGTAGGTGGCGTAGTGAAGTTTCAGTATTTATTGGAAACTATAATTTAATTCCTTCACGCGTTCCGCCGTATATTTCCAGCAACGCCCTATGCTGTGGTAGGACCTCGACATAGGGCACTTCGACGTCACTAGCGTAGTCCCTTCATTGCCCGCAATAATAAGAGGTCGTCCATCAGATATACTGTATTTGTCAAAGAAAAATGGTTGAAGTTAAGCAACGCCCGATCAAGTCAGACATGGATATTTTGAATGATACAGATGCATTTCATTTTGAACGCCTTTCTGCTTCGAAAGACACGATTAGCAATTGGTATATCATTTGGAGTGCCTCCGTGCTTTTAACCCTCTAAGCATAGTTGGTCCTAGATAGATCAGTGATCTAGATGGCGATATTATCATTAAGCAAGGTCAGAGGGTTAATGAGGTAACTTGGAAACACACTGACAACTAACTTGCCTCCATCAATACGCACTGTGCCTTTGCAGTGGAATACAATTTAAGCAATACTTAATCATGAGAGGATCCTATTCCTAGAGTGAAAGAGTGAAGGAGGTCTATCGCCTATTACGCCTCCATAGGTCTCTCACAAAGCCCTAACATTTACATAATTATCAATATCACCCTATGGTGAGGGTGAGGGCTTTGTGAAAGGCGTACATGTTCAGGAATGGACGTTGATACACCTATCAAAGTTCAATCCTGACTATGATATTTGAGTCAAGTATCTCTGACAAATGTAATTGTTCCAGGTAATGCCAAGATCACAAAATGCGCATGCTATTGTGAACGGAGGATTCCTCTACAAGATAAACGAACACCACAAGGTTGTTAGGAGCACTATAGTCTTTGGGGGACTTTCACCATACTTCATCAGAGCAAATAACACTGAAGCCTGTTTGATTGGCAAGGATTTGTTTCGAAATGAAACCTTACAAGCAGCCATAGAGAGTCTAAAACAGGAATTGATCGTGACTAAGAACTATCCTCCAGAACCCTCGGCTGCTTATAGGAAACAGTTGGCAATAAGTCTCTTTTATAAAGTAAGTATTGCTATAAATAATTGTTCAACTTAGATCAAAGTCAAAAGCACAACACTGCACACAAATGCCTATCAGCAAGACGTAAATAAGCTTTGTAGAGCTATCGCTTTCTTAGCGGTGGTAGTCATATATGAAAGTATGGGAGGAGGTATACCTCCCAGATTAGATAAGATCCTATAGGAAATTATATCCTTGAAGGATATAATTATGAAGATCATTTAAATTTAACTACCTAATTATGCCGTAACATTTAAATTCATAATTATTACATTTCTATTTTATTAAACAAATAAAAATATATCGTACAGATCAGACAGTATCGTACAGAGAATGATAAAAAAATATCAAACAAAACATTCGGATAGAACACAACTTTAGCGAATCAATCATGGCAACTTAACCGTAGGGAAAAGAGTAAGGGTAGGTTACTCAAGAAAGGCAAATGGGGTCAAATGTTTACCTATCGAACATAAAAAAAAAAAAAAAAAGGCGATAATCTATAAGACTTATATTTATGCCCATACATAAACTGACGATCTTTCATTAGGGTTGGTCAAAGGTCTTGCTACAACCACCAACTATCTTTCCAGGATTCAGTTGTAGCAATGCTAACCTTTAGTACATTAATCATTATCATCGGTCTTTTCTTGGATCAGTGCTTTCTCTTCCCTGCCTTTGTCATATTAATATTGCTTCTTGGTTTATTACTTAGATCTTCATCTTTGCCTTTCTTCTCCACTATTTTTTTGTGTAAATATTTCTTCCCACTATTGTTTCGTATTTGAAATATGACGTTCTCGTTTTAGGGTTTGCTTGAATTGTGTCCCGAGAACATGATCAATGTTCGGTATAAGTCAGGCGTGAGAAGACTGCGCGAATCCCGCCCTGTGTCCGACGCGCAGCAAACATTTGACACCAACCCCTCACTGTGGCCTCTCAACAAACCTATTCCGAAAATTGAAGCTTTGGTAATTTACTCCTACTTCCAGTTTGTTTTAACTACTTGATATAAGTATAGCAGAAACCGGTTGACGGAATATTTATTAGAGAGAAGAGTATAATAAAATATCACTCAGTGGAAAATAAGTAAGTAGATTTAAAATATTAATTGTGTGCTTATGACCACACGATAGACGCGAAAACTTCCGACAAGAGTTTCCGAGTTTCGGTGCCCACACATTAACACATAACTCCGCTGCGTGCAGTAATCATACATAATTAATTAATTATGTAATCGTAATAAGTCATCGAGCGCTGGTAGATATTTGCGATGCGATCTGACGTCGCAGTTATGTGTGGGAGCCCTTACTTGGTTCAGCGTCACCGACCCTAGCGTGACGGTTCAATTTCGTTCATTGTTCAGAAAAAGTGCGTCTAAAGAAGTTTCTTCACTTCAAAAAGAACACTGAAGGATATCAGTATAACCTGAGTAAAGTGAATTGACGGTCTATGACTGAGTATAATATATAGACAGAGAGACGCGCCGTGTGGTGCGGTCAAGAATATTGCAACACCCCAGCCCATCCCGTGGGTGTCGTAAGAGGCGACTAAAGGGATTAATCGGAGGATGGGCAGCAGCGTTCTCCGAGTATATTAACACCCAACTGCGATCGCCAACCCGCCTGCCATGCGTGGTGATTATGGCAAAACCTCCCTTTTGGGTGAGGCCTACGTCCAGCAGTAGACGTATAAAAAAGGATGAAACGATGATGACGATATGACCTAGAGAGAGCTGATAGATCACATACCTGTTATACTCAGGTTGTACTTACTTTTATGTCTACAGGTACAATGTTCAGGTGAGATCCCGTACACGGAAGATCTGCCGGAAATTCCTCGCGAAGTGTTCGCTTCGTTTGTTCTCAGTCAAGTTCCATCCGGCAACATTGTTCACATCGATCCAAGCAAGGCTTTGGTAAGTATAATCTTCGACGGCCTGATACCCTGACTGTTTCGAGCGCCAAATAAAAAAAAATTGTTCACTTAGTGGTGAGCATTATGAACCAAGGGTCACATAAGTGTAAATATTAATAATAAGGAATTGTACTCGAATCAGAGATAATATTTTGTGTATTAAGTACCTATCGGACGAGGCATGGCATATGCAACGCTTCGATGTAGTCTCACATAAGTGTTGTTTTGTGGAATCAAACTACAAATTATGTTATTCTATATCGTTGCCAATAGGTATAATATTGAAAGTCTGGACTGAACTAGATTCTGGTACTTAATCTGTATGGAAATGTCCATGACATTTATTTACTATTCATCTTCTAACCAATTATAATTTTATGGCTTAACAATGTGAAATCGTATTGTTCCAGAGCTACCCTGGCGTCATAGCATTTTATACGGCAAACGACATACCGGGGGAAAATAACTTTATCGTCACCAGACCACCAATATACTCCGGTAAAGAAGAAGTATTATGCAGCGGAGAAATTAAACACTTTAACCAACCCATCGGTATAGTGGTCGCTATGACAAGGGCAATAGCCGACAGAGCTGCCCAATTAGTTAGTGTCACATACAAAAATATTAGAAAACCTCTGTTAGAAATAAGCAGTGCTAAAAAGGATCCCAAAAGACTTGAATTGTATAACACGAATCCTGCTAAAAATAGAGGTAATGAGGTTGTGAAGGTAATAAAGAGTGAAAATTGTATACATGGGCAGTATCATTTTACAATGGAGCTTCTAGTTTGTGTTACGAAGCCGACAGAACAAGGTATAGAGGTACACTCGGCTACGCAATGGTTGGATTCAGTGCATGTGACGATATCTCGCGCTTTGAAGATGGAACAGAGCAGGTTAGCATCAATAAAAGTGATCAATATTTAACCTAACCTAACATTATAAACAAGAAGTTTGAATGGTATAGACAAATTAAATTACAAACGATTGCAGTTATTGCAAGGTTCACATTAAACATAATATTTTGTCTTGACAGTCTGACTGTCAGTTGCAAAAACGCTCATTAGAGTTAATCCTCCATTAAATCTCTTGCTAGGTTTTACTACGTCAACAAGACAAAAAGTGACAGCAAGATATTTAATGGAGGATTAACTTTACTGAGTGTCTGAGTCTGACTATTAAAATGGGAATCAGAAACCATGCATTACATGGAATAAGGTGATCATTATAAAACAGTCGGTATTTCACTAATTGCAGGATAGATGTAATAAGCCGTCGCATAGGCGGAGGGTACGGGATGAAAGTGACGCGTTCTACGCAAGTGGCTGTTGCTTGCGCACTGGTGACTCATAAGTTGAACCGCCCCTGTCGATTCATACCTCCCATGACTACCACTACGAGAGCTATCGGCAAGAGATTCCCTTGTGCTTTCGATTTTGAGGTAAAGTAGACGTCAGATGAAACAAAGCCTAAACTGTTTAATGTTTGTGGGATCAGGCAAGGAAGTAATGGTTTATTAGTAGCCAGGCTGATGATCGCAATAAGTGCTGGAAGGTTTCGATAGGGAGTAGCATAAAACTGTGAAAGAAAGTAATGGGTTGGAATAAGCTTTGGTCTTGGACGATGACGATTACATTTTTCTGTTTCCTATTACATGAACTGGTTATCTATAATAATTATGACGACATTTTTTTACAATTCAACTGTTTTTTTTAAATTGGGCATAAGCCCACCACACATTTCCACTGATGTAACTCCTGTAAGCCAGGATCAACAGCGATCAAAATCAAATGGTTTATCTTATCATAGCCCGTAGGTACCGCTTTTCCAAAGCTGTTCAAACTCAAATCAAAAACATCTTGATTTCGCAGGTTGGTGTCAACAGGCCTGGTCGGATTCAATACATTAATTGCAATTTATATGAAGACAATGGGTACAATAGTACAGAACAACTTGCCCAATTAGGAGTCCCAATTTATAACAACTGCTACGAAGATTCTCGGTGGAACTTCAAATGTTACAACGCTCTCACTGACAATCCAAAAAATACGTGGTGCAGATCTCCAAGTAAGATTTCATTGTAAAATTTTTACAAAAGACAGGTTCATTATCATCGTCATCATCTCAGCCGATGGACATAGCTATCAAAGACAGGTTATGACTACCAAATATTATAAATATCTCTTTAGTATGTTCCTGGCTTAGATAATAGGTAGGTATGATCCATTTCCCTTCCTTTTAAACCCTGGACGTAAGAAGCGTCCTAGGTAAGAAGAGAGGTGTTATAAGTTTATCGCCCTTGTCTGTCGCTGAACCTGTTTTTGGACTGATTTAAATATGGTTTTCTGTCAGCCAATGTTTTTTTTATTTTGCATCATATAAAAACGAAATCACAAATCATATTTTTTATAGGTACATTAGAACATGTCGCTATGGCAGAGACCATAATGGAACGAATAGCTTGTGAGCTAAATCGAGATCCTCTAGAAGTAAGACTTACCAATCTAGATACTACCAAACATAAAGCTATCAAAGAAATGGTGGCAACTGTAAAAAATAACGCTAATTACTTCAATAGAAGGTCAGAAGTGAATCAATTTAACATAGATAATAGATGGAAAAAACGTGGTTTAAGATTTTCTCTCTTAAGATGGGATCAAAGCGGTCGTATTCAATGGGATGTGAATATGTCTGTATATCATGGTGATGGCACAGTTTCAATTGTCCACAGCGGCATAGAAATGGGACAAGGTGTCAATACAAAAGCGGTTCAGATATGTGCCCATTTTCTAAACATACCAATAGACAAAATTACAATTAAAGGAAACGATACCATGACTTCTCCAAATACCGGTGAATCTGCTGGCAGCTACACATCCCAGTTTTCAGGACTTGGAGTACAAAGATGCTGTGAAGAGCTGTTGAAGAGATTGATCCCCATAAGAATTAAGATGCTGAATCCAACTTGGGAACAACTGATTCAGAAAGCCTATGAGAGTGACGTGGACCTTCAAGTGCATTCATTTATAGGATTGAGAGATGTCCAGAACTACACTATTTATGGAGTGACGCTGTCGGAGGTTGAGATTGATGTGTTGACTGGAGAGATGCAAATATTGCGAGTTGATCTGCTGCAAGACGTTGGCCAGAGCGTTAGCCCGGAGATAGACATTGGTCAAGTAAGTACGTCTTTAAAATTTAAGAGCAGTCGCTATTACGCACATTTGTTAGAAAAACTCATTGGTACATGGTTTATGTATGTAATACCAACTGCTCTCAAACTCAAACTGAAGGTAAATGTTGTGAGGAAACCTACGTGCTGAAGAAGAAATCCGATGTGTATGTGAGGTCTATCAATCCGCATTGGGCACGCGTGGTGGAATAACGCTTGTACACCCTCTTTGAGGGTAGGCTTGTGCTCTGCAGTAGGAGGTAGCAGCGTGCAGCGGCTATGATGATAATGAAGTTTGACTTCTTAAATTTGAATTGATTCTTTGTGGTCGTGTTTATAATATTGTGAATGGAAAGTTAGAGTGAAAGCTCCGCTAGAGTGCAGATAATAGAGGTTTACCTACCTTTGAACGTGCATCATTCCGGTGACTTTAAATTAAAAAAAATTTCAGGTTGAAGGTGCCTTTATAATGGGTCTTGGATACTGGACGACAGAACACCTGATGTACGATGAAGGCACTGGTGAACTACTGACTGATAGGACGTGGAACTACTATGTCCCCCAGGCAAGGGATATACCTCAAGACTTCAGGGTTTACTTCAGGAAGAAGTCATATGGGAATCCTGCTATATTGGGAGCTAAAGGTGTAGTATTTAGGAGTACGGTTTTAGGAGCCTATAATATTTGATAGATATTGGCAGTAGTTGTATTACTGTAACTTACGCTGAATTATGTACCTTAACCAGTCGAGACAGTCAACATCAACCTAATATTATAGGTTCATCATGCTGCGTCCATTAAACCAATTATAACAATGAGCGCGCATAATAGGTTTCTCTTCTTGTCGCTTTGTTGTAAGTACGTGACATGCTAGTTGATCCGTGATCCTTACAATATTAGCCGACGATCAAGTTGGTTGGCTGCCAACTGACATTCGACCCTCTCATGGGCACGATTTAATGCTGATTTGATCCATTTGCCAACGTTATAAAAACAACTAGAGTTGAAAATAACTCAGCCTTGGTAATTACAATTTTTACAATATCTTTGCAAATAAGGGAAAATTGACAATACTAGACGACACGGCAAGTATTGTAGGTACCCACTGTCCATTACAAGTGGCAACGGGCTCACTCCCCGTCACACTGGACAGAGTTTCGGTACTACTACTGAATGTACTTATTAATGCTAATGTACTTACCTGCTGTTTCAGCGACTGGTGAGCCGTCCCTCTGCATGTCTATCTCCATCCCATTCGCTATCAGAGAAGCAATATCTTCTGCCAGGCTCGAATCGGGGATTCCTAACACGCAATGGTTCCAAATAGGTTCGTACTCTTACATACACAAACACTCCCGTTTGCAAGGGAGGAAAGTCGGAAATTTGTTTTCCCTATTCTTCCTATCTTCTTGAATGAAATCTGTGCGGGTTTGCTAATATAGATTATATTAGAGGTTATCCCCGGGCTTGCTGGACTTTATTCTCTATAATATATAGTATAGCGCTGTTGATCCTGATTTACACGAGTTACCGTGGTGGGAATGTGTGGTGGAACTATGCACGATTATAAAAACATAAATCATACTTGTCTTCAGTCTCGGTTTTGGGAGCGATGATAGCTCATACGGAAGAGAAGCGCCTCAATCATGAGGCAGCGGTGCGATTCCTGGCCTGTACCACTAAACTCTTCGGAATTTATGTCCGGGTAACATGGCGGTGAAGGAAAAAATCGTGTGGAAACCTACATTTCACAGAGCACGGAATATTTAAGAGTACCGAGAGTGAAAAGAAAATACCATAAGTTCGGAGGTAATGCATAAAATATGGGCGAGCTTGGGGCGAACACAAGGGGCTAGGATTGTCTCAGTGTTACATAACAACCCTTGCTTGCAATAGCCCAACCAAAAAATCATCACTGTCGGGGTGTTTTGGAAAGCCAAGCTATTTTATCCTTCTTTATTAAAAAGTTTAGGTTACTTATCATATTTAAGACTTATTCTCCAAATACATTATGTAGTACCACATATTATTTAATAGTTACTGTACTACATAGTAATTCTGTAATCCTATGTCATTCTCTTGACGGTGGAGTATTCGCCTATCCTGTAATTAGTGTAAATATCAAAATTGAAGTAAATTGTGTTACATCGTCAAATATCTTTCCAGATGGTCCATACACTCCAGAATCTATCAGCATGTGCACTAAAACCGACACAAAGGATTTCAAGTTTTACTGAATTACACGTATATCTCAATAATATATATTATTATATTTATTATTGTATTGAAATGAACACGTCATATCTGAATAATAATATTATTATATTTATCCATGTTATGGATGTTCCTATGAAATGTAGGTAGTAATTGTACCTAAATAAAAAATTCCACCAAACTTCAATGAACATGTTTATAAGTATGTTTTAGAGAATTTAAGAAAATTTTCACGTCAGCAAAAAATAATTTTAGTATGTAATAAAATAAATTATTGTAAATTATGGTTCATGGGTAAAATACTGTTTTTTTTTTCTTGTAATAAAGTTTAATGACGTGATAATGATACTAAAGTCTATGTTATTTGTGTGCCTCAACACCTAAAATTCCATGAATTAATTTTACATAAGTTTGCGATGAAAAATTGATATTAGAAGAGCGAAAAAAAAATATTGTTCAATAATACTGAGTATATTCTTCTTCTGGGTAAGCTCGCTACATCTTCGACCCCATCTTCGTCCTGAGAACTGGATTGATGTCAAGAGCAAACCCATACTGCCCATACCTACTTACTTAATAAAAAATAAAATAAAATAAAGTATAATATCCATCTTCCTTATTGTGTAATGTTGTCAGACTACTAACGAAAACCAAACATTACAAAGTTATTATTTAGGCATGTCGGCTGCTATGGGTGCCATCTACTAGAGTTTTTAATTAAAAATATTGTGATATGATTGTGATGTGTTAGACTTAGTTAGTTCTTCTTCTTCTTCGGGTTATCTTCTTTGTCTTCTTCTGGTTCCTCTCCATTACTTTAGGTTGGCAGTCAGCTTCCTGTTCTATCTCTCGCCAAACAGAGACACAAAAACACTTTCGATGTCTCTCCACTGGCAGTCAGGTTAGTTATTTATAGAGGTACAAGATGGGTACAAGGAGGTTTTCAATGTGTGAAACATTCATAGGTAACATTATATATCCCAAAAGATATCCAAAATGAAAATAACCCTGATAAGTTTTTTTTTTTTTTTTTTTTTTATGTGTGATAGGTAAGCATTTGACCCCAATCTCACCTGATGTTGAGTGATGATGAGGCCGAAGGTGTAGCATGCTTACCTAGAAAGATGCCTATTCACTCTCGCCTTGAAGAGGCCAAGGTTGTATTGCTCAGGGAACAGGTCCGCAGGCAGGGCATTCCACTCCTTAGCCGTGCGCATTATACAAGAAGAAGCAAACTTCTTCGTGCGAATTGCTGGTAGGTCAACGACATAGGGGTGGAAACCCAGTCTGCCTCTCGTCCCCCGCAGATGAAAGGGAGACGGTGGTATCAGATCGTGTAATTCAGTCGCACACTCTCCGAAATGTATCCTATATTAATTAAAGTGATAAATTCAAACGTTAATTAAGGGATAAAAGCTCTTACTCGCTGCCAGAGTTTTTCCAGGAATCTAATTGATAATTACACCATTATTACTTATATCTATAATGCATGTTATAAAAGTAAATGTTTGTGTCTTAGATAAAAAACTTTTCGCTATGGTTTGTGTATTGTTTAAATGAAAATTACGCCAGGTATGAGAAATACAACGATATTAAATATTCTTTAATATAATACGATGTTTTCTAGGTATGTATGTCAGTGGTTAAAGTTAAAAATTTCTATGATTTTTTCTTTTGTTAAGTAAATACTTATTATTATTTTCCGTGCCCTCACAGGGTTCATATCAGGAACTTGTATTATATTTTTAAGAACATCTTTGTAAACCACATGAGAAAACATTACAACTTCTTACGTGCCGTAACTAACCTACATAAGAACACACACTTTTTTTGCCATATACCTATCGTTTGTAGGTGTCTATCTGTGATAAATGTTATTCACGAAATGTGGTTTGTCCCACGTAGAGTTGATTCAAGTAAAACATAATTGTGTTAGCATTTTGATGCATTTCGAAGAGGGCGTAAAGTAGGATAAAGCTGGGATAAAGTTCCTCAATCTCAAACAACTGCACTAAATTGTATAAACATTATGTAAAACTAACGGCGCGATCCATTTTGGTGCACGGAATCAATTGAGGTTCTCTGGTAGGTAACCCAGACAGAATCGAGTGCTTTATAAAGAATTCAAGATTTTTGAAACTGTATGAAAGTATATTCATCATCATCATCATCAGCCTATCATCGTCCATTGCTGAACATAGGCCTCTCGCAAAGCACGCCACAAAACTCTGTCCTCGGCCTTCCTCATCGAGTCGCTTCCCACTAGGTACTTTTTTTAGGTCGTCTGTCCAGCGGGCAGCAGATAAGTAGTACAGAAAGTACATTAAATAACAGGAATTATGCAACCGCTGGTGGTTGGACGACCCGATTGGGTTACCACGCCGGACCGGACTGCCAAACCAGAGTCCTGGCTTCGAATTCTGATTTGGTCATGGATGTTATATGTCTGTGCCGGTGTTGTATGATTTCCATAATAAAAAGCCTAGTAGCTTACTTATGACCATTACAATATCATGCCTGAGAGCGGTATATTTCCTTATTTATTATTGCACAAGAAAAATTCATGAAATCCTGATTTGGGACATGTGGGATGTTTGTGGTTTGTGTTTTGCCTTTTGCCTGCGGCCTAAGATCTCTAAACTATTCATTCTAATATGTTTTATTCCTGCATTGAATCAACTTTTACATCTTGAGTAGGTATTCAATGTATTATAATTATGTTATTTGTTTTTTATAGTGACTTCTATTTGCATGTTTATAACGAAACCATTCGCCATCAGAAAATTTTTTGCAGCTGCAAGAGTTGTCGCTGGGTTGCTGCTGAGTACTTCGTGGTTCCAAATAGATAAATAGTAGGGATGCAACGATTACGAAGCGGTGCATCGTTTTGCATCTGTAATCGTAATAATCACGATTAATAACGATGCAATGTACCGTAGTAAGAATCATACGATTATTAAATCGAATTGAAAACGGCGTCAATCGGATTGCACTTGTTGACAAATACCAGACCTAAATACTAGATTCTATAAAAAAACGACATTTAAAAAAATCTGATCTCTTGCTGCCATTTTAGCTCATTTGAATTGCATTGTCAGATTTGAGTTTCATTTTACGTATTTTATTTTTTAAATTCAACTGATTCCTATGATTAGATTTTCGGTTTGAAGGAATTAATTCTCGTTCTCGCGATATCTCACATACATTTTAAAATAATCTTTTAAAACGTTAATCGGATGAGATATCGCTTGATTAACGAGATTGTACAGAATCATGTTCCATATTGTGTTTTTCAAAGCCAATTGGCCTCTACGCATCCAAAAATCAGAATCCTGACCAAGTGAAACTTAGACTTCAATCTCAAATTAGTAGAAAAAATAACAAAATCTTGGAAATTTATAAGTTTTTTTTTAATGATTTAAGTTTCATTGAAATGCAAAGAAACACTATAAAAACTCATTCTGAGTATAATCACAACAAATTTTTTTTAAAGAATCGTAATGCATCGGCTATCGTAATAAATAACGATTAATATCGTAATCGTAACCGTAATCGTAATGGCCGAATCGTTGCATCCCTAATAAATAGGTATTATATTATATTAGTATAACCACGTATAACTATCCCATTACTAGGAACAATACAATTAATTAATTGACTTAAGGTGGTTGCAGAGGGGTCAATTTTATGCAAAACTTTTACCTAAGTAACTTTGTATAATATGGAAAAATAGTTTAGAAAATCTAGATGTCGCGTATCAAATGACATTTGGAATCCTCTAAGTTTGCAATTTATAATATTATATTATAGGTACTATAAATTGCAAATGTTATTTGATACGCGACATCTACATTTTCTAAACTATTTTTCCATATACAGGTTGTAACAAAACACCCTAGTAATACTTAAAGGGGTGCTTCAGACCATCAAACTGAACAACTTTCACGATGGAGTCAACATTGAAATCGCGAAAAAACAAAATCCGCTCTTTCATACAAAACTTCAGTACCGTCTCGACTCAAATGTATGGGCCGGCAGATTTTTTTATTTTTTTCTCGACGTTGGCTCCATAGTGAAAGTTGTTCAGATTGATGGTCTGAAGCACCCCTTTAAGTATTACTAGGGTATTTTGTTACACCCTGTATACAAAGTTCCGTCTACGCGCATTGTGCGTCAAACTTTTGTATGGACCTAAACCACCTTAACGTGATTGTATAAATTACAAATGAAAGGATAAAATAGTAATAAACTGTGTTATTTTCCCTTTGTATCAAAATCAGATTAAGTATTTCAATAAAGTTCAAAGTAATTTCATATTTCGTATTTCGTGCTTATCTCATACAAAAATTAAATTGTTCATACAATTGACTTCACGCGGACAAAGTCGCGGGCAAAATCCAGTCCGATCATAAATATTAATAAAATCATAAGTATTAAATTACATTTGGTCCCAAAGCAAAATTTATTAAAGAAGCAATTCCATAGCCACGTCTCGAAGTCGAATATACGTAATAACTTCATATTAACAACATTCAAAAGACACAATTTAATTTAAATTGTATTTTGCTCGTTGTTCAGAAGCAGCCCATTACATTTCCAATTTGTTTCTCGTTTCAGATGGAGCATATTCATTGGAAAGATTTGCATGAACGCTGCAACGTTCACGGATGCATTCAAATTGAATTTAACACTGTTTTGTGACGACGGAAAATGTAATTAAGGCAATATTTTACCCTGAAACAATAGATGTCTTTGCTGGATGAGGTTATTTATTGTTTTCTACGAATAAGTTGGGTATAGTGTTACTTAATAGTTTATTGTCTTGTTACTAACAACGACGGGTAATACATGGGAAGTAATAGTACCTACATTACTGCAGCGGCCAGCAACAGAGGCATTGATGGACGAACGTGTAAATGTGGGCCGAGGCGAAGCCGAGGCACACATACGTAAGTCCATCAATGCCTAGTTGTGGCCAAGGCTTGTATAGTACTTTTCTCAAACAATGCGCGGAAATTAAAACACTAAATTTTCTCAAAAAATTCGCGGAAATTAAAACTCTTCATAATCAATGACGAACAACAATTTTTCTTTTTTCAATAAACAGCTTTCTATTTGCAAGTCAGTTCGAAATTTAAATAAAACCTTTGATGAGTTACCTCCTTGGTCGCCATGTTTCGGAGAAAAAGATCGTTCCATTTTTAAATTACACGACAGATATGAGTTTAGTATGCATAGATTTATATATTACTTAGTATGTAATTTATTTGGCCGCTAAACACGACAGATATGGATTTTCATACAAACATTGCCGGCCGCTGTGCGCATGTATTTGGCCAGTACAGCAATTTCGATTTATCTCGAAGAAGGTTGTCAAAATAATGCTCACATTTCCAAGCATGTTTGAGAAAAAGCTTTGTTTCCATGTTTTTTCCCTACGTCCCAAGCAAATTATAGAATAAAGGAGTCAATTTATTTTAGGCCCAAAAACGATAGGTAACGTTTATTGATCGTACTAGGCTGCCTGACCATTGACGCGAGCTGGCTGGCGGAGCGGTATAGCAAAGATATTGGTTTCTAGATTGTGTTATCAGCATTTTTGGGGTTCCGAAGTCAACAAGGAACCCTTATAGTTTCGCCATGTCCGTCCGTCTGTCCGTCTGTCCGTCTGTCCGCGGCTTAGCTCAGAGACGGTTAGTACTAGAAAGCTGCAATTTAGCATGGATATACATATTAATTACGCCGACAAAGTGGTAAAATAAAATTTTGAAAATTTTTTTTTTTTAGGAAACCTCCCCTACACGTGAGGTGAGGAAGACATTTGTTTTTCTCGCCTACCCCATAGTGTAGGGTATCGTTGGATAGATCGTTTAAATATATTATGGGTGTGGGAAAACCATTTTTCGATTTAGGGATCCGTTAGCGAAATATTAAGCTTTAAAGTGAACATTTTTGTTAGAGTCAAGTCAGCTAAACGGTTGTTCCTGGATATGTGAAAAAATTCATACATATAACGAAATTAAAAGGAAAACTATCACCGCTAAGTAAGCTTTACAAGTTTACGAGTAATAGTCGATCAGCTTATAAAATTTACTTTTTCGACTTTTTTAGCCGTTGACACAATAGAACTTTTATTGGTATCACTGCTATTGCCGATCACTGTCCGTGAATGTGTTAAGCCGTAATATAAAACAAAAAGCCTCCTAAATCCATATTATATTGTTACGGGCAACTACGGAACCCTATCCTGCGCGTGGTCCAACACGCACTTGGCCAGTTATTATTTTACTTTAATTACTAAATATTCAAACCAGAACAGAACTTCGTTATGTATGGAGTGTTTTATCAGGAATATCCTTCTAATACGAGCCTGAGAGACAATCAATTTAAAGTTTTAAATGAAAAACGAATGCTTCAAATACTTCTAAAATAAAAACTTTATTTTAAATAAAATTAAAATTATTAAACAACGTGCACGTGCATATAAACTAGCTTATATTTGAATCTGTACTAGGGGGATTACCTCTTGGATTAATTGAATTTATTTCTATATTATCTATCTTCCTCTGTACCTCTTCTAACTCCTTTAGTTGTCTCTCTCTATCATTTTTGTTGTCGCGTTTTCTCCTTTCTTCATTGTCATTGTCTTCATCGACTGGATAGTTAACGTCTTCTAACGGTGTATCTTTTTTAGGTGTGTTTTTATTCAAAGGGTTGAGTGGTTGGTAGAATTGTCTACTGTTGTGTATTATTCTATTAGAAGTACGTCTTCTTCTATCAATTGCATCTTCAGTTTCCGTAGGGAACTTTCTTCTACAAACAGGGCATATTCTTTCATTGTATGATCTCTTGTCGATTTTTAAAGAGTTCTTGTTCATATTCAAATTGGGCTCGATTACGGGAGGCGAGGTAGTACCAGTATCTTTAGTTTTGTTACTAGAATTAAAGAAAAAATATTTTCTCTTTTTTACTTTTTTCCCTTTTGTGGTACCATCCTTCTTATGGGAAAAAAACGGGAACTTCATTTGTTGAATTGAACTGGAAGGACAAAAGTAGTTATATTTATAGCAAACTTTACATACTAGATAAACAATGAATATTTGTATTATTCGATCGGATTATACTAATAATAGGTATCAAAAAACGTTTTTTCCGTTTGGTGTTCGGATTTGAGTACCACCAACGCAGACGTGTGTCGTAAGAGGTACAGTAAAATATGTAGTCAAAATCTCGGATTCCCTCACAATGTGGCCGATGGTTGTGGCCTAGTGGCTACTAGATGTAGTCATCTGACTTCCTCTGGTCGTAGCGGTTGCCCGTTCATGAAAGCGAGATGATGATAGGGTGCAGATGTATTTAGTGCACACACTTTAAAACATCCGACTTAATGCAACTTTTACACGAGGGCAGGGCAGTGAGGCAGGACAGTGCTGCAGTGGGGCAAGGCAGTTGGGAAGGCAGTTGGCGTTCACACTTCGGGCAGCTAGACGGGATAGCTCAGTCCACGTGCTATTATAATTTGAGTTTCGTTTTGATAACTTTCACAGTAATACTCGGTATTCATAAGTTTCCTCTAAATCTGACAGTCCGACACAAGTTTATTTTTATATTCAATAATTTCACTTTTGTTTTTAAACCTTCATCAGTTTAATGGTAAGCTGTAACGCTGTAAAAAATCTTGCTGCACTGCACTGCCAACACCCAACTGCAATCACCAACCCGCCTGCTGAGCGTGGCGATTATGGCAAAAACCTCCCTTTTGGCCTCCCCTATGTCCAGCAGTGGACGCTTAAAAAAGGCTGAAATGACGAGGATGATGATGACTGCACTGCCCTCGCGTTCACATGGGGGCAGCTACGAGGCATTCGAGAGAAATGGGTGGAGGGGGAAGCGAACTGCCCTCGAAAATAGACCGGCCGTCTATTCACTGTCCTGCCCTGGTTACTGCCATGGCAGTCCTGCCCTGCCTCGTTATTCGTTTGGTCATCATCAGAATTATTTAGAATTGAAAATAGCAGGTACAAGACTTCTTTAAAAACAAGTAATGGTTCAATCCATTTAATATTATACAACGTGTTAATGAATTAACGCAAAACTAGAAAGTAGTTTGTTTAGAATCGAGAGCAGAATCGAATTATCACGTTTTCAACATAGGTAATTTTTTTCAAAATATTAATTAATTAATTTGTAAAATTTTAAATTTAGTGAACCCGATGTCAACCCACCGCACAGGCACACTCACCCTACAGACTACCAAAACAAGATTATTAAAATGTATTCTTGAGTAGGTTAGCGGTTTCATTCATTGCTGAAATGATAAAAAAACATTTTTGCCTTAAAACTTAGAATGCGAATAACTTTAAATTTTAACTTCAAAATAATGAAATTATTGTTGCAATCGAATTGTTTTGTTATAAATCCGTTGGGGTGTATGAGGTTTTGCGTTAATTCATTAACACGTTGTAGAATCATTTCATCTTTGAAGTGATAAAATTAAAACATGGCATGGCTTAGGCATGTAGTAATGGATACCCTTTCTTATACTGTGGATTACATGTATGGGGTAATTAAAACTATGGGGTAATTAAAACTATGGGGTGATTAAAACTATGGGGTAATATCAACTATAGGGTAATTGCAACTATGAAGCAATACAAATTTTTTTCTTTTTTCATTTATTTAACTTTTACAAAATGATTATGATTTAGAATACACAATGTCTCTCCAAAACTTCGTAAGGACAGGAGATCCACACTTCCTGCGTGATGTTAGTCATCACATCACACACTAATTAAAGTGCATCAAAAGTACAGTTACTTATAAATCACGATATATTTCTTTTCTTTGTTTACCAACACCTGCCTTCATCGCCATTGCTCCATCGTTGCAGTTACCCCATAGTTGCAATTACCCCGAAAGACCTTAATCAAAATAATTGAAAACTAAAATAGACTTACCATTTCTTAACCGGCTTATGATACCGAGTTTTATCAATAAGAAATTCGTTCTGATAACTTTTAGCAAACAATTCATCATGATTTTCATTCTTCTTCTCCGTTCCATCCAAAGACATAGAGTTGAAATTACTGTGGCGGGGACTCAGCATATTTTTGTACATGTATGGTCTGTCGTTGACGTTATTGATTTGGTAGAGGTAGTCTTGATTTCGCTTCTCTCCTTCCATGTTGGATCCCGTGAGGGGTCCGTAGTCGGAGTATTCCTTAGACACCCGCTCTCTGGGGGCAAAGTTAATAAAAGCGGTCAAGTGCGAGTCGGGCTACTCGCGCACCGAGGGTTCCGTACCACACAACCACAGAAAACAACATTATTAACTTAGAAAAAAAAACTTTTTTTGTCCGGGACCTTCAGCGCAAGACCGACTCACACTTGACCGGTTTTTATTATTTGTTGTTATTCTGTAGAGCTTGCTCTATAATCACACTAAGTTTGATGCTTGTACGTATTACCGTTTTTACTATAGCGCGTGAAGAAAAAACGTTGATAAAAACTAGTTTCTTGTTGAGAACCCCCCTTAATTTTAAACTTTTTGACATTTTTATTATTTGCTAACAAATCCGCTGTAATAACGCATAATCTGAGAAAATTTCAACTATCTAGCTATTACGGTTCAAAAGTTACAGCCCTAAATAGGTAGGAAAGACGGACGGACGGACAGACGGACGGACGGACAACGTAGGCTTAGTAATAGGGTCCCGTTTTCACCCTTTGGGTACGGAACCCTAAAAATTGAGTTAGTAGTACAGTTTTTCGGAGAATAGGGATGATGACTGATCCTGGAAATCCATATATTGTGACGAATTACAGAAATAGGCTAAAAATAGCAAAATATTCAAAAAAAATTACAAGTGAATAGAAAAAAAAGGTTATTAGCTATTGAAAAATGTTTTTTACCATCTTCTATCTCTTTCGTGCAAAACAGGTGTTTGTATGAAACGTCGTTATAATTTGTATGACAATACTCAATTATGACGTCACTTTTGTTATTATATGCCTCTCGCTCTAATCGTAAATTTTGAACACTTATATTTCAATAATTTTTAAAGATATTAAAAAATGAATTTCACTTCAGTGTTGAAGATATCAAAGAGTTTTTAAAAAAGTTATAATATTTGGAAGATTTTCTTTTAATTTAGTATGTTCCGTCCGTCCGTCCGTCCGTCTGTCCGTCCGTCCATCCGTCTGTCCGACCTATTTAGGGCTGTAACTTTTGAACCGAAAGAGCTAGATAGTTGAATTTTACAGCATGTGCGTTATTACGGCGGATTTGCTAACAAATAATGAAAATGTCGAAAAGTTAAAAATTTAGGGGGGTTCTTAACAAGAAACTAGTTTTTAACAACGTTTTTTCTTCTCGCTCTATGGTAAAAACGGTAATACATACAATCGTCAAACTTTGTGTGATTATAGAGCAAACTCTACAGTATAACAACAAATAATAAAAACCGGCCAAGTGTGAGTCGGTCTCGCGTTAAAAGTGCCGGACTAAAAAATTTTTTTTTACATTAATATGTTGTAATGGTGTGGTACGGAACCCTCGGCCTCGGTGCGCGAGTAGACCGACTCGCACTTGACCGGTTTTATTATTTCTGATTTTAGTCACCTCAACATTTTTACCCTCCGCCACCCTCGATTATACCTAATAGCACGTTTCTGAACTTTAACCAAAAGTTGTTTAGTGTCATGGTCCCTCAAACCGTTAGCATGTTAAGTAGCACCCTGTATAGCTTCTTGTTAGTTGGTTCTTTATTGTTCTAATAACTGGACCGTAGAATATATCGCCAGACATTCAATGACATATTTGTTGGTACGTTTACGTGTTAAATTGTTTTACTGGGGACATAAACATTATTTTTAAGGTATTAAAGAGGTAATAAAGGAACCCGGAAGGCGGTGTCCTATTGCCATCGCACGCGCGATGGTGCGATGCGATGTGATCGTACTGATGGGTAATTCTCCGAAATTTTTCAAATTTTCTAATTTTTCTATGGAAAAATTTCAACGATTTGTAAAATTTCGGAGAATTACCCATCAGTACGATCACATCGCATCGCACCATCGCGCGTGCGATGGCAATAGGACACCTCCGAAGGCTATTGTCCGTCTGTCTGAACAAGATGTTGTCTTAACAAATGAATGGAAAACCATTTTGTATAGACACACTATCTCTCGACCATAATCCGTTTTGGGGTGATCAGATAGTTTGCTATACATAAACCGCGAACGTCATCACAACCACAAAGTATTTGTGGCAGCCAGCCACGAGTTCACGGGCCACTACCACACGCCACGCCACAACCACATCACGCCGCCAACGAGCTGCGGACTGAATTTTTCATACATTTTATAAGAACTCGCCACACACGGTTGTCGCCAGTGGTCTCTACACGCCACATGGCCGCCACTCGGTTCCTGTGGCCGCCACCGACTCGACTACAAAACGCCGACACACTTCAGTTAGGGCTCTTACAGACGAGCGACACTGTCGCAGTGGGTCGCAGAACGCCGCGCTCATACCTACATTTGATGGTCGTGCGAGACCCTCCGCTACACCCGGCGACCGCAAAGTGTCGCTCGTCTGTGAGAGCGCTTAACCGTTATAAGACGGGTATTACACGCTCAGTCTTGCGTCAGTCTGGCCACGCCACGTCACGCCAGAAAAACGAAAATTATTAAAATACATGAAATCCTTCAGTCTGATCCATTAGTCAGTGTGTTAGACGATCAGTCTGACTTCAGTTTAACCAGACTGAAGCAAAACTGAGCGTGTAACACCCGACTATGAGAGCGAGATATACATTTTGTCGACCACCGATCACTTTAATCGACCACTGACCACTTAGCAGCCGCTTCTATCTTCAAATTTTGCGAGAAACTCAAGTGCGGCCAGGCTAAGCAACTGACACCATTTACATCACTTGCACATTTTTGTCACTGGTGTGGTTACACTTACCTTTTCTTATAAGGTGGTATATAAGGACTGTTTTCAACGGCATCATAATCAGCTTTCTCAATGAAACTTGCCACATCAATATGTGCCACTTGATCCTTATCCTCAACCATTTCATAGTCATGAGGTTTGATGAACCGCCTTCCATTTTGCTTCACCTTCCTGTGTCTCGAATCTTTCCTAATTCTTCTAGGATTATAACCGTTTCGATCAGAAATATATTCATAGCAAAAAGTGAATCTGATACAAACTAACAAACATAGTAAATAAAAATATCGTAACATCGTCCTGTGACATGACCATGTCCTTTAATTTGACAGTTGAACTTGAGCGTTTTTTTTATAAGCTGCCAATGTGGTTTTGTATTTGGTCATCGACAATTTTGGTGGTTTAAGTGAAGTGTAACCGAAACTTCTTGGCATAAAGAGTCATAGATATATTATAAAAGAATATCTATGTTCTTGGCATAGACCATGCATAGACGAAGAATTTTCGCTTACGCTGTTCTTGGTCAATGTTTTATTCTATGGTTTCATTACGCTGCCTTCTGGCCATATGTTCCTTGCTTCTGGCAGGGAGTATTATATTCCTTGCTTCTGGCGCAGACTTTATGGGCTCAGAAACTCCCGCCTAGGGAGTATTATATTCCTTGCTCAGAAAATACCCGAGCGCGAGGCCGAAGGCCGAGCTACGCGTAGGAGCGAAGCTCCGAAGCGTCCCCCCTGGAAGCCTGGTGGACCTGGTCTCCGGGGTCAGCCTGCCTGGCAAGCTCGCGCAGGCCGAGCGGTGGAAAATACATAAGTTATATGTCATAATGTCTACGAGAAGCACCTTATGATTTACTTATGCATTTTTTGAATTAAATAAAAAGAGTACCTACTCTATATAATACAGGGTGAAATTGATATCATTAGCATCCTTTTAAACTAAGAGCCTACCCATCAAACTAAACAACTTTTACTATGGGAGCAAACAAATCGGAGCAAAAAAAATATCTGCTGTTGCATACATTTGAGTCGACTAGGCACTGCAGTTTAGTATGGAACAGCTGATTTTGTTTTTGCTCCGTTCGATTTGCCGCGATAGTAAAAGTTGTTCAGTTTGATGGGTAGACTCTTAGTTTAAAAGGATGCCAATGATATCAATTTCACCCTGTATAAAAGATATTTTCAAATAAAACCGGTCAAGTGCGAGTTGGGATACTCGCGCACCGAGGGTTCTGTACCACACCACCACAACACACAACACAACAACACAACATTATTAACGTAGAAAACAAAAAAATTTGTCCGGGACCTTTAGCGCAAGACCGATTCACACTTTGCCGGTTTTTAGTATTTGTTGTTATTCTGTAGAGTTTTCTCTATAATCACACTAAGTTTGACGCTTGTATGTATTACCGTTTTTACGATAGAGCGTGAAGAAAAAACGTTGATAAAAACTAGTTTCTTGTTGAGATTCCCCCTTAATTTTTAACTTTTTGACATTTTCAACTATCTAGCTATCACGGTTCAAAAGTTACAGCCCTAAATAGGTCGGACAGACGGACGGACGGACGGACGGACGGACGGACGAACAGACGGACAGACGGACAAACGGACAGACGGACAGATGGACAGACGGACAGACGGACAGACGGACAGACGGACAGAAGGACAGACGGACAGACGGACAGACGGACAGACGGACGGACGGACGGCCGGACAACGTAGGCTTAGTAATAGGGTCCAGTTTTCACCCTTTGGGTACGGAACCCTAAAAAATGCTCAGTGTATTATATCGGGATGTGTCCAACCAAACCCAAGCTTTTTAAACATCACGGGAAAACTAGTAAACCGATTTCGACGTGTCCTTCGGCTGTTCCATAGATGGCCCGTCTTAAAAACGTAGTTTTTTTGAACCGATTGCAAAAATAGGGTACCTATTATCCCGTTATTACATATCGTAATCGATTCCACTCGGAAGAAGTAGGAAAAAAAAAAACAAATAGAGTACCTACCTACCCACCCAAATTACCCAATACTAAAAAGGTACGCCAATAAGAAAATAATATGAAACAAAATATTACAAAATTAGTGTTCCGTTAACCGCCTCCGTGGTCTTGGCTCTTGACACGGTCGTGGGTTCGATTCCCACAGCGGACTTAGTGATAAATGTAACTTTGTGCGTTTTTCCTCAGTTGGTTAGGACATTGCAGACTGAATCACCTGATAGTCTGAAAAAAAGATGATTCCGTGCTTCAGATGGCATGTTAAACCGTTGGTTCCGGCTACTATCTCTGGTGGTAGTAGTCGTTACATAAAAACCACTTCAGAGGCTAGGCGGTCTGAAAAAACTCTGACACCAGGGATTGCTGTCCTCACAATAAGAAGTAGAAGTAAGAAGAAGTGTTCCGTTCCGTACCAGAATTGGCAAAATGGAACACTGGAATCACCTCGCCTCGGTGTGTGTCCGTCAGTCACAGGCATTTTATTAAAGTTAAAGATTTATTTGCAGACATGAGTAGTTTGACAAGCAGTTGTTACAATAATTATTAAGTCCTACATGTCTTACCTTACGGCTTACAAATTATAATAAAGATGATGTTAGAGATGCCAATCAATAAGTGGTCATAATAATTAAAACAAAAAAAAAACAAAAAATAGAGTAATGTCAAATAAAAAAAAAATTTAAAACCGCCTTCAAAAAAACTAAAAAGTTAAAAAATAATATTGCAGCCGATGACTTTTTCGTTATGAAGTCACTGTCAAGCCTGTACGATTCGCGACAGGGCTTGCATTCGTTTTTTGGCTTGGCTCGACACCGACTTCTATAAAACAAATTAATGTTCTTATAATGCAAACGAAAAAGTCATCGGCTGCAATATTATTTTTTAACTTTTAAGTTTTTTTGAAGGCGGTTTTAAATTTTTTTGTTAAAATTTTGTTTATTTCACAATTTTCAGTGGTAAATTCATTAGTTCGATTTAATAGTAGTGCTTTAAATTAACAAACGCACTAGTCGGCACTACGATTTTCGAAGGTTCCCCTCGATTTCTCTGGGATCCATGATCAGATCCTGGTTTCCTTATCATGGGGCCTCTCTTGAGATATCTCCTTTCCAACAAAAAAAGAATCATCAAAATCGGTTTATAAACGACGAAGTTATCCGCGAACACACATAAAAAAAATATATATAATATACGGTCGAATTGAGAAACCTCCTCCTTTTTTTAAAGTCGGTTAAAAAAGTATATTATAAATTAAATACATATAATAAAATTATACAAGCAATGTCAAAGTAATAAAATTTTAAATTACGTTTGCAGTTCATATACAGGGTGGAAAGTTAAGGTGGGGCACAAAGGGCAGCTACCAGAAGCATTATAGCTACAAGAAAACGTTCTTAGGAGACTAACCCTAACTTTTGGAGTGTTTTACTTCTGCATTCACAGATTTTGAAAAAAATTTATAGTCATCGAGTAAAACTTTCCACCCTGTATATTCAGGAAGAAGGAATGAGTCTACAATATTTTTCCCAGCACAGTCAGTAGAGTACCTAACATTTTCATCTTGCTGATAGTTTTCCCTCCCATCACGTCACTCATAGGGAGTGACAAACTGGTACAGATAAAATTTCGTGCCGAATTTGATGGTATGCGGTCTGACTGGAATAGTAATGTTCAAAACTGGTATTAGTATGAAAATCTAGTAGTCAAATACCGATATTACATTTTACTTTTTTCTTCTTAGCCGTATCCGTATGGTAGAAGCTAGAGGGACTTTGACTATAGTGGGTCAAGTTTTTCCAAAGTAGGAATCTGATCTCCTGCTCGTATGCCCATAAAATTTAAGGACTCGTTGCATACCAGATGGTGGAGAGCCTCATCTTGATGTTCAACTCGTCCAGGATGAACTCATTTGTCGGGGTTCAGTCCAGGATATTAGGAGCATTTTGCGCAAGTACCAGATTTCGAATGCGTTATCTTTTGACGAGTGTGTGCTTTCAACGTCCATGTTTCAGAATATTATGGAGAAAATAGGTGTCCTCATTAACCTTCTCAAGCCTCTTCACCGCTGATTAAGACATAATGTGATTTATTTATTTAATTATTATAAAACAGTAAGTATACAAATAAATGATGAGGACAATATTCTAACTTATGTACTAATAACAAGCGTGCGACAACACTCATATTGACGATGTTGTCGGTATCAAAACATTATATTAATTTTGGTAGAAACATTCTAGAAGAACATTTCCAAACAAAAGAAGATTAAAACAAGGTGAACAAAGATTGAGCGGAAGTATGTAAGAACATATAAATAGGTAATAATAGTAAGTATTATTACCTATTCATATGGTAAGAACTAACTAATTGGTACACCATTTGGTGATGACCCTGATTGCAGCATCTTACGCATCCACGATGATGCCGTATCATTAGCAAATATGTCTAGCTGGAAATCATTGCCGATTGTATTATTATAGTTTTTGCATGAATCCATATAATAGTGATCTTCTGGTGATTTGCTTGTCGCAGTCACCCAACAATGCCATAGGTACCAGTATTTTCGGTATATTGTCGTACCAGTTCCAAGCTCTAGTTACGTATGATAGGTAATAGATGGCAGCTCGTTCGCATCGTGTGTAAGTCTCTAATTTATGTGGGTCATCTGTCGTCGCCAATACGCGCGTGTCATGGGGTGAGGGGTTGAAGGTGCGGGGCGCGGGGGACGGGTCGGTTTGTTTAGACATGGTTTAGACTCGTATTTCTGTTGTAACAAGGGAATTGGGCTAATTTGAGTATTATATGGATTCATGAATATCTAAGTATATCGTTGTCAATTTACAAATATTAAAAAAGAAAACTTGTCATGTGAGAGTCGAGCTACTGCCCGGTCCGATTAACTTAACTTTGCAGTGGAGAAATAGGTAGTTTTCTCCCGAACATCGGTCTACACCACGAATCACGGTGGATGCTACAAATGAAAATAAAGTTTGTAGTTTAAAACAAAAATCTACAACCTGTGAGAGTATCGGGGCACTAAGTGAGGAAGGACGATGATAGAAGTATGCACCATGCCTTGGGAAAGGCTTTTATTCAGCAGTAGACCGTGACTTGTTTTATTGCTTGATAGATATTATAATCTCCACCAATCTGTTCTGGGCCTACGTGGTAGAGTATGACCCGCTCCCTTTCAAAGTTCTTCGTAAGAGAATGTTTACTTATGCACAGTAGGCCTCGCATGCCACCCCCGACAAAACAATAAATATCGAGTTGTGCCTCCATCCTTATTATTTTACGTCTTTGGATGGGTGACCTTTGAGTGGCTGAAAAAAATGTGTCCGTTCGTTTTCTACTTTCGAAATACGTACGGTTCGAATACTGGGTCAGTTATTATAATACTCATCTTCTTCTTATTCTGTGGGCAGAGCCCTGGGGTCAGAGTTTTTTCAGACCGCCTTACGGCCTCTGACGTGGTTTTTATGTAGCCGAGACCAAAAGATTAACGTGCCATCCGAAGCACGGAATCATTTTTTGTTTCGGACAATCAGGTGATTCAGCCTGCAATATCCTAACCAACTAGGGAAAAACGCACAAAGTATATTTATCACTGTCCCACGTGGGAATCGAACCCACGACCCCCGTGTCGAGAGCCAATGCCAATGCTCTTAACCATTAGACCACGGCGATAGATAATACTCATCATCAGTGTCCCACTTAGATTCCGATCTGGAATGCAGAATCAGGATTGTGATTTTGTATAGGATTTGATACCGAATAGAATTATGGAGGGGAGACCTTAAGGGCACAGACAGACCTCAAGGAGGATGTATGGGACCACCACAAGACAAGTGCTCAATGCGGTTTGGTAGAGTTCACATGCGCATAAAAATTGGATCGTGACACCGTGATACGAATACTCATCATCATCATCATCTCAGCCGATGGACGTCCACTGCTGGACATAGGCCTCTCCCAAGGATCGCCATAACGACCCGTCCTGCGCTGCCCTCATCCAACGTTTTCCCGCCGCGTTCACCAGGTCGTCGGTTCACCGTGTGAGGGCCTACCCACGCTGCGCTTTCCGGTACGCGGTCGCCACTCGAGAACTTTTCCGAATATACGAATACGAATTCGAATAATACGAATACTAAATAGTAAAAACTCATTACGTAAGTAAGTATGTATGTGTGGCTGTGTGTGTGTTTGTGTTTTTATTGCTGTATGTTTTTAGGGTGCAAATAAATAATAGGTATCTTACGTTACCAAAAGAAATATAAAGTTCTGTAAAGTGTTAATCTTTAATTGGTAGGTGCTATAAAAGTTAATAAAACAACAAAACAAAAGCAAGAATGCGCTTGGTAAACTCTTTACCCCTTAACCCAGTTGCAGCAGACAGTGCAGCTAAATAACAACTCTACTATTAGTACAGAGCTTATTTCCAAGCAGTTGTTGCTCTAATTGTCCCGCGTCGGCTAAATGACTTGATGGCTTTTTACTGCTTACGACTTTGTCACGACGATGCGACTACTGTCGTGACTTTTTGTCCAACCATATCAAGTTTAAACACCCGCTTGTTCCATTTTTGATTCGACTATCAACGACGCGACGCAAACGTAAACGAAAACGAAACTAATACACCGTAATAAGTATGTCTGTATATTACAGTACAAAGATCCGTACTCTACACCCGTTCACTATGTGCGTATCTTTGTACTGTAATATACAGACATATTACGGTGTCTGTATATTCCTAATAATAAAATTATGTTATGATATTATTATACACACTAGACCAAGATTTCAGGCCAGACTTACGTCAGTTCAGTAAGGCTGCAATTTTTTCTGTGGATGAGTAATTATATAAAATTATAATAGTTAGGAACTTATGGTTATTAGCTAATCTAAATCTGGGGGCATTCAACAGATAACATGTATAAAAGGGTACGAAAAAAATTGTGCCTATACTACTCATCCACAGAAAAAATCAGTTTTGCTGAAATAACGTAGGTCTGCGTGGTATTAGTAGTTAAACATTTCAAACCAGAATAAAACCGGTCAAGTGCGAGTCGGGCTACTCGCGCACCGAGGGTTCCGTACCACACCACCACAGAACACAACATTATTAACAGAGAAAAAAAACTTTTTTTGTCCGGGACCTTTAGCGCGAGACCGACTCATACTTGGCCAATTTTTAGTATTTGTTTTTATTCTGTAGAGTTTGCTCTATAATCACACTAAGTTGGACGCTTGTATGTATTACTGTTTTTACTATAGAGCGTGAAGAAAAAACGTAGATAAACACTAGTTTCTTGTTGAAAACCCCCCTTAATTTTTAACTTTCTGCCATTTTTATTATTTGTTAACAAATCCGCCGCAATAACGCATAATCTGAGAAAATTTCAACTATCTAGTTATTACGGTTCAAAAGTTACAGCCCTAAATAGGTAGGACAGACGGACGGACGGACGGACAGACGGACGGACGGACGGACGGACGGACGGACAACGTAGGCTTAGTAATAGGGTCCCGTTTTCACCCTTTGGGTACGGAACCCTATAAAAGAGGCAAAACAATTGACAGTTTTACTTCGAAAATATACTGAGATGACAGACCAAGTACCCTAATTTGTATTGTAGTGCCCTAGTTTTGCGTGCTTCAACTTAAGGCTACTCCTCCCATCTGCAAGGCTCTCTTTCTTACAAGCAAACTTTGGCAATTAGCCATCCCGCTTCAATTGCGCGGCTCCGGTCAAAATTTTCCGTTTTCTTTGAAAACCTGTATGATTTTTTATGAATTTTCAAAAAATAAGAAAACCACATCATTTTATATTGTATTGTGAAGAATATTGTAAATTTTCATATTCTTCTGATCAACAATGTAAGAGTAAAACGGTTACAACTGGAAAAAAAGAGGTGACGTTGGAGTCGTTTTTCTTCAGTTTTATTAATTAAAATAGATTTCGAGAAAAACCACATCACTTCTCATATTCTGTAGATTGTTCAGTTTTGTTTTCTGCTTAAAAAGTGCCATAGTTAATGTATAAAATGGTTACGAAGTTACCTCAAAACCGGGCGGACGCCCCTTAAAGCGCTTTGGGCCTATCCATTCATTTTACAGTTAAACAGCCATTTAATGTAAGATACTTACCAGAATATGATTTATAACTAAATAAATTCTAGTGAAGTCTGTAATTTTTTTTTCTAACACAACCGGATTTCTATCTAAACTTGTAAATCAGCAATGTCGACTAGTATAATAGCCTCTAATGCAATAGCATTGCGAATAAGTATTAGCATCAATCGAGGGGAAAGTCGTCGATTCAACATAAGAAAATAAGTATGAACGTGAATTCCAAGCTAAAAAAAAGGAAGAGAGAGAAAGCGCAAACGGAGGAAGAAATCGTATCGTAATCTTAGCCTGATACCAAAACGGGATCCGATGTAATATCACCAGTAAGGTTCTCGCTTCATAATGTAGGAACTCATTGTACAGAGGTATCTCTCTTAATTGATTCTTCAACAGATGGCGGTAGAGATGCTACGATGATTCGACTTACTGAGTCAGATCAATAGCAAGGTTCTCGTTTCATAATGTAAGAGCTCATTGTCCAGAAGTATCTCTCTTAATTGATTCTTCAACAGATGGCGGTAGAGATGCGACGATGATTCGACTCACTGAGTCAGATCAACAGCGAGGTTCTCGCTTCATAATGTAAGAGCTCATTGTACAGAGGTATCTCTCATAATTGATTCTTCAACAGATGGCGGTAGAGCTGCGATAATGATACGAATCACTGAGTTAGATCACTGTTGCTCTGACAGATGACTTAGTAAAAGTTGTTCAGTTTGATGGTCTCAAACACCCGCAACCCGCATTTAAGTTTACATCCTGTATATCTGACGACCCAGAAACGGATGTTAATCGTGAATTTATGACAGTTGTAAATATCCAAGTGCAATTTACAAGCTTTAAGCAAAAACTTATTCAGCTGTCCCATAATAATTATTTGAGTCGAGTAGAACGTACTGCAGTTACATGAAAGCAGATTTTTTAATTTTTTTCTGCATGCTGGCTCCATAGAGAAAGTTGTTCAGTTTTGATGGTCTAAACCGCACCTTTAAATATTACTAGGGTATTTTGTTACACTCTGTATGTAAATATGTGGCAGATTGTGTCAACGTAAATACACATACAAACGTTTATGATATATTGAACCAAAGCAAATATCACATTTATAAGAATACATTATGTAAATAGAAGAGAACTCATTTCTTTGATACGCTCACTTAAAAGTCTCTTTACAGAATTGAATCAACATTTTCTATGCTAATGCTCCATCGAAAGTTAAATAACATAAAAAATTTACTCAATTTATAAGATTAAGAATAAGAACTGTGTAATTCTTATCTGAAACACGTGGATAATCAGACCATCAAACTAAACAACATTATCTACCTCGAGAACGATGTTTATTTTGATAATCTGATCCCCTTAAGACCCCATTTTTTATTATTGCCATCAGCCATTGATGTCCCACTGTCGGGCAAAGGCTTCCCACCGTTCTCTCCAAGAGTACAAAAAAGTCTCAGTAAAAGTGTAATTTTAACTTTAAGATTTTTTTAAATAGAATGGACCTAGCAACACTAACATTCTCATACATGTCTGATAGCACCACATTTAGATAATATTTTTCAAAAATCCGACTTCAGTAGTGGCGACGTCTATCACTTGGGTTCTGGAGTGAATACTCCAGAGTATTCCTCCTCTCCAGTGAAGACTCCTCTGGAGTATTCACTCCAGAACCCAAGTGATAGACGTCGCCACTGAGGTCATTCGACCTCATTTCTGACTCGGTCGATGCTATGCTCTATACAGGATGTAAGTGACAGCCTAGCAAATACTGAAACGGTGAACTCAGACCATCAAACTGAACACATTTCATTATGGAGCCTACCAGACTAAAATGTATGGGACAGCAGATTTTTTTTCGCGTTTCCTGAGATAAGCTCAATAGTGAAAGTTGTTCAGTTTGATGGTCTGAGTTCACCGTTTCAGTATTTGCTAGGCTATCACTTACACCCTGTACAGCTCTCTGACAGACTTTGATGCTATGTGCTCCAGTGATGCAGAATCAACCACCAGACAACGGCACACCTCTAGTGCGTAGCGTAGCCCTTAAGTCCCAGAACGTAGTTTATCGTAAGATCGTCGACAGGGGACAGCTAACAAAGGTACCCTCCCCTGTAATCTACTGAAAGTAGGATTCACAATGATTTACCTTATATTTAATTTACTGCATTTAAAAGTATTGCGAAAGGTTGTTTCTATCGTTTTGGGCTCAAAAGGTTAAAACGTTATTTTTTTACCTGTGGTTTTATGTAGCATTCCCGAGGCAGTAGTCTAATAATAATATAACACTTATTAATCTACTCGTACCTGTCTGTACATATCGCGTATGTTTGTTACTTTTTCACGGCTGAACCACTTAACTTTAGCAGGGAGATAGCTTGCATCTTAAAGGTGGACATGGCATTGCCCAAACAATACTGTAAATAAAATAAGTGATGAAGCTCAGCGGTCGCGGCGGGTCTATGCCCGCGCGGCGGGCGGGGTACGGCGGGGGACGAGCGTACCCTAACTCAGTTCGCTGTTAGGGTACCCGCACGCCCCGCACGCCCCGCACGACCGCTAAGCTTCACCACTATTCGTTTTTTACACCATGCCCAAACTATGCACAGTGCATGTGTCAGGTAATAAACCAGTTGTCACTTTGGCCAGTGAACACAATAGGTACATACTCTTAGATAGGTACACATAGGTACTTCAAAATTGAAATATTTAGGTGGGTTTCCTTACGATGTTTTCTTTTAACAAAAAGCCAGAGAGTATTTTCAGAGATCTCATTATATCATGGTCAGCTCATCCTATATATACTACGTCCCACTGCAGGTCTCAGGCCTACCCCCCAAGGAGGTTGTATGGGCGTTAGTCACCATAGTCACCACGAGTGCCCAATGTGGATCAGTATACAGGGTGTACAATAAAATGGGACAGCTACTTAAAGGGGTGCATACAGAGTGTAACAAAATACCCTAGTTATATTTAAAGGTGCGGTTTAGACCATCAAACTGAACAACTTTCTCTATGGGACCAATATCGAAATCGCGAAAAAAAAATCTGCTGTCCCATACATTTCAGTCGAGTTATGTTTGCAGTTTTGTATGGGAGAGCGGATTTTTTTTTCGCGATTTCGATATTGGTCCCATAGAGAAAGTTGTTCAGTTTGATGGTCTGAAGCACCCCTATGAGTAGCTGTCCCATTTTATTGTACACCCTGTATAATAGACTTCGCATACGCATCAGAATTTCTTCCTCACAATTTTACGTACATAAAGCTACTCCTCCCTAGTGCAAGGCTCTCTTTCTTACAAGCAAACTTTTGCAATTAGCCATCCCGCTTCAGGTCAGAATTTTCAGTTTCTTTTTTAAAACCTGTATGATTTTCTATGAATTTTCAAAAATTAAGAAAACCACATCATTCCGTATTGTATTGTGAATATTGTAAATATTCATATTCTTCTGATCATCAATGTAAGAGTAAAACTGTTCCAACTGGAAAAAAGGGGTGACTTTGGATTCGTTTTTCTTCAGTTTTATTAATTAAAATAGATTTCGAGAAAAACCACATCACTTCTCACATCCTGTAGATTGTTCAGTTTTGTTTTCTGCTTAAAAAGTGCCATAGTCTAAACTATTATAAAACTGTAACTAGAAATGTGTCTGTACATTGAAGATATTTACATAAAAAAAATACGACATGGTTTTTACCTGTCCCCGATTCCAAATCACCAATTTTTGGATTTTTTGTCTGTCTGTTTGTTTGTTTGTTTGTATGTTTGTTTGTTTGTTTGTTTTTTTGTTTGTTTGGGTGTTTGTTTGTTCGAGTATCACGCAAAAACTACTGAACCGATTTTGATGAAACTTTTTTTGTTTGATAGCTTATCATCTGACTTAAAATCTGGTATATAATTTATGCGGACGAAGTCGCGGGTAAAAGCTCGTTAATGTATAAAATGGTTACAAAGTTACTCAAAACCGGGCGGACCCCCATAAGTTAGGAAATATTGGCGGCATGTCGTCTGTGCGAATTCGAATCCGAACCCTCTTGACTGAAGTATCTTTTCCTCTTCGTAACGCGCCGCCAACGCTCTCAAGTAGGTACATAATAAAAATTACTTATTCATAATATTTATCTCTTAAACTTTGCTCCACTTAACATTATTATATTATTTAATATTCAGACCTTGTTCATCTGTAAATTGTTAACCAACCCAACCCTAAAAATAAAGGAAAACTATTAATAGTTAGTCCCATGATGACAGCAATTCTTACCCTAATCCGAACACTATTTGCTACTATCCTATGGTTCAAAATCCATCGTACTAATCCATGCATAATACCACAAAACGATTTCTTAATTTGAATGTGCCATGTTCGCACATGGTTCTGTGTTAATTAAATTGGCGTTGCCATGGTTACTCGGTGTGCTATTGTCTTAATATCCTTGAGTTCCTTTCTTTGGATAATGAAGTAGATAATTTTGGTAATTCCACGATTTGTTTGCAGAATTATCATTTTCTTTTGTTGAAAGTTAGTTAATCTGGCAGCCTAATAGCTGTGTTGGTAGTTAGCCGAGGGTCTCGGCGGGTTCTAATGCCGCAAATGGCAAATATTCGTATGGTGGCATGGTCGTATGGTGTGAACACAATACATGACAACACCACAACCCATCTGGGTTCAAGGCGAATCCAGTGTAGATTTGTTGAGACAAGTTTTAATGTTATTTTGCACCTATTTCTATTTCTATTTCAAGTGACGTCATCTGTCCTGACCAGGCTTTATAAGCCAATTCCGGTAAATGACAAAACCGACAGTTGACATTAAACACACCAGAACCTTTTTCCTTTGATACATAGACAAAAGGAAGCCAAGAATAGACGTATCTTTTTGAGAAAAGTAATAGTGAAACTAAATTCAGCTGTGGCTCAGCGAAGCGGCACCGGATTAGGTTTGAGAAGGGTTGGTGGAAATAAACCCTTCCTCCGATACACGCGGGTCCGGTGCGACGACGTGACGTTTTTATTTGATACCTCTCTTTCTTAAGCTTTTGTTATTTTTGCATTCATAATTCTCGATGCGAAACGCAGAAATTCGGATTTTTTGCCACGCACCAAGTTTTATGATGATGTTGGATTTCTAGTCGATATAAACTATGGCGACAGAATACTTTGAAGTGCGTAAAGTGGACACGTTAAATACTACGGTAGATAGTATAATAATGTCTATGCTAAATACTAATGCACTCTCTCGTCTTTACCCTATGTCTGATGGAATGGGAGACCGATGCGAGCAAAATAGCTGCTGTCTTTACCTGTAAAACAAAACTCCATGTATTTTTGATACAATATTAAACGCAGTTCTTTATCAATTCCACGTGAACGGGAGTAGCAGGAAAGTAGGTAGGTACTTATAAAGCTCCACCAGGTACGACGCAACAGGATCCAATTACAGGTTTCTTCCCTTGAACTGTATACCTAAGTTTTTCAAGGGTTAAGAAAATTAAATGTCTTGGGGTCTTCGCTTGGGGTTAACAAAGTTGAACACCGCCGAATCAAGTCAGACTTTAGATGGGTGAATGTTTTCAAAACCTACTTTTCGTGTGTGTTTTTCAGGATAGTAATTTGAAAAAGGCGTACCTATTGTTGGAGCAGGTTAGAGGCCTATTTATACAATGACAACAAGTTAATAACCAAGTTTGCCTGCACCAATCCAGTTCAATTACGTGAGATGGAACATGCTCAGTTTCATCTCACGTAATTTTTAGGGTTCCGTACCCAAAGGGTGAAAACGGGACCCTATTACTAAGCCTACGTTGTCCGTCTGTCCGTCCGTCCGTCCGTCTGTCCGTCCGTCCGTCTGTCCTACCTATTTAGGGCTGTAACTTTTGAACCGTAATAGCTAGATAGTTGAAATTTTCTCAGATTATGCGTTATTACGGCGGATTTGTTAACAAATAATAAAAATATCAAAAAGTTAAAAATTAAGGGGGGTTCTCAACAAGAAACTAGTTTTTATCAACGTTTTTTCTTCACGCTCTATAGTAAAAACGGTAATACATACAAGGGTCAAACTTAGTGTGATTATAGCGCAAGCTCTACAAAATAGCAACAAATACTAAAAACTGGTCAAGTATGAGTCGGTCTTGCGCTGGTCTGGCGCTTGGTCCCGGACAAAAAAAGTTTTTTTTTCTAAGTTAATAATGTTGTGTTCTGTGGTTGTGTGGTACAAAACACTCGGTGCGCGATGCGCGAGTAGCCCGACTCGCACTTGACCGCTTTTATTTAATAATAGACCTTTTCCCAGCAGTGATACATATTAAGTCATTGCAGAAAAGTTTACAAAAAAAATGGAATGTATAAATTTTTTAAATAACTGGAATTGAAGGGGGCGAAAGGTTTGCCAAAACTAACTTCACACGTCATTCCATCCTGAAACATAAAAGTTGAATTTCAACATTAATTGTAAGTAAAGGCTTTTTGCGTGAAAGCGTCAAGTATATTTACATCAGGTGGTGAACTCAAACAGCAACTAAATACTTTGCTTCCTCGCTAAGTACTCGTTGTACCTACTACTAAGTGTTCTCGTATCGAAGTCTCATTGTTTTTAACAATTAATTAAAAAAAAAATGTTCTTCCGAAGTTTCTGCTGAATGATTTTGAAGTACCATAGAAATAGATAATAGAATTAAAAGAATGACCACAAATGATTAGAGATTCAAGCAAGTTCCTCGTTCCTCGGCAAAAAATTTAATAAAATAAATGTTCCACTTCAAACTTTACTAGCTACAAACCTACCTATAGGGTCCTTCTTAATGCTGACACTTTTTTAAGGGGATGATTAGACCGTCTAACTGAACAACTTTCTCTATGGCACTAACATAAAAATCGCAAAAAAAAAACAGCTCTTCCATACAAAACTGCAAACCTACTCGAGCCAAATGTATGGGAAAGCAGATTTTTTTTTTTGCGATTTCAATGTTGGGCCAATAGAGAAAGTTGTTCAGTTTGATGGTCTGATCATACCCTTAAAAAAGTGTCAGCATATTAAGAAGGACCCTGTAACTGAGGCCTGAGGCTTACTTGGGATCATTACAATGTATGTGCCTGTGAGCGTTATTTATTTTATTTTATTTTATAACTGTATATATCACAGACGATGTATTTAATATTCGTAATTTCGTATCTAGATTAGAAAATTTTTCTAAAGACCAAAACAAATACACCAAGTTCGTTCGCGGCTTACACGGCCTGCGGAGGTTGTAGATATTCTCACAGACGACAGTCATAATAACGGTATCATCGTAGGGGTAATAATAATGAGCAAGAAGAGTTCCAAGTGTCAGTGTTTGAACTGCAACTCAAATAATGGCTCGCTCATTTCGCTATTAGACTTTCAGATTGGTTTTCCGCCCCTGGCCACGCCTCGCTCCTGTTACAACACGGTTCAACTTACTCAAGCATAATATTGCTCGGTATTCTATGAGAAAATTTAGTATTCAACCTTAGAGTTGCAGAGCGAGAAACCCTTCTTGAGGGTAGGCATGGTGATGATGGAAGATGGTTGCGGAGCAGCGGGGTCTTTTAATCGCAGGGTCTGGATCTGGATTCGAATCTATACATATAAGGTCCTTCTTAATATGCTGACACTTTTTTAAGGGGATGATCAGACCGTCAAACTGAACAACTTCCTCTATGGGACCAACATCGAAATCGCGAAAAAAAAATCATCACTTCCATACAAAACTGCAAATATCGGAGCCAAACATATAAATAAATAAATAAATAAATAAATATCTTGGACAATGTCACACAAATTATCTAGTCACATTTAAAGTACCAGAATCTAGCCTGGACTTGTATTATGATGACTAGACAACGATATACAATACATATATAAATACAAACATCCATGACTCGGGTACAAATATTCATATTCATCATACAAATATTTGTCCCTTACGGGATTCGAACCCGCGACCCTCGGCACAGCAGGCAGGTTCACTACTGACTGTGCTACCGGGCCGTCAAGGGCCGTCATATGGGACAACTGTTTTTTTTTCGCGATTTCGATGTTGATTCCGTAGAGAAAGTTGTTCAGTTTCATAGTCTGGTCATCGCCTTAAAAAAGTGTGAGCATATTAAGAAGGACCCTGTATACATGCAACATGTTATGCCATGACCAGTGAGTTTTTCTAATAACAGGTACATACCGGTACCCTGGATATTCAGCTATCATTTTATAATACTGTTGATTAGGAAATCTCTTTACCGTGACATGCCATATCGACTCGATAGAAGAACTACTTAGGTACACGCACTTATAGGAGGAAAATTTCTAATAGTAGTAGGTATAAAATTATGTGGGCGGGGCACATTGCTCGCAGAACCGATGGCCGGTGGGGCCGAAAAGTTCTCGAGTGGCGACCGCGTACCGGAAAGCGCAGCGTGGGTAGGCCCTTCACACGGTGGACCGACGACCTGGCAAAGGCGGCGGGAAAACGTTGGATGAGGGCAGCGCGGGACCGGTCGTTGTGGCGATCCTTGGGGGAGGCCTATGTCCAGCAGTGGACGTCCGTCGGCTGAGATGATGATGATGATGATAAAATTATGTAACATCTATTTATTTTAGCAGACTTTACTAGAAAATTGCAGACTCTACTAGAAATATTGTAGTTATAAATATAATTCTGATAGATTTTACTAAAATAATATTAAATTTGTAATAAAAAAAATCTTGTAAAATCTGCTAAAATAAATAGTTCTCCGACGAACATCGTGAGGAAACCTGCATACGCTGAAGAAGAAATTCTGATGCGTCTGTGAAATCTACCAATCCACGAGGCTGATAATGATAAAATTACGTTGTTACCGCGGACAGTCTAAGGTGCTGTTTATACAACGTGTTAATGAATTAGCGCAAAACCTCATACACCCCAACTGATTTGTAACAAAATAATTAGATTGAAACAATAATTTCATTATTTTGATAATTAAAATTTAAAGTTATTAGCATTTTAAGTTTTGAGGCAAAAATGAATTGTTATCTTTTCAGCAATGAATAAAAGCGCTAACGTACTCATGGATACATTTTAATAATCTTGTTTTGGCAGTAAGTAGGGTGAGTGTGTCCGTGGGGTGGGTTGACATCGGGTTCAGTGAATTTAAAATTTTACGAAAAAATTATTTAATATTTTGAAAAAAATTACCAATGTTGAAACCATGATAATTCGATTCTGCTCTCGATTCTAAACAAACTACTTTCTAGTTATGCGTTAATTCATTAACACGTTGTATATAGAAGAGATGCGTGGCGGTAGCGGATGGTCAAAGTAACATAATATTCAACCTTATAGTATGCAGCATAGCATCGTTTTTGTCGTAAAGGAAAATCGCGCCAGGCAACGTCGCCTGGAGGCGCGGGCGTAATTCTCCAAACGACGCTATGCTGCGTACTATAAGGTTTACATTGCAGCACCCCGCCCGAGTCACGTCCGCGCCACGTCTCTTCTGTTTAAACACAGCACCTTAAATGTGAAGGCTTCCAGATATAATGACGTTTCAAGTAGTGGTGGGTGGCTTGCCTTCGCCCACTACAACACCGAGGTGTTCCCGCTCAGAAAGTATCCTGGGACAATTTTAAGGACCTTTTCGATCTAACGCCCGGGAGGCTTCCGAATGATTGAGAAGCTTGGACTTGATATTATAATGACCTTCCGAAAGCCATTCAAACAAATAAACTAAAACACAAACCTGTATGCATTTGCACTTTAACACCAATTTTAAATGTAAAGTTACCGCAATATATTTCTTAATAGCATGTTATAAAGTACAACTTTACATCAATAACCTGCGGTCGATATAGCTTTTAAACTCCTGTGGGAAATCAAAGCTTACTCGAGCAGCAGCGTGAGAATACTACCACTTGTTCTAGACACTATACCTACCACTCCTGTAATCAAGTCTTATCTTACGACACCTATCAAGTACCTAGTCATATCATGCTAGTCCTTCTCCATGATTACTTTAACTAAATCCGCTGGCTCATTGACCAAAAACTGGATCTTGGCATCAAAACGCGAGTCAAATCGTTACTTCCCGAGGATCGTGGCTCGTGGATCGTGAACGCCTTCGTGGCTTTTTAAGAAACTGCAGAATTTTAAAAGGTATTTATTGCTCAAAGGCAATAGTTTTTTTTTATTAATGACCAAATAAAGATTAGCTCAAAGGTACAGAATAGGTAAATAGTAGGGATGCAACGATTCGGCCATTACGATTACGATTACGATTACGATATTAATCGTTATTTATTACGATAACCGATGCATTACGATTAATTAAACAAATTTTGTTGAGATTATTCTCAGAATGAGTTCTCATAGTGTTTCTTTACATTCCAATGAAGGATAAAATCATTAAGAAAAACTTTTAAAAATTCCAAGATTTTGTAACTTTTTCTACTAATTTGAGATCGAAGTCAAAGGTTCACTTGGTCAGAATTCTGATTTTTCATTGAGTTGAGGCCAATTTGCTTTGAAAAACACAATATGGAACATGATTCTGCATAACCTCGTTAATCAAGCGATATGTCGTCAGATTTACGTGGGAGATTAATGTTTTAAAATGTGGTTGAGATATCGCGAGAACGAGAATGTATGTAATACTTCAAACCGAAAATAAAATCATAGACCTATGAAAAATAAAAATAAAATAATAAAATGAGAGTCAAATCTGACCAAAAAAAGTCAGATTTAGCCACGATTTAGTTCGAAATGAGCTAAAATGGCTTCGAGAGAACAGATTTTTCTAAAGTCGCTTTACGGCTCTTGAATCTAGTATTCAGGTCTGGTATTTGTCAACAAGTGCAATCCGATTGACGTTTTCAATTCGATTTAATAATCGTACGATTCTTACTACGGTGCATTGCATCGTTATTAATCGTGATTATTACGATTACAGATGCAAAACGATGCACCACTTCGTAATCGAAAACATGTTTATAATAATGACAATGTAATTAGCACTCTGGTGCGAAGAATATACATTGGTGGATACAGTTCTGAGAGGGTGCATAGCAAGCTGGCTCGAGGCTCAAGTAGATCAGCGCAGCGTCCACTACCTCGCTCCAGAGCGCTACCTGCGACCCACTGGACGGCTGGTCCATGATAAAGTGTATTGTCGATAAAATAATCGTCATCTTTACTTCGAGATCTGCGACTAGTTACAAGCTTCATCGGAAAACTACGTTATTACTTATGAATTTCAAATACGAACTTCTCTCTAACTAATTTTCGTGATATCAAAGTTACAAGAAGTTCCAGCTAAACCAATAGTAAGGGATTCAGAATATAGTTTGCAGTGTAAATATTGTACTTGTGTGAAAATACGGATTTAGGTATTGAATGCGACCCCCAGTTTGCCGAGGCAACTAAATTGTGTTATTATGGTTCACTAATGGTTGGGTTAAATTAAATTGATTTGAATATTGGATCATCCATCGCACATGTATCGCTCGAAAAGATACTGAACCATGATAATAGCAAATATAAATGTATGACGACGTTGTTGGAAAAATACGTAATCCGTCATTGATATTCATGTCATTATGTAGAATTCCTACCTAACTGTGGTGTTACTACTTAGGTAACGGAAAAGCATGACCTAAGTACTATAAATAATAGTCCGATCACCGGAGGGGTTTGACCCTAACAGTAAATCGTCTCTCGCTGAAACTTTGTAGTGTGATAAAGTGAAGTATAAAGATAACGGTTGACAAGTATCTAGGTTTTTTTTATTTGGAAGTTAGGTATTTATACCTAAACATAAAAATCACTTATAGCTCTCGGCGGAAAAAGTTTCTCTCCAAAATTCCTTTGGTATATGTTAGTATAAACTAATTACCATAGAGGTGATTGGTATCTAGGAATTTATCGATTTCACGAAGGGAGAAACCTAAAAATACCGTTTTTAATCCATAACTACTGCAGGAATAATAGTCTCACAATTGTTGTCTTTTTGTGTGTATTAATTTCATTACATGTATCGTCTTGCACAAGAAGCTAGAATATTTTCGTTTCAATTATAGTTTTATGATTTTTGGGCAATAACTTACTTCGGAAAAGTATTCTCTTCCTCTTTATCCATTTACAAGTTACAATACACTTTAATACAACAGGATTACTAAGAATCTATTAAAATTTCGCCTTCATTAGTATATTAACAGTTTTTCAATAATATTCTTCCCGCGCTAGGCCCCGATCTACGAGCGCGGGGTGCGGAAGGGTTGAGGGGAGTGGGCGGCGGCGGGCACCGCATCATCGCACGTGCTCACTGCTCAGTGCTACCCGCGCCGCGCCGCTGATTTATAATAGTACCTACTGTAGCCCCGGGACTATTTTAATTACAAAAAAGATTACCGATTGCCGTTTTGATATTGTTGTAGGGTACGAAATTACTAATATAAAAACCCTATTCCTGCGAAATTAGTAATATAAAAAAAACTTTTTGTATACTGTCATGTTCTTTGCCTTAGTTCAATACTGTAATAGTAAGACTGTCTAAAGTTGTCATACAAAGCTATGGGACTAGATGAAAACGTCTATTTTGATAGGTCTTATAGCTTTGTATGGCAACTTTAGACAGTCTTACTATTACGTATGGGTAGGTGTTGATATTGAACTAATAATTACTATAATTTACAGTGCATAATCACTTAATCACTGAGATAGAGACTCTTTACTAAAAAGTGCCATATTTAACCTCAAATTTTACGTAATTATTTTTGAAAATCCACTTTTTTGTCTGTAAGTTCTTAACATTTTTAGCCATTCTATTCTTTAGTCACTAGTCTAAAAATAGTTTCTGCGAAAGATTTGTGTACCTGCATCTGTAGTTTAGCTTTTATTGATTATTCTCTGTTCTCCTGTTTTTTGATCATAACTTCGGACATAAGTGTAAGAAATAGCTGAAAATCAGAATTTACATGTTTCAATTTATGCTCTATTTTAAAAGACGATAAAAATTTTTGGTGTAAAAAAAAAACAGAATAATCGGTCAGGGTTGCCTCTTGCCTCTCATTTTATTCAAAATTATTCGATTTTTTTTCTTTTTTAACCGACTTCAAAAAAGGAGGAGGTTTCTCAATTCGACCGTATATATTTTTTTTTTAATGTGTGTTCGCGGATAACTTCGTCGTTTATGAACCGATTTCGATGATTCTTTTTTTGTTGGAAAGGAGATATCCCAAGTGAGGTCCCATGATAAGGAAACCAGGATCTGATGATGGATTCCAGAGATATCGAGGGGAACCTTCAAAAATCGTAGTGCCGACTAGTGCCTTTGTTAATTTAAAGCACTACTATTAAATCGAACTAATGAATTTGCCACTGAAAATTGTGAAATAAACAAAATTTTAACAAAAAAATTAAAACCGCCTTCAAAAAACTAAAAAGTTAAAAAATAATATTGCAGCCGATGACTTTCCCGTTCGCATCATAAGAACATTAATTTGTTTTATAGAAGTCGGTGTCAAGCCAAGCCAAAAAATGCAAGCACTGTCGCGAATCGTACCGGCTTGACAGCGACTTCAATAAAACAAATTAATGTTCTTATGATGCGAACGGGAAAGTCATCGGCTGCAATATTATTTTTTAACTTTTTAGTTTTTTGAAGGCGGTTTTAATTTTTTTGTTAAAATTTTGTTTTTTCAGTTTCTTTTAGTTCACTATACTATTACGTACATTCATTCAGCCTCTCGGCCGAATTCATATTTTAGCTTCATTTTTACGTAAATAATTTTCGAAAACCAACTTTTTTATTTATAGTTTTTAAATTTTTCCATCAATTTTATCGTGTTGCTGGGTACACAAAAATAGGCTCAGAGTCAAAATTTCTCTCACAGACCGTCACAGTTTTGGTTCTAGGTATAAGGGTTTTTATTTTCCACTTTTCAAATTCAAATTGTTTTATTCTCGCTGAACAACTTTGTAGGTTATCTATATGACCATAGATCCTTTAAATTTCAGAACGGTTGAGCATACTGAAAAAATATTCTAAATTATTCTTGTATTTTTATTCACTTTTATTATCATTTTAACGATCTAGTCTGTCTTGGCATCAACCATAGCTTCATATCTCTTAGTTTAACAACTCACAAATTTTACTGAGCATCGAGAGTGCATAAGTTTATCCTACCACTATCCATCATCTACATTCATCATCAGATAAGCTCTTGGCCACCCTAATATTACATTGTCATTAGGTTTATCTTTGTGTACCACATTGCAGTCAATTCTGATAACGGGAACTGGTTTTTAATCTTGCATGTAGCTAACATGCAACACGATTTGTACAAAACATTCTAACTAGTAACTCTTCAAGCGAAGCACAAAAATAAATGTGGTCAAAGTATATAATAAATTGCCATACGAAATGAAGACTCTTCCGAATGAGAAGTTTCTCAAGGACCTAAAACCTTTTTAGTATCTAAATTTCCCTAATGACCTAAACGAGCATTTAGATGATTTTAGAGTAAAAAAATTGTGGCCTGCAAGGAGACAGTTTTCAAATCTCGCTTAAATGTGTTTGACTAATAAATTCAATGTATATTATAAAATGACATTTTTCTATTTTTATAATGTACCTAATGAAATCCATTTAATTATTATTCTTTCTTTCTTCGTGTGTTTTAATGTATAAATTTCAATAGAAATTGTATTAATTATTTTGTACTTGGTAAATTCCTATAATGTAAAGTATGTATTATCAATATCACTATTGTAAAATTGCCACACCCAAAATGGGTAAAATTACATTGAGACTGTATTATCACTGACATCTACCTATTGTAAACATGTATTTTGTCGCAATAAATATAAATGAAATGAACTAACATAATATAAACTTACTAATAACTAACAAGACGTTAAATGAAAGCTTCTAAAAAAATGCACATGAACTGGAGATGGATTACGGGATATGTTAATATTCCGTGTGCATGTGCATTTTTATGTACATGTGTAACTTGACTTGCTCAGTTCAATTCGGCCGCAATTTCACTTGCGCCGGCACGCCGGCCTCAGTGGTCGGTGCACTGGCGCAATAGCGCTAATAATAATCTACGAATAAGAATGTATAGAAATGTAAATCAAGCTCAAAAAGTAGCACCAAAAAAACTGTACCGTGTTCTAAATTCGTTCTTTAAAAACTGTACCTTGCCACTAAAACTCATACAAAATGGGTAGATAGAGACTACCACTTGCCACACGCTACGATTCTTACCTACTTCCAGGATTTTTTTGCCGCGCCAGCGCACCACCGTCACCACGATGTCTATCGCGCCGGTGCGCCGACCACTGAGGCCGGCGCGCCGGCGCAAGTGAACAGCCCCGGATCTAGGGGGGGGCAAAAGGGGGCCCACGCCCCGGGCGCCAGGTTTAAGGGCGCCAAAATCAAGATGGAAAATTGCAATGACAAAAAAATTGAGAATATTGCAAAAAAATCTCGTTATCGTGCTCGCTTCGCTCGCTCCTGTTTTCAGATCGTATTTCAGTCATCACATTATATTGCAGTGAAATCTCGAGCTCACTTCGCTCCCTCTTGGTTTAAGATTGAATTGCAGTTAACTCTTTATATTGCAGTGAAATCTCGAACTCGCTTCGCTCGCTCTTGGTTTTAGATCTTAGAGCGCTTACAGATGAGGGACACTTTGCGATCGCCGTGTGTCGCGGAGGGTCGCGCGACTCTGCGACCCACCGCGACAGCAAAGTGTCGCTCGTCTGTAAGAGCCCTTAGTGCAGTCATCTCATTATATTGCAGTGAAATCTCGACCTCGCATCGCTCGCTCTTGTTTTTAGATCGTATTTCAGTCATCACATTATATTGCAGTGAAATCTCGAGCTCACTTCGCTCCCTCTTGGTTTAAGATTGAATTGCAGTTAACTCTTTATATTGCAGTGAAATCTCGAACTCGCTTCGCTCGCTCTTGGTTTTAGATCTTAGAGCGCTTACAGATGAGGGACACTTTGCGATCGCCGTGTGTCGCGGAGGGTCGCGCGACTCTGCGACCCAGCGCGACAGCAAAGTGTCGCTCGTCTGTAAGAGCCCTTAGTGCAGTCATCTCATTATATTGCAGTGAAATCTCGACCTCGCATCGCTCGCTCTTGTTTTTAGATCGTATTGCAGTCATCTCATTATATTACAGTGAAATCTCGAGCTCGCTTCGCTCGCTCTTGGTTTAAGATAGTTTTGTATATATCTCATTATATTGCAGTTAAATCTCGAGCTCGCTTTTCTTGCTCTCGGTTTTAGTTCGTATTGCAGTCATCTCATTATATTGCAGAAAACTCGAGCTCGCTTCGCTCGCTCTTGGTTTAAGATCGTATTGTTTTTATCTCATTATATTGACGTTAAATCTCTAGCTCGCTTCGCTCGCTCTCGGTTTTAGATCGTATTATATCTCATTATATTGCAGTGAAATCTTGAGCTCGCTTCGCTCGCTCTTGGTTTTAGATCGTATTCCAGTCAACTCATTATTTTGCAGTGAAATCTCGAGCTCGCTTCGCTCGCTCTTGGTTTTAGATTCTTATACTTCTTAATCATTTACTATTATTTTAGCTTACCTTTGATAGGCAAGCACTTTTCATTTAATTCTGGATAATCTTTGGCGGATTCCTATAATTGGTCTGTTCTATGTTCATTTTTTTGTAACCATTTATTGTAATTTTGACTGTTGGTTTCCCGAATAAAAATTTATTTAAAATTTATTTAATTTATTTAAAATTTATTTAAAATTTATTTAAAATTTATTTAAATTTATTTATTTATTGCAGTCATCTCATTATATTGCATTTTTGCAGTGAAATCTCGAGCTCGCTTCGCTCGCTCTTAATTGAAGATCGTATTGTTCTAGATAAGTTATAGATTTAATTATAACCACTTAACCTGGACCTGGCATCCCTGGGAAAAATTATTGCTACACCCTAGTAGGGGAGGATAATACATACTTTACATAATAGGAATTTCCCAACTAACAAGTTAACCTTATAAAATTGAATCTTTAAGGTCTAAACTCTATTAGTAGTTTTAAAAGAGCATTTATTATGCCAATGTACCTTATGAAGGCACATTACAAGAAGATTTAGCTAATATTACCTTTATTCTTATAATTTGGCTGGTTAAACGCTAATAAATCCGATTAATATGGCTACAATAATGGTTCAACATTTTTTCTTCTTTTAGAAATTAGTTACATTGCTTTTTAGCCGTATAATATTCAATGCCATATAAAGGCTTTTCATAAGGCCAATTATTCTTTTAAAAGTAGTGCACAAGGTCACTACGATGCTTTTGAACTTACAGAAGCATTTTATAAGATATCTATCAAGCAAACTAATAACAGCAACTTAAATGGTCTTTACAAGAATGAAAGCAATCCATAAATTCACTTATATCTAAATATATAAAAGAAGAAACTGACTGAATGACTGACTGACTGACATATCAACGCACAGCCCAAACCGCTGGGTCTAGAGATTTCAAATTTGGCACATAGGTTCCTTATGAGGTCTAGGGGTGCACTAAGAAAGGATTTTTCAAAATTCATCCCCCAAGGGGGAAACGGGGGTCCAAAGTTTGTATGGGGAAACAAGATTAGTTAGACTATTTAATTCGAAACTTCACAGGAGTACTCCTATTAATAAATGAGTAAACACGTGTTTCAGGTTTTTTCAGAATTCAACCCCTGAAAGGGGGAAATGGGGTGACAAAGTCTGAAAATCGAGATGGCTATTGATTGTATGGTTTATCGGCTGATTACGAAAAAAACAATGATTTTGAAATCCAACGTGGCGGACGTGAAATACCATCATCCCCTGTGGGGGTGCGATGGGGTTGAAATGTCTAAATATCATTATGGGTGTCGTTTTTATGGTTTTTTGGGACGTCAATTACGAAAATAGCATCGATTTTGAAATTTAACAAAGTGGACATGAAAATCTGTCTAAATAGATTAAATTTTATATATCTTAATCTAAATATATAAAAGAAGGAAATGACTGACTGACTCACTGACATATCAACGCACAGCCCAAACCGCTGGGTCTAGAGATTCCAAATAGTAGTTTTTACGCGATGCTCGAACAAACACACTGCCGTCCATCGAGTTACGGGTATATTCGGAATCAGCGTAAAGAGATCTACAAGTAAAACTGATCCAATTTTATTATTTTTATTTTTATTGTGTTTTTTGATAAGAAAATTTGTCGCACTTGCAAATTTTCCATAGGTATTCCTAAACATATACAACGTAATAGCCATTATGATACTTTAAATATTTATCCTAGGCATAAGTAACGTACTTGCATAACTTGCATTTCCTAGACATAAGCCACGCAATCGTAACACATGCGAAGGTAATAAACAATATTTTGGGGTTAATTGATATGAAACATTATTTTTTAAGAAAAATAAATATAGCAAAAAGAAAGGTTATAGCCTGTACTACATAGTCAATTAATAAAAAATAATTAATGTCTGTTAGTATTTTAAGAGACGGTCAAAAACGAAAAAAAAACTTTACGCGCCATTTTCTCGAATTTTCCCTCCATGCAAGTGCGTTGTTTATGCTAAGGACGGCAGTACAGATATCTAGTTTTTATAATAGTGTCGAAAACTAGATTTTGCCTGCTACTTCGTCAGCACCGGTTCCCGTTATTGTAGCAAGATAAAAAATATAGGTATATTTTTAGTGTTTTAAGTCAAATTTTATGCTTTAATATACAATAAATTTCATCAAAATCGATTCAGTAGTTTTTACGTGACAGTCATATAAATACTAATTAAAATAGTGAAAATGCCTGTTTTCGTTATAGCATCACCTAAAAACTACTTGACCGATTTTGATAATATTTGTTTTGTTTTAAAAACCAGTTCCCGTTATAAGAATTCACTGCAATGTGGTACACATAGATAATCCTAATGACAATGTAATATTAGGGTGGCCAAGAGCTGATCTGATGATGAATGGAGATGATGGATAGTGGTAGGATAAACTTATGCACTCTCGATGCTCAGTAAAATTTGTGAGTTGTTAAACTAAGAGATATGAAGCTATGGTTGACGCTAAGACAGACAAGATCGTTAAAATGATAATAAAAGTGAATAAAAGTACAAGAATAATTAAGAATATTTTTTCAGTATGCTCAACCGTTCTGAAATTTAAAGGATCTATGGTCATATAGATAACCTACAAAGTTGTACAGCGAGAATAAAACAATTTGAATTTGAAAAGTGGAAAATAAAAACCCTTATACCTAGAACCAAAACTGTGACGGTCTGTGAGAGAAATTTTGACTCTGAGCCTATTTTTGTGTACCCAGCAACACGATAAAATTGATGGAAAAATTTAAAAACTATAAATAAAAAAGTTGGTTATCGAAAATTATTTACGTAAAAATGAAGCTAAAATATGAATTCGGCCGAGAGGCTGAATGAATGTACGTAATAGTGTACGTAGTGAACTAAAAGAAACTGAAAAAAAGAAAAAAAATCGAATAATTTTGAATAAAATGAGAGGCAAGAGGCAACCCTGACCGATTATTCTGTTTTTTTTTACACCAAAAATTTTTATCGTCTTTTAAAATAGAGCATAAATTGAAACATGTAAATTCTGATTTTCAGCTATTTCTTACACTTATGTCCGAAGTTATGATAAAAAAACAGGAGAACAGAGAATAATCAATAAAAGCTAAAGTACAGATGCAGGTACACAAATCTTTCGCAGAAACTATTTTTAGACTAGTGACTAAAGAATAGAATGGCTAAAAATGTTAAGAACTTACAGACAAAAAAGTGGATTTTCAAAAATAATTACGTAAAATTTGAGGTTAAATATGGCACTTTTTAGTAAAGAGTCTCTATCTCAGTGATTAAGTGATTATGCACTGTAAATTATAGTAATTATTAGTTCAATATCAACACCTACCCATACGTAATAGTAAGACTGTCTAAAGTTGCCATACAAAGCTATAAGACCTATCAAAATAGACGTTTTCATCTAGTCCCATAGCTTTGTATGACAACTTTAGACAGTCTTACTATTACAGTATTGAACTAAGGCAAAGAACATGACAGTATACAAAAAGTTTTTTTTATATTACTAATTTCGCAGGAATAGGGTTTTTATATTAGTAATTTCGTACCCTACAACAATATCAAAACGGCAATCGGTAATCTTTTTTGTAATTAAATAGTCCCGGGGCTACAGTAGGTACTATTATAAATCAGCGGCGCGGCGCGGGTAGCACTGAGCAGCAGTGTTGCCGCTTAGGGAAAAAGAAATTCCCCAAACCCTTATTAAAAAGTCGCTAGATTTAAGGAAAAAGATACATCAAAAATCCGCTAGAAGTCGCCAAAAATTTTAATTCTATCTCTTAGATAAAAAAAGAGAAAACATGGTAAAACAAAACGTTTATTTTCTTTATTAGATAATTTAATGAATAATCAATCATTTGCGGTTTCGAATTATTTATTTTGAGCTTTGTCTGAATTTTAGCTTATGTTTGACGAGATATTTTAGAGCATTTTATTTTCTGATAACCGGCACACAAAATAGGCGATTTTCAGTTTTTTCTTTCTAAAATTATAAATCGTAGACAATCGGCAGTTTTACTCTTGTAGTTATTCAAAATGTTAAAAAGTTAATAATTATTTTCGGTAAAAACAGGGCCACGTACGATTTTGGGGTCGATAATATACTGTGCGCTCCCACGTCAAACGGTCATTATAAAGGAATTCCCCCTTAGTCGACTCAAGAGTGCCTTGTATTGGCAATTTACTCCAAAAATCATATTGACTATGAAGGTAATGAAAAGTCGCTAAAAGTCGCTAATTTTATTTTTAGGGTCTAAGTCCTGGTAAAAAGTCGCTGAAGACGTCAAAAATCCGCTAGATCTAGCGACAAAGTCGCTAAAACGGCAACACTGCTGAGCAGTGAGCACGTGCGATGATGCGGTGCCCGCCGCCGCCCACTCCCCTTAACCCTTCCGCACCCCGCGCTCGTAGATCGGGGCCTAGCGCGGGAAGAATATTATTGAAAAACTGTTAATATACTAATGAGGGCGAAATTTTAATAGATTCTTAGTAATCCTGTTGTATTAAAGTGTATTGTAACTTGTAAATGGATAAAGAGGAAGAGAATACTTTTCCGAAGTAAGTTATTGCCCAAAAATCATAAAACTATAATTGAAACGAAAATATTCTAGCTTCTTGTGCAAGACGTTACATGTAATGAAATTAATACACACAAAAAGACAACAATTGTGAGACTATTATTCCTGAAGTAGTTATGGATTAAAAACGGTATTTTTATGTTTCTCCCTTCGTGAAATCGATAAATTCCTAGATACCGATCACCTCTATGGTAATTAGTATATACTAACATATACCAAAGGAATTTTGGAGAGAAACTTTTTCCGCCGAGAACTATAAGTGATTTTTATGTTTAGGTATAAATACCTAACTTCCAAATTTAAAAAAAACCTAGATACTTGTCAACCGTTATTTTTAAACTTCACTTTATCACACTGCAAAGTTTCATCAAGAGATGATTTATTGTTAGGGTGTCCATACAAGAAATCTCCTCGATGATTGAACTATAAGCCCAAAACCTCATATACCCCAACTGATTTCCACAGAATTAATTGCATTGATTGCGTTGAAACAATAATTTCATTACTTTATTAATTTTAAAGTTATTCGCATTTCAAGTTTACATGCAAATAAAGATTTGTTATTATTTCGGCAATGGATGAAAGTGCTAGCTTGCTCATCTGCTCATACATTCATTTGAGGGATCTTGTTTTGTAGAACAAATGGACTATGTATTATTGTATATATAAGCATAAGACTTAGCATAAGAATTTATATTGTTTTTAGTCGTGTTATTTTGTAGAGTTTCTGGCCGCATATTATCTACAACGACAACACGTTCAGATACGGTGGTAGCTTCGGACCACGTCACGGACCAGAAAAAATCTTTTTTTCAGGTCCGTGACGTTTAATAAGTGTTGACTTTGACTTTGACTTTGGTAGGTATTAGGGTGAGTGTGCCCGTGGCGTGCGGTGGATTGTTGAGTTCAGTGAATTAAAATATTGTACAAACAAATTATTTAATATTTTGAAAAAAATCAATCTATGTTGAAATTTTAATAAAACAAACCATTTTCTAGTTTTGCGTTTATTCATTAACATGTTGTATATGTCTCTAAAGTGACTGTGGCGAAAAGGTTTTTTTACCAATCTTAAATTAATCTTAATCCTAGCATAAAAACTTAATATTTTAACGGAAATCTGAGAAGCCACAGGCAAAGATAATTAATTATCTAGATCGTATTTAAACAATTTCCTTGACTTTAATTGGTTAGTATTAAAAATAGTATCTAACTTCGTTTACTATTCTTTAATTTATTTGAATTTAAAGTTTTCAAAAACACTGCCCGTGCGTACCTACTCTGAGTCTGACACAGCTCGTATCTGATAAAAAGTCAATTAAAAGTTGATTAAAAGTCTCATTAATCAGGGGAATAGTAAACAGTGCAATGTGGGTGTGTGAGTTAGAGACTCGCCCAGTACTCGTTCAGGTAACTAAGTTCGTTAAAACTATTCTAAACCCTCGTTCAGCTCTCTGTATGTTTCACCACGTACTGTTACAACTTGCATTAATTTACCATTAGTACCTGACCGATTTAAGCCTAGATTTTAGGTAGTATTTTATATTTATTAGACATACCAATGGTACGCAAGTAAAATCTATTATATATATATAAAAGAAAGTCGGGTTTGTTCGAACACTTATAACTCGAGAACGGCTGGACCAATTTTCATGATTTTTGGTTTGTTGTATTTGTCTCCGTCCAGAATAGCAGAATAACTATTAAAAACATTGGAAAATGGACTAGAAAATTAAATAAAAGTTAAAACATTTTCCCATACAAAATGTTCATGAGTTTCGTAAGTAGTATTATAAAATAATAAATAAATAATAAAAAGGGTTTATTTGCATCCACAAAAAGGAACATCCATCCATCCATCCTTTTGCCTTATCAAAAAGGAACCTCTGACTCACAAACAAGGATAGCCTGGGCTATGTGAGTCAGCGCTCTTCACATTTAGTAAAAAAGAAAAAGTATAAACAAAAATAAGCAAAAGTATAAACAAAACAAAAACTACAAGTACAAGCACTTATAGTGGGTGTGTGGGTGTTTGTGTGTGTATGTGTGTGTGGGAGGGGGAGGGGGAGGGGGGGGGGGGGTGTATATGTGTGTTGGTGGAGTCGTGCGGAAGGGGGGGGGGGGGGGGGGGTATTCTGCTTAGACCTACGATACTACTATTCGTATATTGGTATCGGATGACTACTGGTGATGCCATTGTAGACAGCCACTAAGGGAAGAGTAACAAGAGTATTTGTGCTGGTGATGCAAACATTTAGGAGATTACAGTTAACAAGTTCTCCGTTTCTGCGTAGGTTAAACCCTGTAGCCATCTCCTCAAAGCGTTAAACCCTGTAGCCATCTCCTCAAAGCATGTTAAATCTCTTTGTTCGTAACCTATTCCTACCTGTCAAACATTTGATGTTCGTCCCGTGTCGGTAGACTCCAATCCCCTCAAATTGAAGAACGAATTAAAATAAGGGTTTTGAATCGACAACATATATCCAAAATATACGGATTATCGCGTAATTTAGATTTTAAAAATGCTAAAAATCGACATTTTGTTGGTTGTCAATAAATATTTATGGAAAGGAGATCTCAGAGGAGACTTTATTTAACGATGAGTCTTTAACTTATACGGAAACGGATAGGTAGATAACGTTTTGATCCGGTTACATTTTGAGCTGTCAAACAACAGAGCTGTTCAAGAAGCTTATATACCTACAGATATGGAGATTGCATTAAAATCATTTCATCATTGAATGATTTTCACTTGACCTCCATGTAAAGAGGAAATGAGATGGGAAACATCAGTGACGTCATAAAGGTCATAGATTCTGGCTTCAAAAAAATGATTGTAATGTAATCTCCATCTCTGTAGGTATATAAGCTTCTTGGGGATGTCAAACAACAATTCCCGCTTCCTGAAATGTAAAGACCGTTAGTGAGTTGCATTCCCATTGGTTCCACCCATAGACATTATTATACTACCTACCGTAATAGACCAAGTAAGTGTGTGAATGAGATTCCAATCATAATGAAAAAGCTACGAGTGCGAAAGAGATTATAATATAATAGCCGTAAAACCATTTTGAAACAATCTCGCCTCCGTCGGTATCCTGTCAACAAATTACCTCTCGTTATTTTATTGATTTTCTTTAAATTCATTTTGTGTTTTATAAGACGAATATAAAAAAAACATTATGGTATCATGTTCTGTAATGGAATGCAGTGTAAATTCCACCAAAAACCCAAATAAAGAGACGTTACAAAGGTAAATAGGATTAGTACAGTACTACTTTCACAACACCTTTTCTCATATATTTTATTCTTAAAATTATTTCGTAATACATTCATTATATGCAGTAAACGTCCTATTTTCTAAATAATATATCATTTCAAATAATTATGTGTAAGATAAAAAAATATTGTGTACGTGAAAAAGAAACCGTTTCGCATAGAGATTGTCCAAAATCTAATCGATATGTCGATAGTTTTGAAATTTATTTTTCTAATCTACCACCTAGCTCCCTCCGTTCATGTCACGTGAGATTTTCTGTTATTTTTTTTAACTTATTGAAATGCGGATTTAGCCTGGCCAAATATTGCCAGAAAATCTCTGTGAGAAAAATTCTTACACGCCGATTTTGACGGAATGGTTTTACTAATTGCGACATTATAACATTACTATTTAGCATGTCCATAACCCATGATACATACTGACAGATTGACAGATTTATCAAAAATCATTATTCCTCTCTTTCGACACATTAAAATGTATAATAATTTAGCGATATTTTGTTACATTGCACAGTGTAATATCGGACCCTAAAATCGAACGTGGCCCATTTTTTGCCAGAAATAGATAGTTAATAAATACAATTTGAACACAATAGTGAAACTCCCGATTCCATATTGGTATTCGAATTTAATAAAAGCGAACTAAAGTCCTTTAAGAAATATTACTGATTTCCAGATATTTTCTGAGGAGTTAAAAGTGACAACTCTAACCCAAACTTTAAATCTATAATATTATATTAGAGAGTCCATGGAATTGGTTGATAGTTTTTTTACCCGATATGGTTGACTTCAGTGAAAAAAATAAAGAAGAAAAATATTAAATAATTAATATTTTAATTTCTACCTGCACGAGTCTCAAACTATTCTTAAAACACGTGTAAATTAAAGGTCTTTCGACATGTATATGCAGCAAAGCAGTAACAGGTTTAGATATTTAATTTTTTTTTATTTTCTGATATCCGGCATAAAAAGTAGGCGATTTTCAGATTTTTTTTGTCTCTCAAACTATAAATCGCAGACAATCGGGAGTTTCAATCTTGTATTCAAAATGTTATTAACTATACAGGGTGTACAATAAAATGGGACAGCTACTCAAAGGGGTGCTTCAGACCATCAAACTGAACAACTGTCCTCTTCTAAATTGTTATGTTGTAATTTCTACTGCTTCTAGATTTAATCATGATTGTAATACCATGTGATTTTTGAATGTTGTGTATACCTTTAATTGGCCTATGTATTAGCGACTAGATTTATATGGAAATGTTGTTTGTAATGCGAAATACTTTAAGCTGTTGGTGTACCTATTAAATAAATAAATAAATAAACAACTTTCTCTATGGGACCAATATCGAAATCGCGAAAAAAAAATCCGCTCTCCCATACAAAACTGCAAACATAACTCGACTGAAATATATGGGACAGCTGATTTTTTTTTCGCGATTTCTATATTGGTCCCATAGAGAAAGTTGTTCAGTTTGATGGTCTGAAGCACCCCTTTAAGTAGCTGTCCCATTTTATTGTACACCCTGTATTTCTGGCAAAAAATGGACCACGTCTGATTTTAGGGTCCGATATTACACTGCGCACTTATGCACTGTGCGACCGGGCCAAAGTAATGCTTAATATTATTGACTGGGTAACTTCGTAACTTCCAGATTTCCTGCAAATGCAATAACGATACAAAAAATGGGTACGAATGTCAAATAGAATACGCTAGGAGCATAAAACATTTATGGTATGCAGTCGACATATCAAAGAAAACTGTTTCGTGCCACGAAATCACCGATCGGCGTCTTTAATAGAAAGGATCTATACCTACTGAATTTGTCCCGGTGTTATATGTGGGTTCCAAACATAAAGGGTTCAGTAGTGGGGTATAGAGTTAAGACTAGATTCGGAATTTAGAATAGTCAATTGATAATATTGATTAATAAATTTTTCAAAAACTGGCATAGTTTTTTTTTTATCTGACATTTGTAGTTGAAACTCTGAAAAAGCTTGTTTTGAGAAAAAGCATTTTTAAAGTTCGGTAAAAAACACTTCTACTTATTTGTTACATAGATTTTGATTTATTAATGTAGATTAAGATATTCTGCATGAAATCAACATATAATTATATGTGAAACTTTATAAAATAAAAAGTTACGATCTAAACAAAGAATTGATACAAAGTTTAGTAAAAAGGTCCACTTGTCGTTGTTTAGTACAAAGTGAGTAAATACAATCACATAATGTAATAAATAAAAAAGCAGTGTAAAAAAGTAGTGTAAAGTTAAGTAAATTATATTCGTACTCTATTTAAGAACTAATAAAATAACAGACGAGATCTTTTTGATTATAATTTGAACAGAACACTGAATCTTTAAAAATTACATAAAAGGTGACGTATTTTCTTGAACTCGTATTTTTAAAAAAAAATCTCCTTTTAGAAGAACTTAAAATAGTTTCCAGTTTTTAGTATTTATATTCACATATTCACCATTGGTTTATCTAGTGAAATCATAAAAAAATCTGTAAAAAGTACTTTTGTTAATTCTTTTTAATCGAAAAAACGGCACACGCACGCACTTTTCGTGGGGCTGGGCTGGGCTGGGCAATCGCGTTTTTCATAGAAAATATTCGTCTGAACCTATGGCCCCTTAAGTTACAGTTTTATAGCAGTGTAGGTAGATAGATTGTAGCCTAGCCGATTTAGACTTCATAATATAAAAATATAATAGTAGTAGTGACTACTATAATTATTGATGTGACATTGACGTAATCGCGATTATCGGTATCAAAATCACATCGACTACTAAGTAGTCGATAATCTGATATCGATGGTTTTGATATCGATAATCGCGAATACGTCAATGTCACATCACTAGAACTCACACTCTTATCAATTTCGCACATATTGACATTTCGGTTTCGGTGATGCGATAATGTAGGAGTTCCTTGGTCTACTCGGAAGTATAATATGTTTATGGTTCCACCACCGATCAACCAGGGGTGCCGGAATGGTTTCCACCACAGAACATACTGTGATCTGATGTTTCCACCCTATAGGAACTTAGTCTTCATTCTTAGGCAAACACAGGGATTCACAAATGTTACAGCAGTGAAAGCTTTATATTATGACGCTTTAGTGAGAAACCATCTAGACTACTCTAGATGGTTTCTCACTAAAGCGTCATAATCGCCGACTTTGGACCTACCTACCTACGGCCTGACGGCCTGACGGCCTTTTGTTCCTGTGGTTGTACCTACGTACAACACAGTCATTTGGTCTCCACACAAAACTAAATAATTATTGTACAATGCAATATGTAACGCATTCAAAATAAATTCACTCGCCACCTCTATTTGCATCCTGGGAGTACCGGCAGAAGTGAAAACTAAGCCCAAAAAGTGCACAACGCCGCTTAAGAAGTTTTCACTTCAAAAATAAAAACATCAAAAATCCGCTCGGCCTGCGGCCTCGCTTGGCAGCCAGACTGACCCCGGAGACCAGGTCCACCAGGCTTCCAGGGGGAACGCTTCGGAGCTTCGCTCCTACGCATAGCTCGGCCTTCGGCCTCGCTTGGCAGGCAGACTGACCCCGGAAACCAGGTCCACCAGGCTTCCAGAGGGGACGCTTCGGAGCTTCGCTCCTACGCGTAGCTCGGCCTTCGGCCTCGCGTTCGCTCGCGATGTTTTTTTTCACTTTAAAAACAAAAACATCGAAACACCGCTCGGCCTGCGGCCTCGCTTGGCAGGCAGACTGACCCCGGAGACCAGGTCCACCAGGCTTCCGGGGGAACGCTTCGGAGCTTCGCTTCTACGCGTAGCTCGGCCTTCGGCCTCGCGCTCGCTCGCGATGTTTTTGTTCACTTTAAAAACAAAAACATCGAAACATCGCTCGGCCTGCGGCCTCGCTTGGCAGGCAGACTGACCCCGGAGACCAGGTCCACCAGGCTTCCAGAGGGGTTGCTTCGGAGCTTCGCTCCTGCGCGTAGCTCGGCCTTCGGCCTCGCGCTCGCTCGCGGTGTTTTTGTTCACTTCAAAAACAAAAACATCGAAACACAGCTCGGCCTGCGGCCTCGCTTGGCAGGCAGACTGACCCCGGAGATCAGGTCCACCAGGCTTCCAGGGGGAACGCTTCGGAGCTTCGCTCCTACGTGTAGCTCGGCCTTCGGCCTCGCGCTCGCTCGCGATGTTTTTGTTCACTTCAAAAACAAAACATCGAAACACCGCTCGGCCTGTGGCCTCGCTTGGCATTCAGACTGACCCCGGAGACCAGGTCCACCAGGCTTCCAGGGGGAACGCTTCGGAGCTTCGCTCCTACGTGTAGCTCGGCCTTCGGCCTCGCGCTCGCTCGCGATGTTTTTGTTCACTTTAAAAACAAAAACACCGAAACACCGCTCGGCCTGCGGCCTCGCTTGGCAGGCAGACTGACCCCGGAGACCAGGTCCACCAGGCTTCCAGGGGGGACGCTTCGGAGCTTCGCTCCTACGCGTAGCTCGGCCTTCGGCCTCGCGAAGCCGAATTACACGGGGGAGGGAAGTTTTGCGACATCCATTGAATATTTTCAGTACTTTCACTGACGGTGTGGTTGATTGTTGGTAGTTGATTTTGATGGTAGTTGGCAACGTTTGTTACAGAGGGCGCATTACAAACAAGATTTTAAGTCTTACGTCATGTGACGTCATCGATCAAGTCAGGTTACGTCATCGATCCGTGACGTCACGGTCCTGACGGGAGTTTAACATTTTTTACCCATACCAAAAAAGTGCACAACGCCGCTAAAGATTTTTAGCTAAGAAAGAACTTTAAAAAAACGGCCAAGTGTGGGAACGTGTAGGGCAGGTGTAGGGAAGGACAAATGGCAGGACAACGTCTGCCGGGTCAGCTAGTAGTTTATAAATAAACGAAGGGGACAATATTCTAACCTATGTACTAATTAAAATTTAAAACCAAAAAGCTTTAATCTCAATTCTCAATAAGTACAAAACATTGAAAACCCTAGCTCCTAATCTTGATGCCTGAAACCTAGGAGCTAGACAATAAAAGGCATGAAGTATCTGCCGCATCTTCTCTACTTCGGAACACCTTCCACCACGGTGGTCAAAAATGAGCTCAGAAAGCTATCCATGTGATATTATTTTGAATAAAACGTTTTGAGTTTTGAAGTGGAGATGGGCAAGAGATGTTGCACATATGGACAATGGATGCTGAGCATTGGACAAGAAGAACAGTGGAGTGGAGAAACAGAAACCACATGGAGTAAAGGCCGTCCACCAGAGAGATGGGTCAATACTATTACGCGACAAGCGGATCACACTAGATGCAGAGAACGAGGGACGGTACGTCATGGAGGAATATGGTGGAGGCCTATATCCTAAGACGGAGTGATCAAGGGCTGTGATGGACGACTGGATGTATGGGTTTAAACCATGCCTGACTTTATTAACATCATTTCCGTTACGGGTATCCCTTTGCGATGGGGAGATCTTTTCCCAACAGTAGTGGGATGAAAGAGGTTAAGAAAAGTCTTGATATTTTGGATCGAATATCAATTTTAATATTTGGGGAAAAATTTTGTTAAAATTATAGCGCAATAGATTTTACTGATATAATAATTTTTTTGTAGAAAAACAAGTTCAATGTTTCCGTGGTCGCACCGGTCGCACCGACAAAGGGTATCTACCAAAAAGTTGGTATTCGATGTACTGCCTCTGAATTAATTAATTGAATTCCGACCAAAGTTCACAGTATCTGTAGGTACTTCTACATTTAGTTATAGATATGAACTGTTTCGGGGAGTTTATTAAAATCGATCACAATCTGAAACTTGTGTAATCTTTGGTTGTTTAATCAACTGAAGCGAGGACAGAAGGTGGTGGGATTGTTTCTATTTTGTTGGGAATCGTTGAATTAATAGATTATTCCTTCAGTACTGTGCATTTATTTAGTTTCCACATGCTTTTTCGTAAATCAAGGAATTAGAATTATTTTTAGGTTATGATTCGTTGTTCAAAAAGATCCTGTCATAATGACGGCGCCAGTGTTGCCAGACCGCGCGAGTGCGGCGGGAAACCGAAGTGCGTTAACAAGCTCCCCGGGTTGGAACGTCCTGTTCCAAGGAAGTGGTCGATGGCAGCAGGCAGAGCCTGTTATATGCTCTCCTTAGTGTTCCGGATGCAGTCTTTACTTCAGCGACGCGAGCGATGCCATCAGCGCCGGGGTAAAGATGAATGATGCGGCCGAGCAGCCAGCGGTTAGGTGGGAGGCGGTCATCTTTCACCACCACCATGTCTCCAAGCTGTAATTTTCCTCCGTCTCCGCGTTTCCATTTTGCTCGCTTTTGCAGTTCTGAAATATACTCTCGATAGTACCTATTCCAAAAATGAGTGGCTAGGGCTCTAGCTCTTTGGTATCGTGGTAATGTGCAAATCTGTGCTTTTTCTTCTGCATCTACCTGCGTTGTAGGCAACATTGATATTGTTCGTCCGATTAGAAAATGGGAAGGTGTAAGTGGAATTAAATCATTAGGATCAGAGGATAGTGGGGTGATGGGTCGTGAATTGAGAATCCCTTCTATTTGTATCAAAACGGTATTTAACTCTTCATACGTCAAATGAGCTGAAGATAAAACTCTTTTTAAGTGAAATTTAATTGACTTTACACACCCTTCGGCCAAGCCGTTAAAATGAGGGCTATAAGCAGGAGAGAATTTGAAATTGATTGCTTGTTCTGCCGCATAAGTACTTATGTCATCACATTTGGATCTAAGAAACTTTGAGAGTTCATTACAAGCCCCGACAAAATTTGTCCCATTGTCAGAATATATGTTAGCAGGCCGACCTCTGCGCGCAATGAAACGACTTAAGGCATCGATTAAAGCTTGGGTGCTTAAATCAGTGACCAGTTCAACATGAACTGCCCTCACAGCCAAGCAGACGAACACACAAATGTACGATTTAATTAACGTGCAACCTCTACCTTTTCTGTTGGCGATAAGTATTGGACCAGCGTAATCTATGGCGGTATTGGTAAATGGATACTCCCATTGAAGGCGTTCTTTAGGCAGGTCTGCCATTATGGGTTGAATAGACTTGCCTGTAAACCTGCAGCAAGTATGACATTCGTGTGTGATTTTTCGAGCTAGGTTACGACCACCTATTATCCAAAATTTATGTCTAATAATGGCTAGCAAAAGTTGAGGTCCTGCATGCATTGATACCCTGTGGTATTGTTTAACCAATAGTTTGGTGATGTGATGCGAATGGTGTAGGAGAATGGGGTGTTTAGTATCGTAATTGTAATTTGTATTTGACAGTCTACCACCAACTCTAAGTATATTTTTATGTGACATGAACGGATTTAAATTGAGTAAAGGAGTTTTATTGGGTAGCTGCTGTTTATTCAGTAAGTTTTTGTACTCAATAGGAAATACCCTTTTTTGTACAAGTTTGGATAGTGTAGTGATAGCCGAATTCAATTCAAACAGTTTTAAATGTTCAATGAATTTTTCGTGTGGATGACGACAATTATGCAAGAAGCGAAGTAATAAATATATGAAAATATTTGAAAATTTATTAGTAAAGTCATTTTCTTCATTACCGAAGTTACATTGAACCTTAGTCTCCGGTAAGTCAGTGGATATGTGAGTCGGTTGTTTAGGCCAGTAGGACTCCGGTTGTGTTAAAAATTGTGGACCTGACCACCACAGATTTGAACTCTTCAACTGAGAAGCAGTACAACCCCTAGATCCAATGTCAGAGGGATTCAAGTTGGTAGGCACATAGCGCCATGCTTCCGCGTCTGTGGTATCAGTGATCTCGTTAATTCTATTAAAAACAAATGATTTCAAACTTGACTTGGGTGTTCTTATCCAGCCCAAAACTACAGTTGAATCGCACCAGAACCTCCAGCTGTTAACTTCAAGTCTTAAAGCCCCTTTCACTTTTGCTGCCAAACGAACAGCCAACAGAGCCCCACAGAGTTCCAATCTAGGTGTAGTCATACCCTTCAGCGGCGCTACCTTACTTTTTGCCATAACTAGATGAACGGCTGCGGTGCCGCCTGCGGATACAGATCGTAAATATACACATGCACTATATGCATGTAAGGACGCGTCACTGAATGTGTGAATTTCAATGACTGTCGGCGTATCACCTAGCACTCGACGTGGAATCGTGATCTCATTTAAGTTCGAAAGAGATTTTAAGAATGTTGTCCATTTCTCATTAATTTCAGGTGGTAAATTTTCATCCCACGAAACTTTAGCAGCCCAGACCTTTTGTAAAATAATTTTGGCTTGTAGGATACAAGGGTTAATAAGTCCTAATGGGTCGAATACTTGACCTACTGTTGACAGTATAGATCGTTTGCTCGGATTGGTTTGAGATGAATTAATATTTACGGAGTATAATAAGTCGTCTGACTTACACGACCATCGGAGTCCTAATGTTTTTGCATGCTCGTCATTTGTTAGCTTGAGCAAGCCATCATCATTGTCACGTCCGTGTATGTCGTCTAGCAGTCGTGGATTATTTGAGCGCCATTTTCTTAGATAGAACTGACCTTGTTTAAGCTGAGTGATTACGCCTTGGCAAATCTGTAAAAGTTGCATTTCTGAATCATGGCCGCTTAAATAATCGTCGACATAAAAATCGTGTAATATTGTTTCGCGTACCAGAAGGTCGGAACATTCATGGCCCAACTGTGTAAGACAACGTGTGGCAAGGTAAGGGGCAGAAGCCGTTCCGTATGTGACTGTGTTTAGTTTATATTGTTCTAATTTTTGAGTAGGATTAAACCGCCAAAGGATTTGTTGCAAAGACCGTTGTTGATCTGCAACCAATACGCAGCGATACATTTTGGCACAGTCTGCAGTGACAACAAATTTGTGCTGTCTAAATCGAATGATAATATCAATCAAGTCATCCTGCACAGTTGGTCCAACCCGTTGTATGTTGTTGAAAGAAAGACCTGATGAGGTTGGTGCAGATGCATCAAATACAACTCTTAGTTGAGTGGTGAGACTGTCCTTGATGATGCCATGATGAGGTAAGAAATATGAGTGGTTGTCTATGTTAGAAGAATTGTTTAAAGACATATGACCTAGATCAATGTATTCCTGTATAAATTCACAATATTTTTCTTTGAAAATGGGATCACGTTTAAATCTGCGCTCTAATGACAAAAATCTATTTAATGCTTGATTATAAGATTCACCTAGTGCATCGGGTGATTGCTGTAAAGGAATTTGTACAACAAAACGACCATCTTCATGGCGTGTTGTAGTTTTTAAAAAATGTTGCTCGCATTCATTTTCCTCTTTTGTCATTTTACGAGGTGATGATACTGATTCCAATTCAAAAAATCTATCAAGCTGATGCTGTAAATGTGTATCGCTCAAGAAATGGCAGTGGACTGTATTGAGGTGTGATGAATGTTGTGTATGCATAACACCAGAAACCAACCATCCTAATTTTGTTTCAGTCAGTATTGGCTTGTTCTTGCCCAGCGGTATACGTTCCTGGCCTAAAACATTCCAGAATATTTCTGCGCTCAATAAAATGTCTATTTCAGATGGCGTGTGAAATGTTGGATCTGCTAATTGTATGTTTGTGGGGATGTTCAAAGGAGAAATCTCAAATCGTGTGGTAGGTAGTAATTGGGTAATTTGTGGTACAACAAAGCAGCTGATGTTTGATGTATATGTTTCAGTGCGTGAAGCAATAGTCAAATTTGAGCATTGAGTTATGTGTAATGACTTGCGATTTAAGCCCTCCACTGAAGTTGATGTTGACTGTACTGTCAACTTCAATGTATTGCAAAGTTTTTCTGTAATGAAACTCGAGGTACTGCCGTTATCAAGTAGGGCGCGTACGGTATGCCTTTTTCCATCTTGACCTATAATATCAACAAGTGCTGTAGACAAGAGAACACAGCTATGATGAGTAGACGATAAAGTGACATCAACATCATTTGATGTGCGGGTCCTCTCAGGTTTAGGAGCTTCAATCGCAAGGGGTTCACCATCACCATTGGCTGCCAATACCACACAGTTATCATCTGGACCTGTGATACTTAACTGCTTGTGAGGCAACGGCTCATCAGTGTGTAATATGGTGTTGTGTAATTTCGAACAGATTTTACACGAACCAAACCTACATGTTTTGGCTTCATGTCCGCGACGTAAACAGTTGATGCAGAGTTTTAATTGGTTTGCTTTGTTTATTTTTGCTTCAATAGGTAGTGATTTAAATTTGGAGCATTGATAGATAGCATGACCTTCCTTACAATAAGGACATGTGTATGATTGTGGCTGTGCATTGGGATTGACAACAAATGTTCGTGGTCGAGCAGTAGCTTGATCGTTGTATCTGCGTCTGTTATGGGTCTGGTCTAACGTCTCTAATAGCTCTGCACGATTTTTTATGAAGTTCAGAAATGTCTCTAATGTCCCTGCAGTTGTGAAAGAGTTAATATATTCCTTCCAGTTTCTACTTGTAATAGCATCTAATTTACCAGCCATCATATGAATTATGAGCAAGTCCCAATTTTGTGTGTCAGTGCCTAGTGATTTAAGCGATCTTAGATTTTTATTAATAGTATCTATTAAATTTCTTAATGCAACTGACGATTCCTTTGTTATATGTTCGACATCAAACAATGCTTGAATGTGATTTTCAATAAGAAGTTTGTTATTTTGATAGCGTTCACACAACAATTGCCATGCAACATCATAGTTTTCCGAAGAAAAGTCTAAGGAAACTATGACATTTGCAGCTTTTTCCTTTAGGGCAGAGCGCAAGTAATGAAATTTTGTTATTTTCGGAATACTATCATTTGAATGAATGAGAGAAACATATGTATCGTGAAACTCAATCCAATTATCATACCGGCCAGAAAAGGTAGGTAAGTTAATAGTAGGTAATTTTATGTCCAAGCTTGGTCTACCTGCTGTGCTGACAGAACCTGATTTGGGAGACTCGTCCTTTGGGCGCGCAGAGTCCAGCCGGCTCACCAACTCTCGAGCTCTGGCAACAGTCTCGAAGTACACTGACTCAAATTCCTCTCGTTCTTTGTATTCTATTTGACACTCAGCATCTGGAATTCCAGACAAGCATTCGATTTGAAACTGCACCGAATCATACTCTTTATAGCATTCTTCAATGTTAGTCACTCGCAGCAAAAGTTCATTTAGTTGTGTGCTGCTAGGCTTGTCGCATGTGCTAAGTATGTTAAGATGATTTCGAAATTGAGTAAGCTTTGACTTGTACGAGGCACGCTTTTTCGTTAATTCTTTTAAGTTTGATTCCATTGTAAGGTTATTTTGATGGATATGTAGTGCAAAATGGAATAAACTCTCAAAATGAAATAGACAAGCAGCAAATGCGACGACTAAACAATACTTAAATTACTTCTTCTTCTTATCGTGTGGGCAAAGCCCTGGTGTCAGAGTTTTTTCAGACCGCCTTTCGGCCTCTGACGTGGTTTTTATGTAACGACTACTACCACTAGAGATAGTAGCCGGGACCAACGGCTTAACGTGCCATCCGAAGCACGGAATCACTTTTCTTTTCAGACAATCAGGTGATTCAGCCTGCAATGTCCTAACCAACTGGGGAAAAACGCACAAAGTGACATATCACTAGGTGTCCCCCGTGGGAATCGAACCCACGACCTCCGTATCGAGACCCAATGCTCTTAACCATTAGACCACGGAGGCAGTCAGTTAAATTACTAAGCGTGCAGAACTGGCAAGCAGCGAGCCAAGTCGCAGGCAGTGCAGGCGAAACAGCTGGTGAGCACAATGAGCAGTACTCGGTGCAATGACCTGACTGGTTAGCTACAGATCATCAGGCCATACGCACATCTGTATCTCTAGAATATGTGTTAAGAGGTGAGGTGAAATAAAAGCAATCTAGCTTTAAACAGAACAATGGTCAATGTTAAAGGTTAGTAGGTAGGTGTTACGAGATATGCTAAGTAATATTTGTTGAGAAAAATTAATTTCTTTTGAAATTAGATTGTTGCGAGTAAAGAAACGTTAACCTATATAGGTAAGTATGTAATGATTGATTTCGGGGTCGTCTTCAAATGAATCTGATTGGTTTAATGCGATTGATTAGATGGGATGTTTTTGAATCGGACTGGTACAAAGGAAATAATGGAACGAACTTACAATGTAATAATGCCTGTGTAGATAGGTATTTCGTAGGTAGGTACGCTTCGCTGTAAGTATGCTGCTGTTATTGTCGGTGGTTCTCGATCATAAAGGCCACGTAGAATCCGACACGACGAATTGCAGATGTTTTCTGGTCACGCTTTTAAAGACTGCGTAGATCCAAGTGACGTTTTCTTGTAGATGAAAAATGTGAATATTCTTGACTGAATTTCCCAAAACTTTGTAGAAGAGGCCTCCCAACAACGTGACTTGCGACCTTTGCTTGAGCTTGCGACCTCTTGCGTCTCTTGCCACGTTGTGATGACGACGAAAATTTTCACGTTGAATCCGGTTCGAATGACCAATTTTGGTGGGATTGTTTCTATTTTGTTGGGAATCGTTGAATTAATAGATTATTCCTTCAGTACTGTGCATTTATTTAGTTTCCACATGCTTTTTCGTAAATCAAGGAATTAGAATTATTTTTAGGTTATGATTCGTTGTTCAAAAAGATCCTGTCATAATGACGGCGCCAGTGTTGCCAGACCGCGCGAGTGCGGCGGGAAACCGAAGTGCGTTAACAGAAGGGATTTAGGGGAAGTAAGATTTGCTTTTGTTATGTTAAAGTAGCTAATGTAGTAATGTTGGTAAAACAATCTAAACAGAACTTCTGTTATCTGGAGCAGCTTCGGCCATTAAAAAACTTAGGTACCTGAAATAAAAACTAAAACTTTTTTTTCGAGTTTTGTTTAGATTCTTTTTCTTAGGTTCGGTCCAACTGGAAAAAGTGTTAAGAACCGCAAGAGATCATGGACTAAGTCCTCCCTTAAAATGGCATCTAGGCCACAGATTAATAATGTACCTACTACGTAACTAATGAGAGGTAGTGTATTGTCTGTGGTATGGTTCCCCATCACGCGGGCCCAATATGGACCTTACGTTAGCATTTCCCTCTGACATAGGGTACAAGATCAAATGATCATAAAAAAATTATGGAGTAGTGTAACATTTTATTTATTTTTCTCGTCTTCTTCTCGATTGGCTTCGATATACTGATTGGTATTTTCAAAAATCACCTACATCTTGTTCTATTTTCGTTCAGTAAATTTTTAATGGTCTGTGGTTATTTCTATATCATTCAGAAATCATAACAGTACTTAGGTACCAAGCTACAATTTTATTAAACATAAGAAATGTACGAATAATTTTAGCTAAGCGCTCTCACAGACGAGCGACACTTTGCGGTCGCCGAGTGTCGCGGAGGGTCGCGCGACCGTAAAATGTATGAGCGCAACGCTCTGCGACCTACCGCGACAGCAAAGTGTCGCTCGTCTGTAAGAGCCCTAACTTTCCTACCACCCCTAATAGCACTGGTTATGATTATGAGTTCAAGGTGTGTTTGTATGTGCACATATCCTAAATTCCTTGCTAAGCTCAGGTTTATCAATTAAGTAAATTTTCATGAGATATCCATACAGTGGTGTTGGTTTAGGCCGAGCTTAATGACCCGGTCATTACTTAATAGTTTGCCCTGTTTAATTTGTCCCTTAAGACACTTTGCACGGGTTTACATCGATTGGAAAAGACTTAACGGTTTAGTGGTCCCAGTTTACATGTGGCTAGTAACGATTAATAGACTCTAAGTTTTATAACAAAGTTAAGCAACAATCGGTGAGGCTATTCGTTGGGTGGATGACAGTTTTAGGTGTATTCTTGAGTGCCTCCGAGCCTATTATCAGCTATGTGCGAAGTCATGCGAAGTGGGTGTTGGGAACTGTCAAGTCGATCGCAGCGCACGCCGTGGCAGAAATTTTTACTACTGACGGCGAAGCTGTGTCAGATTTGCTTGAATCTATGCAAATCCGCACACTAACTTAACACGAAATCTCCAAAACTGTCAAGACTACTAACTTAAAATTTGGCATGGAAGTTTCTATTGGCATCTAATAGATGCTCACTTAAAAAAGGCTTGTCGCATTTTAAACCCCCAAAGGTGTTAAAAGTGACCTTATTCACTTTTTTCACCTTAATCACTTTTTCACCTTTTTTTCCTTTTTCATTTTTTTACCTTATTCACTTTTTCACCTTTTTTCCCTTTTTTAACTTTTCACTTTTTCACTTTTCTACCTTTTTCCTTTTTTCACTTTTTTCACTTTTTTCACTGTTTCACTTTTTTACCTCATTCTTTTTTTCACTTTTTCACTTTTTTCACCTTATTCGCTTTTTTCACTTTTTTCACCTTATTCACTTTTTTCACTTTTTCACTTTTTTCACATTATTCACAAAAGTGATAAGTTAAAAAAGTGAATAAGGTGAAACATGTCGATATTTTCAGAGCTGATTGAGGGCACCTTTATGAACATATTAAACCACATAATATAGTATTCTGTCAAGTCTCATAGTTTTTAAGTTATGATCAAAAGATGGAAGATCAATTAGAGTTTCTGGTTGCATCTTCTCTGAAAAAGTGAATAAGGTGAAAAAAAGTGAAAAAGTAATAAGGTGAAAAAAGTGAAAAAGTGAAAAAAGTGAATAAGGTGAAAAAAGTGAAAAAAGCGAATAAGGTGAAAAAGTGAAAAAGTGAAAAAAAGAATGAGGTAAAAAAGTGAAACAGTGAAAAAAGTGAAAAAAGTGAAAAAAGTGAAAAAAGGAAAAAGGTAGAAAAGTGAAAAAGTGAAAAAGTTAAAAAAGGGAAAAAAGGTGAAAAAGTGAATAAGGTAAAAAAATGAAAAAGGAAAAAAAGGTGAAAAAGTGAGTAAGGTGAAAAAAGTGAATAAGGTGAAACTCACTTTTTTACTTTTCACTTTTTCACCTTTTTCCTTTTTCATTTTTTTTTTCATTCCCTTTTTTCAGCTTATTCACTTTTTCACCTTTTTTCCCTTTTTTAACTTTTTCACTTTTTCACTTTTCTACCTTTTTCCTTTTTTCACTTTTTTCACTTTTTTCACTGTTTCACTTTTTTACCTCATTCTTTTTTTCACTTTTTCACTTTTTCACCTTATTCGCTTTTTTCACTTTTTTCACCTTATTCACTTTTTTCACTTTTTCACTTTTTTCACCTTATTACTTTTTCACTTTTTTTCACCTTATTCACTTTTTCAGAGAAGATGCAACCAGAAACTCTAATTGATCTTCCATCTTTTGATCATAACTTAAAAACTATGAGACTTGACAGAATACTATATTATAGGTGATCAAACGAACTTCCCAAGTGAAGTTCGATCACTATTATGTGAGTCGCTTCATTCGAAGATATAATAATAATTAACCAGGTAGTTTCTTTAACTTGCTAGGCAACGTTGCACGTTTTTCAGAGATAAAATAAAATATTTTTTGATTAAAGAGTACTTTTTGACTTCCTTATGTCCCGCTCCCTAGTGTCCGCCATATTTCTCGTCATTCCTTTTAGAGAAGAGGAAGCAAAACTTATCAAGGGGCTTTTCAGAATTCGTTTCTGATAAATTGAAGGGAAGGGCGGGTGATTGATTATATCTTCGAATGAAGCGACTCACATAATAGTGATCGAACTTCACTTGGGAAGTTCGTTTGATCACCTATTATATTTCGTCGCTTCATTCTTCAGATATAATAATAATTAACCAGGTAGACATTTAGAGTACCAAGTAAGTTTTGCTTTTCAACACGTAGGTAATTTTTAATAAATTAAAGTAGCGTATATTGTTCAATCATATCTTTTTATTTTCTAATAAAAAGGTAATAACAATCAATAACAAAGTTATAACATATAATTTATAATATGACTGTCCTTGACTATATTTCTAGTAATCAGAGGGCTTTTTAAAATTAACAAAACTGTTTCATAACTCCTTGGAAACAATCATCATTGTGTTCAACAAAAATAATTATTGATAACTATAATGCTTTATATAATATTATAAATTTGACGGTAAGCACGGCTCTTGTGAAAACATCTTCGTTTTCGGTCCGCAGTGGTCTGTTATAGAACCTTGCAAAGGTATTCGATCTAGAAGTCCATCCAGCTGTCTTGCGGATGAGGTCTATCGAGACTCCGGCCGCGCTGGCGGCGGAGGTGGAGGCGTGTCGAGTTCTGTGGGCGCTGAACACTGATACGTCCACTCCACTGGCACATAGCACTTGTTTTATCCACCTACTTATAGTTTGACTAGTAGCTGCTCTGTGGGGAGGCTTGTACGTCAAAAGAAGAGGTCCCTGACTCCCAGTTCTCTTACTTTGTGTTACCAAAATATAATCTTTGAGAACTTGGGCAGGGCAAATACTTGGATTTTCTTGGAAAAGAGGCAAATTTAATGAGGGTTGATCTCGACCGGGCGCTGATGTTTTAATTACAGCTGGAATTGAAATTTTAACAGAATTTTCCGCGATATTGATGTTTTCTATTTTAATGAGTGAAAATGTTTGGACCCTGTGTGCGGTACAAAGTGCGAGTAGCATTACAAGTTTCTTGGTGAGTTTCTCAATAGATAACTCTGTATTGGGATACCACGACGATAGATGGTTTAGGACAACTTGTGGGTCCCAAGTATTTGTATATTTTGGCACACTGGGTTTTAGTCTGTACGCGCCCTTAAGCAATCGTTTTACACAGTCGTCGGAACATATATCAGAGCCTAACAAAAGCGACAACGCAGAGCGATGGCTGTTTAAAGTCCCATGTGAACAACCCCTTTCAAATTGTCCTGATAAAAATGTAAGTATTGATGTCTTTGACGTATTTAAAGGGTCAAGATCATTACTTGTACAAAACTCCCACCAGAGCTTAAGGGACACATTATATTGCTTCAATGTGTTCTCGGAGAGAGAGGCCAGAGTTAGCGGCATTGCTTCCGACGGGACACCGCGCCGGGAAAAGGCCGCGCAGACAGCATCGCGGCAGCCAGGGTAAGGCTGGCGTGCAGACGATGAGACCGCCTGAAATGGGATTGCAGTAATGACTTACTGGGGTTGAAGAATAGGATATCGGAAACTAAAACGCTCTGAAGTAGGGGGAACCATGGTTGTGATGGCCAGTATGGAAAGACAAGAATTCCGTTTGCTTCATCGTCAATAATTTTCCTTATACATTTTAAAATCAAGGCAAATGGTGGAAATGCATAGAAAAATTTTGAATTCCAATTGATTGTGAAAGCATCAACAGTAAAGGCGTCTGGTTCTTGGAACCAAGATACAAATATGTCGCATTTGGCATTGGCACGGGATGCGAAAAGATCGATCTCGGGTTGTCCGAAACGTGTTACGATAGTCTGAAAGGCTTGTTCGGATAACTCCCACTCCGTATCGGGATTGGTTTTTCTCGATTCTTTATCAGCACGATTTTCTTTTGTGTTTACATAAGATGCATACAAAATTATGTTACGCATCTCGCACCACTGCCAAATTTGTCGACTTAATTCGTTTAGGTGTGGGAATTGTATTCCCCCCATACGATTGATATAGCTGATGGCAGTGGTATTGTCAACTCTTAACAGAATTACACAATTAGACTCGTGCGATGCAAAACTTTTTAGCCCTAAAAAGACTGCCAATAATTCTAAATAATTGATGTGGTTTTCTTTCTCTGTAACCTTCCATGGACCACCTGCACTTTTATCATCGCATACGGCACCCCATCCTGTACCGGATGCGTCAGTATAAATTTCTAATTTAAATTTGGAGGTTCTCATGAACGATGATGTGGAATAAATGTGATCTCGCCACCAATTCAAATCATTTAAAATAACATCTGGAAGATTTATTTTCGCTTCGTAATTACCGTTATGTTTTTGAAGGGCCAAAAACTTCTGTCTTTCTAAGGTTTTAGTATATGACCAACCATAATTGGTGGCTGGACAGGCAGAGATAAGAACACCAATCAACTGAGCATACTCACGGATTGTACATCGCGGTAATTTCATGAATTTATTTATCAAATGAGTAATTTTGTGTCTTTTATCTAAAGGTAATGATATTGTCAAATTTTTGGAATCAAAATTGAAACCTAAAAATTTACAAATTTGTGACGGTTGTAACACACTCTTTTCGTAGTTGACGATAAATCCTAGGCATTCTAATAACTTAATGGTCTCATTAACGTTATTAAGACAATCTTCGTAATCGTCTCCTATGCAGCAAATGTCATCTAAATATACGACAGACTTAAAGCCTTGACTTCTTAAATGTGTTACGACCTCCTTCATAATCTTTGTGAACACCTTTGGTGCTATGGACAAGCCGTATGGCATTGCCGTAAACTCGTAAGTTTCAATTTCATCCGAATCGTAAGCTTGGAAATTAAATCTGAGGTACTTTCGATCTGCCACGTGAATTGGCGTAAGTAAGTACGCTTCTTTCAAATCTAGAGTAGCCATGAAACCATTGCGAGGAATAAGCTTAGAGGCAGTTCGATAGTCCTCCATTTTAAAATGGGATTTTTCAACAAATTTGTTAAATGACTTTAGATTCAAAATAAAACGACTAGTGCCGTTGGGTTTTGGAGCTAGGAAAATACTAGAAATATACTGGTCCTTCCTAGGTTTACACTTAATTACGGCCCCTAATTCGAGTAATTTATTTATCGCTGCACTCATTTGTTTACTTTCGTCTGGCGACCAATGAGTGCGAGGGACCGTAGATTGTTGTACACGTTTGCATAGTGGTATAGAAAAACCATTTCGAACCCAAGATATAACTGTAGAATTATCTGTTATTTTTAACCAACATTTATGAAAATGTTTTAAGCGACCAGAATGTACCTGATTTACTGCTGATGTGCTTGCGCACGAGGTTTGTTCTGAGCCGGAGGTCTCGACTGCGTCGTGTTGGGGATGTACGGGCGTCGCGTCGCTGGTGCAGGGTTCGTCTTCCGATTGCCTCCCCGCCCCCCCCTGTTCGACGAGTAGCGAGGAGGTCCCGTCCAGTTTCCCTGTGTCGTGACGGGCCGGGCGCTCGGCGCACCTGGAGTGTTAGCCTTTCTTGTGCTGACGCTCTTCTTTATTTGTTGGCCTTGTTTTTCAATCGCCTTACTGGCCTTAATTTTCTCGGATAAGGTATTTCCGAATAGAGTTTCATCCCTCTCCGAGTCTTGAATCATGTGGAGAAAATTTTTGTCGAGACTGGGTGTTATAAGTTTTGTCCTGTCCTTGGTGAAGAAATTGTGTAAATCTGCGAAAATTCGGCATCCATCACTTAAATGCTTAAGTGCTTCGATTTTATTGTCGCTTTTTAGCATGACATCCATGGCTCGATTAACAGCTGTGATGCCGTGGCCAAGCTGTTGTTGCACAGCTACATATTTCTTGTCACGGCCGCGCACTACTTCCGATACGGCAGCCGAGATCTCGAGAGATTCAATTTGGGCGCCTGTAATAACTTACAGTTGCTTGGGATTAAATATTCTTTTAGGAGTTTCTCCTTATTTTCTTTAACGATCCCTTTCTTTAAAAGTGGTAGCCAAAGGTTGGCTAGACTATCATGAATGCTTGCTCCAAATTCAGGACTATCGGAGGTGGATTCTCCTAGTGCTGCGAGGAGAGTTGGATCCAGAGATGATTCTATAGCCGGCGGTACTTCTGAGGTGGGTGGGGCTCCAGCGGTGGGCTGAGCTGCCGGGTTCGTCGCCGTGTTGCACGGGACTGTCGTCGTATCGGTCGACGTGTTTTCCGAGGCCGGTTGAGAATTAGGCTCTGCTTGTGTCTGAGCTTCATTTTCGACATGCGTCTCTAACTGCGAATTCTCAACTTCTGTTGGAATCTGATCTATTTCGCTTACAGGCGCAGTTGAATTTGGATTGTCACCTAAAACAATTATTTTCGTTAGTGTGGGAACGATAAGACAGTGTTTTGGTACCTAGGTACTGATATTATCTCGCAGATAATATCATTGTTGAACTGGTTATAATACTTAGTTATTCATTAGAATTTAAATTAAATAACTGTCATTGTGCATGTGCACGTGTATATCAATTTTTGATTGCACGTACTAGTATGCTTTATTAATTATTAATATTAACTCGCAGTTAATATCGTCATCGCAGTTAACTCGCAGTTAACTCCGATATAACTTGAAATCATGAAAAGTCGTTCGATAGTCATTTATATTATATTATTATGAAAATATACGATTGAATGTAATAAACACTCAAAGGTTCAACCCCATAAACCCCATAAACCATGTGACCTACTTTCGGTCATGGCTAATGAGGGTGATATTTTTAAGAAGTAGGTAGATAGAAAAATCATTTGTCGCTTACCTATTTCAACGTCCGAATCATCCGATAAGATGATCATGCGTCGGCGTCGTTTTCGATTTTCAAATAATTCCAAATCTTGAATTTTCCTTTTGTAACGTTCAATTCTTTCACTACTTGTTAATTTCGACATTATTATGACGGTGTGCTAACGCTGCCATGCACGAAAAAGGAATGACGAGAAATATGGCGGACACTAGGGAGCGGGACATAAGGAAGTCAAAAAGTACTCTTTAATCAAAAAATATTTTATTTTATCTCTGAAAAACGTGCAACGTTGCCTAGCAAGTTAAAGAAACTACCTGGTTAATTATTATTATATCTGAAGAATGAAGCGACGAAATATAATGTGGTTTAATATGTTCATAAAGGTCCTCAATCAGCTCTGAAAATATCGACATGTTTCACCTTATTCACTTTTTTAACTTATCACTTTTGTGAATAATGTGAAAAAAGTGAAAATGTGAAAAAAGTGAATAAGGTGAAAAAAGTGAAAAAAGCGAATAAGGTGAAAAAAGTGAAAAAGTGAAAAAAAGAATGAGGTAAAAAAGTGAAACAGTGAAAAAAGTGAAAAAAGTGAAAAAAGGAAAAAGGTAGAAAAGTGAAAAAGTGAAAAGTTAAAAAAGGGAAAAAAGGTGAAAAAGTGAATAAGGTAAAAAAATGAAAAAGGAAAAAAAGGTGAAAAAGTGATTAAGGTGAAAAAAGTGAATAAGGTGAAACTCACTTTTTTTACTTTTCACTTTTTCACCTTTTACCTTTTTCATTTTTTTTTACATTCCCTTTTTTCAGCTTATTCACTTTTATCACTTTTCACTTTTTCAATTTTTGAAGTGAAGTGATGAGTTTTTCTTATTTACTGGTAGGGTTGACAACTTTTTTGAAACCAAATATAGTATTTCGAGCCTTAGTGCCCGAAAAAAATATAGTAGATCGGGGAAAAATAAGAAAAAATATAGTAGGTTGGTATTTTTCCAATTTTTTTATTTAAATTTTTTCGGGCACTAAGGCTCGAAATACTATATTTGGTTTCAAAAAAGTTGGCAACCCTACCAGTAAATAAGAAAAACTCATCACTTCACTTCAAAAAGTGAACAAGTGAAAAAAGTTTAAAAAAGTTTAAAAAAGTGAAAAAAGTGAAAAAGGGAAGAAGGTGAATAGGGTGAAAAAGTGAATAAGGTGAAAAAAGTGAAAAAAGTGAATAAAGTAAAAAATTGAAACAGTGAAAAAAGTGAAATAAGGAAAAGGTGAAAAAGTTAAAAAGTGAAAAAAGGGGAAAAAGGTGAAAAAGTGAATGAGGTAAAAAAGTGTAAAGGGAAAAAAGGTGAAAAAGTGAGCAAGGTGAAAAAAATGAAAAAGTGAATAAAGTGAAAGTCACTTTTTTCACTTTTTCACCTTTTTCCTTTTTAACTTTTTCACTTTTTTTATCATTCAATTTTTCCACTTTTTCACTTTTTACAGCTTATTCACTTTTTCACTTTTTCACTTTCTTTCACCTTATTCACTTTTCACTAAATTTTTTCACTCTTTCACCTTTTTCCCCGTTCACTTTTTCACTTTTTTTCTCCTTATCTCACTTTTGCACTTCAAAGAAGTGCAAAACCAACCAACCAACCTTATTAACTTTTCACCTTATTCACTTTTTTCACTTTTTCACTTTTTTCACCTTATTCACTTTTTTCACGTTTTCACTTTTTTTCACCTTTTTCATTTTTTCACCTTTTTTTACTTTTTTCACCATATTCACTTTTTCACTTTTTTCACCTTATTCACTTTTTTCACGTTTTCACTTTTTTCACCTTATTACTTTTTCACTTTTTTTCACCCTATTCACTTTTTCAGAGAAGATGCAACCAGAAACTCTAATTGATCTTCCATCTTTTGATCATAACTTAAAAACTATGAGACTTGACAGAATACTATATTATGTGGTTTAATATGTTCATAAAGGTGCCCTCAATCAGCTCTGAAAATATCGACATGTTTCACCTTATTCACTTTTTTAACTTATCACTTTTGTGAATAATGTGAAAAAAGTGAAAAAGTGAAAAAAGTGAATAAGGTGAAAAAAGTGAAAAAAGCGAATAAGGTGAAAAAAGTGAAAAAGTGAAAAAAAGAATGAGGTAAAAAAGTGAAACAGTGAAAAAAGTGAAAAAAGTGAAAACAGTGAAAAAAGTGAAAAAAGTGAAAAAAGGAAAAAGGTAGAAACGGTGAAAAAGTGATTAAGGTGAAAAAAGTGAATAAGGTGAAACTCACTTTTTTTACTATTCACTTTTTCACCTTTTACCTTTTTCATTTTTTTTCATTCCCTTTTTTCAGCTTATTCACTTTTATCACTTTTCACTTTATCAATTTTTGAAGTGAAGTGATGAGTTTTTCTTATTTACTGGTAGGGTTGCCAACTTTTTTGAAACCAAATATAGTATTTCGAGCCTTAGTGCCCGAAAAAAATATAGTAGATCGGGGAAAAATAAGAAAAAATATAGTAGGTTGGTATTTTTCCAAATTTTTTATTTAAATTTTTTCGGGCACTAAGGCTCGAAATACTATATTTGGTTTCAAAAAAGTTGGCAACCCTACCAGTAAATAAGAAAAACTCATCACTTCACTTCAAAAAGTGAACAAGTGAAAAAAGTTTAAAAAAGTGAAAAAAGTGAAAAAGGGAAGAAGGTGAAAAAAGTGAAAAAGTGAAAAAAAGAATGAGGTAAAAAAGTGAAACAGTGAAAAAAGTGAAAAAAGGAAAAAGGTAGAAAAGTGAAAAAGTTAAAAAGTTAAAAAAGGGAAAAAAGGTGAAAAAGTGAATAAGCTGAAAAAAGGGAATGAAAAAAAAATGAAAAAGGAAAAAGGTGAAAAAGTGAAAAGTAAAAAAGTAAGTTTCACCTTATTCACTTTTTTCACCTTACTCACTTTTTCACCTTTTTTTCCTTTTTCATTTTTTTACCTTATTCACTTTTTTCACCTTTTTTCCCTTTTTTAACTTTTTCACTTTTTCACTTTTCTACCTTTTTCCTTTTTTCACTTTTTTCACTTTTTTCACTGTTTCACTTTTTTACCTCATTCTTTTTTTCACTTTTTCACTTTTTTCACCTTATTCGCTTTTTTCACTTTTTTCACCTTATTCACTTTTTTTCACTTTTTCACTTTTTTCACATTATTCACAAAAGTGATAAGTTAAAAAAAGTGAATAAGGTGAAACATGTCGATATTTTCAGAGCTGATTGAGGGCGCCTTTATGAACATATTAAACCACATAATATAGTATTCTGTCAAGTCTCATAGTTTTTAAGTTATGATCAAAAGATGGAAGATCAATTAGAGTTTCTGGTTGCATCTTCTCTGAAAAAGTGAATAGGGTGAAAAAAAGTGAAAAAGTAATAAGGTGAAAAAAGTGAAAACGTGAAAAAAGTGAATTAGGTGAAAAAAGTGAAAAAGTGAATATGGTGAAAAAAGTAAAAAAGGTGAAAAAATGAAAAAGGTGAAAAAAAGTGAAAACGTGAAAAAAGTGAATAAGGTGAAAAGTTAATAAGGTGAAAGAAGTGCAAAAGTGAGATAAGGAGAAAAAAAGTGAAAAAGTGAATGGGGAAAAAGGTGAAATAGTGAAAAAATTTAGTGAAAAGTGAATAAGGTGAAAGAAACTGAAAAAGTGAAAAAAGTGAATAAGCTGTAAAAAGTGAAAAAGTGAAAAAAAAGAATGAGGTAAAAAAGTGAAACAGTGAAAAAGGAAAAAGGTGAAAAAGTGAAAAAAGTGACTTTCACTTTATTCACTTTTTCATTTTTTTCACCTTGCTCACTTTTTCACCTTTTTTCCCTTTACACTTTTTTACCTTATTCACTTTTTCACCTTTTTCCCCTTTTTTCACTTTTTAACTTTTTCACCTTTTCAATATTTCACTTTTTTCACTGTTTCACTTTTTTACTTTATTCACTTTTTTCACCTTATTCACTTTTTCACCTTATTCACCTTCTTCCCTTTTTCACTTTTTTCACTTTTTTTAAACTTTTTTAAACTTTTTTCACTTGTTCACTTTTTGTAACATTTTGAGATTTGCTGAATCGGGAAAACTAAAGGAACTTATCTACGTCGAAGAAATTGTGAGTCGTGACCAGTAAATAGGGTTGCCAACCCTACTATATAATATAGTATCCTACTATACCCTACTACTATAATTCTGAGAAAAAATATATAGTAGGCAAAACTACTATATTTTGATGAGCAAATAATTTATAGAGAATTTAAATATATTGGTACTTAGGTCCAATAAAAATGACCAATAACTTAACATTATTTTAACAATTTTCTTTCTCTTCATCACATTTGTTCCTTAAACAATTTTCTAAAGTCAGATTTATCTATATTTTTAGAAATTATTTTATTTCCTTATCGAATACAGCGACTTCTGCGCTTACAGGATGCATTATTTTCTATAACGAATAGGAAATAGAGAAATGATTGTTTCTTAAAAATAAGAACATGGTATTCAAACCAAAAAGTAGCAAAAAAATATGTTTTTGAAAAAATTTAAATAAAAAATTTGGAAAAATACCAACCTACTATATTTTTTCTTATTTTTCCCCGATCTACTATATTTTTTTCGGGCACTAAGGCTCGAAATACTATATTTGGTTTCAAAAAAGTTGGCAACCCTACCAGTAAAGAAGAACTCATCACTTCACTTCAAAAATTGAAAAAGTGAAAAGTGATAAAAGTGAATAAGCTGAAAAAAGGGAATGAAAAAAAAAATGAAAAAGGAAAAAGGTGAAAAAGTGAAAAGCAAAAAAAGTGAGTTTCACCTTATTCACTTTTTTCACCTTACTCACTTTTTCACCTTTTTTTCCTTTTTAATTTTTTTACCTTATTCACTTTTTCACCTTTTTTCCCTTTTTTAATTTTTTCACTTTTCTACCTTTTTCCTTTTTGAATAAAGTGAAAGTCACTTTTTTCACTTTTTCACCTTTTTAACTTTTTCACTTTTTTTATCATTCTTTTTTTCCACTTTTTCACTTTTTACAGCTTATTCACTTTTTTCACTTTTTCACTTTCTTTCACCTTATTCACTTTTCACTAAATTTTTTCACTATTTCACTTTTTTCTCCATTCACTTTTCCACTTTTTTTCTCCTTATCTCACTTTTGCACTTCTTTCACCTTATTAACTTTTCACCTTATTCACTTTTTTCACGTTTTCACTTTTTTTCACCTTTTTCATTTTTTCACTTTTTTTTACTTTTTTCACCATATTCACTTTTTCACTTTTTTCACCTTATTCACCTTTTTCACGTTTTCACTTTTTTCACCTTATTACTTTTTCACTTTTTATCACCCTATTCACTTTTTCAGAGAAGATGCAACCAGAAACTCTAATTGATCTTCCATCTTTTGATCATAACTTAAAAACTATGAGACTTGACAGAATACTATATTATGTGGTTTAATATGTTCATAAAGGTGCCCTCAATCAGCTCTGAAAATATCGACATGTTTCACCTTATTCACTTTTTTAACTTATCACTTTTGTGAATAATGTGAAAAAAGTGAAAAAGTGAAAAAAGTGAATAAGGTGAAAAAAGTGAAAAAAGTGAATAAGATGAAAAAAGTGAAAAAGTGAAAAAAAGAATGAGGTAAAAAAGTGAAACAGTGAAAAAAGTGAAAAAAGTGAAAAAAGTGAAAAAAGGAAAAAGGTAGAAAAGTGAAAAAGTTAAAAAAGGGAAAAAAGTGAATAAGGTAAAAAAATGAAAAAGGAAAAAAAGGCGAAAAAGTGAGTAAGGTGAAAAAAGTGAATAAGGTGAAACTCACTTTTTTTACTTTTCACTTTTTCACCTTTTTCCTTTTTCATTTTTTTTTTCATTCCCTGTTTTCAGCTTATTCACTTTTTTCACCTTACTCACTTTTTCACCTTTTTTTCCTTTTTAATTTTTTTACCTTATTCACTTTTTCACCTTTTTTCCCTTTTTTAGTTTTTTCACTTTTCTACCTTTTTCCTTTTTGAATAAAGTGAAAGTCACTTTTTTCACTTTTTCACCTTTTTAACTTTTTCACTTTTTTTATCATTCTTTTTTTCCACTTTTTCACTTTTTACAGCTTATTCACTTTTTTCACTTTTTCACTTTCTTTCACCTTATTCACTTTTCACTAAATTTTTTCACTATTTCACCTTTTTCCCCATTCACTTTTCCACTTTTTTTCTCCTTATCTCACTTTTGCACTTCTTTCACCTTATTAACTTTTCACCTTATTCACTTTTTTCACGTTTTCACTTTTTTTCACCTTTTTCATTTTTTCACTTTTTTTTACTTTTTTCACCATATTCACTTTTTCACTTTTTTCACCTTATTCACCTTTTTCACGTTTTCACTTTTTTCACCTTATTACTTTTTCACTTTTTATCACCCTATTCACTTTTTCAGAGAAGATGCAACCAGAAACTCTAATTGATCTTCCATCTTTTGATCATAACTTAAAAACTATGAGACTTGACAGAATACTATATTATGTGGTTTAATATGTTCATAAAGGTGCCCTCAATCAGCTCTGAAAATATCGACATGTTTCACCTTATTCACTTTTTTAACTTATCACTTTTGTGAATAATGTGAAAAAAGTGAAAAAGTGAAAAAAGTGAATAAGGTGAAAAAAGTGAAAAAAGTGAATAAGATGAAAGAAGTGAAAAAGTGAAAAAAAGAATGAAGTAAAAAAGTGAAACAGTGAAAAAAGTGAAAAAAGTGAAAAAAGTGAAAAAAGGAAAAAGGTAGAAAAGTGAAAAAGTTAAAAAAGGGAAAAAAGGTGAAAAAGTGAATAAGGTAAAAAAATGAAAAAGGAAAAAAAGGCGAAAAAGTGAGTAAGGTGAAAAAAGTGAATAAGGTGAAACTCACTTTTTTTACTTTTCACTTTTTCACCTTTTTCCTTTTTCATTTTTTTTTTTCATTCCCTGTTTTCAGCTTATTCACTTTTATCACTTTTCACTTTTATCACTTTTCACTTTTTCAATTTTTGAAGTGAAGTGATGAGTTTTTCTTATTTACTGGTAGGGTTGCCAACTTTTTTGAAACCAAATATAGTATTTCGAGCCTTAGTGCCCGAAAAAAATATAGTAGATCGGGGAAAAATAAGAAAAAATATAGTAGGTTGGTATTTTTCCAAATTTTTTATTTAAATTTTTTCAAAAACATATTTTTTTGCTACTTTTTGGTTTGAATACCATGTTCTTATTTTTAAGAAACAATCATTTCTCTATTTCCTATTCGTTATAGAAAATAATGCATCCTGTAAGCGCAGAAGTCGCTGTATTCGATAAGGAAATAAAATAATTTCTAAAAATATAGATAAATCTGACTTTAGAAAATTGTTTAAGGAACAAATGTGATGAAGAGAAAGAAAATTGTTAAAATAATGTTAAGTTATTGGTCATTTTTATTGGACCTAAGTACCAATATATTTAAATTATCTATAAATTATTTGCTCAACAAAATATAGTAGTTTTGCCTACTATATATATTTTCTCAGAATTATAGTAGTAGGTTATAGTAGTATACTATATTATATAGTAGGGTTGGCAACTCTATTTACTGGGCCTCGATTGCGCTGTTTTATACGGTTTTACCATTCGGACGGAACGTTTATGGCTTTGGTTTAGTTTTGGTTTAGATTTGGTTTAGCTGATGTAAAAATGCTATCGCGCTATTTTTTTCTGAACGGTTAAATAGTCGACGTTACCAAAGCATGACGTGCGTGCACCTCCATACACCTCCATACACCTCTCCATAGCTCCATACAGCTCTCCATACACCTTCATACACCTCTCCATACACCTCTCCATAGCTCCATACACCTCCATACACCTCTCCATACACCTCCATACACCTCTACATACACCTCCAAACACCTCCATACACCTCCATACACCTCCATACACCTCTCCATAGCTCCATACAGCTCTCCATACACCTTCATACACCTCTCCATACACCTCTCCATAGCTCCATACACCTCCATACACCTCTCCATACACCTCCATACACCTCTACATACACCTCCAAACACCTCCATACACCTCCATACACCTTCATACACCTCTCCATACACCTCCATACACCTCTCCATACACCTCCATACACCTCCATACACCTCTCCATCGTTCCATACACCTCTCCATACACCTCCATACACCTCTCCATACACCTCTCCATACACCTCTCCATACACCTCTCCATACACCTCTCCATACACCTCTTCATACAACTCCATACACCTCTCCATACAACTCCATACACCTCTCCATACACCTCTCCATACACCTCTCCATACACCTCTTCATACAACTCCATACACCTCTCCATACACCTCCATACACCTCTCCATAGCTCCATACAGCTCTCCATACACCTTCATACACCTCTCCATACACCTCTCCATAGCTCCATACACCTCCATACACCTCTCCATACACCTCCATACACCTCTACATACACCTCCAAACACCTCCATACACCTCCATACACCTTCATACACCTCTCCATACACCTCTTCATACACCTCTCCATACACCTCTCCATACACCTCTCCATACAACTCCATACACCTCTCCATACAACTCCATACACCTCTCCATACACCTCCATACACCTCTCCATACACCTCTCCATACACCTCTCCATACACCTCTCCATACACCTCTCCATACACCTCTTCATACAACTCCATACACCTCTCCATACAACTCCATACACCTCTCCATACACCTCTCCATACACCTCTCCATACACCTCTTCATACAACTCCATACACCTCTCCATACAACTCCATACACCTCTCCATACAACTCCATACGCCTCTCCATACACCTCCATACACCTCTCCATACACCTCTCCATACACCTCTTCATACAACTCCATACACCTCTCCATACAACTCCATACACCTCTCCATACACCTCTCCATACACCTCTCCATACACCTCTCCATACACCTCTTCATACAACTCCATACACCTCTCCATACAACTCCATACACCTCTCCATACACCTCCATACACCTCTTCATACACCTCTCCATACACCTCTCCATACACTTCTCCATACACCTCTCCATACACCTCCATACACCTCTATACACCTCTCCCGACACCAACTAAATCAAAAACGTTCGTTGGACAGCGGTCGAACGTTACGCCAACGTATCTTCCGAAAAAAAGCTAAATCGTTACCGTTAATATAATTTGCGCGATACGAATTGTGCATAACGTAACGTTTTTGGTTGTGGTTTTGTTTTGGTAGTATCGTTCAAACTTAGGACGATTGAGTCCCTGGTCACGACTCACTATTTCTTCGACGTAGATAAGTTCCTGTAGTTTTCCCGATTCAGCAAATCTCAAAATGTTACAAAAAGTGAACAAGTGAAAAAAGTTTAAAAAAGTTTAAAAAAAGTGAAAAAAGTGAAAAAGCGAAGAAGGTGAATAAGGTGAAAAAGTGAATAAGGTGAAAAAAGTGAAAAAAGTGAATAAGGTAAAAAAGTGAAACAGTGAAAAAAGTGAAATAAGGAAAAGGTGAAAAAGTTGAAAAGTGAAAAAAGGGGAAAAGGGTGAATAAGTGAATAAGGTAAAAAAGTGTAAAGGGAAAAAAGGTGAAAAGTGAGCAAGGTGAAAAAAATGAAAAAGTGAATAAAGTGAAAGTCACTTTTTTCACTTTTTCACCTTTTTCCTTTTTAACTTTATAACTTTTTTTATCATTCACTTTTTCCACTTTTTCACTTTTTACAGCTTATTCACTTTTTTCACTTTTTCACTTTCTTTCACCTTATTCACTTTTCACTAAATTTTTTCACTATTTCACCTTTTTCCCCATTCACTTTTTCACTTTTTTTCTCCTTATCTCACTTTTGCACTTCTTTCACCTTATTAACTTTTCACCTTATTCACTTTTTTCACTTTTTCACTTTTTTCACATTATTCACAAAAGTGATAAGTTAAAAAAGTGAATAAGGTGAAACATGTCGATATTTTCAGAGCTGATTGAGGGCACCTTTATGAACATATTAAACCACATAATATAGTATTCTGTCAAGTCTCATAGTTTTTAAGTTATGATCAAAAGATAGAAGATCAATTAGAGTTTCTGGTTGCATCTTCTCTGAAAAAGTGAATAGGGTGAAAAAAAGTGAAAAAGTAATAAGGTGAAAAAAGTGAAAACGTGAAAAAAGTGAATTAGGTGAAAAAAGTGAAAAAGTGAATATGGTGAAAAAAGTAAAAAAGGTGAAAAAATGAAAAAGGTGAAAAAAAGTGAAAACGTGAAAAAAGTGAATAAGGTGAAAAGTTAATAAGGTGAAAGAAGTGCAAAAGTGAGATAAGGAGAAAAAAAGTGAAAAAGTGAATGGGGAAAAAGGTGAAATAGTGAAAAAATTTAGTGAAAAGTGAATAAGGTGAAAGAAACTGAAAAAGTGAAAAAAGTGAATAAGCTGTAAAAAGTGAAAAAGTGAAAAAAAAGAATGAGGTAAAAAAGTGAAACAGTGAAAAAGGAAAAAGGTGAAAAAGTGAAAAAAGTGACTTTCACTTTATTCAAAAAGGAAAAAGGTAGAAAAGTGAAAAAATTAAAAAAGGGAAAAAAGGTGAAAAAGTGAATAAGGTAAAAAAATTAAAAAGGAAAAAAAGGTGAAAAAGTGAGTAAGGTGAAAAAAGTGAATAAGGTGAAAAAAGTGAAAAAAGCGAATAAGGTGACAAAAGTGAAAAAGTGAAAAAAAGAATGAGGTAAAAAAGTGAAACAGTGAAAAAAGTGAAAAAAGTGAAAAAAGTGAAAAAAGGAAAAAGGTAGAAAAGTGAAAAAGTTAAAAAGTTAAAAAAGGGAAAAAAGGTGAAAAAGTGAATAAGCTGAAAAAAGGGAATGAAAAAAAAAATTAAAAAGGAAAAAGGTGAAAAAGTGAAAAGTAAAAAAGTGAGTTTCACCTTATTCACTTTTTTCACCTTACTCACTTTTTCACCTTTTTTTCCTTTTTCATTTTTTTACCTTATTCACTTTTTCACCTTTTTTCCCTTTTTTAACTTTTTCACTTTTTCACTTTTTTACCTTTTTCCTTTTTTCACTTTTTTCACGTTTTTCACTGATTCACTTTTTTACCTCATTCTTTTTTTTCACTTTTTACAGCTTATTCACTTTTTTCACTTTTTCACTTTCTTTCACCTTATTCACTTTTCACTAAATTTTTTCACTATTTCACCTTTTTCCCCATTCACTTTTTCACTTTTTTTCTCCTTATCTCACTTTTGCACTTCTTTCACCTTATTAACTTTTCACCTTATTCACTTTTTTCACGTTTTCACTTTTTTTCACCTTTTTCCTTTTTAATTTTTTTTTTCATTCCCTTTTTTCAGCTTATTCACTTTTTCACCTTTTTTCCCTTTTTTAACTTTTTAACTTTTTCACTTTTCTACCTTTTTCCTTTTTTCACTTTTTTCACTTTTTTCACTTTTTTCACTGTTTCACTTTTTTACCTCATTCTTTTTTTCACTTTTTCACTTTTTTCACCTTTTTCGCTTTTTTCACTTTTTTCACCTTATTCACTTTTTTCACTTTTTCACTTTTTTCACATTATTCACAAAAGTGATAAGTTAAAAAAGTGAATAAGGTGAAACATGTCGATATTTTCAGAGCTGATTGAGGGCACCTTTATGAACATATTAAACCACATTATATAGTATTCTGTCAAGTCTCATAGTTTTTAAGTTATGATCAAAAGATGGAAGATCAATTAGAGTTTCTGGTTGCATCTTCTCTGAAAAAGTGAATAGGGTGAAAAAAAGTGAAATAGTAATAAGGTGAAAAAAGTGAAAACGTGAAAAAAGTGAATAAGGTGAAAAAAGTGAAAAAGTGAATATGGTGAAAAAAGTAAAAAAAGGTGAAAAAATGAAAAAGGTGAAAAAAGTGAAAACGTGAAAAAAGTGAATAAGGTGAAAAGTTAATAAGGTGAAAGAAGTGCAAAAGTGAGATAAGGAGAAAAAAAGTGAAAAAGTGAATGGGGAAAAAGGTGAAATAGTGAAAAAATTTAGTGAAAAGTGAATAAGGTGAAAGAAACTGAAAAAGTGAAAAAAGTGAATAAGCTGTAAAAAGTGAAAAAGTGAAAAAAAAGAATGAGGTAAAAAAGTGAAACAGTGAAAAAAGTGAAAAAAGTGAAAAAAGGAAAAAGGTAGAAAAGTGAAAAAGTAAAAAAGTTAAAAAAGGGAAAAAAGGTGAAAAAGTGAATAAGGTAAAAAAATGAAAAAGGAAAAAAGGCGAAAAAGTGAGTAAGGTAAAAAAAGTGAATAAGGTGAAACTCACTTTTTTTGCTTTTCACTTTTTCACCTTTTTCCTTTTTCATTTTTTTTTTCATTCCCTTTTTTCAGCTTATTCACTTTTATCACTTTTCACTTTTTCAATTTTTGAAGTGAAGTGATGAGTTTTTCTTATTTACTGGTAGGGTTGCCAACTTTTTTGAAACCAAATATAGTATTTCGAGCCTTAGTGCCCGAAAAAAATATAGTAGATCGGGGAAAAATAAGAAAAAATATAGTAGGTTGGTATTTTTCCAAATTTTTTATTTAAATTTTTTCAAAAACATATTTTTTTGCTACTTTTTGGTTTGAATACCATGTTCTTATTTTTAAGAAACAATCATTTCTCTATTTCCTATTCGTTATAGAAAATAATGCATCCTGTAAGCGCAGAAGTCGCTGTATTCGATAAGGAAATAAAATAATTTCTAAAAATATAGATAAATCTGACTTTAGAAAATTGTTTAAGGAACAAATGTGATGAAGAGAAAGAAAATTGTTAAAATAATGTTAAGTTATTGGTCATTTTTATTGGACCTAAGTACCAATATATTTAAATTCTCTATAAATTATTTGCTCATCAAAATATAGTAGTTTTGCCTACTATATATTTTTTCTCAGAATTATAGTAGTAGGGTATAGTAGGATACTATATTATATAGTAGGGTTGGCAACCCTATTTACTGGTCACGACTCACAATTTCTTCGACGTAGATAAGTTCCTTTAGTTTTCCCGATTCAGCAAATCTCAAAATGTTACAAAAAGTGAACAAGTGAAAAAAGTTTAAAAAAGTTTAAAAAAAGTGAAAAAAGTGAAAAAGGGAAGAAGGTGAATAAGGTGAAAAAGTGAATAAGGTGAAAAAAGTGAATAAGGTAAAAAAGTGAAACAGTGAAAAAAGTGAAATATTGAAAAGGTGAAAAAGTTAAAAAGTGAAAAAAGGGGAAAAAGGTGAAAAAGTGAATAAGGTAAAAAAGTGTAAAGGGAAAAAAGGTGAAAAAGTGAGCAAGGTGAAAAAAATGAAAAAGTGAATAAAGTGAAAGTCACTTTTTTCACTTTTTCACCTTTTTCCTTTTTCACTGTTTCACTTTTTTACCTCATTCTTTTTTTTCACTTTTTCACTTTTTACAGCTTATTCACTTTTTCACTTTTTCAGTTTCTTTCACCTTATTCACTTTTCACTAAATTTTTTCACTATTTCACCTTTTTCCCCATTCACTTTTTCACTTTTTTTCTCCTTATCTCACTTTTGCACTTCTTTCACCTTATTAACTTTTCACCTTATTCACTTTTTTCACGTTTTCACTTTTTTTCACCTTTTTCATTTTTTCACCTTTTTTACTTTTTTCACCATTTTCACTTTTTCACTTTTTTCACCTAATTCACTTTTTTCACGTTTTCACTTTTTTCACCTTATTACTTTTTCACTTTTTTTCACCCTATTCACTTTTTCAGAGAAGATGCAACCAGAAACTCTAATTGATCTTCCATCTTTTGATCATAACTTAAAAACTATGAGACTTGACAGAATACTATATTATGTGGTTTAATATGTTCATAAAGGCGCCCTCAATCAGCTCTGAAAATATCGACATGTTTCACCTTATTCACTTTTTTAACTTATCACTTTTGTGAATAATGTGAAAAAAGTGAAAAAGTGAAAAAAGTGAAAAAAGTGAAAAAGTGAAAAAAGTGAATAAGGTGAAAAAAGTGAAAAAAGCGAATAAGGTGAAAAAAGTGAAAAAGTGAAAAAAAGAATGAGGTAAAAAAGTGAAACAGTGAAAAAAGTGAAAAAAGTGAAAAAAGGAAAAAGGTAGAAAAGTGAAAAAGTTAAAAAAGGGAAAAAAGGTGAAAAAGTGAATAAGGTAAAAAATGAAAAAGGAAAAAAAGGTGAAAAAGTGAGTAAGGTGAAAAAAGTGAATAAGGTGAAACTCACTTTTTTACTTTTCACTTTTTCACCTTTTTCCTTTTTCATTTTTTTTTTTCATTCCCTTTTTTCAGCTTATTCACTTTTTCACCTTTTTTCCCTTTTTTAACTTTTTTCACTGTTTCACTTTTTTACCTCATTCTTTTTTTCACTTTTTCACTTTTTTCACCTTCTTCCCTTTTTCACTTTTTTCACTTTTTTAAACTTTTTTAAACTTTTTTCACTTGTTCACTTTTTGAAGTGAAGTGATGAGTTTTTCTTATTTACTGGTAGGGTTGCCAACTTTTTTGAAACCAAATATAGTATTTCGAGCCTTAGTGCCCGAAAAAATTTAAATAAAAAATTTGGAAAAATACCAACCTACTATATTTTTTCTTATTTTTCCCCGATCTACTATATTTTTTTCGGGCACTAAGGCTCGAAATACTATATTTGGTTTCAAAAAAGTTGGCAACCCTACCAGTAAATAAGAAAAACTCATCACTTCACTTCAAAAATTGAAAAAGTGAAAAGTGATAAAAGTGAATAAGCTGAAAAAAGGGAATGAAAAAAAATGAAAAAGGTAAAAGGTGAAAAAGTGAAAAGTAAAAAAGTGAGTTTCACCTTATTCACTTTTTTCACCTTACTCACTTTTTCACCTTTTTTTCCTTTTTCATTTTTTTACCTTATTCACTTTTTCACCTTTTTTCCCTTTTTTAACTTTTTCACTTTTTCACTTTTCTACCTTTTTCCTTTTTTCACTTTTTTCACTTTTTTCCTTTTTTTTTTAATTTTTTCACTTTTCTACCTTTTTCCTTTTTGAATAAAGTGAAAGTCACTTTTTTCACTTTTTCACCTTTTTCCTTTTTAACTTTTTCACTTTTTTTATCATTCTTTTTTTCCACTTTTTCACTTTTTACAGCTTATTCACTTTTTCACTTTCTTTCACCTTATTCACTTTTCACTAAATTTTTTCACTATTTCACCTTTTTCCCCATTCACTTTTTCACTTTTTTTCTCCTTATCTCACTTTTGCACTTCTTTCACCTTATTAACTTTTCACCTTATTCACTTTTTTCACGTTTTCACTTTTTTTCACCTTTTTCATTTTTTCACCTTTTTTTACTTTTTTCACCATATTCACTTTTTCACTTTTTTCACCTTATTCACTTTTTTCACGTTTTCACTTTTTTCACCTTATTACTTTTTCACTTTTTTTCACCCTATTCACTTTTTCAGAGAAGATGCAACCAGAAACTCTAATTGATCTTCCATCTTTTGATCATAACTTAAAAACTATGAGACTTGACAGAATACTATATTATGTGGTTTAATATGTTCATAAAGGTGCCCTCAATCAGCTCTGAAAATATCGACATGTTTCACCTTATTCACTTTTTTAACTTATCACTTTTGTGAATAATGTGAAAAAAGTGAAAAAGTGAAAAAAGTGAATAAGGTGAAAAGAGTGAAAAAAGCGAATAAGATGAAAAAAGTGAAAAAGTGAAAAAAAGAATGAGGTAAAAAAGTGAAACAGTGAAAAAAGTGAAAAAAGTGAAAAAAGTGAAAAAAGGAAAAAGGTAGAAAAGTGAAAAAGTGAAAAAGTTAAAAATGGGAAAAAAGGTGAAAAAGTGAATAAGGTATAAAAATGAAAAAGGAAAAAAAGGTGAAAAAGTGAGTAAGGTGAAAAAAGTGAATAAGGTGAAACTCACTTTTTTACTTTTCACTTTTTCACCTTTTTCCTTTTTCATTATTTTTTTCATTCCCTTTTTTCAGCTTATTCACTTTTTCACCTTTTTTCCCTTTTTTAACTTTTTAACTTTTTCACTTTTCTACCTTTTTCCTTTTTTGACTTTTTTCACTTTTTTCACTTTTTTCACTTTTTTCACTTTTTTCACTGTTTCACTTTTTTTCACTTTTTCACTTTTTTCACCTTATTCGCTTTTTTCACTTTTTTCACCTTATTCACTTTTTTCACCTTATTACTTTTTCACTTTTTTTCACCCTATTCACTTTTTCAGAGAAGATGCAACCAGAAACTCTAATTGATCTTCCATCTTTTGATCATATCTTAAAAACTATGAGACTTGACAGAATACTATATAATGTGGTTTAATATGTTCATAAAGGTGCCCTCAATCAGCTCTGAAAATATCGACATGTTTCACCTTATTCACTTTTTTAACTTATCACTTTTGTGAATAATGTGAAAAAAGTGAAAAAGTGAAAAAAGTGAATAAGGTGAAAAAAGTGAAAAAAGCGAATAAGGTGAAAAAAGTGAAAAAGTGAAAAAAAGAATGAGGTAAAAAAGTGAAACAGTGAAAAAAGTGAAAAAAGTGAAAAAAGGAAAAAGGTAGAAAAGTGAAAAAGCGAAAAAGTTAAAAAAGGGAAAAAAGGTGAAAAAGTGAATAAGCTGAAAAAAGGGAATGAAAAAAAAATTGAATAAGGTGAAACATGTCGATATTTTCAGAGCTGATGAGGGCACCTTTATGAACATATTAAACCACATAATATAGTATTCTGTCAAGTCTCATAGTTTTTAAGTTATGATCAAAAGATGGAAGATCAATTAGAGTTTCTGGTTGCATCTTCTCTGAAAAAGTGAATAGGGTGAAAAAAAGTGAAAAAGTAATAAGGTGAAAAAAGTGAAAACGTGAAAAAAGTGAATAAGGTGAAAAAAGTGAAAAAGTGAATATGGTGAAAAAAGTAAAAAAAGGTGAAAAAATGAAAAAGGTGAAAAAAAGTGAAAACGTGAAAAAAGTGAATAAGGTGAAAAGTTAATAAGGTGAAAGAAGTGCAAAAGTGAGATAAGGAGAAAAAAAGTGAAAAAGTGAATGGGGAAAAAGGTGAAATAGTGAAAAAATTTAGTGAAAAGTGAATAAGGTGAAAGAAAGTGAAAAAGTGAAAAAGTGAATAAGCTGTAAAAAGTGAAAAAGTGGAAAAAGTGAATGATAAAAAAAGTTATAAAGTTAAAAAGGAAAAAGGTGAAAAAGTGAAAAAAGTGACTTTCACTTTTTAATTTTTTTCACCTTTTTCATTTTTTCACCTTTTTTTACTTTTTTCACCATATTCACTTTTTCACTTTTTTCACCTTATTCACTTTTTTCACGTTTTCACTTTTTTCACCTTATTACTTTTTCACTTTTTTTCACCCTATTCACTTTTTCAGAGAAGATGCAACCAGAAACTCTAATTGATCTTCCATCTTTTGATCATAACTTAAAAACTATGAGACTTGACAGAATACTATATTATGTGGTTTAATATGTTCATAAAGGTGCCCTCAATCAGCTCTGAAAATATCGACATGTTTCACCTTATTCACTTTTTTAACTTATCACTTTTGTGAATAATGTGAAAAAAGTGAAAAAGTGAAAAAAGTGAATAAGGTGAAATAGTGAAAAAATTTAGTGAAAAGTGAATAAGGTGAAAGAAAGTGAAAAAGTGAAAAAGTGAATAAGCTGTAAAAAGTGAAAAAGTGGAAAAAGTGAATGATAAAAAAAGTTATAAAGTTAAAAAGGAAAAAGGTGAAAAAGTGAAAAAAGTGACTTTCACTTTATTCACTTTTTCATTTTTTTCACTTTGCTCACTTTTTCACCTTTTTTCCCTTTACACTTTTTTACCTTATTCACTTTTTCACCTTTTTCCCCTTTTTTCACTTTTCAACTTTTTCACCTTTTCCTTATTTCACTTTTTTCACTGTTTCACTTTTTTACCTTATTCACTTTTTTCACTTTTTTCACCTTATTCACTTTTTCACCTTATTCACCTTCTTCTCTTTTTCACTTTTTTCACTTTTTTTAAACTTTTTTAAACTTTTTTCACTTGTTCACTTTATGTAACATTTTGAGATTTGCTGAATCGGGAAAACTACAGGAACTTATCTACGTAAAAGAAATAGTGATTCGTGACCAGTAAATAGAGTTGCCAACCCTACTATATAATATAGTATCCTACTATAACCTACTACTATAATTCTGAGAAAAAATATATAGTAGGCAAAACTACTATATTTTGATGAGCAAATAATTTATAGAGAATTTAAATATATTGGTACTTAGGACCAATAAAAATGACCAATAACTTAACATTATTTTAACAATTTTCTTTCTCTTCATCACATTTGTTCCTTAAACAATTTTCTAAAGTCAGATTTATCTATATTTGTTGGAGCATTATCAGGGTTTGGAGGGTAGATCCGTAATCAAAGCACTGCTGATGATTTAACAAATGATTTGATTTCATGATTCCACAATCAATATAATTATTTTATTCTATAAAATAAATAGAACTCAGAGCGTCGTAAAACGCTAGAGCAAGAGTTCCGTCTCGTACGGCTGCTCGCTCGTTTCTGAGCTCCGGAAGGGCAAACGGCCGCTTTTATACTCATTTTACGGTGGTGGGGCGCGTCGTTTACGATAAGTGCACGTGCAGTGTGCACGTGCGGCGTACACGTGCCGCTTTCAGTACGAGAATCGTACTAACGCCGACACGGCCATACTGCATCTGACGCGTCTCTGCGTCATTAAATGTAACTAAATCTCATCTTTTAATTTGTTCAGTCACACTTGAGCCTCAAATACCAGAACAACCAAGCCTCCTCGCTGGCGTCTGTAATATGGCATTGACACTAAAAAATACCAGAACAACCAAGCCTCCTCGCTGGCGTCTGTAATGTAGCCTCGACACTTAAAAATACCAGAACAACCAAGCCTCCTCGCTGGCGTCTGTAATGTAGCATTGACACTTAAAAATACCAGAACAACCAAGCCTCCTCGCTGGCGTCTGTAATGTAGCCTCGACACTTAAAAATACCAGAACAACCAAGCCTCCTCGCTGGCGTCTGTAATGTAGCATTGACACTTAAAAATACCAGAACAACCAAGCCTCCTCGCTGGCGTCTGTAATGTAGCCTCGACACTTAAAAATACCAGAACAACCAAGCCTCCTCGCTGGCGTCTGTAATGTAGCATTGACACTTAAAAATACCAGAACAACCAAGCCTCAACACTGGTGTCTGTAATGAAGCCTCGACACTTCAGAGCAACAACTTCACCTCGACGCTATTGTGTATTTTAACTAGAGCCTCTTTAACTGAGGCTCGAACTCAGAGTTACCCACAAAAACAATAACAACATTATTATTTATTTTTATTTTATTATTGCTGTCATTAACTAGTAGTTACTACAAGTCATAAAAATAATCAAAGATGATTCTCACCTCAAGTTCTCAGACTTCTCTCCAGTATGGTCAACCTCTCTCATAACTCTTCATACTCCGCCGACATGGTTATCTCGTTTTGTTTTCCGAAGTTTGGAGCAGCTCGTAGGTTTTCAAGTGCAACCTTCCTTGGTCGACCCCGACCTGTAATTTTCTTACCTACCTTTTTGACCTCATAAGGTTCTCCTTTTTCACTTAGCTGTTTGCTTAGTGAAGTCCGTCATTCAAATAAACTCTCTTTTTTTTTTTTTCTCTTTTTACTCTTACCACAGTATAAGAAAGAGCATCCATTACCACATACAGTACGGACTTTTTACCTCACCCTCTCTATTGCCCTTTGGTTACCTCGGCAGTTACTAGCAGCACAGACTGACACCACACCTAACACCATAGTATCTCTATTTAGTTTGTGCCTAACACGCTAGAATTTATGTTTTCAAAACAAAGAGGATACAATCTCAGAACGAAGGACAAAAACTCCCTTTGAACAGACGGACGTCAAAGCGCTTCATTCGCGAAAAAGTCGTAGCACCGCACACGGCTTAAGTTATTGCAGCCCCAGACTCTGCTTCGCACAAAGAAATTGAACCTAAAAAAGGTTTCGCATGTGCCGACGTCATCCCGTCAATCCCCGCTCCCTGCAAGCAGTGTCCGGGATGTGCTCACCCTGTTATTATCGAATCTTGCTTTATAACATAACATAAATTATTATACGATTGTACACCAGAACCAAAAAATACAGAAGGGTACAAAAATCGGCATTATCACAAAAAGCGTCTTTCTTTATCTTTAATAGATTGCTCGGTCGTCCTTGCATAAACCCTTTTCCAGAGCTTTCCTTAGGCGTAGCAAGGGGGTATCCCAGAAAGGAGTTATCTACAATAATGGTCATAATTTACATTTCTTGTGTTCCAAAAGTCAATGTGGTATAGGAAAGTCCGAAATAGAAATAGCGTTTTGCGCGCTTAAAATGATAATTTAGATTTTGCGCTCTGAAACTGATATTATGAGCCCCTCAAATATTATGTAGCAAGAATATGTGCAACATCACACTAGCTTTTGTTTTATACCTGAATCGCATGATTCCGGCACCAGCTGGAAATCGAATTACAATGTAGCAAAATCTCAACTCACCAGACGCTTTCATTGTTCTATATCGGGAACTCTAACTACTATCTAGCCAAAGCCTCCTTTTTTTTTTTTTTTTCAAAAAGTGAGTTTCCAAATTCTCATCCCAGATACTCTATGGATCTCTTCGTGAAAGAATATTCTTTTTTTTGTTTGTTTTTATCGCAAATCCTGAGTAGCATAAGCATTCTGCAAACTATGGTTGAAGGTTGGAATAGCCCTATAATGAAACGTTGGGTGGTAGATCAGCCTATAGACTTTCTCAATGGTAAGACTTTAGAATTAGAATGAACTGTTTTACTAAAGACAGGTTAAGTTCCTCTGTTAGTAATACTTTTATGGACTAACTGTCTGAAATATATAAAAATTTTGCACCAAATCCAATCTTTGTAGTGACTCATCGACTGTTTTCCCAGATACAAGCTATTCGTTCTTGAAGACCAAAGCTGTTAATCCTCTCAATTGTCCAAGTGCATTTCTCGTGCATAGATGGGGCATTAGGTAAGCCGAATGGCATCGTCAGGAATTCGGACTGCGTCCGATGTAATAGAACCAGTTCTTTATTTTTTTTTTTATGGATCTCTAAGCCACAGGGATTCAATAAAACCTAGCAGCCAAAATCCAGACAGGAGAAGTTTTTGCTATCCGCAGCTGATCAAGTTGATCTGTTTCAATTTCAAGTAGTAATCCCTATCTAAACTAGAACCTTCGACAAAGGCAAGCTCTGTTGTTTAATGCCTGCATTAAAGCATCATAATCTTTGGCAATCACATAACAAATAACACACATAATTATCATCTTGGCATTTGGTCTTATTTGATATTAACATTATCTGCCCCAATCTCCTAAACGGATCTCCTCTATTCTATATGTCTTGTACTGCCGATTACCGCAAGCTCTTCAGCTTGGAACAGCACCAACCCGGTCGGGTCTCAGACTAATCAATAGTTACTACCGTAACAGACACTGCATTCTCCCGCCCGATATCGCGATATTTTCGAATTTTTAAACACGAACGACGAGCTATTAAAATGCGCCTTATATCAATGTGCCTTTACCTCATGAGATAATTGGTGCCTACACCGTAGGTACTTATCGCAGCTGTCAATCGAGAGTGACGGAGCATTGGTAAGATGTCGTAAGGACGACCAATAATTTTTGCAGGCGTCTTATTCGTCTTCTACGCCGAATCGCCCAAACAGTGTGGCCACTGGTTACAACTACTGCAGCTGACCCCATCTCGTATCAATAATCACGATAGCATCGGTATCCTGAGCCATTAGAGACAGAAGAGCAAAGAACAAGGAATGTTGGTAACATTCATCGGTGAGAGCCCGCATCCGTGGATAGCGTGTACACCCATGCAAGATGCACAGATAGAAAGTCATCGATGCAGTCAATTGATTTCTGTCCAACTTCCACCAAGATAGTGTTACACACTTTTGTCTTCTTGATCTGGCAAATTGATTTTCTTACTGCGTTGTTCATCTGCGACTCTTGAAACATCTCATCTTAACAGCAACAGCATTCCTTAAGTCTGGAGGTTCAACAGCGGCTGAAGATCATGATAACGTCGACGCTATTAAAGGCGCTCCACGCTTTATTGCGTTTTCTGTGCAGTTGCAAGCAAAATGTCAATATTTACCACGTACGTTCTTCCTGGTTCGAAGGTTAGCACCATATCATCACGCATCGCAGTCAAGGTTGTTTTTCTCAACATACTACAGTCAGCCCACTCTCGCACGTCCTTGAAGCACGCCAGCCGCTTAAACTCGTACTCCATAATCCGAAGGTCCGTACTCGGTCTGTCGGTCTAAGTGCGAGAAATATGTACATGTTTGGTTTCTTCCGCTTCCACGATCTCTATCATAACATAACATAACACAAACACTCTTCATTCGCACACCAAAAACATACAGCAACAAAACAGAATAAAAAGAACGTAAGGGTACAAATGGCGGTCATAACGTCAAGTTAGTTCGATAATCATATGACATTTGAGTCATCATGTCGTTGGAAGTATCAGCCATTACCTGGATGGCGATGTTCATCACGTGGCGTCCCATCTTCTGATGTTGGAGCATTATCAGGGTTTGGAGGGTAGATCCGTAATCAAAGCACTGCTGATGATTTAACAAATGATTTGATTTCATGATTCCACAATCAATATAATTATTTTATTCTATAAAATAAATAGAACTCAGAGCGTCGTAAAACGCTAGAGCAAGAGTTCCGTCTCGTGCGGCTGCTCGCTCGTTTCTGAGCTCCGGAAGGGCAAACGGCCGCTTTTATACTCATTTTACGGTGGTGGGGCGCGTCGTTTACGATAAGTGCACGTGCAGTGTGCACGTGCGGCGTACACGTGCCGCTTTCAGTACGAGAATCGTACTAACGCCGACATATTTTTAGAAATTATTTTATTTCCTTATCGAATACAGCGACTTCTGCGCTTACAGGATGCATTATTTTCAATAACGAATAGGAAATAGAGAAATGATTGTTTCTTAAAAATAAGAACATGGTATTCAAACCAAAAAGTAGCAAAAAAATATGTTTTTGAAAAAATTTAAATAAAAACTTTGGAAAAATACCAACCTACTATATTTTTTCTTATTTTTCCCCGATCTACTATATTTTTTTCGGGCACTAAGGCTCGAAATACTATATTTGGTTTCAAAAAAGTTGGCAACCCTACCAGTAAATAAGAAAAACTCATCACTTCACTTCAAAAATTGAAAAAGTGAAAAGTGATAAAAGTGAATAAGCTGAAAACAGGGAATGAAAAAAAAAATGAAAAAGGAAAAAGGTGAAAAAGTGAAAAGTAAAAAAAGTGAGTTTCACCTTATTCACTTTTTTCACCTTACTCACTTTTTCGCCTTTTTTTCCTTTTTCATTTTTTTACCTTATTCACTTTTTCACCTTTTTTCCCTTTTTTAACTTTTTTACTTTTTCACTTTTCTACCTTTTTCCTTTTTTCACTTTTTTCACTTTTTTCACTGTTTCACTTTTTTACCTCATTCTTTTTTTTCACTTTTTCACTTTTTACAGCTTATTCACTTTTTTCACTTTTTCAGTTTCTTTCACCTTATTCACTTTTCACTAAATTTTTTCACTATTTCACCTTTTTCCCCATTCACTTTTTCACTTTTTTTCTCCTTATCTCACTTTTGCACTTCTTTCACCTTATTAACTTTTCACCTTATTCACTTTTTTCACGTTTTCACTTTTTTCACCTTTTTCATTTTTTCACCTTTTTTTACTTTTTTCACCATATTCACTTTTTCACTTTTTTCACCTTATTCACTTTTTTCACGTTTTCACTTTTTTCACCTTATTACTATTTCACTTTTTTTCACCCTATTCACTTTTTCAGAGAAGATGCAACCAGAAACTCTAATTGATCTTCCATCTTTTGATCATAACTTAAAAACTATGAGACTTGACAGAATACTATATTATGTGGTTTAATATGTTCATAAAGGTGCCCTCAATCAGCTCTGAAAATATCGACATGTTTCACCTTATTCACTTTTTTAACTTATCACTTTTGTGAATAATGTGAAAAAAGTGAAAAAGTGAAAAAAGTGAATAAGGTGAAAAAAGTGAAAAAAGCGAAAAAGGTGAAAAAAGTGAAAAAGTGAAAAAAAGAATGAGGTAAAAAAGTGAAACAGTGAAAAAAGTGAAAAAAGTGAAAAAAGTGAAAAAAGGAAAAAGGTAGAAAAGTGAAAAAGTTAAAAAGTTAAAAAAGGGAAAAAAGGTGAAAAAGTGAATAAGCTGAAAAAAGGGAATGAAAAAAAAAATTAAAAAGGAAAAAGGTGAAAAAAAGTGAAAACGTGAAAAAAGTGAATAAGGTGAAAAGTTAATAAGGTGAAAGAAGTGCAAAAGTGAGATAAGGAGAAAAAAAGTGAAAAAGTGAATGGGGAAAAAGGTGAAATAGTGAAAAAATTTAGTGAAAAGTGAATAAGGTGAAAGAAAGTGAAAAAGTGAAAAAAGTGAATAAGCTGTAAAAAGTGAAAAAAAAGAATGAGGTAAAAAAGTGAATCACTGAAAAACGTGAAAAAAGTGAAAAAAGGAAAAAGGTAAAAAAGTGAAAAAGTTAAAAAAGGGAAAAAAGGTGAAAAAGTGAATAAGGTAAAAAAATGAAAAAGGAAAAAAAGGTGAAAAAGTGAGTAAGGTGAAAAAAGTGAATAAGGTGAAACTCACTTTTTTACTTTTCACTTTTTCACCTTTTTCCTTTTTAATTTTTTTTTTCATTCCCTTTTTTCAGCTTATTCACTTTTTCACCTTTTTTCACTTTTTTAACTTTTTAACTTTTTCACTTTTCTACCTTTTTCCTTTTTTCACTTTTTTCACTTTTTTCACTGTTTCACTTTTTTACCTCATTCTTTTTTTCACTTTTTCACTTTTGTCACCTTATTCGCTTTTTTCACTTTTTTCACCTTACTCACTTTTTCACCTTTTTTTCCTTTTTAATTTTTTTACCTTATTCACTTTTTCACCTTTTTTCCCTTTTTTAATTTTTTCACTTTTCTACCTTTTTCCTTTTTGAATAAAGTGAAAGTCACTTTTTTCACTTTTTCACCTTTTTCCTTTTTCACTGTTTCACTTTTTTACCTCATTCTTTTTTTTCACTTTTTCACTTTTTACAGCTTATTCACTTTTTTCACTTTTTCAGTTTCTTTCACCTTATTCACTTTTCACTAAATTTTTTCACTATTTCACCTTTTTCCCCATTCACTTTTTCACTTTTTTTCTCCTTATCTCACTTTTGCACTTCTTTCACCTTATTAACTTTTCACCTTATTCACTTTTTTCACGTTTTCACTTTTTTTCACCTTTTTCATTTTTTCACCTTTTTTACTTTTTTCACCATATTCACTTTTTCACTTTTTTCACCTAATTCACTTTTTTCACGTTTTCACTTTTTTCACCTTATTACTTTTTCACTTTTTTCACCCTATTCACTTTTTCAGAGAAGATGCAACCAGAAACTCTAATTGATCTTCCATCTTTTGATCATAACTTAAAAACTATGAGACTTGACAGAATACTATATTATGTGGTTTAATATGTTCATAAAGGTGCCCTCAATCAGCTCTGAAAATATCGACATGTTTCACCTTATTCACTTTTTTAACTTATCACTTTTGTGAATAATGTGAAAAAAGTGAAAAAGTGAAAAAAGTGAATAAGGTGAAAAAAGTGAAAAAAGCGAATAAGGTGAAAAAAGTGAAAAAGTGAAAAAAAGAATGAGGTAAAAAAGTGAAACAGTGAAAAAAGTGAAAAAAGTGAAAAAAGGATTAAGGTAGAAAAGTGAAAAAGTGAAAAAGTTAAAAAAGGGAAAAAAGGTGAAAAAGTGAATAAGGTAAAAAAATGAAAAAGGAAAAAAAGGTGAAAAAGTGAGTAAGGTGAAAAAAGTGAATAAGGTGAAACTCACTTTTTTACTTTTCACTTTTTCACCTTTTTCCTTTTTCATTTTTTTTTTTCATTCCCTTTTTTCAGCTTTTTCACTTTTTCACCTTTTTCCCCATTCACTTTTTCACTTTTTTTCTCCTTATCTCACTTTTGCACTTCTTTCACCTTATTAACTTTTCACCTACCTTATTCACTTTTTTCACCTTTTTCATTTTTTCACCTTTTTTTACTTTTTTCACCATATTCACTTTTTCACTTTTTTCACCTTATTACTTTTTCACTTTTTTTCACCCTATTCACTTTTTCAGAGAAGATGCAACCAGAAACTCTAATTGATCTTCCATCTTTTGATCATATCTTAAAAACTATGAGACTTGACAGAATACTATATAATGTGGTTTAATATGTTCATAAAGGTGCCCTCAATCAGCTCTGAAAATATCGACATGTTTCACCTTATTCACTTTTTTAACTTATCACTTTTGTGAATAATGTGAAAAAAGTGAAAAAGTGAAAAAAGTGAATAAGGTGAAAAAAGTGAAAAAAGCGAATAAGGTGAAAAAAGTGAAAAAGTGAAAAAAAGAATGAGGTAAAAAAGTGAAACAGTGAAAAAAGTGAAAAAAGTGAAAAAAGTGAAAAAAGGAAAAAGGTAGAAAAGTGAAAAAGTGAAAAAGTTAAAAAAGGGAAAAAAGGTGAAAAAGTGAATAAGCTGAAAAAAGGGAATGAAAAAAAAATTGAATAAGGTGAAACATGTCGATATTTTCAGAGCTGATTGAGGGCACCTTTATGAACATATTAAACCACATAATATAGTATTCTGTCAAGTCTCATAGTTTTTAAGTTGTGATCAAAAGATGGAAGATCAATTAGAGTTTCTGGTTGCATCTTCTCTGAAAAAGTGAATAGGGTGAAAAAAAGTGAAAAAGTAATAAGGTGAAAAAAGTGAAAACGTGAAAAAAGTGAATAAGGTGAAAAAAGTGAAAAAGTGAATATGGTGAAAAAAGTAAAAAAAGGTGAAAAAATGAAAAAGGTGAAAAAAAGTGAAAATGTGAAAAAAGTGAATAATGTGAAAAGTTAATAAGGTGAAAGAAGTGCAAAAGTGAGATAAGGAGAAAAAAAGTGAAAAAGTGAATGGGGAAAAAGGTGAAATAGTGAAAAAATTTAGTGAAAAGTGAATAAGGTGAAAGAAAGTGAAAAAGTGAAAAAAGTGAATAAGCTGTAAAAAGTGAAAAAGTGGAAAAAGTGAATGATAAAAAAAGTTATAAAGTTAAAAAGGAAAAAGGTGAAAAAGTGAAAAAAGTGACTTTCACTTTATTCACTTTTTCATTTTTTTCACCTTGCTCACTTTTCACCTTTTTTCCCTTTACACTTTTTTACCTTATTCACTTATTCACCCTTTTCCCCTTTTTTCACTTTTCAACTTTTTCACCTTTTCCTTATTTCACTTTTTTCACTGTTTCACTTTTTTACCTTATTCACTTTTTTCACTTTTTTCACCTTATTCACTTTTTCACCTTATTCACCTTCTTCGCTTTTTCACTTTTTTCACTTTTTTTAAACTTTTTTAAACTTTTTTCACTTGTTCACTTTTTGTAACATTTTGAGATTTGCTGAATCGGGAAAACTACAGGAACTTATCTACGTCGAAGAAATAGTGAGTCGTGACCAGTAAATAGAGTTGCCAACCCTACTATATAATATAGTATACTACTATAACCTACTACTATAATTCTGAGAAAATATATATAGTAGGCAAAACTACTATATTTTGTTGAGCAAATAATTTATAGAGAATTTAAATATATTGGTACTTAGGTCCAATAAAAATGACCAATAACTTAACATTATTTTAACAATTTTCTTTCTCTTCATCACATTTGTTCCTTAAACAATTTTCTAAAGTCAGATTTATCTATATTTTTAGAAATTATTTTATTTCCTTATCGAATACAGCGACTTCTGCGCTTACAGGATGCATTATTTTCAATAACGAATAGGAAATAGAGAAATGATTGTTTCTTAAAAATAAGAACATGGTATTCAAACCAAAAAGTAGCAAAAAAATATGTTTTTGAAAAAATTTAAATAAAAACTTTGGAAAAATACCAACCTACTATATTTTTTCTTATTTTTCCCCGATCTACTATATTTTTTTCGGGCACTAAGGCTCGAAATACTATATTTGGTTTCAAAAAAGTTGGCAACCCTACCAGTAAATAAGAAAAACTCATCACTTCACTTCAAAAATTGAAAAAGTGAAAAGTGATAAAAGTGAATAAGCTGAAAAAAGGGAATGAAAAAAAAAATGAAAAAGGAAAAAGGTGAAAAAGTGAAAAGCAAAAAAAGTGAGTTTCACCTTATTCACTTTTTTCACCTTACTCACTTTTTCACCTTTTTTTCCTTTTTAATTTTTTTACCTTATTCACTTTTTCACCTTTTTTCCCTTTTTTAGTTTATTCACTTTTCTACCTTTTTCCTTTTTGAATAAAGTGAAAGTCACTTTTTTCACTTTTTCACCTTTTTAACTTTTTCACTTTTTTTATCATTCTTTTTTTCCACTTTTTCACTTTTTACAGCTTATTCACTTTTTTCACTTTTTCACTTTCTTTCACCTTATTCACTTTTCACTAAATTTTTTCACTATTTCACTGTTTTCCCCATTCACTTTTCCACTTTTTTCTCCTTATCTCACTTTTGCACTTCTTTCACCTTATTAACTTTTCACCTTATTCACTTTTTTCACGTTTTCACTTTTTTTCACCTTTTTCATTTTTTCACTTTTTTTTACTTTTTTCACCATATTCACTTTTTCACTTTTTTCACCTTATTCACCTTTTTCACGTTTTCACTTTTTTCACCTTATTACTTTTTCACTTTTTATCACCCTATTCACTTTTTCAGAGAAGATGCAACCAGAAACTCTAATTGATCTTCCATCTTTTGATCATAACTTAAAAACTATGAGACTTGACAGAATACTATATTATGTGGTTTAATATGTTCATAAAGGTGCCCTCAATCAGCTCTGAAAATATCGACATGTTTCACCTTATTCACTTTTTTAACTTATCACTTTTGTGAATAATGTGAAAAAAGTGAAAAAGTGAAAAAAGTGAATAAGGTGAAAAAAGTGAAAAAAGTGAATAAGATGAAAAAAGTGAAAAAGTGAAAAAAAGAATGAGGTAAAAAAGTGAAACAGTGAAAAAAGTGAAAAAAGTGAAAAAAGTGAAAAAAGGGAAAAGGTAGAAAAGTGAAAAAGTTAAAAAAGGGAAAAAAGGTGAAAAAAGGTGAAAAAGTGAATAAGGTAAAAAAATGAAAAAGGAAAAAAAGGCGAAAAAATGAGTAAGGTGAAAAAAGTGAATAAGGTGAAACTCACTTTTTTTACTTTTCACTTTTTCACCTTTTTCCTTTTTCATTTTTTTTTTTCATTCCCTGTTTTCAGCTTATTCACTTTTATCACTTTTCACTTTTATCACTTTTCACTTTTTCAATTTTTGAAGTGAAGTGATGAGTTTTTCTTATTTACTGGTAGGGTTGCCAACTTTTTTGAAACCAAATATAGTATTTCGAGCCTTAGTGCCCGAAAAAAATATAGTAGATCGGGGAAAAATAAGAAAAAATATAGTAGGTTGGTATTTTTCCAAATTTTTTATTTAAATTTTTTCAAAAACATATTTTTTTGCTACTTTTTGGTTTGAATACCATGTTCTTATTTTTAAGAAACAATCATTTCTCTATTTCCTATTCGTTATAGAAAATAATGCATCCTGTAAGCGCAGAAGTCGCTGTATTCGATAAGGAAATAAAATAATTTCTAAAAATATAGATAAATCTGACTTTAGAAAATTGTTTAAGGAACAAATGTGATGAAGAGAAAGAAAATTGTTAAAATAATGTTAAGTTATTGGTCATTTTTATTGGACCTAAGTACCAATATATTTAAATTCTCTATAAATTATTTGCTCAACAAAATATAGTAGTTTTGCCTACTATATATATTTTCTCAGAATTATAGTAGTAGGTTATAGTAGTATACTATATTATATAGTAGGGTTGGCAACTCTATTTACTGGTCACGACTCACTATTTCTTCGACGTAGATAAGTTCCTGTAGTTTTCCCGATTCAGCAAATCTCAAAATGTTACAAAAAGTGAACAAGTGAAAAAAGTTTAAAAAAGTTTAAAAAAAGTGAAAAAAGTGAAAAAGCGAAGAAGGTGAATAAGGTGAAAAAGTGAATAAGGTGAAAAAAGTGAAAAAAGTGAATAAGGTAAAAAAGTGAAACAGTGAAAAAAGTGAAATAAGGAAAAGGTGAAAAAGTTGAAAAGTGAAAAAAGGGGAAAAGGGTGAATAAGTGAATAAGGTAAAAAAGTGTAAAGGGAAAAAAGGTGAAAAGTGAGCAAGGTGAAAAAAATGAAAAAGTGAATAAAGTGAAAGTCACTTTTTTCACTTTTTCACCTTTTTCCTTTTTAACTTTATAACTTTTTTTATCATTCACTTTTTCCACTTTTTCACTTTTTACAGCTTATTCACTTTTTTCACTTTTTCACTTTCTTTCACCTTATTCACTTTTCACTAAATTTTTTCACTATTTCACCTTTTTCCCCATTCACTTTTTCACTTTTTTTCTCCTTTTCTCACTTTTGCACTTCTTTCACCTTATTAACTTTTCACATTATTCACTTTTTTCACGTTTTCACTTTTTTTCACCTTTTTCATTTTTTCACCTTTTTTTACTTTTTTCACCATATTCACTTTTTCACTTTTTTCACCTTATTCACTTTTTTCACGTTTTCACTTTTTTCACCTTATTACTTTTTCACTTTTTTTCACCCTATTCACTTTTTCAGAGAAGATGCAACCAGAAACTCTAATTGATCTTCCATCTTTTGATCACAACTTAAAAACTATGAGACTTGACAGAATACTATATTATGTGGTTTAATATGTTCATAAAGGTGCCCTCAATCAGCTCTGAAAATATCGACATGTTTCACCTTATTCAATTTTTTTTTCATTCCCTTTTTTCAGCTTATTCACTTTTTCACCTTTTTTCCCTTTTTTAACTTTTTCACTTTTTCACTTTTCTACCTTTTTCCTTTTTTCACTTTTTTCACTTTTTTCACTGTTTCACTTTTTTACCTCATTCTTTTTTTCACTTTTTCACTTTTTTCACCTTATTCGCTTTTTTCACCTTATTCACTTTTTTCACTTTTTCACTTTTTTCACATTATTCACAAAAGTGATAAGTTAAAAAAGTGAATAAGGTGAAACATGTCGATATTTTCAGAGCTGATTGAGGGCACCTTTATGAACATATTAAACCACATTATATAGTATTCTGTCAAGTCTCATAGTTTTTAAGATATGATCAAAAGATGGAAGATCAATTAGAGTTTCTGGTTGCATCTTCTCTGAAAAAGTGAATAGGGTGAAAAAAAGTGAAAAAGTAATAAGGTGAAAAAAGTGAAAAAGTGAATATGGTGAAAAAAGTAAAAAAAGGTGAAAAAATGAAAAAGGTGAAAAAAGTGAATAAGGTGAAAAGTTAATAAGGTGAAAGAAGTGCAAAAGTGAGATAAGGAGAAAAAAAGTGAAAAAGTGAATGGGGAAAAAGGTGAAAAAGTGAAAAAGCTGAAAAAAGGGAATGAAAAAAAAAATGAAAAAGGAAAAAGGTGAAAAAGTGAAAAGTAAAAAAGTGAGTTTCTACTTATTCACTTTTTTCACCTTACTCACTTTTTCACCTTTTTTTCCTTTTTCATTTTTTTACCTTATTCACTTTTTCACCTTTTTTCCCTTTTTTAACTTTTTCACTTTTTCACTTTTCTACCTTTATCCTTTTTTCACTTTTTTCACTTTTTTCACTGTTTCACTTTTTTACCTCATTCTTTTTTTCACTTTTTCACTTTTTTCACCTTATTCGCTTTTTTCACTTTTTTCACCTTATTCACTTTTTTCACTTTTTCACTTTTTTCACATTATTCACAAAAGTGATAAGTTAAAAAAGTGAATAAGGTGAAACATGTCGATATTTTCAGAGCTGATTGAGGGCACCTTTATGAACATATTAAACCACATAATATAGTATTCTGTCAAGTCTCATAGTTTTTAAGTTATGATCAAAAGATGGAAGATCAATTAGAGTTTCTGGTTGCATCTTCTCTGAAAAAGTGAATAGGGTGAAAAAAAGTGAAAAAGTAATAAGGTGAAAAAAGTGAAAACGTGAAAAAAGTGAATTAGGTGAAAAAAGTGAAAAAAGTGAAAAAGTGAACATGGTGAAAAAAGTAAAAAAGGTGAAAAAATGAAAAAGGTGAAAAAAAGTGAAAACGTGAAAAAAGTGAATAAGGTGAAAAGTTAATAAGGTGAAAGAAGTGCAAAAGTGAGATAAGGAGAAAAGAAGTGAAAAAGTGAATGGGGAAAAAGGTGAAATAGTGAAAAAATTTAGTGAAAAGTGAATAAGGTGAAAGAAACTGAAAAAGTGAAAAAAGTGAATAAGCTGTAAAAAGTGAAAAAGTGAAAAAAAAGAATGAGGTAAAAAAGTGAAACAGTGAAAAAGGAAAAAGGTGAAAAAGTGAAAAAAGTGACTTTCACTTTATTCAAAAAGGAAAAAGGTAGAAAAGTGAAAAAATTAAAAAAGGGAAAAAAGGTGAAAAAGTGAATAAGGTAAAAAAATTAAAAAGGAAAAAAAGGTGAAAAAGTGAGTAAGGTGAAAAAAGTGAATAAGGTGAAAAAAGTGAAAAAAGCGAATAAGGTGACAAAAGTGAAAAAGTGAAAAAAAGAATGAGGTAAAAAAGTGAAACAGTGAAAAAAGTGAAAAAAGTGAAAAAAGTGAAAAAAGGAAAAAGGTAGAAAAGTGAAAAAGTTAAAAAGTTAAAAAAGGGAAAAAAGGTGAAAAAGTGAATAAGCTGAAAAAAGGGAATGAAAAAAAAAATTAAAAAGGAAAAAGGTGAAAAAGTGAAAAGTAAAAAAGTGAGTTTCACCTTATTCACTTTTTTCACCTTACTCACTTTTTCACCTTTTTTTCCTTTTTCATTTTTTTACCTTATTCACTTTTTCACCTTTTTTCCCTTTTTTAACTTTTTCACTTTTTCACTTTTTTACCTTTTTCCTTTTTTCACTTTTTTCACGTTTTTCACTGATTCACTTTTTTACCTCATTCTTTTTTTTCACTTTTTACAGCTTATTCACTTTTTTCACTTTTTCACTTTCTTTCACCTTATTCACTTTTCACTAAATTTTTTCACTATTTCACCTTTTTCCCCATTCACTTTTTCACTTTTTTTCTCCTTATCTCACTTTTGCACTTCTTTCACCTTATTAACTTTTCACCTTATTCACTTTTTTCACGTTTTCACTTTTTTTCACCTTTTTCCTTTTTAATTTTTTTTTTCATTCCCTTTTTTCAGCTTATTCACTTTTTCACCTTTTTTCCCTTTTTTAACTTTTTAACTTTTTCACTTTTCTACCTTTTTCCTTTTTTCACTTTTTTCACTTTTTTCACTTTTTTCACTGTTTCACTTTTTTACCTCATTCTTTTTTTCACTTTTTCACTTTTTTCACCTTTTTCGCTTTTTTCACTTTTTTCACCTTATTCACTTTTTTCACTTTTTCACTTTTTTCACATTATTCACAAAAGTGATAAGTTAAAAAAGTGAATAAGGTGAAACATGTCGATATTTTCAGAGCTGATTGAGGGCACCTTTATGAACATATTAAACCACATAATATAGTATTCTGTCAAGTCTCATAGTTTTTAAGTTATGATCAAAAGATGGAAGATCAATTAGAGTTTCTGGTTGCATCTTCTCTGAAAAAGTGAATAGGGTGAAAAAAAGTGAAATAGTAATAAGGTGAAAAAAGTGAAAACGTGAAAAAAGTGAATAAGGTGAAAAAAGTGAAAAAGTGAATATGGTGAAAAAAGTAAAAAAAGGTGAAAAAATGAAAAAGGTGAAAAAAGTGAAAACGTGAAAAAAGTGAATAAGGTGAAAAGTTAATTTTTTTTTTTTTTTTTTTTCTATTAACTATGGGTTTGCTCTTGACCTCAATCCAGTCCTCAGGACGAAGATGGGGTCGTAGATGTAGCGAGCTTACCCAGAAGATGCCTATTCACTCGTACTTTAAAGGAATCCGGGTTGTAAGTACTCGGAAATACTGACGCAGGTAAGGCATTCCACTCCTTGGCTGTGCGCATTATAAAAGATTCAGAAAGGCGCTTGGTGCGGATATGTGGGATGTCAACCAAGAAGGGGTGATATCCCGCGGTGCGTCTGGAAGTCCGATAGTAGAAAGGGGAAGGTGGGATGAGCTCATGCAGCTCTAGGGCACACTCACCGAAGTACAATCTGTAGAAGACCGACAAGCAGGCCACTCTGCGGCGGTGGGCTAGGCTATGAAGCTTGGCCTCCACCAGCTTACTATCGCCAATGAGCCTCCTGGCTCTGCGTTCAACCGAGTCGAGTGCGGCAAGTTGATACTTGGCTGAGCCATCCCACAGGTGGCAGCAGTACTCCATACATGATCGGACCTGAGCTTTATACAATACTAAGAGCTGTCCAGGAGTGAAGTACCGCTTCACCTTGTTTAAGATGCCCAGCTTTTTGGCCGCAGTTTGAGCCTTAGACTCGATGTCAGCGCCGAAGTTGAGTTTTGTGGTCAAGCTTATACCCAGAAGCCCAAGACTAATAAGGTGAAAGAAGTGCAAAAGTGAGATAAGGAGAAAAAAAGTGAAAAAGTGAATGGGGAAAAAGGTGAAATAGTGAAAAAATTTAGTGAAAAGTGAATAAGGTGAAAGAAACTGAAAAAGTGAAAAAAGTGAATAAGCTGTAAATAAGTGAAAAAGTGAAAAAAAAGAATGAGGTAAAAAAGTGAAACAGTGAAAAAAGTGAAAAAAGTGAAAAAAGGAAAAGGTAGAAAAGTGAAAAAGTAAAAAAGTTAAAAAAGGGAAAAAAGGTGAAAAAGTGAATAAGGTAAAAAAATGAAAAAGGAAAAAAAGGCGAAAAAGTGAGTAAGGTGAAAAAAGTGAATAAGGTGAAACTCACTTTTTTTACTTTTCACTTTTTCACCTTTTTCCTTTTTCATTTTTTTTTTCATTCCCTGTTTTCAGCTTATTCACTTTTATCACTTTTCACTTTTTCAATTTTTGAAGTGAAGTGATGAGTTTTTCTTATTTACTGGTAGGGTTGCCAACTTTTTTGAAACCAAATATAGTATTTCGAGCCTTAGTGCCCGAAAAAAATATAGTAGATCGGGGAAAAATAAGAAAAAATATAGTAGGTTGGTATTTTTCCAAAGTTTTTATTTAAATTTTTTCAAAAACATATTTTTTTGCTACTTTTTGGTTTGAATACCATGTTCTTATTTTTAAGAAACAATCATTTCTCTATTTCCTATTCGTTATTGAAAATAATGCATCCTGTAAGCGCAGAAGTCGCTGTATTCGATAAGGAAATAAAATAATTTCTAAAAATATAGATAAATCTGACTTTAGAAAATTGTTTAAGGAACAAATGTGATGAAGAGAAAGGAAATTGTTAAAATAATGTTAAGTTATTGGTCATTTTTATTGGTCCTAAGTACCAATATATTTAAATTCTCTATAAATTATTTGCTCATCAAAATATAGTAGTTTTGCCTACTATATATTTTTTCTCAGAATTATAGTAGTAGGTTATAGTAGGATACTATATTATATAGTAGGGTTGGCAACTCTATTTACTGGTCACGAATCACTATTTCTTTTACGTAGATAAGTTCCTGTAGTTTTCCCGATTCAGCAAATCTCTAAATGTTACAAAAAGTGAACAAGTGAAAAAAGTTTAAAAAAGTTTAAAAAAAGTGAAAAAAGTGAAAAAGAGAAGAAGGTGAATAAGGTGAAAAAGTGAATAAGGTGAAAAAAGTGAAAAAAGTGAATAAGGTAAAAAAGTGAAACAGTGAAAAAAGTGAAATAAGGAAAAGGTGAAAAAGTTGAAAAGTGAAAAAAGGGGAAAAAGGTGAAAAAGTGAATAAGGTAAAAAAGTGTAAAGGGAAAAAAGGTGAAAAAGTGAGCAAAGTGAAAAAAATGAAAAAGTGAATAAAGTGAAAGTCACTTTTTTCACTTTTTCACCTTTTTCCTTTTTAACTTTATAACTTTTTTTATCATTCACTTTTTCCACTTTTTCACTTTTTACAGCTTATTCACTTTTTCACTTTTTCACTTTCTTTCACCTTATTCACTTTTCACTAAATTTTTTCACTATTTCACCTTATTCACTTTTTTCACTTTTTCACTTTTTTCACATTATTCACAAAAGTGATAAGTTAAAAAAGTGAATAAGGTGAAACATGTCGATATTTTCAGAGCTGATTGAGGGCACCTTTATGAACATATTAAACCACATAATATAGTATTCTGTCAAGTCTCATAGTTTTTAAGTTATGATCAAAAGATGGAAGATCAATTAGAGTTTCTGGTTGCATCTTCTCTGAAAAAGTGAATAGGGTGAAAAAAAGTGAAAAAGTAATAAGGTGAAAAAAGTGAAAACGTGAAAAAAGTGAATAAGGTGAAAAAAGTGAAAAAGTGAATATGGTGAAAAAAGTAAAAAAAGGTGAAAAAATGAAAAAGGTGAAAAAAATGAAAAAGTGAATAAAGTGAAAGTCACTTTTTTCACTTTTTCACCTTTTTCCTTTTTAACTTTATAACTTTTTTTATCATTCACTTTTTCCACTTTTTCACTTTTTACAGCTTATTCACTTTTTCACTTTTTCACTTTCTTTCACCTTATTCACTTTTCACTAAATTTTTTCACTATTTCACCTTTTTCCCCATTCACTTTTTCACTTTTTTTCTCCTTATCTCACTTTTGCACTTCTTTCACCTTATTAACTTTTCACCTTATTCACTTTTTTCACGTTTTCACTTTTTTTCACCTTTTTCATTTTTTCACCTTTTTTTACTTTTTTCACCATATTCACTTTTTCACTTTTTTCACCTTATTCACTTTTTTCACGTTTTCACTTTTTTCACCTTATTACTTTTTCACTTTTTTTCACCCTATTCACTTTTTCAGAGAAGATGCAACCAGAAACTCTAATTGATCTTCCATCTTTTGATCATAACTTAAAAACTATGAGACTTGACAGAATACTATATTATGTGGTTTAATATGTTCATAAAGGTGCCCTCATCAGCTCTGAAAATATCGACATGTTTCACCTTATTCAATTTTTTTTTCATTCCCTTTTTTCAGCTTATTCACTTTTTCACCTTTTTTCCCTTTTTTAACTTTTTCGCTTTTTCACTTTTCTACCTTTTTCCTTTTTTCACTTTTTTCACTTTTTTCACTGTTTCACTTTTTTACCTCATTCTTTTTTTCACTTTTTCACTTTTTTCACCTTATTCGCTTTTTTCACTTTTTTCACCTTATTCACTTTTTTCACTTTTTCACTTTTTTCACATTATTCACAAAAGTGATAAGTTAAAAAAGTGAATAAGGTGAAACATGTCGATATTTTCAGAGCTGATTGAGGGCACCTTTATGAACATATTAAACCACATTATATAGTATTCTGTCAAGTCTCATAGTTTTTAAGATATGATCAAAAGATGGAAGATCAATTAGAGTTTCTGGTTGCATCTTCTCTGAAAAAGTGAATAGGGTGAAAAAAAGTGAAAAAGTAATAAGGTGAAAAAAGTGAATAAGGTGAAAAAAGTGAAAAAAGCGAATAAGGTGAAAAAAGTGAAAAAGTGAAAAAAAGTGAAACAGTGAAAAAAGTGAAAAAAGTGAAAAAAGTGAAAAAAGTGAAAAAAGTCAAAAAAGGAAAAAGGTAGAAAAGTGAAAAAGTTAAAAAGTTAAAAAAGGGAAAAAAGGTGAAAAAGTGAATAAGCTGAAAAAAGGGAATGAAAAAAATAATGAAAAAGGAAAAAGGTGAAAAAGTGAAAAGTAAAAAAGTGAGTTTCACCTTATTCACTTTTTTCACCTTACTCACTTTTTCACCTTTTTTTCCTTTTTCATTTTTATACCTTATTCACTTTTTCACCTTTTTTCCCATTTTTAACTTTTTCACTTTTTCACTTTTCTACCTTTTTCCTTTTTTCACTTTTTTCACTTTTTTCACTTTTTTCACTGTTTCACTTTTTTACCTCATTCTTTTTTTCACTTTTTCACTTTTTTCATCTTATTCGCTTTTTTCACTCTTTTCACCTTATTCACTTTTTTCACTTTTTCACTTTTTTCACATTATTCACAAAAGTGATAAGTTAAAAAAGTGAATAAGGTGAAACATGTCGATATTTTCAGAGCTGATTGAGGGCACCTTTATGAACATATTAAACCACATAATATAGTATTCTGTCAAGTCTCATAGTTTTTAAGTTATGATCAAAAGATGGAAGATCAATTAGAGTTTCTGGTTGCATCTTCTCTGAAAAAGTGAATAGGGTGAAAAAAAGTGAAAAAGTAATAAGGTGAAAAAAGTGAAAACGTGAAAAAAGTGAATAAGGTGAAAAAAGTGAAAAAGTGAATATGGTGAAAAAAGTAAAAAGAGGTGAAAAAATGAAAAAGGTGAAAAAAAGTGAAAACGTGAAAAAAGTGAATAAGGTGAAAAGTTAATAAGGTGAAAGAAGTGCAAAAGTGAGATAAGGAGAAAAAAAGTGAAAAAGTGAATGGGGAAAAAGGTGAAATAGTGAAAAAATTTAGTGAAAAGTGAATAAGGTGAAAGAAAGTGAAAAAGTGAATAAGCTGTAAAAAGTGAAAAAGTGGAAAAAAAGAATGATAAAAAAAGTGAAAAAGTTAAAAAGGAAAAAGGTGAAAAAATGAAAAAAGTGACTTTCACTTTATTCAAAAAGGAAAAAGGTAGAAAAGTGAAAAAATTAAAAAAAAAAGGAAAAAAGTGAAAAAAGTGAAAAAAGGAAAAAGGTAGAAAAGTGAAAAAGTGAAAAAGTTAAAAAAGGGAAAAAAGGTGAAAAAGTGAATAAGGTAAAAAAATGAAAAAGGAAAAAAAGGTGAAAAAGTGATTAAGGTGAAAAAAGTGAATAAGGTGAAACTCACTTCTTTTACTATTCACTTTTTCACCTTTTACCTTTTTCATTTTTTTTCATTCCCTTTTTTCAGCTTATTCACTTTTATCACTTTTCACTTTTTCAATTTATGAAGTGAAGTGATGAGTTTTTCTTATTTACTGGTAGGGTTGCCAACTTTTTTGAAACCAAATATAGTATTTCGAGCCTTAGTGCCCGAAAAAAATATAGTAGATCGGGGAAAAATAAGAAAAAATATAGTAGGTTGGTATTTTTCCAAATTTTTTATTTAAATTTTTTCGGGCACTAAGGCTCGAAATACTATATTTGGTTTCAAAAAAGTTGGCAACCCTACCAGTAAATAAGAAAAACTCATCACTTCACTTCAAAAAGTGAACAAGTGAAAAAAGTTTAAAAAAGTTTAAAAAAGTGAAAAAAGTGAAAAAGGGATGAAGGTGAAAAAAGTGAAAAAGTGAAAAAAAGAATGAGGTAAAAAAGTGAAACAGTGAAAAAAGTTAAAAAAGGGAAAAAAGGTGAAAAAGTGAATAAGCTGAAAAAAGGGAATGAAAAAAAAAAATGAAAAAGGAAAAAGGTGAAAAAGTGAAAAGTAAAAAAGTGAGTTTCACCTTATTCACTTTTTTCACCTTACTCACTTTTTCACCTTTTTTTCCTTTTTCATTTTTTACCTTATTCACTTTTTCACCTTTTTTCCCTTTTTTAACTTTTTCACTTTTCTACCTTTTTCCTTTTTTCACTTTTTTCACTTTTTTCACTGTTTCACTTTTTTACCTCATTCTTTTTTTCACTTTTTCACTTTTTTCACCTTATTCGCTTTTTTCACTTTTTTCACCTTATTCACTTTTTTCACTTTTTCACTTTTTTCACATTATTCACAAAAGTGATGAGTTAAAAAAGTGAATAAGGTGAAACATGTCGATATTTTCAGAGCTGATTGAGGGCGCCTTTATGAACATATTAAACCACATAATATAGTATTCTGTCAAGTCTCATAGTTTTTAAGTTATGATCAAAAGATGGAAGATCAATTAGAGTTTCTGGTTGCATCTTCTCTGAAAAAGTGAATAGGGTGAAAAAAAGTGAAAAAGTAATAAGGTGAAAAAAGTGAAAACGTGAAAAAAGTGAATTAGGTGAAAAAAGTGAAAAAGTGAAAATGGTGAAAAAAGTAAAAAAGGTGAAAAAATGAAAAAGGTGAAAAAAAGTGAAAACGTGAAAAAAGTGAATAAGGTGAAAAGTTAATAAGGTGAAAGAAGTGCAAAAGTGAGATAAGGAGAAAAAAAGTGAAAAAGTGAATGGGGAAAAAGGTGAAATAGTGAAAAAATTTAGTGAAAAGTGAATAAGGTGAAAGAAACTGAAAAAGTGAAAAAGTGAATAAGCTGTAAAAAGTGAAAAAGTGAAAAAAAAGAATGAGGTAAAAAAGTGAAACAGTGAAATGGGGAAAAAGGTGAAAAAGTGAAAAAAGTGACTTTCACTTTATTCACTTTTTCATTTTTTTCACCTTGCTCACTTTTTCACCTTTTTTCCCTTTACACTTTTTTACCTTATTCACTTTTTCACCTTTTTCCCCTTTTTTCACTTTTTAACTTTTTCACCTTTTCAATATTTCACTTTTTTCACTGTTTCACTTTTTTACCTTATTCACTTTTTTCACCTTATTCACTTTTTCACCTTATTCACCTTCTTCCCTTTTTCACTTTTTTCACTTTTTTTAAACTTTTTTAAACTTTTTTTACTTGTTCACTTTTTGTAACATTTTGAGATTTGCTGAATCGGGAAAACTAAAGGAACTTATCTACGTCGAAGAAATTGTGAGTCGTGACCAGTAAATAGGGTTGCCAACCCTACTATATAATATAGTATCCTACTATACCCTACTACTATAATTCTGAGAAAAAATATATAGTAGGCAAAACTACTATATTTTGATGAGCAAATAATTTATAGAGAATTTAAATATATTGGTACTTAGGTCCAATAAAAATGACCAATAACTTAACATTATTTTAACAATTTTCTTTCTCTTCATCACATTTGTTCCTTAAACAATTTTCTAAAGTCAGATTTATCTATATTTTTAGAAATTATTTTATTTCCTTATCGAATACAGCGACTTCTGCGCTTACAGGATGCATTATTTTCTATAACGAATAGGAAATAGAGAAATGATTGTTTCTTAAAAATAAGAACATGGTATTCAAACCAAAAAGTAGCAAAAAAATATGTTTTTGAAAAAAATTAAATAAAAAATTTGGAAAAATACCAACCTACTATATTTTTTCTTATTTTTCCCCGATCTACTATATTTTTTTCGGGCACTAAGGCTCGAAATACTATATTTGGTTTCAAAAAAGTTGGCAACCCTACCAGTAAATAAGAAAAACTCATCACTTCACTTCAAAAATTGAAAAAGTGAAAAGTGATAAAAGTGAATAAGCTGAAAAAAGGGAATGAAAAAAAAAATGAAAAAGGAAAAAGGTGAAAAAGTGAAAAGCAAAAAAAGTGAGTTTCACCTTATTCACTTTTTTCACCTTACTCACTTTTTCACCTTTTTTTCCTTTTTAATTTTTTTACCTTATTCACTTTTTCACCTTTTTTCCCTTTTTTAATTTTTTCACTTTTCTACCTTTTTCCTTTTTGAATAAAGTGAAAGTCACTTTTTTCACTTTTTCACCTTTTTAACTTTTTCACTTTTTTTATCATTCTTTTTTTCCACTTTTTCACTTTTTACAGCTTATTCACTTTTTTCACTTTTTCACTTTCTTTCACCTTATTCACTTTTCACTAAATTTTTTCACTATTTCACCTTTTTCCCCATTCACTTTTCCACTTTTTTTCTCCTTATCTCACTTTTGCACTTCTTTCACCTTATTAACTTTTCACCTTATTCACTTTTTTCACGTTTTCACTTTTTTTCACCTTTTTCATTTTTTCACTTTTTTTTACTTTTTTCACCATATTCACTTTTTCACTTTTTTCACCTTATTCACCTTTTTCACGTTTTCACTTTTTTCACCTTATTACTTTTTCACTTTTTATCACCCTATTCACTTTTTCAGAGAAGATGCAACCAGAAACTCTAATTGATCTTCCATCTTTTGATCATAACTTAAAAACTATGAGACTTGACAGAATACTATATTATGTGGTTTAATATGTTCATAAAGGTGCCCTCAATCAGCTCTGAAAATATCGACATGTTTCACCTTATTCACTTTTTTAACTTATCACTTTTGTGAATAATGTGAAAAAAGTGGAAAAAGTGAAAAAGTGAATAAGGTGAAAAAAGTGAAAAAAGTGAATAAGATGAAAAAAGTGAAAAAGTGAAAAAAAGAATGAGGTAAAAAAGTGAAACAGTGAAAAAAGTGAAAAAAGTGAAAAAAGTGAAAAAAGGAAAAAGGTAGAAAAGTGAAAAAGTTAAAAAAGGGAAAAAAGGTGAAAAAGTGAATAAGGTAAAAAAATGAAAAAGGAAAAAAAGGCGAAAAAGTGAGTAAGGTGAAAAAAGTGAATAAGGTGAAACTCACTTTTTTTACTTTTCACTTTTTCACCTTTTTCCTTTTTCATTTTTTTTTTCATTCCCTGTTTTCAGCTTATTCACTTTTATCACTTTTCACTTTTATCACTTTTCACTTTTTCAATTTTTGAAGTGAAGTGATGAGTTTTTCTTATTTACTGGTAGGGTTGCCAACTTTTTTGAAACCAAATATAGTATTTCGAGCCTTAGTGCCCGAAAAAAATATAGTAGATCGGGGAAAAATAAGAAAAAATATAGTAGGTTGGTATTTTTCCAAATTTTTTATTTAAATTTTTTCAAAAACATATTTTTTTGCTACTTTTTGGTTTGAATACCATGTTCTTATTTTTAAGAAACAATCATTTCTCTATTTCCTATTCGTTATAGAAAATAATGCATCCTGTAAGCGCAGAAGTCGCTGTATTCGATAAGGAAATAAAATAATTTCTAAAAATATAGATAAATCTGACTTTAGAAAATTGTTTAAGGAACAAATGTGATGAAGAGAAAGAAAATTGTTAAAATAATGTTAAGTTATTGGTCATTTTTATTGGACCTAAGTACCAATATATTTAAATTCTCTATAAATTATTTGCTCAACAAAATATAGTAGTTTTGCCTACTATATATATTTTCTCAGAATTATAGTAGTAGGTTATAGTAGTATACTATATTATATAGTAGGGTTGGCAACTCTATTTACTGGTCACGACTCACTATTTCTTCGACGTAGATAAGTTCCTGTAGTTTTCCCGATTCAGCAAATCTCAAAATGTTACAAAAAGTGAACAAGTGAAAAAAGTTTAAAAAAGTTTAAAAAAAGTGAAAAAAGTGAAAAAGCGAAGAAGGTGAATAAGGTGAAAAAGTGAATAAGGTGAAAAAAGTGAAAAAAGTGAATAAGGTAAAAAAGTGAAACAGTGAAAAAAGTGAAATAAGGAAAAGGTGAAAAAGTTGAAAAGTGAAAAAAGGGGAAAAGGGTGAATAAGTGAATAAGGTAAAAAAGTGTAAAGGGAAAAAAGGTGAAAAGTGAGCAAGGTGAAAAAAATGAAAAAGTGAATAAAGTGAAAGTCACTTTTTTCACTTTTTCACCTTTTTCCTTTTTAACTTTATAACTTTTTTTATCATTCACTTTTTCCACTTTTTCACTTTTTACAGCTTATTCACTTTTTTCACTTTTTCACTTTCTTTCACCTTATTCACTTTTCACTAAATTTTTTCACTATTTCACCTTTTTCCCCATTCACTTTTTCACTTTTTTTCTCCTTATCTCACTTTTGCACTTCTTTCACCTTATTAACTTTTCACATTATTCACTTTTTTCACGTTTTCACTTTTTTTCACCTTTTTCATTTTTTCACCTTTTTTTACTTTTTTCACCATATTCACTTTTTCACTTTTTTCACCTTATTCACTTTTTTCACGTTTTCACTTTTTTCACCTTATTACTTTTTCACTTTTTTTCACCCTATTCACTTTTTCAGAGAAGATGCAACCAGAAACTCTAATTGATCTTCCATCTTTTGATCACAACTTAAAAACTATGAGACTTGACAGAATACTATATTATGTGGTTTAATATGTTCATAAAGGTGCCCTCAATCAGCTCTGAAAATATCGACATGTTTCACCTTATTCAATTTTTTTTTCATTCCCTTTTTTCAGCTTATTCACTTTTTCACCTTTTTTCCCTTTTTTAACTTTTTCACTTTTTCACTTTTCTACCTTTTTCCTTTTTTCACTTTTTTCACTTTTTTCACTTTTTTCACTGTTTCACTTTTTTACCTCATTCTTTTTTTCACTTTTTCACTTTTTTCACCTTATTCGCTTTTTTCACTTTTTTCACCTTATTCACTTTTTTCACTTTTTCACTTTTTTCACATTATTCACAAAAGTGATAAGTTAAAAAAGTGAATAAGGTGAAACATGTCGATATTTTCAGAGCTGATTGAGGGCACCTTTATGAACATATTAAACCACATTATATAGTATTCTGTCAAGTCTCATAGTTTTTAAGATATGATCAAAAGATGGAAGATCAATTAGAGTTTCTGGTTGCATCTTCTCTGAAAAAGTGAATAGGGTGAAAAAAAGTGAAAAAGTAATAAGGTGAAAAAAGTGAAAAAGTGAATATGGTGAAAAAAGTAAAAAAAGGTGAAAAAATGAAAAAGGTGAAAAAAGTGAATAAGGTGAAAAGTTAATAAGGTGAAAGAAGTGCAAAAGTGAGATAAGGAGAAAAAAAGTGAAAAAGTGAATGGGGAAAAAGGTGAAAAAGTGAAAAAGCTGAAAAAAGGGAATGAAAAAAAAAATGAAAAAGGAAAAAGGTGAAAAAGTGAAAAGTAAAAAAGTGAGTTTCACCTTATTCACTTTTTTCACCTTACTCACTTTTTCACCTTTTTTTCCTTTTTCATTTTTTTACCTTATTCACTTTTTCACCTTTTTTCCCTTTTTTAACTTTTTCACTTTTTCACTTTTCTACCTTTATCCTTTTTTCACTTTTTTCACTTTTTTCACTGTTTCACTTTTTTACCTCATTCTTTTTTTCACTTTTTCACTTTTTTCACCTTATTCGCTTTTTTCACTTTTTTCACCTTATTCACTTTTTTCACTTTTTCACTTTTTTCACATTATTCACAAAAGTGATAAGTTAAAAAAGTGAATAAGGTGAAACATGTCGATATTTTCAGAGCTGATTGAGGGCACCTTTATGAACATATTAAACCACATAATATAGTATTCTGTCAAGTCTCATAGTTTTTAAGTTATGATCAAAAGATGGAAGATCAATTAGAGTTTCTGGTTGCATCTTCTCTGAAAAAGTGAATAGGGTGAAAAAAAGTGAAAAAGTAATAAGGTGAAAAAAGTGAAAACGTGAAAAAAGTGAATTAGGTGAAAAAAGTGAAAAAAGTGAAAAAGTGAACATGGTGAAAAAAGTAAAAAAGGTGAAAAAAAGTGAAAACGTGAAAAAAGTGAATAAGGTGAAAAGTTAATAAGGTGAAAAGTTAATAAGGTGAAAGAAGTGCAAAAGTGAGATAAGGAGAAAAAAAGTGAAAAAGTGAATGGGGAAAAAGGTGAAATAGTGAAAAAATTTAGTGAAAAGTGAATAAGGTGAAAGAAACTGAAAAAGTGAAAAAAGTGAATAAGCTGTAAAACGTGAAAAAGTGAAAAAAAAGAATGAGGTAAAAAAGTGAAACAGTGAAACAGGAAAAAGGTGAAAAAGTGAAAAAAGTGACTTTCACTTTATTCAAAAAGGAAAAAGGTAGAAAAGTGAAAAAATTAAAAAAGGGAAAAAAGGTGAAAAAGTGAATAAGGTAAAAAAATTAAAAAGGAAAAAAAGGTGAAAAAGTGAGTAAGGTGAAAAAATTGAATAAGGTGAAAAAAGTGAAAAAAGCGAATAAGGTGACAAAAGTGAAAAAGTGAAAAAAAGAATGAGGTAAAAAAGTGAAACAGTGAAAAAAGTGAAAAAAGTGAAAAAAGTGAAAAAAGGAAAAAGGTAGAAAAGTGAAAAAGTTAAAAAGTTAAAAAAGGGAAAAAAGGTGAAAAAGTGAATAAGCTGAAAAAAGGGAATGAAAAAAAAAATTAAAAAGGAAAAAGGTGAAAAAGTGAAAAGTAAAAAAGTGAGTTTCACCTTATTCACTTTTTTCACCTTACTCACTTTTTCACCTTTTTTTCCTTTTTCATTTTTTTACCTTATTCACTTTTTCACCTTTTTTCCCTTTTTTAACTTTTTCACTTTTTCACTTTTTTACCTTTTTCCTTTTTTCACTTTTTTCACGTTTTTCACTGATTCACTTTTTTACCTCATTCTTTTTTTTCACTTTTTACAGCTTATTCACTTTTTTCACTTTTTCACTTTCTTTCACCTTATTCACTTTTCACTAATTTTTTTCACTATTTCACCTTTTTCCCCATTCACTTTTTCACTTTTTTTCTCCTTATCTCACTTTTGCACTTCTTTCACCTTATTAACTTTTCACCTTATTCACTTTTTTCACGTTTTCACTTTTTTTCACCTTTTTCCTTTTTAATTTTTTTTTTCATTCCCTTTTTTCAGCTTATTCACTTTTTCACCTTTTTTCCCTTTTTTAACTTTTTAACTTTTTCACTTTTCTACCTTTTTCCTTTTTTCACTTTTTTCACTTTTTTCACTTTTTTCACTGTTTCACTTTTTTACCTCATTCTTTTTTTCACTTTTTCACTTTTTTCACCTTTTTCGCTTTTTTCACTTTTTTCACTTTTTCACTTTTTTCACATTATTCACAAAAGTGATAAGTTAAAAAAGTGAATAAGGTGAAACATGTCGATATTTTCAGAGCTGATTGAGGGCACCTTTATGAACATATTAAACCACATAATATAGTATTCTGTCAAGTCTCATAGTTTTTAAGTTATGATCAAAAGATGGAAGATCAATTAGAGTTTCTGGTTGCATCTTCTCTGAAAAAGTGAATAGGGTGAAAAAAAGTGAAATAGTAATAAGGTGAAAAAAGTGAAAACGTGAAAAAAGTGAATAAGGTGAAAAAAGTGAAAAAGTGAATATGGTGAAAAAAGTAAAAAAAGGTGAAAAAATGAAAAAGGTGAAAAAAGTGAAAACGTGAAAAAAGTGAATAAGGTGAAAAGTTAATAAGGTGAAAGAAGTGCAAAAGTGAGATAAGGAGAAAAAAAGTGAAAAAGTGAATGGGGAAAAAGGTGAAATAGTGAAAAAATTTAGTGAAAAGTGAATAAGGTGAAAGAAACTGAAAAAGTGAAAAAAGTGAATAAGCTGTAAAAAGTGAAAAAGTGAAAAAAAAGAATGAGGTAAAAAAGTGAAACAGTGAAAAAAGTGAAAAAAGTGAAAAAAGGAAAAAGGTAGAAAAGTGAAAAAGTAAAAAAGTTAAAAAAGGGAAAAAAGGTGAAAAAGTGAATAAGGTAAAAAAATGAAAAAGGAAAAAAAGGCGAAAAAGTGAGTAAGGTGAAAAAAGTGAATAAGGTGAAACTCACTTTTTTTACTTTTCACTTTTTCACCTTTTTCCTTTTTCATTTTTTTTTTCATTCCCTGTTTTCAGCTTATTCACTTTTATCACTTTTCACTTTTTCAATTTTTGAAGTGAAGTGATGAGTTTTTCTTATTTACTGGTAGGGGTTGCCAACTTTTTTGAAACCAAATATAGTGTTTCGAGCCTTAGTGCCCGAAAAAAATATAGTAGATCGGGGAAAAATAAGAAAAAATATAGTAGGTTGGTATTTTTCCAAAGTTTTTATTTAAATTTTTTCAAAAACATATTTTTTTGCTACTTTTTGGTTTGAATACCATGTTCTTATTTTTAAGAAACAATCATTTCTCTATTTCCTATTCGTTATTGAAAATAATGCATCCTGTAAGCGCAGAAGTCGCTGTATTCGATAAGGAAATAAAATAATTTCTAAAAATATAGATAAATCTGACTTTAGAAAATTGTTTAAGGAACAAATGTGATGAAGAGAAAGAAAATTGTTAAAATAATGTTAAGTTATTGGTCATTTTTATTGGTCCTAAGTACCAATATATTTAAATTCTCTATAAATTATTTGCTCATCAAAATATAGTAGTTTTGCCTACTATATATTTTTTCTCAGAATTATAGTAGTAGGTTATAGTAGGATACTATATTATATAGTAGGGTTGGCAACTCTATTTACTGGTCACGAATCACTATTTCTTTTACGTAGATAAGTTCCTGTAGTTTTCCCGATTCAGCAAATCTCAAAATGTTACATAAAGTGAACAAGTGAAAAAAGTTTAAAAAAGTTTAAAAAAAGTGAAAAAAGTGAAAAAGAGAAGAAGGTGAATAAGGTGAAAAAGTGAATAAGGTGAAAAAAGTGAAAAAAGTGAATAAGGTAAAAAAGTGAAACAGTGAAAAAAGTGAAATAAGGAAAAGGTGAAAAAGTTGAAAAGTGAAAAAAGGGGAAAAAGGTGAAAAAGTGAATAAGGTAAAAAAGTGTAAAGGGAAAAAAGGTGAAAAAGTGAGCAAAGTGAAAAAAATGAAAAAGTGAATAAAGTGTAAGTCACTTTTTTCACTTTTTCACCTTTTTCCTTTTTAACTTTATAACTTTTTTTATCATTCACTTTTTCCACTTTTTCACTTTTTACAGCTTATTCACTTTTTCACTTTTTCACTTTCTTTCACCTTATTCACTTTTCACTAAATTTTTTCACTATTTCACCTTATTCACTTTTTTCACTTTTTCACTTTTTTCACATTATTCACAAAAGTGATAAGTTAAAAAAGTGAATAAGGTGAAACATGTCGATATTTTCAGAGCTGATTGAGGGCACCTTTATGAACATATTAAACCACATAATATAGTATTCTGTCAAGTCTCATAGTTTTTAAGTTATGATCAAAAGATGGAAGATCAATTAGAGTTTCTGGTTGCATCTTCTCTGAAAAAGTGAATAGGGTGAAAAAAAGTGAAAAAGTAATAAGGTGAAAAAAGTGAAAACGTGAAAAAAGTGAATAAGGTGAAAAAAGTGAAAAAGTGAATATGGTGAAAAAAGTAAAAAAAGGTGAAAAAATGAAAAAGGTGAAAAAAATTAAAAAGTGAATAAAGTGAAAGTCACTTTTTTCACTTTTTCACCTTTTTCCTTTTTAACTTTATAACTTTTTTTATCATTCACTTTTTCCACTTTTTCACTTTTTACAGCTTATTCACTTTTTCACTTTTTCACTTTCTTTCACCTTATTCACTTTTCACTAAATTTTTTCACTATTTCACCTTTTTCCCCATTCACTTTTTCACTTTTTTTCTCCTTATCTCACTTTTGCACTTCTTTCACCTTATTAACTTTTCACCTTATTCACTTTTTTCACGTTTTCACTTTTTTTCACCTTTTTCATTTTTTCACCTTTTTTACTTTTTTCACCATATTCACTTTTTCACTTTTTTCACCTTATTCACTTTTTTCACGTTTTCACTTTTTTCACCTTATTACTTTTTCACTTTTTTTCACCCTATTCACTTTTTCAGAGAAGATGCAACCAGAAACTCTAATTGATCTTCCATCTTTTGATCATAACTTAAAAACTATGAGACTTGACAGAATACTATATTATGTGGTTTAATATGTTCATAAAGGTGCCCTCATCAGCTCTGAAAATATCGACATGTTTCACCTTATTCAATTTTTTTTTCATTCCCTTTTTTCAGCTTATTCACTTTTTCACCTTTTTTCCCTTTTTTAACTTTTTCGCTTTTTCACTTTTCTACCTTTTTCCTTTTTTCACTTTTTTCACTTTTTTCACTGTTTCACTTTTTTACCTCATTCTTTTTTTCACTTTTTCACTTTTTTCACCTTATTCGCTTTTTTCACTTTTTTCACCTTATTCACTTTTTTCACTTTTTCACTTTTTTCACATTATTCACAAAAGTGATAAGTTAAAAAAGTGAATAAGGTGAAACATGTCGATATTTTCAGAGCTGATTGAGGGCACCTTTATGAACATATTAAACCACATTATATAGTATTCTGTCAAGTCTCATAGTTTTTAAGATATGATCAAAAGATGGAAGATCAATTAGAGTTTCTGGTTGCATCTTCTCTGAAAAAGTGAATAGGGTGAAAAAAAGTGAAAAAGTAATAAGGTGAAAAAAGTGAATAAGGTGAAAAAAGTGAAAAAAGCGAATAAGGTGAAAAAAGTGAAAAAGTGAAAAAAAGTGAAACAGTGAAAAAAGTGAAAAAAGTGAAAAAAGTGAAAAAAGTGAAAAAAGTCAAAAAAGGAAAAAGGTAGAAAAGTGAAAAAGTTAAAAAGTTAAAAAAGGGAAAAAAGGTGAAAAAGTGAATAAGCTGAAAAAAGGGAATGAAAAAAATAATGAAAAAGGAAAAAGGTGAAAAAGTGAAAAGTAAAAAAGTGAGTTTCACCTTATTCACTTTTTTCACCTTACTCACTTTTTCACCTTTTTTTCCTTTTTCATTTTTATACCTTATTCACTTTTTCACCTTTTTTCCCATTTTTAACTTTTTCACTTTTTCACTTTTCTACCTTTTTCCTTTTTTCACTTTTTTCACTTTTTTCACTTTTTTCACTGTTTCACTTTTTTACCTCATTCTTTTTTTCACTTTTTCACTTTTTTCATCTTATTCGCTTTTTTCACTCTTTTCACCTTATTCACTTTTTTCACTTTTTCACTTTTTTCACATTATTCACAAAAGTGATAAGTTAAAAAAGTGAATAAGGTGAAACATGTCGATATTTTCAGAGCTGATTGAGGGCACCTTTATGAACATATTAAACCACATAATATAGTATTCTGTCAAGTCTCATAGTTTTTAAGTTATGATCAAAAGATGGAAGATCAATTAGAGTTTCTGGTTGCATCTTCTCTGAAAAAGTGAATAGGGTGAAAAAAAGTGAAAAAGTAATAAGGTGAAAAAAGTGAAAACGTGAAAAAAGTGAATAAGGTGAAAAAAGTGAAAAAGTGAATATGGTGAAAAAAGTAAAAAGAGGTGAAAAAATGAAAAAGGTGAAAAAAAGTGAAAACGTGAAAAAAGTGAATAAGGTGAAAAGTTAATAAGGTGAAAGAAGTGCAAAAGTGAGATAAGGAGAAAAAAAGTGAAAAAGTGAATGGGGAAAAAGGTGAAATAGTGAAAAAATTTAGTGAAAAGTGAATAAGGTGAAAGAAAGTGAAAAAGTGAATAAGCTGTAAAAAGTGAAAAAGTGGAAAAAAAGAATGATAAAAAAAGTGAAAAAGTTAAAAAGGAAAAAGGTGAAAAAATGAAAAAAGTGACTTTCACTTTATTCAAAAAGGAAAAAGGTAGAAAAGTGAAAAAATTAAAAAAAAAAGGAAAAAAGTGAAAAAAGTGAAAAAAGGAAAAAGGTAGAAAAGTGAAAAAGTGAAAAAGTTAAAAAAGGGAAAAAAGGTGAAAAAGTGAATAAGGTAAAAAAATGAAAAAGGAAAAAAAGGTGAAAAAGTGATTAAGGTGAAAAAAGTGAATAAGGTGAAACTCACTTCTTTTACTATTCACTTTTTCACCTTTTACCTTTTTCATTTTTTTTCATTCCCTTTTTTCAGCTTATTCACTTTTATCACTTTTCACTTTTTCAATTTATGAAGTGAAGTGATGAGTTTTTCTTATTTACTGGTAGGGTTGCCAACTTTTTTGAAACCAAATATAGTATTTCGAGCCTTAGTGCCCGAAAAAAATATAGTAGATCGGGGAAAAATAAGAAAAAATATAGTAGGTTGGTATTTTTCCAAATTTTTTATTTAAATTTTTTCGGGCACTAAGGCTCGAAATACTATATTTGGTTTCAAAAAAGTTGGCAACCCTACCAGTAAATAAGAAAAACTCATCACTTCACTTCAAAAAGTGAACAAGTGAAAAAAGTTTAAAAAAGTTTAAAAAAGTGAAAAAAGTGAAAAAGGGATGAAGGTGAAAAAAGTGAAAAAGTGAAAAAAAGAATGAGGTAAAAAAGTGAAACAGTGAAAAAAGTTAAAAAAGGGAAAAAAGGTGAAAAAGTGAATAAGCTGAAAAAAGGGAATGAAAAAAAAAAATGAAAAAGGAAAAAGGTGAAAAAGTGAAAAGTAAAAAAGTGAGTTTCACCTTATTCACTTTTTTCACCTTACTCACTTTTTCACCTTTTTTTCCTTTTTCATTTTTTACCTTATTCACTTTTTCACCTTTTTTCCCTTTTTTAACTTTTTCACTTTTCTACCTTTTTCCTTTTTTCACTTTTTTCACTTTTTTCACTGTTTCACTTTTTTACCTCATTCTTTTTTTCACTTTTTCACTTTTTTCACCTTATTCGCTTTTTTCACTTTTTTCACCTTATTCACTTTTTTCACTTTTTCACTTTTTTCACATTATTCACAAAAGTGATGAGTTAAAAAAGTGAATAAGGTGAAACATGTCGATATTTTCAGAGCTGATTGAGGGCGCCTTTATGAACATATTAAACCACATAATATAGTATTCTGTCAAGTCTCATAGTTTTTAAGTTATGATCAAAAGATGGAAGATCAATTAGAGTTTCTGGTTGCATCTTCTCTGAAAAAGTGAATAGGGTGAAAAAAAGTGAAAAAGTAATAAGGTGAAAAAAGTGAAAACGTGAAAAAAGTGAATTAGGTGAAAAAAGTGAAAAAGTGAAAATGGTGAAAAAAGTAAAAAAGGTGAAAAAATGAAAAAGGTGAAAAAAAGTGAAAACGTGAAAAAAGTGAATAAGGTGAAAAGTTAATAAGGTGAAAGAAGTGCAAAAGTGAGATAAGGAGAAAAAAAGTGAAAAAGTGAATGGGGAAAAAGGTGAAATAGTGAAAAAATTTAGTGAAAAGTGAATAAGGTGAAAGAAACTGAAAAAGTGAAAAAGTGAATAAGCTGTAAAAAGTGAAAAAGTGAAAAAAAAGAATGAGGTAAAAAAGTGAAACAGTGAAAAGGGAAAAAGGTGAAAAAGTGAAAAAAGTGACTTTCACTTTATTCACTTTTTCATTTTTTTCACCTTGCTCACTTTTTCACCTTTTTTCCCTTTACACTTTTTTACCTTATTCACTTTTTCACCTTTTTCCCCTTTTTTCACTTTTTAACTTTTTCACCTTTTCAATATTTCACTTTTTTCACTGTTTCACTTTTTTACCTTATTCACTTTTTTCACCTTATTCACTTTTTCACCTTATTCACCTTCTTCCCTTTTTCACTTTTTTCACTTTTTTTAAACTTTTTTAAACTTTTTTTACTTGTTCACTTTTTGTAACATTTTGAGATTTGCTGAATCGGGAAAACTAAAGGAACTTATCTACGTCGAAGAAATTGTGAGTCGTGACCAGTAAATAGGGTTGCCAACCCTACTATATAATATAGTATCCTACTATACCCTACTACTATAATTCTGAGAAAAAATATATAGTAGGCAAAACTACTATATTTTGATGAGCAAATAATTTATAGAGAATTTAAATATATTGGTACTTAGGTCCAATAAAAATGACCAATAACTTAACATTATTTTAACAATTTTCTTTCTCTTCATCACATTTGTTCCTTAAACAATTTTCTAAAGTCAGATTTATCTATATTTTTAGAAATTATTTTATTTCCTTATCGAATACAGCGACTTCTGCGCTTACAGGATGCATTATTTTCTATAACGAATAGGAAATAGAGAAATGATTGTTTCTTAAAAATAAGAACATGGTATTCAAACCAAAAAGTAGCAAAAAAATATGTTTTTGAAAAAAATTAAATAAAAAATTTGGAAAAATACCAACCTACTATATTTTTTCTTATTTTTCCCCGATCTACTATATTTTTTTCGGGCACTAAGGCTCGAAATACTATATTTGGTTTCAAAAAAGTTGGCAACCCTACCAGTAAATAAGAAAAACTCATCACTTCACTTCAAAAATTGAAAAAGTGAAAAGTGATAAAAGTGAATAAGCTGAAAAAAGGGAATGAAAAAAAAAATGAAAAAGGAAAAAGGTGAAAAAGTGAAAAGCAAAAAAAGTGAGTTTCACCTTATTCACTTTTTTCACCTTACTCACTTTTTCACCTTTTTTTCCTTTTTAATTTTTTTACCTTATTCACTTTTTCACCTTTTTTCCCTTTTTTAATTTTTTCACTTTTCTACCTTTTTCCTTTTTGAATAAAGTGAAAGTCACTTTTTTCACTTTTTCACCTTTTTAACTTTTTCACTTTTTTTATCATTCTTTTTTTCCACTTTTTCACTTTTTACAGCTTATTCACTTTTTTCACTTTTTCACTTTCTTTCACCTTATTCACTTTTCACTAAATTTTTTCACTATTTCACCTTTTTCCCCATTCACTTTTTCACTTTTTTTCTCCTTATCTCACTTTTGCACTTCTTTCACCTTATTAACTTTTCACCTTATTCACTTTTTTCACGTTTTCACTTTTTTTCACCTTTTTCATTTTTTCACTTTTTTTTACTTTTTTCACCATATTCACTTTTTCACTTTTTTCACCTTATTCACCTTTTTCACGTTTTCACTTTTTTCACCTTATTACTTTTTCACTTTTTATCACCCTATTCACTTTTTCAGAGAAGATGCAACCAGAAACTCTAATTGATCTTCCATCTTTTGATCATAACTTAAAAACTATGAGACTTGACAGAATACTATATTATGTGGTTTAATATGTTCATAAAGGTGCCCTCAATCAGCTCTGAAAATATCGACATGTTTCACCTTATTCACTTTTTTAACTTATCACTTTTGTGAATAATGTGAAAAAAGTGAAAAAGTGAAAAAAGTGAATAAGGTGAAAAAAGTGAAAAAAGTGAATAAGATGAAAAAAGTGAAAAAGTGAAAAAAAGAATGAGGTAAAAAAGTGAAACAGTGAAAAAAGTGAAAAAAGTGAAAAAAGTGAAAAAAGGAAAAAGGTAGAAAAGTGAAAAAGTTAAAAAAGGGAAAAAAGGTGAAAAAGTGAATAAGGTAAAAAAATGAAAAAGGAAAAAAAGGCGAAAAAGTGAGTAAGGTGAAAAAAGTGAATAAGGTGAAACTCACTTTTTTTACTTTTCACTTTTTCACCTTTTTCCTTTTTCATTTTTTTTTTCATTCCCTGTTTTCAGCTTATTCACTTTTATCACTTTTCACTTTTATCACTTTTCACTTTTTCAATTTTTGAAGTGAAGTGATGAGTTTTTCTTATTTACTGGTAGGGTTGCCAACTTTTTTGAAACCAAATATAGTATTTCGAGCCTTAGTGCCCGAAAAAAATATAGTAGATCGGGGAAAAATAAGAAAAAATATAGTAGGTTGGTATTTTTCCAAATTTTTTATTTAAATTTTTTCAAAAACATATTTTTTTGCTACTTTTTGGTTTGAATACCATGTTCTTATTTTTAAGAAACAATCATTTCTCTATTTCCTATTCGTTATAGAAAATAATGCATCCTGTAAGCGCAGAAGTCGCTGTATTCGATAAGGAAATAAAATAATTTCTAAAAATATAGATAAATCTGACTTTAGAAAATTGTTTAAGGAACAAATGTGATGAAGAGAAAGAAAATTGTTAAAATAATGTTAAGTTATTGGTCATTTTTATTGGACCTAAGTACCAATATATTTAAATTCTCTATAAATTATTTGCTCAACAAAATATAGTAGTTTTGCCTACTATATATATTTTCTCAGAATTATAGTAGTAGGTTATAGTAGTATACTATATTATATAGTAGGGTTGGCAACTCTATTTACTGGTCACGACTCACTATTTCTTCGACGTAGATAAGTTCCTGTAGTTTTCCCGATTCAGCAAATCTCAAAATGTTACAAAAAGTGAACAAGTGAAAAAAGTTTAAAAAAGTTTAAAAAAAGTGAAAAAAGTGAAAAAGCGAAGAAGGTGAATAAGGTGAAAAAGTGAATAAGGTGAAAAAAGTGAAAAAAGTGAATAAGGTAAAAAAGTGAAACAGTGAAAAAAGTGAAATAAGGAAAAGGTGAAAAAGTTGAAAAGTGAAAAAAGGGGAAAAGGGTGAATAAGTGAATAAGGTAAAAAAGTGTAAAGGGAAAAAAGGTGAAAAGTGAGCAAGGTGAAAAAAATGAAAAAGTGAATAAAGTGAAAGTCACTTTTTTCACTTTTTCACCTTTTTCCTTTTTAACTTTATAACTTTTTTTATCATTCACTTTTTCCACTTTTTCACTTTTTACAGCTTATTCACTTTTTTCACTTTTTCACTTTCTTTCACCTTATTCACTTTTCACTAAATTTTTTCACTATTTCACCTTTTTCCCCATTCACTTTTTCACTTTTTTTCTCCTTATCTCACTTTTGCACTTCTTTCACCTTATTAACTTTTCACATTATTCACTTTTTTCACGTTTTCACTTTTTTTCACCTTTTTCATTTTTTCACCTTTTTTTACTTTTTTCACCATATTCACTTTTTCACTTTTTTCACCTTATTCACTTTTTTCACGTTTTCACTTTTTTCACCTTATTACTTTTTCACTTTTTTTCACCCTATTCACTTTTTCAGAGAAGATGCAACCAGAAACTCTAATTGATCTTCCATCTTTTGATCACAACTTAAAAACTATGAGACTTGACAGAATACTATATTATGTGGTTTAATATGTTCATAAAGGTGCCCTCAATCAGCTCTGAAAATATCGACATGTTTCACCTTATTCAATTTTTTTTTCATTCCCTTTTTTCAGCTTATTCACTTTTTCACCTTTTTTCCCTTTTTTAACTTTTTCACTTTTTCACTTTTCTACCTTTTTCCTTTTTTCACTTTTTTCACTTTTTTCACTTTTTTCACTGTTTCACTTTTTTACCTCATTCTTTTTTTCACTTTTTCACTTTTTTCACCTTATTCGCTTTTTTCACTTTTTTCACCTTATTCACTTTTTTCACTTTTTCACTTTTTTCACATTATTCACAAAAGTGATAAGTTAAAAAAGTGAATAAGGTGAAACATGTCGATATTTTCAGAGCTGATTGAGGGCACCTTTATGAACATATTAAACCACATTATATAGTATTCTGTCAAGTCTCATAGTTTTTAAGATATGATCAAAAGATGGAAGATCAATTAGAGTTTCTGGTTGCATCTTCTCTGAAAAAGTGAATAGGGTGAAAAAAAGTGAAAAAGTAATAAGGTGAAAAAAGTGAAAAAGTGAATATGGTGAAAAAAGTAAAAAAAGGTGAAAAAATGAAAAAGGTGAAAAAAGTGAATAAGGTGAAAAGTTAATAAGGTGAAAGAAGTGCAAAAGTGAGATAAGGAGAAAAAAAGTGAAAAAGTGAATGGGGAAAAAGGTGAAAAAGTGAAAAAGCTGAAAAAAGGGAATGAAAAAAAAAATGAAAAAGGAAAAAGGTGAAAAAGTGAAAAGTAAAAAAGTGAGTTTCACCTTATTCACTTTTTTCACCTTACTCACTTTTTCACCTTTTTTTCCTTTTTCATTTTTTTACCTTATTCACTTTTTCACCTTTTTTCCCTTTTTTAACTTTTTCACTTTTTCACTTTTCTACCTTTATCCTTTTTTCACTTTTTTCACTTTTTTCACTGTTTCACTTTTTTACCTCATTCTTTTTTTCACTTTTTCACTTTTTTCACCTTATTCGCTTTTTTCACTTTTTTCACCTTATTCACTTTTTTCACTTTTTCACTTTTTTCACATTATTCACAAAAGTGATAAGTTAAAAAAGTGAATAAGGTGAAACATGTCGATATTTTCAGAGCTGATTGAGGGCACCTTTATGAACATATTAAACCACATAATATAGTATTCTGTCAAGTCTCATAGTTTTTAAGTTATGATCAAAAGATGGAAGATCAATTAGAGTTTCTGGTTGCATCTTCTCTGAAAAAGTGAATAGGGTGAAAAAAAGTGAAAAAGTAATAAGGTGAAAAAAGTGAAAACGTGAAAAAAGTGAATTAGGTGAAAAAAGTGAAAAAAGTGAAAAAGTGAACATGGTGAAAAAAGTAAAAAAGGTGAAAAAAAGTGAAAACGTGAAAAAAGTGAATAAGGTGAAAAGTTAATAAGGTGAAAAGTTAATAAGGTGAAAGAAGTGCAAAAGTGAGATAAGGAGAAAAAAAGTGAAAAAGTGAATGGGGAAAAAGGTGAAATAGTGAAAAAATTTAGTGAAAAGTGAATAAGGTGAAAGAAACTGAAAAAGTGAAAAAAGTGAATAAGCTGTAAAACGTGAAAAAGTGAAAAAAAAGAATGAGGTAAAAAAGTGAAACAGTGAAACAGGAAAAAGGTGAAAAAGTGAAAAAAGTGACTTTCACTTTATTCAAAAAGGAAAAAGGTAGAAAAGTGAAAAAATTAAAAAAGGGAAAAAAGGTGAAAAAGTGAATAAGGTAAAAAAATTAAAAAGGAAAAAAAGGTGAAAAAGTGAGTAAGGTGAAAAAAGTGAATAAGGTGAAAAAAGTGAAAAAAGCGAATAAGGTGACAAAAGTGAAAAAGTGAAAAAAAGAATGAGGTAAAAAAGTGAAACAGTGAAAAAAGTGAAAAAAGTGAAAAAAGTGAAAAAAGGAAAAAGGTAGAAAAGTGAAAAAGTTAAAAAGTTAAAAAAGGGAAAAAAGGTGAAAAAGTGAATAAGCTGAAAAAAGGGAATGAAAAAAAAAATTAAAAAGGAAAAAGGTGAAAAAGTGAAAAGTAAAAAAGTGAGTTTCACCTTATTCACTTTTTTCACCTTACTCACTTTTTCACCTTTTTTTCCTTTTTCATTTTTTTACCTTATTCACTTTTTCACCTTTTTTCCCTTTTTTAACTTTTTCACTTTTTCACTTTTTTACCTTTTTCCTTTTTTCACTTTTTTCACGTTTTTCACTGATTCACTTTTTTACCTCATTCTTTTTTTTCACTTTTTACAGCTTATTCACTTTTTTCACTTTTTCACTTTCTTTCACCTTATTCACTTTTCACTAATTTTTTTCACTATTTCACCTTTTTCCCCATTCACTTTTTCACTTTTTTTCTCCTTATCTCACTTTTGCACTTCTTTCACCTTATTAACTTTTCACCTTATTCACTTTTTTCACGTTTTCACTTTTTTTCACCTTTTTCCTTTTTAATTTTTTTTTTCATTCCCTTTTTTCAGCTTATTCACTTTTTCACCTTTTTTCCCTTTTTTAACTTTTTAACTTTTTCACTTTTCTACCTTTTTCCTTTTTTCACTTTTTTCACTTTTTTCACTTTTTTCACTGTTTCACTTTTTTACCTCATTCTTTTTTTCACTTTTTCACTTTTTTCACCTTTTTCGCTTTTTTCACTTTTTTCACTTTTTCACTTTTTTCACATTATTCACAAAAGTGATAAGTTAAAAAAGTGAATAAGGTGAAACATGTCGATATTTTCAGAGCTGATTGAGGGCACCTTTATGAACATATTAAACCACATAATATAGTATTCTGTCAAGTCTCATAGTTTTTAAGTTATGATCAAAAGATGGAAGATCAATTAGAGTTTCTGGTTGCATCTTCTCTGAAAAAGTGAATAGGGTGAAAAAAAGTGAAATAGTAATAAGGTGAAAAAAGTGAAAACGTGAAAAAAGTGAATAAGGTGAAAAAAGTGAAAAAGTGAATATGGTGAAAAAAGTAAAAAAAGGTGAAAAAATGAAAAAGGTGAAAAAAGTGAAAACGTGAAAAAAGTGAATAAGGTGAAAAGTTAATAAGGTGAAAGAAGTGCAAAAGTGAGATAAGGAGAAAAAAAGTGAAAAAGTGAATGGGGAAAAAGGTGAAATAGTGAAAAAATTTAGTGAAAAGTGAATAAGGTGAAAGAAACTGAAAAAGTGAAAAAAGTGAATAAGCTGTAAAAAGTGAAAAAGTGAAAAAAAAGAATGAGGTAAAAAAGTGAAACAGTGAAAAAAGTGAAAAAAGTGAAAAAAGGAAAAAGGTAGAAAAGTGAAAAAGTAAAAAAGTTAAAAAAGGGAAAAAAGGTGAAAAAGTGAATAAGGTAAAAAAATGAAAAAGGAAAAAAAGGCGAAAAAGTGAGTAAGGTGAAAAAAGTGAATAAGGTGAAACTCACTTTTTTTACTTTTCACTTTTTCACCTTTTTCCTTTTTCATTTTTTTTTTTCATTCCCTGTTTTCAGCTTATTCACTTTTATCACTTTTCACTTTTTCAATTTTTGAAGTGAAGTGATGAGTTTTTCTTATTTACTGGTAGGGGTTGCCAACTTTTTTGAAACCAAATATAGTGTTTCGAGCCTTAGTGCCCGAAAAAAATATAGTAGATCGGGGAAAAATAAGAAAAAATATAGTAGGTTGGTATTTTTCCAAAGTTTTTATTTAAATTTTTTCAAAAACATATTTTTTTGCTACTTTTTGGTTTGAATACCATGTTCTTATTTTTAAGAAACAATCATTTCTCTATTTCCTATTCGTTATTGAAAATAATGCATCCTGTAAGCGCAGAAGTCGCTGTATTCGATAAGGAAATAAAATAATTTCTAAAAATATAGATAAATCTGACTTTAGAAAATTGTTTAAGGAACAAATGTGATGAAGAGAAAGAAAATTGTTAAAATAATGTTAAGTTATTGGTCATTTTTATTGGTCCTAAGTACCAATATATTTAAATTCTCTATAAATTATTTGCTCATCAAAATATAGTAGTTTTGCCTACTATATATTTTTTCTCAGAATTATAGTAGTAGGTTATAGTAGGATACTATATTATATAGTAGGGTTGGCAACTCTATTTACTGGTCACGAATCACTATTTCTTTTACGTAGATAAGTTCCTGTAGTTTTCCCGATTCAGCAAATCTCAAAATGTTACATAAAGTGAACAAGTGAAAAAAGTTTAAAAAAGTTTAAAAAAAGTGAAAAAAGTGAAAAAGAGAAGAAGGTGAATAAGGTGAAAAAGTGAATAAGGTGAAAAAAGTGAAAAAAGTGAATAAGGTAAAAAAGTGAAACAGTGAAAAAAGTGAAATAAGGAAAAGGTGAAAAAGTTGAAAAGTGAAAAAAGGGGAAAAAGGTGAAAAAGTGAATAAGGTAAAAAAGTGTAAAGGGAAAAAAGGTGAAAAAGTGAGCAAAGTGAAAAAAATGAAAAAGTGAATAAAGTGTAAGTCACTTTTTTCACTTTTTCACCTTTTTCCTTTTTAACTTTATAACTTTTTTTATCATTCACTTTTTCCACTTTTTCACTTTTTACAGCTTATTCACTTTTTCACTTTTTCACTTTCTTTCACCTTATTCACTTTTCACTAAATTTTTTCACTATTTCACCTTATTCACTTTTTTCACTTTTTCACTTTTTTCACATTATTCACAAAAGTGATAAGTTAAAAAAGTGAATAAGGTGAAACATGTCGATATTTTCAGAGCTGATTGAGGGCACCTTTATGAACATATTAAACCACATAATATAGTATTCTGTCAAGTCTCATAGTTTTTAAGTTATGATCAAAAGATGGAAGATCAATTAGAGTTTCTGGTTGCATCTTCTCTGAAAAAGTGAATAGGGTGAAAAAAAGTGAAAAAGTAATAAGGTGAAAAAAGTGAAAACGTGAAAAAAGTGAATAAGGTGAAAAAAGTGAAAAAGTGAATATGGTGAAAAAAGTAAAAAAAGGTGAAAAAATGAAAAAGGTGAAAAAAATTAAAAAGTGAATAAAGTGAAAGTCACTTTTTTCACTTTTTCACCTTTTTCCTTTTTAACTTTATAACTTTTTTTATCATTCACTTTTTCCACTTTTTCACTTTTTACAGCTTATTCACTTTTTCACTTTTTCACTTTCTTTCACCTTATTCACTTTTCACTAAATTTTTTCACTATTTCACCTTTTTCCCCATTCACTTTTTCACTTTTTTTCTCCTTATCTCACTTTTGCACTTCTTTCACCTTATTAACTTTTCACCTTATTCACTTTTTTCACGTTTTCACTTTTTTTCACCTTTTTCATTTTTTCACCTTTTTTACTTTTTTCACCATATTCACTTTTTCACTTTTTTCACCTTATTCACTTTTTTCACGTTTTCACTTTTTTCACCTTATTACTTTTTCACTTTTTTTCACCCTATTCACTTTTTCAGAGAAGATGCAAGCAGAAACTCTAATTGATCTTCCATCTTTTGATCACAACTTAAAAACTATGAGACTTGACAGAATACTATATTATGTGGTTTAATATGTTCATAAAGGTGCCCTCATCAGCTCTGAAAATATCGACATGTTTCACCTTATTCAATTTTTTTTTCATTCCCTTTTTTCAGCTTATTCACTTTTTCACCTTTTTTCCCTTTTTTAACTTTTTCGCTTTTTCACTTTTCTACCTTTTTCCTTTTTTCACTTTTTTCACTTTTTTCACTGTTTCACTTTTTTACCTCATTCTTTTTTTTCACTTTTTCACTTTTTTCACCTTATTCGCTTTTTTCACTTTTTTCACCTTATTCACTTTTTTCACTTTTTCACTTTTTTCACATTATTCACAAAAGTGATAAGTTAAAAAAGTGAATAAGGTGAAACATGTCGATATTTTCAGAGCTGATTGAGGGCACCTTTATGAACATATTAAACCACATTATATAGTATTCTGTCAAGTCTCATAGTTTTTAAGATATGATCAAAAGATGGAAGATCAATTAGAGTTTCTGGTTGCATCTTCTCTGAAAAAGTGAATAGGGTGAAAAAAAGTGAAAAAGTAATAAGGTGAAAAAAGTGAATAAGGTGAAAAAAGTGAAAAAAGCGAATAAGGTGAAAAAAGTGAAAAAAGCGAATAAGGTGAAAAAAGTGAAAAAGTGAAAAAAAGTGAAACAGTGAAAAAAGTGAAAAAAGTGAAAAAAGTGAAAAAAGTGAAAAAAGTGAAAAAAGGAAAAAGTTAGAAAAGTGAAAAAGTTAAAAAGTTAAAAAAGGGAAAAAAGGTGAAAAAGTGAATAAGCTGAAAAAAGGGAATGAAAAAAATAATGAAAAAGGAAAAAGGTGAAAAAGTGAAAAGTAAAAAAGTGAGTTTCACCTTATTCACTTTTTTCACCTTACTCACTTTTTCACCTTTTTTTCCTTTTTCATTTTTATACCTTATTCACTTTTTCACCTTTTTTCCCATTTTTAACTTTTTCACTTTTTCACTTTTCTACCTTTTTCCTTTTTTCACTTTTTTCACTTTTTTCACTTTTTTCACTGTTTCACTTTTTTACCTCATTCTTTTTTTCACTTTTTCACTTTTTTCATCTTATTCGCTTTTTTCACTCTTTTCACTTTTCACTTTTTTTTTTCACTTTTCACTAAATTTTTTCACTATTTCACCTTTTTCCCCATTCACTTTTTCACTTTTTTTCTCCTTATCTCACTTTTGCACTTCTTTCACCTTATTAACTTTTCACCTTATTCACTTTTTTCACGTTTTCACTTTTTTTCACCTTTTTCATTTTTTCACCTTTTTTTACTTTTTTCACCATATTCACTTTTTCACTTTTTTCACCTTATTCACTTTTTTCACTTTTTCACTTTTTTCACCTTATTCGCTTTTTTCACTTTTTTCACATTATTCACAAAAGTGATAAGTTAAAAAAGTGAATAAGGTGAAACATGTCGATATTTTCAGAGCTGATTGAGGGCACCTTTATGAACATATTAAACCACATCATATAGTATTCTGTCAAGTCTCAGTTTTTAAGTTATGATCAAAAGATGGAAGATCAATTAGAGTTTCTTGTTGCATCTTCTCTGAAAAAGTGAATAGGGTGAAAAAAAGTGAAAAAGTAATAAGGTGAAAAAAGTGAAAACGTGAAAAAAGTGAATACGGTGAAAAAAGTGAAAAAGTGAATATGGTGAAAAAAGTAAAAAAAGGTGAAAAAATGAAAAAGGTGAAAAAAAGTGAAAACGTGAAAAAAGTGAATAAGGTGAAAAGTTAATAAGGTGAAAGAAGTGCAAAAGTGAGATAAGGAGAAAAAAAGTGAAAAAGTGAATTGGGAAAAAGGTGAAATAGTGAAAAAATTTAGTGAAAAGTGAATAAGGTGAAAGAAAGTGAAAAAGTGAATAAGCTGTAAAAAGTGAAAAAGTGGAAAAAAAGAATGATAAAAAAAGTGAAAAAGTTAAAAAGGAAAAAGGTGAAAAAGTGAAAAAAGTGACTTTCACTTTATTCAAAAAGGAAAAAGGTAGAAAAGTGAAAAAATTAAAAAAAAAAGGAAAAAAGTGAAAAAAGTTAAAAAAGGAAAAAGGTAGAAAAGTGAAAAAGTGAAAAAGTTAAAAAAGGGAAAAAAGGTGAAAAAGTGAATAAGGTAAAAAAATGAAAAAGGAAAAAAAGGTGAAAAAGTGAGTAAGGTGAAAAAAGTGAATAAGGTGAAACTCACTTTTTTACTTTTCACTTTTTCACCTTTTACCTTTTTCATTTTTTTTTCATTCCCTTTTTTCAGCTTATTCACTTTTATCACTTTTCACTTTTTCAATTTTTGAAGTGAAGTGATGAGTTTTTCTTATTTACTGGTAGGGTTGCCAACTTTTTTGAAACCAAATATAGTATTTCGAGCCTTAGTGCCCGAAAAAAATATAGTAGATCGGGGAAAAATAAGAAAAAATATAGTAGGTTGGTATTTTTCCAAATTTTTTATTTAAATTTTTTCGGGCACTAAGGCTCGAAATACTATATTTGGTTTCAAAAAAGTTGGCAACCCTACCAGTAAATAAGAAAAACTCATCACTTCACTTCAAAAAGTGAACAAGTGAAAAAAGTTTAAAAAAGTTTAAAAAAGTGAAAAAAGTGAAAAAAGGGAAGAAGGTGAAAAAAGTGAAAAAGTGAAAAAAAGAATGAGGTAAAAAAGTGAAACAGTGAAAAAAGTTAAAAAAGGGAAAAAAGGTGAAAAAGTGAATAAGCTGAAAAAAGGGAATGAAAAAAAAAATGAAAAAGGAAAAAGGTGAAAAAGTGAAAAGTAAAAAAGTGAGTTTCACCTTATTCACTTTTTTCACCTTACTCACTTTTTCACCTTTTTTTCCTTTTTCATTTTTTACCTTATTCACTTTTTCACCTTTTTTCCCTTTTTTAACTTTTTCACTTTTCTACCTTTTTCCTTTTTTCACTTTTTTCACTTTTTTCACTGTTTCACTTTTTTACCTCATTCTTTTTTTCACTTTTTCACTTTTTTCACCTTATTCGCTTTTTTCACTTTTTTCACCTTATTCACTTTTTTCACTTTTTCACTTTTTTCACATTATTCACAAAAGTGATAAGTTAAAAAAGTGAATAAGGTGAAACATGTCGATATTTTCAGAGCTGATTGAGGGCGCCTTTATGAACATATTAAACCACATAATATAGTATTCTGTCAAGTCTCATAGTTTTTAAGTTATGATCAAAAGATGGAAGATCAATTAGAGTTTCTGGTTGCATCTTCTCTGAAAAAGTGAATAGGGTGAAAAAAAGTGAAAAAGTAATAAGGTGAAAAAAGTGAAAACGTGAAAAAAGTGAATTAGGTGAAAAAAGTGAAAAAGTGAAAATGGTGAAAAAAGTAAAAAAGGTGAAAAAATGAAAAAGGTGAAAAAAAGTGAAAACGTGAAAAAAGTGAATAAGGTGAAAAGTTAATAAGGTGAAAGAAGTGCAAAAGTGAGATAAGGAGAAAAAAAGTGAAAAAGTGAATGGGGAAAAAGGTGAAATAGTGAAAAAATTTAGTGAAAAGTGAATAAGGTGAAAGAAACTGAAAAAGTGAAAAAGTGAATAAGCTGTAAAAAGTGAAAAAGTGAAAAAAAAGAATGAGGTAAAAAAGTGAAACAGTGAAAAAGGAAAAAGGTGAAAAAGTGAAAAAAGTGACTTTCACTTTATTCACTTTTTCATTTTTTTCACCTTGCTCACTTTTTCACCTTTTTTCCCTTTACACTTTTTTACCTTATTCACTTTTTCACCTTTTTCCCCTTTTTTCACTTTTTAACTTTTTCACCTTTTCAATATTTCACTTTTTTCACTGTTTCACTTTTTTACCTTATTCACTTTTTTCACCTTATTCACTTTTTCACCTTATTCACCTTCTTCCCTTTTTCACTTTTTTCACTTTTTTTAAACTTTTTTAAACTTTTTTCACTTTTTGTAACATTTTGAGATTTGCTGAATCGGGAAAACTAAAGGAACTTATCTACGTCGAAGAAATTGTGAGTCGTGACCAGTAAATAGGGTTGCCAACCCTACTATATAATATAGTATCCTACTATACCCTACTACTATAATTCTGAGAAAAAATATATAGTAGGCAAAACTACTATATTTTGATGAGCAAATAATTTATAGAGAATTTAAATATATTGGTACTTAGGTCCAATAAAAATGACCAATAACTTAACATTATTTTAACAATTTTCTTTCTCTTCATCACATTTGTTCCTTAAACAATTTTCTAAAGTCAGATTTATCTATATTTTTAGAAATTATTTTATTTCCTTATCGAATACAGCGACTTCTGCGCTTACAGGATGCATTATTTTCTATAACGAATAGGAAATAGAGAAATGATTGTTTCTTAAAAATAAGAACATGGTATTCAAACCAAAAAGTAGCAAAAAAATATGTTTTTGAAAAAATTTAAATAAAAAATTTGGAAAAATACCAACCTACTATATTTTTTCTTATTTTTCCCCGATCTACTATATTTTTTTCGGGCACTAAGGCTCGAAATACTATATTTGGTTTCAAAAAAGTTGGCAACCCTACCAGTAAAGAAGAACTCATCACTTCACTTCAAAAATTGAAAAAGTGAAAAGTGATAAAAGTGAATAAGCTGAAAAAAGGGAATGAAAAAAAAAATGAAAAAGGAAAAAGGTGAAAAAGTGAAAAGCAAAAAAAGTGAGTTTCACCTTATTCACTTTTTTCACCTTACTCACTTTTTCACCTTTTTTTCCTTTTTAATTTTTTTACCTTATTCACTTTTTCACCTTTTTTCCCTTTTTTAATTTTTTCACTTTTCTACCTTTTTCCTTTTTGAATAAAGTGAAAGTCACTTTTTTCACTTTTTCACCTTTTTAACTTTTTCACTTTTTTTATCATTCTTTTTTTCCACTTTTTCACTTTTTACAGCTTATTCACTTTTTTCACTTTTTAACTTTCTTTCACCTTATTCACTTTTCACTAAATTTTTTCACTATTTCACCGTTTTCCCCATTCACTTTTCCACTTTTTTTCTCCTTATCTCACTTTTGCACTTCTTTCACCTTATTAACTTTTCACCTTATTCACTTTTTTCACGTTTTCACTTTTTTTCACCTTTTTCATTTTTTCACTTTTTTTTACTTTTTTCACCATATTCACTTTTTCACTTTTTTCACCTTATTCACCTTTTTCACGTTTTCACTTTTTTCACCTTATTACTTTTTCACTTTTTATCACCCTATTCACTTTTTCAGAGAAGATGCAACCAGAAACTCTAATTGATCTTCCATCTTTTGATCATAACTTAAAAACTATGAGACTTGACAGAATACTATATTATGTGGTTTAATATGTTCATAAAGGTGCCCTCAATCAGCTCTGAAAATATCGACATGTTTCACCTTATTCACTTTTTTAACTTATCACTTTTGTGAATAATGTGAAAAAAGTGAAAAAGTGAAAAAAGTGAATAAGGTGAAAAAAGTGAAAAAAGTGAATAAGATGAAAAAAGTGAAAAAGTGAAAAAAAGAATGAGGTAAAAAAGTGAAACAGTGAAAAAAGTGAAAAAAGTGAAAAAAGTGAAAAAAGGGAAAAGGTAGAAAAGTGAAAAAGTTAAAAAAGGGAAAAAAGGTGAAAAAGTGAATAAGGTAAAAAAATGAATAAGGAAAAAAAGGCGAAAAAATGAGTAAGGTGAAAAAAGTGAATAAGGTGAAACTCACTTTTTTTACTTTTCACTTTTTCACCTTTTTCCTTTTTCATTTTTTTTTTCATTCCCTGTTTTCAGCTTATTCACTTTTATCACTTTTCACTTTTATCACTTTTCACTTTTTCAATTTTTGAAGTGAAGTGATGAGTTTTTCTTATTTACTGGTAGGGTTGCCAACTTTTTTGAAACCAAATATAGTATTTCGAGCCTTAGTGCCCGAAAAAAATATAGTAGATCGGGGAAAAATAAGAAAAAATATAGTAGGTTGGTATTTTTCCAAATTTTTTATTTAAATTTTTTCAAAAACATATTTTTTTGCTACTTTTTGGTTTGAATACCATGTTCTTATTTTTAAGAAACAATCATTTCTCTATTTCCTATTCGTTATAGAAAATAATGCATCCTGTAAGCGCAGAAGTCGCTGTATTCGATAAGGAAATAAAATAATTTCTAAAAATATAGATAAATCTGACTTTAGAAAATTGTTTAAGGAACAAATGTGATGAAGAGAAAGAAAATTGTTAAAATAATGTTAAGTTATTGGTCATTTTTATTGGACCTAAGTACATTTAAATTCTCTATAAATTATTTGCTCAACAAAATATAGTAGTTTTGCCTACTATATATATTTTCTCAGAATTATAGTAGTAGGTTATAGTAGTATACTATATTATATAGTAGGGTTGGCAACTCTATTTACTGGTCACGACTCACTATTTCTTCGACGTAGATAAGTTCCTGTAGTTTTCCCGATTCAGCAAATCTCAAAATGTTACAAAAAGTGAACAAGTGAAAAAAGTTTAAAAAAGTTTAAAAAAAGTGAAAAAAGTGAAAAAGCGAAGAAGGTGAATAAGGTGAAAAAGTGAATAAGGTGAAAAAAGTGAAAAAAGTGAATAAGGTAAAAAAGTGAAACAGTGAAAAAAGTGAAATAAGGAAAAGGTGAAAAAGTTGAAAAGTGAAAAAAGGGGAAAAGGGTGAATAAGTGAATAAGGTAAAAAAGTGTAAAGGGAAAAAAGGTGAAAAGTGAGCAAGGTGAAAAAAATGAAAAAGTGAATAAAGTGAAAGTCACTTTTTTCACTTTTTCACCTTTTTCCTTTTTAACTTTATAACTTTTTTTATCATTCACTTTTTCCACTTTTTCACTTTTTACAGCTTATTCACTTTTTTCACTTTTTCACTTTCTTTCACCTTATTCACTTTTCACTAAATTTTTTCACTATTTCACCTTTTTCCCCATTCACTTTTTCACTTTTTTTCTCCTTATCTCACTTTTGCACTTCTTTCACCTTATTAACTTTTCACATTATTCACTTTTTCACGTTTTCACTTTTTTTCACCTTTTTCATTTTTTCACCTTTTTTTACTTTTTTCACCATATTCACTTTTTCACTTTTTTCACCTTATTCACTTTTTTCACGTTTTCACTTTTTTCACCTTATTACTTTTTCACTTTTTTTCACCCTATTCACTTTTTCAGAGAAGATGCAACCAGAAACTCTAATTGATCTTCCATCTTTTGATCACAACTTAAAAACTATGAGACGCACCTTTATGAACATATTAAACCACATTATATAGTATTCTGTCAAGTCTCATAGTTTTTAAGATATGATCAAAAGATGGAAGATCAATTAGAGTTTCTGGTTGCATCTTCTCTGAAAAAGTGAATAGGGTGAAAAAAAGTGAAAAAGTAATAAGGTGAAAAAAGTGAAAAAGTGAATATGGTGAAAAAAGTAAAAAAAGGTGAAAAAATGAAAAAGGTGAAAAAAGTGAATAAGGTGAAAAGTTAATAAGGTGAAAGAAGTGCAAAAGTGAGATAAGGAGAAAAAAAGTGAAAAAGTGAATGGGGAAAAAGGTGAAAAAGTGAAAAAGCTGAAAAAAGGGAATGAAAAAAAAAATGAAAAAGGAAAAAGGTGAAAAAGTGAAAAGTAAAAAAGTGAGTTTCACCTTATTCACTTTTTTCACCTTACTCACTTTTTCACCTTTTTTTCCTTTTTCATTTTTTTACCTTATTCACTTTTTCACCTTTTTTCCCTTTTTTAACTTTTTCACTTTTTCACTTTTCTACCTTTATCCTTTTTTCACTTTTTTCACTTTTTTCACTGTTTCACTTTTTTACCTCATTCTTTTTTTCACTTTTTCACTTTTTTCACCTTATTCGCTTTTTTCACTTTTTTCACCTTATTCACTTTTTTCACTTTTTCACTTTTTTCACATTATTCACAAAAGTGATAAGTTAAAAAAGTGAATAAGGTGAAACATGTCGATATTTTCAGAGCTGATTGAGGGCACCTTTATGAACATATTAAACCACATAATATAGTATTCTGTCAAGTCTCATAGTTTTTAAGTTATGATCAAAAGATGGAAGATCAATTAGAGTTTCTGGTTGCATCTTCTCTGAAAAAGTGAATAGGGTGAAAAAAAGTGAAAAAGTAATAAGGTGAAAAAAGTGAAAACGTGAAAAAAGTGAATTAGGTGAAAAAAGTGAAAAAAGTGAAAAAGTGAACATGGTGAAAAAAGTAAAAAAGGTGAAAAAATGAAAAAGGTGAAAAAAAGTGAAAACGTGAAAAAAGTGAATAAGGTGAAAAGTTAATAAGGTGAAAGAAGTGCAAAAGTGAGATAAGGAGAAAAAAAGTGAAAAAGTGAATGGGGAAAAAGGTGAAATAGTGAAAAAATTTAGTTAAAAGTGAATAAGGTGAAAGAAACTGAAAAAGTGAAAAAAGTGAATAAGCTGTAAAAAGTGAAAAAGTGAAAAAAAAGAATGAGGTAAAAAAGTGAAACAGTGAAAAAGGAAAAAGGTGAAAAAGTGAAAAAAGTGACTTTCACTTTATTCAAAAAGGAAAAAGGTAGAAAAGTGAAAAAATTAAAAAAGGGAAAAAAGGTGAAAAAGTGAATAAAAAGTGAAAAAAGCGAATAAGGTGACAAAAGTGAAAAAGTGAAAAAAAGAATGAGGTAAAAAAGTGAAACAGTGAAAAAAGTGAAAAAAGTGAAAAAAGTGAAAAAAGGAAAAAGGTAGAAAAGTGAAAAAGTTAAAAAGTTAAAAAAGGGAAAAAAGGTGAAAAAGTGAATAAGCTGAAAAAAGGGAATGAAAAAAAAAATTAAAAAGGAAAAAGGTGAAAAAGTGAAAAGTAAAAAAGTGAGTTTCACCTTATTCACTTTTTTCACCTTACTCACTTTTTCACCTTTTTTTCCTTTTTCATTTTTTTACCTTATTCACTTTTTCACCTTTTTTCCCTTTTTTAACTTTTTCACTTTTTCACTTTTTTACCTTTTTCCTTTTTTCACTTTTTTCACGTTTTTCACTGATTCACTTTTTTACCTCATTCTTTTTTTTCACTTTTTACAGCTTATTCACTTTTTTCACTTTTTCACTTTCTTTCACCTTATTCACTTTTCACTAAATTTTTTCACTATTTCACCTTTTTCCCCATTCACTTTTTCACTTTTTTTCTCCTTATCTCACTTTTGCACTTCTTTCACCTTATTAACTTTTCACCTTATTCACTTTTTTCACGTTTTCACTTTTTTTCACCTTTTTCCTTTTTAATTTTTTTTTTCATTCCCTTTTTTCAGCTTATTCACTTTTTCACCTTTTTTCCCTTTTTTAAATTTTTAACTTTTTCACTTTTCTACCTTTTTCCTTTTTTCACTTTTTTCACTTTTTTCACTTTTTTCACTGTTTCACTTTTTTACCTCATTCTTTTTTTCACTTTTTCACTTTTTTCACCTTTTTCGCTTTTTTCACTTTTTTCACCTTATTCACTTTTTTCACTTTTTCACTTTTTTCACATTATTCACAAAAGTGATAAGTTAAAAAAGTGAATAAGGTGAAACATGTCGATATTTTCAGAGCTGATTGAGGGCACCTTTATGAACATATTAAACCACATAATATAGTATTCTGTCAAGTCTCATAGTTTTTAAGTTATGATCAAAAGATGGAAGATCAATTAGAGTTTCTGGTTGCATCTTCTCTGAAAAAGTGAATAGGGTGAAAAAAAGTGAAATAGTAATAAGGTGAAAAAAGTGAAAACGTGAAAAAAGTGAATAAGGTGAAAAAAGTGAAAAAGTGAATATGGTGAAAAAAGTAAAAAAAGGTGAAAAAATGAAAAAGGTGAAAAAAGTGAAAACGTGAAAAAAGTGAATAAGGTGAAAAGTTAATAAGGTGAAAGAAGTGCAAAAGTGAGATAAGGAGAAAAAAAGTGAAAAAGTGAATGGGGAAAAAGGTGAAATAGTGAAAAAATTTAGTGAAAAGTGAATAAGGTGAAAGAAACTGAAAAAGTGAAAAAAGTGAATAAGCTGTAAAAAGTGAAAAAGTGAAAAAAAAGAATGAGGTAAAAAAGTGAAACAGTGAAAAAAGTGAAAAAAGTGAAAAAAGGAAAAAGGTAGAAAAGTGAAAAAGTAAAAAAGTTAAAAAAGGGAAAAAAGGTGAAAAAGTGAATAAGGTAAAAAAATGAAAAAGGAAAAAAAGGCGAAAAAGTGAGTAAGGTGAAAAAAGTGAATAAGGTGAAACTCACTTTTTTTACTTTTCACTTTTTCACCTTTTTCCGTTTTCATTTTTTTTTTCATTCCCTGTTTTCAGCTTATTCACTTTTATCACTTTTCACTTTTTCAATTTTTGAAGTGAAGTGATGAGTTTTTCTTATTTACTGGTAGGGTTGCCAACTTTTTTGAAACCAAATATAGTATTTCGAGCCTTAGTGCCCGAAAAAAATATAGTAGATCGGGGAAAAATAAGAAAAAATATAGTAGGTTGGTATTTTTCCAAAGTTTTTATTTAAATTTTTTCAAAAACATATTTTTTTGCTACTTTTTGGTTTGAATACCATGTTCTTATTTTTAAGAAACAATCATTTCTCTATTTCCTATTCGTTATTGAAAATAATGCATCCTGTAAGCGCAGAAGTCGCTGTATTCGATAAGGAAATAAAATAATTTCTAAAAATATAGATAAATCTGACTTTAGAAAATTGTTTAAGGAACAAATGTGATGAAGAGAAAGAAAATTGTTAAAATAATGTTAAGTTATTGGTCATTTTTATTGGACCTAAGTACCAATATATTTAAATTCTCTATAAATTATTTGCTCAACAAAATATAGTAGTTTTGCCTACTATATATATTTTCTCAGAATTATAGTAGTAGGTTATAGTAGTATACTATATTATATAGTAGGGTTGGCAACTCTATTTACTGGTCACGACTCACTATTTCTTCGACGTAGATAAGTTCCTGTAGTTTTCCCGATTCAGCAAATCTCAAAATGTTACAAAAAGTGAACAAGTGAAAAAAGTTTAAAAAAGTTTAAAAAAAGTGAAAAAAGTGAAAAAGCGAAGAAGGTGAATAAGGTGAAAAAGTGAATAAGGTGAAAAAAGTGAAAAAAGTGAATAAGGTAAAAAAGTGAAACAGTGAAAAAAGTGAAATAAGGAAAAGGTGAAAAAGTTGAAAAGTGAAAAAAGGGGAAAAGGGTGAATAAGTGAATAAGGTAAAAAAGTGTAAAGGGAAAAAAGGTGAAAAGTGAGCAAGGTGAAAAAAATGAAAAAGTGAATAAAGTGAAAGTCACTTTTTTCACTTTTTCACCTTTTTCCTTTTTAACTTTATAACTTTTTTTATCATTCACTTTTTCCACTTTTTCACTTTTTACAGCTTATTCACTTTTTTCACTTTTTCACTTTCTTTCACCTTATTCACTTTTCACTAAATTTTTTCACTATTTCACCTTTTTCCCCATTCACTTTTTCACTTTTTTTCTCCTTATCTCACTTTTGCACTTCTTTCACCTTATTAACTTTTCACATTATTCACTTTTTTCACGTTTTCACTTTTTTTCACCTTTTTCATTTTTTCACCTTTTTTTACTTTTTTCACCATATTCACTTTTTCACTTTTTTCACCTTATTCACTTTTTTCACGTTTTCACTTTTTTCACCTTATTACTTTTTCACTTTTTTTCACCCTATTCACTTTTTCAGAGAAGATGCAACCAGAAACTCTAATTGATCTTCCATCTTTTGATCACAACTTAAAAACTATGAGACTTGACAGAATACTATATTATGTGGTTTAATATGTTCATAAAGGTGCCCTCAATCAGCTCTGAAAATATCGACATGTTTCACCTTATTCAATTTTTTTTTCATTCCCTTTTTTCAGCTTATTCACTTTTTCACCTTTTTTCCCTTTTTTAACTTTTTCACTTTTTCACTTTTCTACCTTTTTCCTTTTTTCACTTTTTTCACTTTTTTCACTTTTTTCACTGTTTCACTTTTTTACCTCATTCTTTTTTTCACTTTTTCACTTTTTTCACCTTATTCGCTTTTTTCACTTTTTTCACCTTATTCACTTTTTTCACTTTTTCACTTTTTTCACATTATTCACAAAAGTGATAAGTTAAAAAAGTGAATAAGGTGAAACATGTCGATATTTTCAGAGCTGATTGAGGGCACCTTTATGAACATATTAAACCACATTATATAGTATTCTGTCAAGTCTCATAGTTTTTAAGATATGATCAAAAGATGGAAGATCAATTAGAGTTTCTGGTTGCATCTTCTCTGAAAAAGTGAATAGGGTGAAAAAAAGTGAAAAAGTAATAAGGTGAAAAAAGTGAAAAAGTGAATATGGTGAAAAAAGTAAAAAAAGGTGAAAAAATGAAAAAGGTGAAAAAAGTGAATAAGGTGAAAAGTTAATAAGGTGAAAGAAGTGCAAAAGTGAGATAAGGAGAAAAAAAGTGAAAAAGTGAATGGGGAAAAAGGTGAAAAAGTGAAAAAGCTGAAAAAAGGGAATGAAAAAAAAAATGAAAAAGGAAAAAGGTGAAAAAGTGAAAAGTAAAAAAGTGAGTTTCTACTTATTCACTTTTTTCACCTTACTCACTTTTTCACCTTTTTTTCCTTTTTCATTTTTTTACCTTATTCACTTTTTCACCTTTTTTCCCTTTTTTAACTTTTTCACTTTTTCACTTTTCTACCTTTATCCTTTTTTCACTTTTTTCACTTTTTTCACTGTTTCACTTTTTTACCTCATTCTTTTTTTCACTTTTTCACTTTTTTCACCTTATTCGCTTTTTTCACTTTTTTCACCTTATTCACTTTTTTCACTTTTTCACTTTTTTCACATTATTCACAAAAGTGATAAGTTAAAAAAGTGAATAAGGTGAAACATGTCGATATTTTCAGAGCTGATTGAGGGCACCTTTATGAACATATTAAACCACATAATATAGTATTCTGTCAAGTCTCATAGTTTTTAAGTTATGATCAAAAGATGGAAGATCAATTAGAGTTTCTGGTTGCATCTTCTCTGAAAAAGTGAATAGGGTGAAAAAAAGTGAAAAAGTAATAAGGTGAAAAAAGTGAAAACGTGAAAAAAGTGAATTAGGTGAAAAAAGTGAAAAAAGTGAAAAAGTGAACATGGTGAAAAAAGTAAAAAAGGTGAAAAAATGAAAAAGGTGAAAAAAAGTGAAAACGTGAAAAAAGTGAATAAGGTGAAAAGTTAATAAGGTGAAAGAAGTGCAAAAGTGAGATAAGGAGAAAAGAAGTGAAAAAGTGAATGGGGAAAAAGGTGAAATAGTGAAAAAATTTAGTGAAAAGTGAATAAGGTGAAAGAAACTGAAAAAGTGAAAAAAGTGAATAAGCTGTAAAAAGTGAAAAAGTGAAAAAAAAGAATGAGGTAAAAAAGTGAAACAGTGAAAAAGGAAAAAGGTGAAAAAGTGAAAAAAGTGACTTTCACTTTATTCAAAAAGGAAAAAGGTAGAAAAGTGAAAAAATTAAAAAAGGGAAAAAAGGTGAAAAAGTGAATAAGGTAAAAAAATTAAAAAGGAAAAAAAGGTGAAAAAGTGAGTAAGGTGAAAAAAGTGAATAAGGTGAAAAAAGTGAAAAAAGCGAATAAGGTGACAAAAGTGAAAAAGTGAAAAAAAGAATGAGGTAAAAAAGTGAAACAGTGAAAAAAGTGAAAAAAGTGAAAAAAGTGAAAAAAGGAAAAAGGTAGAAAAGTGAAAAAGTTAAAAAGTTAAAAAAGGGAAAAAAGGTGAAAAAGTGAATAAGCTGAAAAAAGGGAATGAAAAAAAAAATTAAAAAGGAAAAAGGTGAAAAAGTGAAAAGTAAAAAAGTGAGTTTCACCTTATTCACTTTTTTCACCTTACTCACTTTTTCACATTTTTTTCCTTTTTCATTTTTTTACCTTATTCACTTTTTCACCTTTTTTCCCTTTTTTAACTTTTTCACTTTTTCACTTTTCTACCTTTATCCTTTTTTCACTTTTTTCACTTTTTTCACTGTTTCACTTTTTTACCTCATTCTTTTTTTCACTTTTTCACTTTTTTCACCTTATTCGCTTTTTTCACTTTTTTCACCTTATTCACTTTTTTCACTTTTTCACTTTTTTCACATTATTCACAAAAGTGATAAGTTAAAAAAGTGAATAAGGTGAAACATGTCGATATTTTCAGAGCTGATTGAGGGCACCTTTATGAACATATTAAACCACATAATATAGTATTCTGTCAAGTCTCATAGTTTTTAAGTTATGATCAAAAGATGGAAGATCAATTAGAGTTTCTGGTTGCATCTTCTCTGAAAAAGTGAATAGGGTGAAAAAAAGTGAAAAAGTAATAAGGTGAAAAAAGTGAAAACGTGAAAAAAGTGAATTAGGTGAAAAAAGTGAAAAAAGTGAAAAAGTGAACATGGTGAAAAAAGTAAAAAAGGTGAAAAAATGAAAAAGGTGAAAAAAAGTGAAAACGTGAAAAAAGTGAATAAGGTGAAAAGTTAATAAGGTGAAAGAAGTGCAAAAGTGAGATAAGGAGAAAAAAAGTGAAAAAGTGAATGGGGAAAAAGGTGAAATAGTGAAAAAATTTAGTGAAAAGTGAATAAGGTGAAAGAAACTGAAAAAGTGAAAAAAGTGAATAAGCTGTAAAAAGTGAAAAAGTGAAAAAAAAGAATGAGGTAAAAAAGTGAAACAGTGAAAAAGGAAAAAGGTGAAAAAGTGAAAAAAGTGACTTTCACTTTATTCAAAAAGGAAAAAGGTAGAAAAGTGAAAAAATTAAAAAAGGGAAAAAAGGTGAAAAAGTGAATAAGGTAAAAAAATTAAAAAGGAAAAAAAGGTGAAAAAGTGAGTAAGGTGAAAAAAGTGAATAAGGTGAAAAAAGTGAAAAAAGCGAATAAGGTGACAAAAGTGAAAAAGTGAAAAAAAGAATGAGGTAAAAAAGTGAAACAGTGAAAAAAGTGAAAAAAGTGAAAAAAGTGAAAAAAGGAAAAAGGTAGAAAAGTGAAAAAGTTAAAAAGTTAAAAAAGGGAAAAAAGGTGAAAAAGTGAATAAGCTGAAAAAAGGGAATGAAAAAAAAAATTAAAAAGGAAAAAGGTGAAAAAGTGAAAAGTAAAAAAGTGAGTTTCACCTTATTCACTTTTTTCACCTTACTCACTTTTTCACCTTTTTTTCCTTTTTCATTTTTTTACCTTATTCACTTTTTCACCTTTTTTCCCTTTTTTAACTTTTTCACTTTTTTACCTTTTTCCTTTTTTCACTTTTTTCACGTTTTTCAGTGATTCACTTTTTTACCTCATTCTTTTTTTTCACTTTTTACAGCTTATTCACTTTTTTCACTTTTTCACTTTCTTTCACCTTATTCACTTTTCACTAAATTTTTTCACTATTTCACCTTTTTCCCCATTCACTTTTTCACTTTTTTTCTCCTTATCTCACTTTTGCACTTCTTTCACCTTATTAACTTTTCACCTTATTCACTTTTTTCACGTTTTCACTTTTTTTCACCTTTTTCCTTTTTAATTTTTTTTTTCATTCCCTTTTTTCAGCTTATTCACTTTTTCACCTTTTTTCCCTTTTTTAACTTTTTAACTTTTTCACTTTTCTACCTTTTTCCTTTTTTCACTTTTTTCACTTTTTTCACTTTTTTCACTGTTTCACTTTTTTACCTCATTCTTTTTTTCACTTTTTCACTTTTTTCACCTTTTTCGCTTTTTTCACTTTTTTCACCTTATTCACTTTTTTCACTTTTTCACTTTTTTCACATTATTCACAAAAGTGATAAGTTAAAAAAGTGAATAAGGTGAAACATGTCGATATTTTCAGAGCTGATTGAGGGCACCTTTATGAACATATTAAACCACATAATATAGTATTCTGTCAAGTCTCATAGTTTTTAAGTTATGATCAAAAGATGGAAGATCAATTAGAGTTTCTGGTTGCATCTTCTCTGAAAAAGTGAATAGGGTGAAAAAAAGTGAAATAGTAATAAGGTGAAAAAAGTGAAAACGTGAAAAAAGTGAATAAGGTGAAAAAAGTGAAAAAGTGAATATGGTGAAAAAAGTAAAAAAAGGTGAAAAAATGAAAAAGGTGAAAAAAGTGAAAACGTGAAAAAAGTGAATAAGGTGAAAAGTTAATAAGGTGAAAGAAGTGCAAAAGTGAGATAAGGAGAAAAAAAGTGAAAAAGTGAATGGGGAAAAAGGTGAAATAGTGAAAAAATTTAGTGAAAAGTGAATAAGGTGAAAGAAACTGAAAAAGTGAAAAAAGTGAATAAGCTGTAAAAAGTGAAAAAGTGAAAAAAAAGAATGAGGTAAAAAAGTGAAACAGTGAAAAAAGTGAAAAAAGTGAAAAAAGGAAAAAGGTAGAAAAGTGAAAAAGTAAAAAAGTTAAAAAAGGGAAAAAAGGTGAAAAAGTGAATAAGGTAAAAAAATGAAAAAGGAAAAAAAGGCGAAAAAGTGAGTAAGGTGAAAAAAGTGAATAAGGTGAAACTCACTTTTTTTACTTTTCACTTTTTCACCTTTTTCCTTTTTCATTTTTTTTTTCATTCCCTGTTTTCAGCTTATTCACTTTTATCACTTTTCACTTTTTCAATTTTTGAAGTGAAGTGATGAGTTTTTCTTATTTACTGGTAGGGTTGCCAACTTTTTTGAAACCAAATATAGTATTTCGAGCCTTAGTGCCCGAAAAAAATATAGTAGATCGGGGAAAAATAAGAAAAAATATAGTAGGTTGGTATTTTTCCAAAGTTTTTATTTAAATTTTTTCAAAAACATATTTTTTTGCTACTTTTTGGTTTGAATACCATGTTCTTATTTTTAAGAAACAATCATTTCTCTATTTCCTATTCGTTATTGAAAATAATGCATCCTGTAAGCGCAGAAGTCGCTGTATTCGATAAGGAAATAAAATAATTTCTAAAAATATAGATAAATCTGACTTTAGAAAATTGTTTAAGGAACAAATGTGATGAAGAGAAAGAAAATTGTTAAAATAATGTTAAGTTATTGGTCATTTTTATTGGACCTAAGTACCAATATATTTAAATTCTCTATAAATTATTTGCTCAACAAAATATAGTAGTTTTGCCTACTATATATATTTTCTCAGAATTATAGTAGTAGGTTATAGTAGTATACTATATTATATAGTAGGGTTGGCAACTCTATTTACTGGTCACGACTCACTATTTCTTCGACGTAGATAAGTTCCTGTAGTTTTCCCGATTCAGCAAATCTCAAAATGTTACAAAAAGTGAACAAGTGAAAAAAGTTTAAAAAAGTTTAAAAAAAGTGAAAAAAGTGAAAAAGCGAAGAAGGTGAATAAGGTGAAAAAGTGAATAAGGTGAAAAAAGTGAAAAAAGTGAATAAGGTAAAAAAGTGAAACAGTGAAAAAAGTGAAATAAGGAAAAGGTGAAAAAGTTGAAAAGTGAAAAAAGGGGAAAAGGGTGAATAAGTGAATAAGGTAAAAAAGTGTAAAGGGAAAAAAGGTGAAAAGTGAGCAAGGTGAAAAAAATGAAAAAGTGAATAAAGTGAAAGTCACTTTTTTCACTTTTTCACCTTTTTCCTTTTTAACTTTATAACTTTTTTTATCATTCACTTTTTCCACTTTTTCACTTTTTACAGCTTATTCACTTTTTTCACTTTTTCACTTTCTTTCACCTTATTCACTTTTCACTAAATTTTTTCACTATTTCACCTTTTTCCCCATTCACTTTTTCACTTTTTTTCTCCTTATCTCACTTTTGCACTTCTTTCACCTTATTAACTTTTCACATTATTCACTTTTTTCACGTTTTCACTTTTTTTCACCTTTTTCATTTTTTCACCTTTTTTTACTTTTTTCACCATATTCACTTTTTCACTTTTTTCACCTTATTCACTTTTTTCACGTTTTCACTTTTTTCACCTTATTACTTTTTCACTTTTTTTCACCCTATTCACTTTTTCAGAGAAGATGCAACCAGAAACTCTAATTGATCTTCCATCTTTTGATCACAACTTAAAAACTATGAGACTTGACAGAATACTATATTATGTGGTTTAATATGTTCATAAAGGTGCCCTCAATCAGCTCTGAAAATATCGACATGTTTCACCTTATTCAATTTTTTTTTCATTCCCTTTTTTCAGCTTATTCACTTTTTCACCTTTTTTCCCTTTTTTAACTTTTTCACTTTTTCACTTTTCTACCTTTTTCCTTTTTTCACTTTTTTCACTTTTTTCACTTTTTTCACTGTTTCACTTTTTTACCTCATTCTTTTTTTCACTTTTTCACTTTTTTCACCTTATTCGCTTTTTTCACTTTTTTCACCTTATTAACTTTTTTCACTTTTTCACTTTTTTCACATTATTCACAAAAGTGATAAGTTAAAAAAGTGAATAAGGTGAAACATGTCGATACTTTCAGAGCTGATTGAGGGCACCTTTATGAACATATTAAACCACATTATATAGTATTCTGTCAAGTCTCATAGTTTTTAAGATATGATCAAAAGATGGAAGATCAATTAGAGTTTCTGGTTGCATCTTCTCTGAAAAAGTGAATAGGGTGAAAAAAAGTGAAAAAGTAATAAGGTGAAAAAAGTGAAAAAGTGAATATGGTGAAAAAAGTAAAAAAAGGTGAAAAAATGAAAAAGGTGAAAAAAGTGAATAAGGTGAAAAGTTAATAAGGTGAAAGAAGTGCAAAAGTGAGATAAGGAGAAAAAAAGTGAAAAAGTGAATGGGGAAAAAGGTGAAAAAGTGAAAAAGCTGAAAAAAGGGAATGAAAAAAAAAATGAAAAAGGAAAAAGGTGAAAAAGTGAAAAGTAAAAAAGTGAGTTTCACCTTATTCACTTTTTTCACCTTACTCACTTTTTCACCTTTTTTTCCTTTTTCATTTTTTTACCTTATTCACTTTTTCACCTTTTTTCCCTTTTTTAACTTTTTCACTTTTTCACTTTTCTACCTTTATCCTTTTTTCACTTTTTTCACTGTTTCACTTTTTTACCTCATTCTTTTTTTCACTTTTTCACTTTTTTCACCTTATTCGCTTTTTTCACTTTTTTCACCTTATTCACTTTTTTCACATTATTCACAAAAGTGATAAGTTAAAAAAGTGAATAAGGTGAAACATGTCGATATTTTCAGAGCTGATTGAGGGCACCTTTATGAACATATTAAACCACATAATATAGTATTCTGTCAAGTCTCATAGTTTTTAAGTTATGATCAAAAGATGGAAGATCAATTAGAGTTTCTGGTTGCATCTTCTCTGAAAAAGTGAATAGGGTGAAAAAAAGTGAAAAAGTAATAAGGTGAAAAAAGTGAAAACGTGAAAAAAGTGAATTAGGTGAAAAAAGTGAAAAAAGTGAAAAAGTGAACATGGTGAAAAAAGTAAAAAAGGTGAAAAAATGAAAAAGGTGAAAAAAAGTGAAAACGTGAAAAAAGTGAATAAGGTGAAAAGTTAATAAGGTGAAAGAAGTGCAAAAGTGAGATAAGGAGAAAAAAAGTGAAAAAGTGAATGGGGAAAAAGGTGAAATAGTGAAAAAATTTAGTGAAAAGTGAATAAGGTGAAAGAAACTGAAAAAGTGAAAAAAGTGAATAAGCTGTAAAAAGTGAAAAAGTGAAAAAAAAGAATGAGGTAAAAAAGTGAAACAGTGAAAAAGGAAAAAGGTGAAAAAGTGAAAAAAGTGACTTTCACTTTATTCAAAAAGGAAAAAGGTAGAAAAGTGAAAAAATTAAAAAAGGGAAAAAAGGTGAAAAAGTGAATAAGGTAAAAAAATTAAAAAGGAAAAAAAGGTGAAAAAGTGAGTAAGGTGAAAAAAGTGAATAAGGTGAAAAAAGTGAAAAAAGCGAATAAGGTGACAAAAGTGAAAAAGTGAAAAAAAGAATGAGGTAAAAAAGTGAAACAGTGAAAAAAGTGAAAAAAGTGAAAAAAGTGAAAAAAGGAAAAAGGTAGAAAAGTGAAAAAGTTAAAAAGTTAAAAAAGGGAAAAAAGGTGAAAAAGTGAATAAGCTGAAAAAAGGGAATGAAAAAAAAAATTAAAAAGGAAAAAGGTGAAAAAGTGAAAAGTAAAAAAGTGAGTTTCACCTTATTCACTTTTTTCACCTTTTTTTCCTTTTTCATTTTTTTACCTTATTCACTTTTTCACCTTTTTTCCCTTTTTTAACTTTTTCACTTTTTCACTTTTTTACCTTTTTCCTTTTTTCACTTTTTTCACGTTTTTCACTGATTCACTTTTTTACCTCATTCTTTTTTTTCACTTTTTACAGCTTATTCACTTTTTTCACTTTTTCACTTTCTTTCACCTTATTCACTTTTCACTAAATTTTTTCACTATTTCACCTTTTTCCCCATTCACTTTTTCACTTTTTTTCTCCTTATCTCACTTTTGCACTTCTTTCACCTTATTAACTTTTCACCTTATTCACTTTTTTCACGTTTTCACTTTTTTTCACCTTTTTCATTTTTTCACCTTTTTTACTTTTTTCACCATATTCACTTTTTCACTTTTTTCACCTTATTCACTTTTTTCACGTTTTCACTTTTTTCACCTTATTACTTTTTCACTTTTTTTCACCCTATTCACTTTTTCAGAGAAGATGCAACCAGAAACTCTAATTGATCTTCCATCTTTTGATCATAACTTAAAAACTATGAGACTTGACAGAATACTATATTATGTGGTTTAATATGTTCATAAAGGTGCCCTCATCAGCTCTGAAAATATCGACATGTTTCACCTTATTCAATTTTTTTTTCATTCCCTTTTTTCAGCTTATTCACTTTTTCACCTTTTTTCCCTTTTTTAACTTTTTCGCTTTTTCACTTTTCTACCTTTTTCCTTTTTTCACTTTTTTCACTTTTTTCACTGTTTCACTTTTTTACCTCATTCTTTTTTTCACTTTTTCACTTTTTTCACCTTATTCGCTTTTTTCACTTTTTTCACCTTATTCACTTTTTTCACTTTTTCACTTTTTTCACATTATTCACAAAAGTGATAAGTTAAAAAAGTGAATAAGGTGAAACATGTCGATATTTTCAGAGCTGATTGAGGGCACCTTTATGAACATATTAAACCACATTATATAGTATTCTGTCAAGTCTCATAGTTTTTAAGATATGATCAAAAGATGGAAGATCAATTAGAGTTTCTGGTTGCATCTTCTCTGAAAAAGTGAATAGGGTGAAAAAAAGTGAAAAAGTAATAAGGTGAAAAAAGTGAATAAGGTGAAAAAAGTGAAAAAAGCGAATAAGGTGAAAAAAGTGAAAAAGTGAAAAAAAGTGAAACAGTGAAAAAAGTGAAAAAAGTGAAAAAAGTGAAAAAAGTGAAAAAAGTGAAAAAAGGAAAAAGGTAGAAAAGTGAAAAAGTTAAAAAGTTAAAAAAGGGAAAAAAGGTGAAAAAGTGAATAAGCTGAAAAAAGGGAATGAAAAAAATAATGAAAAAGGAAAAAGGTGAAAAAGTGAAAAGTAAAAAAGTGAGTTTCACCTTATTCACTTTTTTCACCTTACTCACTTTTTCACCTTTTTTCCCATTTTTAACTTTTTCACTTTTTCACTTTTCTACCTTTTTCCTTTTTTCACTTTTTTCACTTTTTTCACTTTTTTCACTGTTTCACTTTTTTACCTCATTCTTTTTTTCACTTTTTCACTTTTTTCATCTTATTCGCTTTTTTCACTCTTTTCACCTTATTCACTTTTTTCACTTTTTCACTTTTTTCACATTATTCACAAAAGTGATAAGTTAAAAAAGTGAATAAGGTGAAACATGTCGATATTTTCAGAGCTGATTGAGGGCACCTTTATGAACATATTAAACCACATAATATAGTATTCTGTCAAGTCTCATAGTTTTTAAGTTATGATCAAAAGATGGAAGATCAATTAGAGTTTCTGGTTGCATCTTCTCTGAAAAAGTGAATAGGGTGAAAAAAGTGAAAAAGTAATAAGGTGAAAAAAGTGAAAACGTGAAAAAAGTGAATAAGGTGAAAAAAGTGAAAAAGTGAATATGGTGAAAAAAGTAAAAAAAGGTGAAAAAATGAAAAAGGTGAAAAAAAGTGAAAACGTGAAAAAAGGGAATAAGGTGAAAAGTTAATAAGGTGAAAGAAGTGCAAAAGTGAGATAAGGAGAAAAAAAGTGAAAAAGTGAATGGGGAAAAAGGTGAAATAGTGAAAAAATTTAGTGAAAAGTGAATAAGGTGAAAGAAAGTGAAAAAGTGAATAAGCTGTAAAAAGTGAAAAAGTGGAAAAAAAGAATGATAAAAAAAGTGAAAAAGTTAAAAAGGAAAAAGGTGAAAAAGTGAAAAAAGTGACTTTCACTTTATTCAAAAAGGAAAAAGGTAGAAAAGTGAAAAAATTAAAAAAAAAAGGAAAAAAGTGAAAAAAGTGAAAAAAGGAAAAAGGTAGAAAAGTGTAAAAGTGAAAAAGTTAAAAAAGGGAAAAAAGGTGAAAAAGTGAATAAGGTAAAAAAATGAAAAAGGAAAAAAAGGTGAAAAAGTGAGTAAGGTGAAAAAAGTGAATAAGGTGAAACTCACTTTTTTACTTTTCACTTTTTCACCTTTTTCCTTTTTAATTTTTTTTTCATTCCCTTTTTTCAGCTTATTCACTTTTTCACCTTTTTTCCCTTATTTAACTTTTTCACTTTTTCACTTTTCTACCTTTTTCCTTTTTTCACTTTTTTCACTTTTTTCACTGTTTCACTTTTTTACCTCATTCTTTTTTTCACTTTTTCACTTTTTTCACCTTATTCGCTTTTTTCACTTTTTTCACCTTATTCACTTTTTTCACTTTTTCACTTTTTTCACCTTATTACTTTTTCACTTTTTTCACCCTATTCACTTTTTCAGAGAAGATGCAACCAGAAACTCTAATTGATCTTCCATCTTTTGATCATAACTTAAAAACTATGAGACTTGACAGAATACTATATTATGTGGTTAAATATGTTCATAAAGGTGCCCTCAATCAGCTCTGAAAATATCGACATGTTTCACCTTATTCACTTTTTTAACTTATCACTTTTGTGAATAATGTGAAAAAAGTGAAAAAGTGAAAAAAGTGAATAAGGTGAAAAAAGTGAAAAAAGCGAATAAGGTGAAAAAAGTGAAAAAGTGAAAAAAGAATGAGGTAAAAAAGTGAAACAGTGAAAAAAGTGAAAAAAGTGAAAAAGTGAAAAAAGGAAAAAGGTAGAAAAGTGAAAAAGTGAAAAAGTTAAAAAAGGGGAAAAAGGTGAAAAAGTGAATAAGGTAAAAAAATGAAAAAGGAAAAAAAGGTGAAAAAGTGAGTAAGGTGAAAAAAGTGAATAAGGTGAAACTCACTTTTTTTACTTTTCACTTTTTCACCTTTTACCTTTTTCATTTTTTTTTTCATTCCCTTTTTTCAGCTTATTCACTTTTATCACTTTTCACTTTTTCAATTTTTGAAGTGAAGTGATGAGTTTTTCCTATTTAGGGTAAGAATGGGTAATGGCGGTCACTTAAGTAAAAATAATTATATTTCAGATTTTATTAATTATATCTTTATTGAGTTTTCAACAAATTAAACTTAAATCAGTATTCTAACATAAAGGAACTTCTTGAGATCAGTAGTAATTAAACATTTGGCATAATCATATTTTTTTTAAACTTTGGTGTTGACCGGTATTAAACGCACATGCTGTTAATTCCAGTCAGCCATGTTTCTAATAACGGTCATGTTTCTAATAACGGTCAAGCACACAAATCGCACTTATAGTCCCTAGGAGAATCAAGTCCTGTACATTCTTTGTGAGCCCATTGACCACAAATAACACACCTGTACCATATCTCATTATCACGCCCGTAGTCATTACATAAAACACACATCATCATCATATTATCATCGATGTCTGTATCATCATCATCTCGCAGGTCTACCATTTCAACGTCAGAGTTTGATGAGTTACTCTCCTTGTCCTGTAGTACTTTTCTCTTCACTCTTCTTTTTTCATTATTTTTAGATTTTCCTGTTTTACTTTCAGTCTTCTTTTCCTTCTTAATTTTTAATGTAGTCTTAGTTTCATGCGCAGGTGTTTTCGTTCCTTTTGTTGTCTTCTTTTGCTTTCTTGTTGGTTTTTGGGTTTTAGTTCCAGTTGTATTTTTATTTATTTTTGCCAGTTTCTTATTTTCTTTTTCCTCTAGAGTTTCTTTAAAGGGGGTTCCAGTTATTATGATTGAGTGCTGTTTTCGCGAACCTTTTTTGTTTTTAACTAAAGAAGCTAAAGAGTGCTTAGGAACAGGCAACAAATCCTTGGCAGTAACTATTTGCTTGGAAGAAGAAGGCGTAGGATTATCAAAATCAATCATTTGGACGTCAGCAACCGTTTTCTTGGAAGTGGAAGGCGTGGGATTTTCATAATCAATAATTTCGACGTCAGCGGCTGGTGTTAAGGGTTCTGGAACTGGTTCTTTCATTACTTCTTGATCAAAAAGGATTGATTCTGAAACAGTTGAACTGGTAGATGGGCTGAGGTTTGCAGGCCTCGTTCCTATTTCCGGGTCTGGTGTACGAATATTCCTTTGACGCATCTCTTCATCCATTACGAGGGGCTCAACAGAATTCAGGAACTCGGCAGCCATGAAATCTTCGTCTGTGAAAACGTCCGGGTTGAAAGGATATATGCCCGTAGCAGAAAAACCTGACTCAGCTTTAGGAATCGTAGCTACTTTCTGGAAAGCCTTTCTGAAGAGTGAAGCGATGTCGGTTTGAACAATTTTACGTCCCAAATTAGATTTCATAAACAGGTTGCATTCTTGTTTGTAGGCTGTTTTGAATGGGCCGTAGAAGGACACATCCATTGGTTGTATTTGATGAGAGCCATGTGGTGGCAATGACAACATCACAATGTGATGCGATTTGCAGAATTCATAAGCTCCTAAAGAGATATGACTCGAATGATTGTCCAATACAAGCAGGATTGGTTCACTTTCTGAAGGCTTAGTAAAGTCAGCAAAATGTCTCAGCCAATCTACGAAAAGATCTTCGTTGATCCAGCCATTTTTAGAACATCTGTATATGGCTCCTCTAGGGCCATCCACTTCCAGAGTCGTGGAATGTCGCTGCCGTGGAAATATTAGCATTGGAGGGATAAAAACTCCTGTGGCACTCATTGCACACACGGCAGTTACGTTCCTACCTCTCTCGCCGCTTGTAATGGACCCCACGCGCTTTTGTCCTTTTTCAGCAATTATTTTGCCAGGTTCCTGTACCGACGAGATACCTGTTTCGTCGACGTTGTAGATATTTCGTGGTAAAAACTTATATCTGTCCATCAAACTGTCTAGCAACTCAAAAAATCTGGTTACTTCCTGCTTGTTAAAGGCTGTGGCTCTGTTAATGCTGGTACCTTCAGCCTTACGCGAAGATAAATTATTTCTTTTCAAGAACCCCTTCAGCCAGTCTCTTCCGGCCATTTCCAGAGATTCATTAAACTGGTGGGGTATGTTATTCTTAACAGCATATTCATATGCCATCTTTCTGATTTTAGTTGCAGTGCAGCCATAAAAAATTTTAGCCAATAACTTAATTTGCTCCGCCATTTCAGTTTCTTGGGCTGCGCTGAAAATTGTCAATCTTCCCAGTCGCGGTGTCTCTTTGTTTTTATTTTTAAGTCTTTCCTGGAGGGTTGAAAATGGAATTCCAGTCTTACGTGCAGCTTCTCTAATTGCCATTCCATTTTCCACTAGTTGGAAACCCAATTCTAGTGATCTTTGGCTCCACTTCACCTTAACGCGTTCTTTGTATCTTCTTTCTGTCATTCTAGAACAAGAATACAGCAAATAAAAAATACAGTCTTTGTTAGTATCATCATCAACATCCAAAAGTGTCCAAAGCTGGACATGGGCCTCCCTCTATTAATGGCTAATGCCATGCCAATGCCATTCCAATATACGTTTGTAATACCAGTCATATGATGGGAATACCGGTCACCCGACCGGCATTACCCGCATGCATGATATTTTAAATAAATCGAATCTTCTAGAATACCAGTGTTTTTAATAGAGTATTTGATAAATACATGTACACACAGATAGTTAGGCAACACATTTCGAAAAAAGCAATGTACAGATCATGAAAAAAACATACACTTACCTCTTATTTTTGTAACATAAAAAATTAGATCAAATTGGCGGGAAAACAACTGACGTGCGCCTATCCTCAACGAATGCTCGGAACTGAGCGGGGTTCAAAGCGGAGGGGCGGGGCAGTGTCACGCCACCATTTTCGTCTGTGTGCGTGCTCGTAATACGCTTAGTTTAGAAGGCTGTGTGTTGACCGGTATTGTCGGCTGACCGGCATTACCCGTTCTTACCTACTGGTAGGGTTGCCAACTTTTTTGAAACCAAATATAGTATTTCGAGCCTTAGTGCCCGAAAAAAATATAGTAGATCGGGGAAAAATAAGAAAAAATATTGTAGGTTGGTATTTTTCCAAATTTTTTATTTAAATTTTTTCGGGCACTAAGGCTCGAAATACAATATTTGGTTTCAAAAAAGTTGGCAACCCTACCAGTAAATAAGAAAAACTCATCGCTTCACTTCAAAAAGTGAACAAGTGAAAAAAGTTTAAAAAAGTGAAAAAGGGAAGAAGGTGAATAGGGTGAAAAAGTGAATAAGGTGAAAAAAGTGAAAAAAGTGAATAAGGTAAAAAAGTGAAACAGTGAAAAAATTGAAATAAGGAAAAGGTGAAAAAGTTAAAAAGTGAAAAAAGGGGAAAAAGGTGAAAAAGTGAATAAGGTAAAAAAGTGTAAAGGGAAAAAAGGTGAAAAAGTGAGCAAGGTGAAAAAAATGAAAAAGTGAATAAAGTGAAAGTCACTTTTTTCACTTTTTCACCTTTTTCACCATATTCACTTTTTCACTTTTTTCACCTTATTCACTTTTTTCACGTTTTCACTTTTTTCACCTTATTACTTTTTCACTTTTTTTCACCCTATTCACTTTTTCAGAGAAGATGCAACCAGAAACTCTAATTGATCTTCCATCTTTTGATCATAACTTAAAAACTATGAGACTTGACAGAATACTATATTATGTGGTTTAATATGTTCATAAAGGTGCCCTCAATCAGCTCTGAAAATATCGACATGTTTCACCTTATTCACTTTTTTAACTTATCACTTTTGTGAATAATGTGAAAAAAGTGAAAAAGTGAAAAAAGTGAATAAGGTGAAAAAAGTGAAAAAAGCGAATAAGGTGAAAAAAGTGAAAAAGTGAAAAAAAGAATGAGGTAAAAAAGTGAAACAGTGAAAAAAGTGAAAAAAGTGAAAAAAGGAAAAAGGTAGAAAAGTGAAAAAGTGAAAATGTTAAAAAAGGGAAAAAAGGTGAAAAAGTGAATAAGGTAAAAAAATGAAAAAGGAAAAAAAGGTGAAAAAGTGAGTAAGGTGAAAAAAGTGAATAAGGTGAAACTCACTTTTTTACTTTTCACTTTTTCACCTTTTTCCTTTTTTTTTTTTTTTTCATTCCCTTTTTTCAGCTTATTCACTTTTTCGCCTTTTTTCCCTTTTTTAACTTTTTCACTTTTTCACTTTTCTACCTTTTTCCTTTTTTCACTTTTTTCACTTTTTTCACTGTTTCACTTTTTTACCTCATTCTTTTTTTCACTTTTTCACTTTTTTGTGAAAAAGTGAAAAAAGTGACTTTCACTTTATTCACTATTTCATTTTTTTCACCTTGCTCACTTTTTCACCTTTTTTCCCTTTACACTTTTTTACCTTATTCACTATTTCACCTTTTTCCCCATTCACTTTTTCACTTTTTTTCTCCTTATCTCACTTTTGCACTTCTTTCACCTTATTAACTTTTCACCTTATTCACTTTTTTCACGTTTTCACTTTTTTTCACCTTTTTCATTTTTTCACCTTTTTTTACTTTTTTCACCATATTCACTTTTTCACTTTTTTCACCTTATTCACTTTTTTCACGTTTTCACTTTTTTCACCTTATTACTTTTTCACTTTTTTTCACCCTATTCACTTTTTCAGAGAAGATGCAACAAGAAACTCTAATTGATCTTCCATCTTTTGATCATAACTTAAAAACTGAGACTTGACAGAATACTATATGATGTGGTTTAATATGTTCATAAAGGTGCCCTCAATCAGCTCTGAAAATATCGACATGTTTCACCTTATTCACTTTTTTAACTTATCACTTTTGTGAATAATGTGAAAAAAGTGAAAAAAGCGAATAAGGTGAAAAAAGTGAAAAAGTGAAAAAAAGAATGAGGTAAAAAAGTGAAACAGTGAAAAAAGTGAAAAAAGTGAAAAAAAGTGAAAACGTGAAAAAAGTGAATAAGGTGAAAAGTTAATAAGGTGAAAGAAGTGCAAAAGTGAGATAAGGAGAAAAAAATTGAAAAAGTGAATGGGGAAAAAGGTGAAATCGTGAAAAAATTTAGTGAAAAGTGAATAAGGTGAAAGAAAGTGAAAAAGTGAAAAAAGTGAATAAGCTGTAAAAAGTGAAAAAGTGGAAAAAGTGAAAAAGTGGAAAAAGAGAATGATAAAAAAAGTGAAAAAAGTGAAAAAAGTGAAAAAAGGAAAAAGGTAGAAAAGTGAAAAAGTTAAAAAGTTAAAAAAGGGAAAAAAGGTGAAAAAGTGAATAAGCTGAAAAAAGGGAATGAAAAAAAAAATTAAAAAGGAAAAAGGTGAAAAAGTGAAAAGTAAAAAAGTGAGTTTCACCTTATTCACTTTTTTCACCTTACTCACTTTTTCACCTTTTTTTCCTTTTTCATTTTTTTACCTTATTCACTTTTTCACCTTTTTTCCCTTTTTTAACTTTTTCACTTTTTCACTTTTCTACCTTTATCCTTTTTTCACTTTTTTCACTTTTTTCAATGTTTCACTTTTTTACCTCATTCTTTTTTTCACTTTTTCACTTTTTTCACCTTATTCGCTTTTTTCACTTTTTTCACCTTATTCACTTTTTTCACTTTTTCACTTTTTTCACATTATTCACAAAAGTGATAAGTTAAAAAAGTGAATAAGGTGAAACATGTCGATATTTTCAGAGCTGATTGAGGGCACCTTTATGAACATATTAAACCACATAATATAGTATTCTGTCAAGTCTCATAGTTTTTAAGTTATGATCAAAAGATGGAAGATCAATTAGAGTTTCTGGTTGCATCTTCTCTGAAAAAGTGAATAGGGTGAAAAAAAGTGAAAAAGTAATAAGGTGAAAAAAGTGAAAACGTGAAAAAAGTGAATAAGGTGAAAAAAGTGAAAAAAGTGAAAAAGTGAACATGGTGAAAAAAGTAAAAAAGGTGAAAAAATGAAAAAGGTGAAAAAAAGTGAAAACGTGAAAAAAGTGAATAAGGTGAAAAGTTAATAAGGTGAAAGAAGTGCAAAAGTGAGATAAGGAGAAAAGAAGTGAAAAAGTGAATGGGGAAAAAGGTGAAATAGTGAAAAAATTTAGTGAAAAGTGAATAAGGTGAAAGAAACTGAAAAAGTGAAAAAAGTGAATAAGCTGTAAAAAGTGAAAAAGTGAAAAAAAAGAATGAGGTAAAAAAGTGAAACAGTGAAAAAGGAAAAAGGTGAAAAAGTGAAAAAAGTGACTTTCACTTTATTCAAAAAGGAAAAAGGTAGAAAAGTGAAAAAATTAAAAAAGGGAAAAAAGGTGAAAAAGTGAATAAGGTAAAAAAATTAAAAAGGAAAAAAAGGTGAAAAAGTGAGTAAGGTGAAAAAAGTGAATAAGGTGAAAAAAGTGAAAAAAGCGAATAAGGTGACAAAAGTGAAAAAGTGAAAAAAAGAATGAGGTAAAAAAGTGAAACAGTGAAAAAAGTGAAAAAAGTGAAAAAAGTGAAAAAAGGAAAAAGGTAGAAAAGTGAAAAAGTTAAAAAGTTAAAAAAGGGAAAAAAGGTGAAAAAGTGAATAAGCTGAAAAAAGGGAATGAAAAAAAAAATTAAAAAGGAAAAAGGTGAAAAAGTGAAAAGTAAAAAAGTGAGTTTCACCTTATTCACTTTTTTCACCTTACTCACTTTTTCACCTTTTTTTCCTTTTTCATTTTTTTACCTTATTCACTTTTTCACCTTTTTTCCCTTTTTTAACTTTTTAACTTTTTCACTTTTTTACCTTTTTCCTTTTTTCACTTTTTTCACGTTTTTCAGTGATTCACTTTTTTACCTCATTCTTTTTTTTCACTTTTTACAGCTTATTCACTTTTTTCACTTTTTCACTTTCTTTCACCTTATTCACTTTTCACTAAATTTTTTCACTATTTCACCTTTTTCCCCATTCACTTTTTCACTTTTTTTCTCCTTATCTCACTTTTGCACTTCTTTCACCTTATTAACTTTTCACCTTATTCACTTTTTTCACGTTTTCACTTTTTTTCACCTTTTTCCTTTTTAATTTTTTTTTTCATTCCCTTTTTTCAGCTTATTCACTTTTTCACCTTTTTTCCCTTTTTTAACTTTTTAACTTTTTCACTTTTCTACCTTTTTCCTTTTTTCACTTTTTTCACTTTTTTCACTTTTTTCACTGTTTCACTTTTTTACCTCATTCTTTTTTTCACTTTTTCACTTTTTTCACCTTTTTCGCTTTTTTCACTTTTTTCACCTTATTCACTTTTTTCACTTTTTCACTTTTTTCACATTATTCACAAAAGTGATAAGTTAAAAAAGTGAATAAGGTGAAACATGTCGATATTTTCAGAGCTGATTGAGGGCACCTTTATGAACATATTAAACCACATAATATAGTATTCTGTCAAGTCTCATAGTTTTTAAGTTATGATCAAAAGATGGAAGATCAATTAGAGTTTCTGGTTGCATCTTCTCTGAAAAAGTGAATAGGGTGAAAAAAAGTGAAATAGTAATAAGGTGAAAAAAGTGAAAACGTGAAAAAAGTGAATAAGGTGAAAAAAGTGAAAAAGTGAATATGGTGAAAAAAGTAAAAAAAGGTGAAAAAATGAAAAAGGTGAAAAAAGTGAAAACGTGAAAAAAGTGAATAAGGTGAAAAGTTAATAAGGTGAAAGAAGTGCAAAAGTGAGATAAGGAGAAAAAAAGTGAAAAAGTGAATGGGGAAAAAGGTGAAATAGTGAAAAAATTTAGTGAAAAGTGAATAAGGTGAAAGAAACTGAAAAAGTGAAAAAAGTGAATAAGCTGTAAAAAGTGAAAAAGTGAAAAAAAAGAATGAGGTAAAAAAGTGAAACAGTGAAAAAAGTGAAAAAAGTGAAAAAAGGAAAAAGGTAGAAAAGTGAAAAAGTAAAAAAGTTAAAAAAGGGAAAAAAGGTGAAAAAGTGAATAAGGTAAAAAAATGAAAAAGGAAAAAAAGGCGAAAAAGTGAGTAAGGTGAAAAAAGTGAATAAGGTGAAACTCACTTTTTTTACTTTTCACTTTTTCACCTTTTTCCTTTTTCATTTTTTTTTTCATTCCCTGTTTTCAGCTTATTCACTTTTATCACTTTTCACTTTTTCAATTTTTGAAGTGAAGTGATGAGTTTTTCTTATTTACTGGTAGGGTTGCCAACTTTTTTGAAACCAAATATAGTATTTCGAGCCTTAGTGCCCGAAAAAAATATAGTAGATCGGGGAAAAATAAGAAAAAATATAGTAGGTTGGTATTTTTCCAAAGTTTTTATTTAAATTTTTTCAAAAACATATTTTTTTGCTACTTTTTGGTTTGAATACCATGTTCTTATTTTTAAGAAACAATCATTTCTCTATTTCCTATTCGTTATTGAAAATAATGCATCCTGTAAGCGCAGAAGTCGCTGTATTCGATAAGGAAATAAAATAATTTCTAAAAATATAGATAAATCTGACTTTAGAAAATTGTTTAAGGAACAAATGTGATGAAGAGAAAGAAAATTGTTAAAATAATGTTAAGTTATTGGTCATTTTTATTGGACCTAAGTACCAATATATTTAAATTCTCTATAAATTATTTGCTCAACAAAATATAGTAGTTTTGCCTACTATATATATTTTCTCAGAATTATAGTAGTAGGTTATAGTAGTATACTATATTATATAGTAGGGTTGGCAACTCTATTTACTGGTCACGACTCACTATTTCTTCGACGTAGATAAGTTCCTGTAGTTTTCCCGATTCAGCAAATCTCAAAATGTTACAAAAAGTGAACAAGTGAAAAAAGTTTAAAAAAGTTTAAAAAAAGTGAAAAAAGTGAAAAAGCGAAGAAGGTGAATAAGGTGAAAAAGTGAATAAGGTGAAAAAAGTGAAAAAAGTGAATAAGGTAAAAAAGTGAAACAGTGAAAAAAGTGAAATAAGGAAAAGGTGAAAAAGTTGAAAAGTGAAAAAAGGGGAAAAGGGTGAATAAGTGAATAAGGTAAAAAAGTGTAAAGGGAAAAAAGGTGAAAAGTGAGCAAGGTGAAAAAAATGAAAAAGTGAATAAAGTGAAAGTCACTTTTTTCACTTTTTCACCTTTTTCCTTTTTAACTTTATAACTTTTTTTATCATTCACTTTTTCCACTTTTTCACTTTTTACAGCTTATTCACTTTTTTCACTTTTTCACTTTCTTTCACCTTATTCACTTTTCACTAAATTTTTTCACTATTTCACCTTTTTCCCCATTCACTTTTTCACTTTTTTTCTCCTTATCTCACTTTTGCACTTCTTTCACCTTATTAACTTTTCACATTATTCACTTTTTTCACGTTTTCACTTTTTTTCACCTTTTTCATTTTTTCACCTTTTTTTACTTTTTTCACCATATTCACTTTTTCACTTTTTTCACCTTATTCACTTTTTTCACGTTTTCACTTTTTTCACCTTATTACTTTTTCACTTTTTTTCACCCTATTCACTTTTTCAGAGAAGATGCAACCAGAAACTCTAATTGATCTTCCATCTTTTGATCACAACTTAAAAACTATGAGACTTGACAGAATACTATATTATGTGGTTTAATATGTTCATAAAGGTGCCCTCAATCAGCTCTGAAAATATCGACATGTTTCACCTTATTCAATTTTTTTTTCATTCCCTTTTTTCAGCTTATTCACTTTTTCACCTTTTTTCCCTTTTTTAACTTTTTCACTTTTTCACTTTTCTACCTTTTTCCTTTTTTCACTTTTTTCACTTTTTTCACTTTTTTCACTGTTTCACTTTTTTACCTCATTCTTTTTTTCACTTTTTCACTTTTTTCAGCTTATTCGCTTTTTTCACTGTTTTCACCTTATTAACTTTTTTCACTTTTTCACTTTTTTCACATTATTCACAAAAGTGATAAGTTAAAAAAGTGAATAAGGTGAAACATGTCGATACTTTCAGAGCTGATTGAGGGCACCTTTATGAACATATTAAACCACATTATATAGTATTCTGTCAAGTCTCATAGTTTTTAAGATATGATCAAAAGATGGAAGATCAATTAGAGTTTCTGGTTGCATCTTCTCTGAAAAAGTGAATAGGGTGAAAAAAAGTGAAAAAGTAATAAGGTGAAAAAAGTGAAAAAGTGAATATGGTGAAAAAAGTAAAAAAAGGTGAAAAAATGAAAAAGGTGAAAAAAGTGAATAAGGTGAAAAGTTAATAAGGTGAAAGAAGTGCAAAAGTGAGATAAGGAGAAAAAAAGTGAAAAAGTGAATGGGGAAAAAGGTGAAAAAGTGAAAAAGCTGAAAAAAGGGAATGAAAAAAAAAATGAAAAAGGAAAAAGGTGAAAAAGTGAAAAGTAAAAAAGTGAGTTTCACCTTATTCACTTTTTTCACCTTACTCACTTTTTCACCTTTTTTTCCTTTTTCATTTTTTTACCTTATTCACTTTTTCACCTTTTTTCCCTTTTTTAACTTTTTCACTTTTTCACTTTTCTACCTTTATCCTTTTTTCACTTTTTTCACTGTTTCACTTTTTTACCTCATTCTTTTTTTCACTTTTTCACTTTTTTCACCTTATTCGCTTTTTTCACTTTTTTCACCTTATTCACTTTTTTCACATTATTCACAAAAGTGATAAGTTAAAAAAGTGAATAAGGTGAAACATGTCGATATTTTCAGAGCTGATTGAGGGCACCTTTATGAACATATTAAACCACATAATATAGTATTCTGTCAAGTCTCATAGTTTTTAAGTTATGATCAAAAGATGGAAGATCAATTAGAGTTTCTGGTTGCATCTTCTCTGAAAAAGTGAATAGGGTGAAAAAAAGTGAAAAAGTAATAAGGTGAAAAAAGTGAAAACGTGAAAAAAGTGAATTAGGTGAAAAAAGTGAAAAAAGTGAAAAAGTGAACATGGTGAAAAAAGTAAAAAAGGTGAAAAAATGAAAAAGGTGAAAAAAAGTGAAAACGTGAAAAAAGTGAATAAGGTGAAAAGTTAATAAGGTGAAAGAAGTGCAAAAGTGAGATAAGGAGAAAAAAAGTGAAAAAGTGAATGGGGAAAAAGGTGAAATAGTGAAAAAATTTAGTGAAAAGTGAATAAGGTGAAAGAAACTGAAAAAGTGAAAAAAGTGAATAAGCTGTAAAAAGTGAAAAAGTGAAAAAAAAGAATGAGGTAAAAAAGTGAAACAGTGAAAAAGGAAAAAGGTGAAAAAGTGAAAAAAGTGACTTTCACTTTATTCAAAAAGGAAAAAGGTAGAAAAGTGAAAAAATTAAAAAAGGGAAAAAAGGTGAAAAAGTGAATAAGGTAAAAAAATTAAAAAGGAAAAAAAGGTGAAAAAGTGAGTAAGGTGAAAAAAGTGAATAAGGTGAAAAAAGTGAAAAAAGCGAATAAGGTGACAAAAGTGAAAAAGTGAAAAAAAGAATGAGGTAAAAAAGTGAAACAGTGAAAAAAGTGAAAAAAGTGAAAAAAGTGAAAAAAGGAAAAAGGTAGAAAAGTGAAAAAGTTAAAAAGTTAAAAAAGGGAAAAAAGGTGAAAAAGTGAATAAGCTGAAAAAAGGGAATGAAAAAAAAAATTAAAAAGGAAAAAGGTGAAAAAGTGAAAAGTAAAAAAGTGAGTTTCACCTTATTCACTTTTTTCACCTTTTTTTCCTTTTTCATTTTTTTACCTTATTCACTTTTTCACCTTTTTTCCCTTTTTTAACTTTTTCACTTTTTCACTTTTTTACCTTTTTCCTTTTTTCACTTTTTTCACGTTTTTCACTGATTCACTTTTTTACCTCATTCTTTTTTTTCACTTTTTACAGCTTATTCACTTTTTTCACTTTTTCACTTTCTTTCACCTTATTCACTTTTCACTAAATTTTTTCACTATTTCACCTTTTTCCCCATTCACTTTTTCACTTTTTTTCTCCTTATCTCACTTTTGCACTTCTTTCACCTTATTAACTTTTCACCTTATTCACTTTTTTCACGTTTTCACTTTTTTTCACCTTTTTCATTTTTTCACCTTTTTTACTTTTTTCACCATATTCACTTTTTCACTTTTTTCACCTTATTCACTTTTTTCACGTTTTCACTTTTTTCACCTTATTACTTTTTCACTTTTTTTCACCCTATTCACTTTTTCAGAGAAGATGCAACCAGAAACTCTAATTGATCTTCCATCTTTTGATCATAACTTAAAAACTATGAGACTTGACAGAATACTATATTATGTGGTTTAATATGTTCATAAAGGTGCCCTCATCAGCTCTGAAAATATCGACATGTTTCACCTTATTCAATTTTTTTTTCATTCCCTTTTTTCAGCTTATTCACTTTTTCACCTTTTTTCCCTTTTTTAACTTTTTCGCTTTTTCACTTTTCTACCTTTTTCCTTTTTTCACTTTTTTCACTTTTTTCACTGTTTCACTTTTTTACCTCATTCTTTTTTTCACTTTTTCACTTTTTTCACCTTATTCGCTTTTTTCACTTTTTTCACCTTATTCACTTTTTTCACTTTTTCACTTTTTTCACATTATTCACAAAAGTGATAAGTTAAAAAAGTGAATAAGGTGAAACATGTCGATATTTTCAGAGCTGATTGAGGGCACCTTTATGAACATATTAAACCACATTATATAGTATTCTGTCAAGTCTCATAGTTTTTAAGATATGATCAAAAGATGGAAGATCAATTAGAGTTTCTGGTTGCATCTTCTCTGAAAAAGTGAATAGGGTGAAAAAAAGTGAAAAAGTAATAAGGTGAAAAAAGTGAATAAGGTGAAAAAAGTGAAAAAAGCGAATAAGGTGAAAAAAGTGAAAAAGTGAAAAAAAGTGAAACAGTGAAAAAAGTGAAAAAAGTGAAAAAAGTGAAAAAAGTGAAAAAAGGAAAAAGGTAGAAAAGTGAAAAAGTTAAAAAGTTAAAAAAGGGAAAAAAGGTGAAAAAGTGAATAAGCTGAAAAAAGGGAATGAAAAAAATAATGAAAAAGGAAAAAGGTGAAAAAGTGAAAAGTAAAAAAGTGAGTTTCACCTTATTCACTTTTTTCACCTTACTCACTTTTTCACCTTTTTTCCCATTTTTAACTTTTTCACTTTTTCACTTTTCTACCTTTTTCCTTTTTTCACTTTTTTCACTTTTTTCACTTTTTTCACTGTTTCACTTTTTTACCTCATTCTTTTTTTCACTTTTTCACTTTTTTCATCTTATTCGCTTTTTTCACTCTTTTCACCTTATTCACTTTTTTCACTTTTTCACTTTTTTCACATTATTCACAAAAGTGATAAGTTAAAAAAGTGAATAAGGTGAAACATGTCGATATTTTCAGAGCTGATTGAGGGCACCTTTATGAACATATTAAACCACATAATATAGTATTCTGTCAAGTCTCATAGTTTTTAAGTTATGATCAAAAGATGGAAGATCAATTAGAGTTTCTGGTTGCATCTTCTCTGAAAAAGTGAATAGGGTGAAAAAAGTGAAAACGTGAAAAAAGTGAATAAGGTGAAAAAAGTGAAAAAGTGAATATGGTGAAAAAAGTAAAAAAAGGTGAAAAAATGAAAAAGGTGAAAAAAAGTGAAAACGTGAAAAAAGGGAATAAGGTGAAAAGTTAATAAGGTGAAAGAAGTGCAAAAGTGAGATAAGGAGAAAAAAAGTGAAAAAGTGAATGGGGAAAAAGGTGAAATAGTGAAAAAATTTAGTGAAAAGTGAATAAGGTGAAAGAAAGTGAAAAAGTGAATAAGCTGTAAAAAGTGAAAAAGTGGAAAAAAAGAATGATAAAAAAAGTGAAAAAGTTAAAAAGGAAAAAGGTGAAAAAGTGAAAAAAGTGACTTTCACTTTATTCAAAAAGGAAAAAGGTAGAAAAGTGAAAAAATTAAAAAAAAAAGGAAAAAAGTGAAAAAAGTGAAAAAAGGAAAAAGGTAGAAAAGTGAAAAAGTGAAAAAGTTAAAAAAGGGAAAAAAGGTGAAAAAGTGAATAAGGTAAAAAAATGAAAAAGGAAAAAAAGGTGAAAAAGTGAGTAAGGTGAAAAAAGTGAATAAGGTGAAACTCACTTTTTTACTTTTCACTTTTTCACCTTTTTCCTTTTTAATTTTTTTTTCATTCCCTTTTTTCAGCTTATTCACTTTTTCACCTTTTTTCCCTTATTTAACTTTTTCACTTTTTCACTTTTCTACCTTTTTCCTTTTTTCACTTTTTTCACTTTTTTCACTGTTTCACTTTTTTACCTCATTCTTTTTTTCACTTTTTCACTTTTTTCACCTTATTCGCTTTTTTCACTTTTTTCACCTTATTCACTTTTTTCACTTTTTCACTTTTTTCACCTTATTACTTTTTCACTTTTTTCACCCTATTCACTTTTTCAGAGAAGATGCAACCAGAAACTCTAATTGATCTTCCATCTTTTGATCATAACTTAAAAACTATGAGACTTGACAGAATACTATATTATGTGGTTAAATATGTTCATAAAGGTGCCCTCAATCAGCTCTGAAAATATCGACATGTTTCACCTTATTCACTTTTTTAACTTATCACTTTTGTGAATAATGTGAAAAAAGTGAAAAAGTGAAAAAAGTGAATAAGGTGAAAAAAGTGAAAAAAGCGAATAAGGTGAAAAAAGTGAAAAAGTGAAAAAAGAATGAGGTAAAAAAGTGAAACAGTGAAAAAAGTGAAAAAAGTGAAAAAGTGAAAAAAGGAAAAAGGTAGAAAAGTGAAAAAGTGAAAAAGTTAAAAAAGGGGAAAAAGGTGAAAAAGTGAATAAGGTAAAAAAATGAAAAAGGAAAAAAAGGTGAAAAAGTGAGTAAGGTGAAAAAAGTGAATAAGGTGAAACTCACTTTTTTTACTTTTCACTTTTTCACCTTTTACCTTTTTCATTTTTTTTTTCATTCCCTTTTTTCAGCTTATTCACTTTTATCACTTTTCACTTTTTCAATTTTTGAAGTGAAGTGATGAGTTTTTCCTATTTAGGGTAAGAATGGGTAATGGCGGTCACTTAAGTAAAAATAATTATATTTCAGATTTTATTAATTATATCTTTATTGAGTTTTCAACAAATTAAACTTAAATCAGTATTCTAACATAAAGGAACTTCTTGAGATCAGTAGTAATTAAACATTTGGCATAATCATATTTTTTTTAAACTTTGGTGTTGACCGGTATTAAACGCACATGCTGTTAATTCCAGTCAGCCATGTTTCTAATAACGGTCATGTTTCTAATAACGGTCAAGCACACAAATCGCACTTATAGTCCCTAGGAGAATCAAGTCCTGTACATTCTTTGTGAGCCCATTGACCACAAATAACACACCTGTACCATATCTCATTATCACGCCCGTAGTCATTACATAAAACACACATCATCATCATATTATCATCGATGTCTGTATCATCATCATCTCGCAGGTCTACCATTTCAACGTCAGAGTTTGATGAGTTACTCTCCTTGTCCTGTAGTACTTTTCTCTTCACTCTTCTTTTTTCATTATTTTTAGATTTTCCTGTTTTACTTTCAGTCTTCTTTTCCTTCTTAATTTTTAATGTAGTCTTAGTTTCATGCGCAGGTGTTTTCGTTCCTTTTGTTGTCTTCTTTTGCTTTCTTGTTGGTTTTTGGGTTTTAGTTCCAGTTGTATTTTTATTTATTTTTGCCAGTTTCTTATTTTCTTTTTCCTCTAGAGTTTCTTTAAAGGGGGTTCCAGTTATTATGATTGAGTGCTGTTTTCGCGAACCTTTTTTGTTTTTAACTAAAGAAGCTAAAGAGTGCTTAGGAACAGGCAACAAATCCTTGGCAGTAACTATTTGCTTGGAAGAAGAAGGCGTAGGATTATCAAAATCAATCATTTGGACGTCAGCAACCGTTTTCTTGGAAGTGGAAGGCGTGGGATTTTCATAATCAATAATTTCGACGTCAGCGGCTGGTGTTAAGGGTTCTGGAACTGGTTCTTTCATTACTTCTTGATCAAAAAGGATTGATTCTGAAACAGTTGAACTGGTAGATGGGCTGAGGTTTGCAGGCCTCGTTCCTATTTCCGGGTCTGGTGTACGAATATTCCTTTGACGCATCTCTTCATCCATTACGAGGGGCTCAACAGAATTCAGGAACTCGGCAGCCATGAAATCTTCGTCTGTGAAAACGTCCGGGTTGAAAGGATATATGCCCGTAGCAGAAAAACCTGACTCAGCTTTAGGAATCGTAGCTACTTTCTGGAAAGCCTTTCTGAAGAGTGAAGCGATGTCGGTTTGAACAATTTTACGTCCCAAATTAGATTTCATAAACAGGTTGCATTCTTGTTTGTAGGCTGTTTTGAATGGGCCGTAGAAGGACACATCCATTGGTTGTATTTGATGAGAGCCATGTGGTGGCAATGACAACATCACAATGTGATGCGATTTGCAGAATTCATAAGCTCCTAAAGAGATATGACTCGAATGATTGTCCAATACAAGCAGGATTGGTTCACTTTCTGAAGGCTTAGTAAAGTCAGCAAAATGTCTCAGCCAATCTACGAAAAGATCTTCGTTGATCCAGCCATTTTTAGAACATCTGTATATGGCTCCTCTAGGGCCATCCACTTCCAGAGTCGTGGAATGTCGCTGCCGTGGAAATATTAGCATTGGAGGGATAAAAACTCCTGTGGCACTCATTGCACACACGGCAGTTACGTTCCTACCTCTCTCGCCGCTTGTAATGGACCCCACGCGCTTTTGTCCTTTTTCAGCAATTATTTTGCCAGGTTCCTGTACCGACGAGATACCTGTTTCGTCGACGTTGTAGATATTTCGTGGTAAAAACTTATATCTGTCCATCAAACTGTCTAGCAACTCAAAAAATCTGGTTACTTCCTGCTTGTTAAAGGCTGTGGCTCTGTTAATGCTGGTACCTTCAGCCTTACGCGAAGATAAATTATTTCTTTTCAAGAACCCCTTCAGCCAGTCTCTTCCGGCCATTTCCAGAGATTCATTAAACTGGTGGGGTATGTTATTCTTAACAGCATATTCATATGCCATCTTTCTGATTTTAGTTGCAGTGCAGCCATAAAAAATTTTAGCCAATAACTTAATTTGCTCCGCCATTTCAGTTTCTTGGGCTGCGCTGAAAATTGTCAATCTTCCCAGTCGCGGTGTCTCTTTGTTTTTATTTTTAAGTCTTTCCTGGAGGGTTGAAAATGGAATTCCAGTCTTACGTGCAGCTTCTCTAATTGCCATTCCATTTTCCACTAGTTGGAAACCCAATTCTAGTGATCTTTGGCTCCACTTCACCTTAACGCGTTCTTTGTATCTTCTTTCTGTCATTCTAGAACAAGAATACAGCAAATAAAAAATACAGTCTTTGTTAGTATCATCATCAACATCCAAAAGTGTCCAAAGCTGGACATGGGCCTCCCTCTATTAATGGCTAATGCCATGCCAATGCCATTCCAATATACGTTTGTAATACCAGTCATATGATGGGAATACCGGTCACCCGACCGGCATTACCCGCATGCATGATATTTTAAATAAATCGAATCTTCTAGAATACCAGTGTTTTTAATAGAGTATTTGATAAATACATGTACACACAGATAGTTAGGCAACACATTTCGAAAAAAGCAATGTACAGATCATGAAAAAAACATACACTTACCTCTTATTTTTGTAACATAAAAAATTAGATCAAATTGGCGGGAAAACAACTGACGTGCGCCTATCCTCAACGAATGCTCGGAACTGAGCGGGGTTCAAAGCGGAGGGGCGGGGCAGTGTCACGCCACCATTTTCGTCTGTGTGCGTGCTCGTAATACGCTTAGTTTAGAAGGCTGTGTGTTGACCGGTATTGTCGGCTGACCGGCATTACCCGTTCTTACCTACTGGTAGGGTTGCCAACTTTTTTGAAACCAAATATAGTATTTCGAGCCTTAGTGCCCGAAAAAAATATAGTAGATCGGGGAAAAATAAGAAAAAATATTGTAGGTTGGTATTTTTCCAAATTTTTTATTTAAATTTTTTCGGGCACTAAGGCTCGAAATACAATATTTGGTTTCAAAAAAGTTGGCAACCCTACCAGTAAATAAGAAAAACTCATCGCTTCACTTCAAAAAGTGAACAAGTGAAAAAAGTTTAAAAAAGTGAAAAAGGGAAGAAGGTGAATAGGGTGAAAAAGTGAATAAGGTGAAAAAAGTGAAAAAAGTGAATAAGGTAAAAAAGTGAAACAGTGAAAAAATTGAAATAAGGAAAAGGTGAAAAAGTTAAAAAGTGAAAAAAGGGGAAAAAGGTGAAAAAGTGAATAAGGTAAAAAAGTGTAAAGGGAAAAAAGGTGAAAAAGTGAGCAAGGTGAAAAAAATGAAAAAGTGAATAAAGTGAAAGTCACTTTTTTCACTTTTTCACCTTTTTCACCATATTCACTTTTTCACTTTTTTCACCTAATTCACTTTTTTCACGTTTTCACTTTTTTCACCTTATTACTTTTTCACTTTTTTTCACCCTATTCACTTTTTCAGAGAAGATGCAACCAGAAACTCTAATTGATCTTCCATCTTTTGATCATAACTTAAAAACTATGAGACTTGACAGAATACTATATTATGTGGTTTAATATGTTCATAAAGGTGCCCTCAATCAGCTCTGAAAATATCGACATGTTTCACCTTATTCACTTTTTTAACTTATCACTTTTGTGAATAATGTGAAAAAAGTGAAAAAGTGAAAAAAGTGAATAAGGTGAAAAAAGTGAAAAAAGCGAATAAGGTGAAAAAAGTGAAAAAGTGAAAAAAAGAATGAGGTAAAAAAGTGAAACAGTGAAAAAAGTGAAAAAAGTGAAAAAAGGAAAAAGGTAGAAAAGTGAAAAAGTGAAAATGTTAAAAAAGGGAAAAAAGGTGAAAAAGTGAATAAGGTAAAAAAATGAAAAAGGAAAAAAAGGTGAAAAAGTGAGTAAGGTGAAAAAAGTGAATAAGGTGAAACTCACTTTTTTACTTTTCACTTTTTCACCTTTTTCCTTTTTATTTTTTTTTTCATTCCCTTTTTTCAGCTTATTCACTTTTTCGCCTTTTTTCCCTTTTTTAACTTTTTCACTTTTTCACTTTTCTACCTTTTTCCTTTTTTCACTTTTTTCACTTTTTTCACTGTTTCACTTTTTTACCTCATTCTTTTTTTCACTTTTTCACTTTTTTCACCTTATTCGCTTTTTTCACTTTTTTCACCTTATTCACTTTTTTCACTTTTTCACTTTTTTCACCCTATTACTTTTTCACTTTTTTTCACCCTATTCACTTTTTCAGAGAAGATGCAACCAACTCTAATTATCTTCCATCTTTTGATCATAACTTAAAAACTATGAGACTTGACAGAATACTATATTATGTGGTTTAATATGTTCATAAAGGTGCCCTCAATCAGCTCTGAAAATATCGACATGTTTCACCTTATTCACTTTTTTAACTTATCACTTTTGTGAATAATGTAAAAAAGTGAAAAAGTGAAAAAAGCGAATAAGGTGAAAAAAGTGAAAAAGTGAAAAAAAGAATGAGGTAAAAAAGTAAAACAGTGAAAAAAGTGAAAAAAGTGAAAAACGTGAAAAAAGTGAAAAAAGTGAAAAAAGGAAAAAGGTAGAAAAGTGAAAAAGTGAAAAAGTTAAAAAAGGGAAAAAAGGCGAAAAAGTGAATAAGCTGAAAAAAGGGAATGAAAAAAAAATGAAAAAGGAAAAAGGTGAAAAAGTGAAAAGTAAAAAAGTGAGTTTCACCTTATTCACTTTTTTCACCTTACTCACTTTTTCACCTTTTTTTCCTTTTTCATTTTTTTACCTTATTCACTTTTTCACTTTTCTACCTTTTTCCTTTTTTCACTTTTTTCACTTTTTTCACTGTTTCACTTTTTTACCTCATTCTTTTTTTCACGTTTTTCACATTATTCACAAAAGTGATAAGTTAAAAAAGTGAATAAGGTGAAACATGTCGATATTTTCAGAGCTGATTGAAGGCACCTTTATGAACATATTAAACCACATAATATAGTATTCTGTCAAGTCTCATAGTTTTTAAGTTATGATCAAAAGATGGAAGATCAATTAGAGTTTCTGGTTGCATCTTCTCTGAAAAAGTGAATAGGGTGAAAAAAAGTGAAAAAGTAATAAGGTGAAAAAAGTGAAAACGTGAAAAAAGTGAATAAGGTGAAAAAAGTGAAAAAGTGAATATGGTGAAAAAGGTTAAAAAGTGAAAAAAGTGATCACTTTATTCACTTTTTCATTTTTTTCACCTTGCTCACTTTTTCACCTTTTTTCCCTTTACACTTTTTTACCTTATTCACTTTTTCACCTTTTTCCCCTTTTTTCACTTTTTAACTTTTTCACCTTTTCCTTATTTCAATTTTTTCACTGTTTCACTTTTTTACCTTATTCACTTTTTTCACTTTATTCACCTTATTCACTTTTTCACCCTATTCACCTTCTTCCCTTTTTCACTTTTTTAAACTTTTTTCACTTGTTCACTTTTTGAAGTGAAGCGATGAGTTTTTCTTATTTACTGGTAGGGTTGCCAACTTTTTTGAAACCAAATATTGTATTTCGAGCCTTAGTGCCCGAAAAAATTTAAATAAAAAATGTGGAAAAATACCAACCTACTATATTTTTTCTTATTTTTCCCCGATCTACTACATTTTTTTCGGGCACTAAGGCTCGAAATACTATATTTGGTTTCAAAAAAGTTGGCAACCCTACCAGTAAATAGGAAAAACTCATCACTTCACTTCAAAAATTGAAAAAGTGAAAAGTGATAAAAGTGAATAAGCTGAAAAAAGGGAATGAAAAAAAAAATGAAAAAGGTAAAAGGTGAAAAAGTGAAAAGTAAAAAAAGTGAGTTTCACCTTATTCACTTTTTTCACCTTACTCACTTTTTCACCTTTTTTTCCTTTTTCATTTTTTTACCTTATTCACTTTTTCACCTTTTTCCCCTTTTTTAACTTTTTAACTTTTTCACTTTTCTACCTTTTTCACTTTTTCACTTTTTTCACTTTTTTCACTGTTTCACTTTTTTACCTCATTCTTTTTTTTCACTTTTTCACTTTTTTCACCTTATTCACTTTTTTCACTTTTTCACTTTTTTCACCTTATTACTTTTTCACTTTACACTTTACACAAAAGTAAAAAAAGGTGAAAAAATGAAAAAGGTGAAAAAAAGTGAAAACGTGAAAAAAGTGAATAAGGTGAAAAGTTAATAAGGTGAAAGAAGTGCAAAAGTGAGATAAGGAGAAAAAAAGTGAAAATGTGAATGGGGAAAAAGGGAAGGGAAGGTGAAATAGTGAAAAATTTAGTGAAAAGTGAATAAGGTGAAAGAAAGTGAAAAAGTGAAAAAAGTGAATAAGCTGTAAGAAGTGAAAAAGTGGAAAAAGTGAATGATAAAAAAAGTGAAAAAGTTAAAAAGGAAAAAGGTGAAAAAGTGAAAAAAGTGACTTTCACTTTATTCACTATTTCATTTTTTTCACCTTGCTCACTTTTTCACCTTTTTTCCCTTTACACTTTTTTACCTTATTCACTATTTCACCTTTTTCCCCATTCACTTTTTCACTTTTTTTCTCCTTATCTCACTTTTGCACTTCTTTCACCTTATTAACTTTTCACCTTATTCACTTTTTTCACGTTTTCACTTTTTTTCACCTTTTTCATTTTTTCACCTTTTTTTACTTTTTTCACCATATTCACTTTTTCACTTTTTTCACCTTATTCACTTTTTTCACGTTTTCACTTTTTTCACCTTATTACTTTTTCACTTTTTTTCACCCTATTCACTTTTTCAGAGAAGATGCAACAAGAAACTCTAATTGATCTTCCATCTTTTGATCATAACTTAAAAACTGAGACTTGACAGAATACTATATGATGTGGTTTAATATGTTCATAAAGGTGCCCTCAATCAGCTCTGAAAATATCGACATGTGACACCTTATTCACTTTTTTAACTTATCACTTTTGTGAATAATGTGAAAAAAGTGAAAAAAGCGAATAAGGTGAAAAAAGTGAAAAAGTGAAAAAAAGAATGAGGTAAAAAAGTGAAACAGTGAAGAAGGTAGAAAAGTGAAAAAGTGAAAAAGTTAAAAAAGGGAAAAAAGGTGAAAAAGTGAATAAGGTAAAAAAATGAAAAAGGAAAAAAAGGTGAAAAAGTGAGTAAGGTGAAAAAAGTGAATAAGGTGAAACTCACTTTTTTACTTTTCACTTTTTCACCTTTTTCCTTTTTCATTTTTTTTCATTCCCTTTTTTCAGCTTATTCACTTTTTCACCTTTTTTCCCTTTTTTAACTTTTACACTTTTCTACCTTTTTCCTTTTTTCACTTTTTTCACTTTTTTCACTGTTTCACTTTTTTACCTCATTCTTTTTTTTCACTTTTTCACTTTTTTCACCTTATTCGCTTTTTTCACTTTTTTCACCTTAATCACTTTTTTCACTTTTTCACTTTTTTCACCTTATTACTTTTTCACTTTTTCACTTTTTTCACAGAAGCGCAGAAGTCGCTGTATTCGATAAGGAAATAAAATAATTTCTAAAAATATAGATAAATCTGACTTAAGAAAATTGTTTAAGGAACAAATGTGATGAAGAGAAAGAAAATTGTTAAAATAATGTTAAGTTATTGGTCATTTTTATTGGACCTAAGTATCAATATATTTAAATTCTCTATAAATTATTTGCTCATCAAAATATAGTAGTTTTGCCTACTATATATTTTTTCTCAGAATTGTAGTAGTAGGGTATAGTAGGATACTATATTATATAGTAGGGTTGGCAACCCTATTTACTGGTCACGACTCACTATTTCTTCGACGTAGATAAGTTCCTTTAGTTTTCCCGATTCAGCAAATCTCAAAATGTTACAAAAAGTGAACAAGTGAAAAAAGTTTAAAGAAGTTTAAAAAAAGTGAAAAAAGTGAAAAAGGGAAGAAGGTGAATAAGGTGAAAAAGTGAATAAGGTGAAAAAAGTGAATAAGGTAAAAAAGTGAAACAGTGAAAAAAGTGAAATATGGAAAAGGTGAAAAAGTTAAAAAGTGAAAAAAGGGGAAAAAGGTGAAAAAGTGAATAAGGTAAAAAAGTGTAAAGGGAAAAAAGGTGAAAAAGTGAGCAAGGTGAAAAAAATGAAAAAGTGAATAAAGTGAAAGTCACTTTTTTCACTTTTTCACCTTTTTCCTTTTTAACTTTTTCACTTTTTTTATCATTCTCTTTTTCCACTTTTTCACTTTTTCCACTTTTTCACTTTTTACAGCTTATTCACTTTTTTCACTTTTTCACTTTCTTTCACCTTATTCACTTTTCACTAAATTTTTTCACGATTTCACCTTTTTCCCCATTCACTTTTTCAATTTTTTTCTCCTTATCTCACTTTTGCACTTCTTTCACCTTATTAACTTTTCACCTTATTCACTTTTTTCACGTTTTCACTTTTTTTCACTTTTTTCACTTTTTTCACTGTTTCACTTTTTTACCTCATTCTTTTTTTCACTTTTTCACTTTTTTCACCTTATTCGCTTTTTTCACTTTTTTCACATTATTCACAAAAGTGATAAGTTAAAAAAGTGAATAAGGTGAAACATGTCGATATTTTCAGAGCTGATTGAGGGCACCTTTATGAACATATTAAACCACATAATATAGTATTCTGTCAAGTCTCATAGTTTTTAAGTTATGATCAAAAGATGGAAGATCAATTAGAGTTTCTTGTTGCATCTTCTCTGAAAAAGTGAATAGGGTGAAAAAAAGTGAAAAAGTAATAAGGTGAAAAAAGTGAAAACGTGAAAAAAGTGAATAAGGTGAAAAAAGTGAAAAAGTGAAAAAAGTGAATAAGGTGAAAAGTTAATAAGGTTGGTTGGTTGGTTTTGCACTTCTTTGAAGTGCAAAAGTGAGATAAGGAGAAAAAAAGTGAAAAAGTGAATGGGGAAAAAGGTGAAATAGTGAAAAAAATTAGTGAAAAGTGAATAAGGTGAAAGAAAGTGAAAAAGTGAAAAAAGTGAATAAGCTGTAAAAAGTGAAAAAGTGGAAAAAGTGAATGATAAAAAAAGTGAAAAAGTTAAAAAGGAAAAAGGTGAAAAAGTGAAAAAAGTGACTTTCACTTTATTCACTTTTTCATTTTTTTCACCTTGCTCACTTTTTCACCTTTTTTCCCTTTACACTTTTTTACCTTATTCACTTTTTCACCTTTTTCCCCTTTTTTCACTTTTTAACTTTTTCACCTTTTCCATATTTCACTTTTTTCACTGTTTCACTTTTTTACCTTATTCACCTTCTTCCCTTTTTCACTTTTTTCACTTTTTTAAACTTCTTTAAACTTTTTTCACTTGTTCACTTTTTGTAACATTTTGAGATTTGCTGAATCAGGAAAACTAAAGGAACTTATCTACGTCGAAGAAATAGTGAGTCGTGACCAGTAAATAGGGTTGCCAACCCTACTATATAATATAGTATCCTACTATACCCTACTACTATAATTCTGAGAAAAAATATATAGTAGGCAAAACTACTATATTTTGATGAGCAAATAATTTATAGAGAATTTAAATATATTGGTACTTAGGTCCAATAAAAATGACCAATAACTTAACATTATTTTAACAATTTTCTTTCTCTTCATCACATTTGTTCCTTAAACAATTTTCTAAAGTCAGATTTATCTATATTTTTAGAAATTATTTTATTTCCTTATCGAATACAGTGACTTCTGCGCTTACAGGATGCATTATTTTCTATAACGAATAGGAAATAGAGAAATGATTGTTTCTTAAAAATAAGAACATGGTATTCAAACCAAAAAGTAGCAAAAAAATGTATTTGAAAAAATTTAAATAAAAAATTTGGAAAAATACCAACCTACTATATTTTTTCTTATTTTTCCCCGATCTACTATATTTTTTTCGGGCACTAAGGCTCGAAATACTATATTTGGTTTCAAAAAAGTTGGCAACCCTACCAGTAAATAAGAAAAACTCATCACTTCACTTCAAAAATTGAAAAAGTGAAAAGTGATAAAAGTGAATAAGCTGAAAAAAGGGAATGAAAAAAAAAATGAAAAAGGAAAAAGGTGAAAAAGTGAAAAGCAAAAAAAGTGAGTTTCACATTATTCACTTTTTTCACCTTACTCACTTTTTCACCTTTTTTTCCTTTTTAATTTTTTTACCTTATTCACTTTTTCACCTTTTTTCCCTTTTTTAATTTTTTCACTTTTCTACCTTTTTCCTTTTTGAATAAAGTGAAAGTCACTTTTTTCACTTTTTCACCTTTTTCCTTTTTAACTTTTTCACTTTTTTTATCATTCTTTTTTTCCACTTTTTCACTTTTTTCACTTTCACTTTTATCGCTGTCGCATGTCGCTTGTCGCTGTCGCATGCCGCAGCGACAGCGACAAGCGACAGCGACATGCGACAGCGACAAGCGACATGCGATAAGCGACAGCGACAAGCGACATGAGACAGCGACAGCGACAAGCGACATGCGACAGCGACATGTGACATGCGACAGCGACAAGCGACATGCGATAAGCGACAACGACAAGCGACAGGTCGTTGTCGCTGCGACATGAAATCTAAAATTGAAATCTGCCAAAAAATTGAAATCAGCCTTGGAATTGAAATCTGCCAAAAAATTTAAATCTGCCCAAAAATTGAAATCCGCCAAAAAATTGAAATCTGCCCAAAAAATTGAAATCTGCCCAAAAATTTAAATCTGCCTAGGAATTGAAATCTGCCCAAAAATTGAAATCTGCCCAAAAATTGAAATCTGCCAAAAAATAGAAATCTGCCAAAAATTGAAATCTGCCAAAAAATTTAAATCTGCCTAAAAATTTAAATCTGCCCAAAAATTTAAATCTGCCCAAAAATTGAAATCTGCCAAAAAATTGAAATCTGCCCAAAAATTGAAATCTGCCTAGGAATTGAAATCTGCCCAAAAATTGAAATCTGCCCATAAATTTAAATCTGCCCAAAAATTTAAATCTGCCCAAAAATTGAAATCTGCCAAAAAATTGAAGAAATCTGCCCAAAAATTGAAATCTGCCTAGGAATTGAAATCTGCCCAAAAATTGAAATCTTGACATGCGACAGCGACAAGCGACATGCGACAGCGACATGCGACATGCGACAAGCGATAGCGACATCGCTGTCGCATGTCGCTGTCGCATGTCGCTGTCGCATGTCGCATGTCGCTGTCGCATGTCGCTTGTCGCATGGCGCCTAGACCTTGTCATTACTCATTAGCAAGGTCAATCCTGCTTAAATGTGTTAAGTAAGTAAATAAAAGCATATACTCGTAATCGTTTAAATGTTTGTTTTATTTATTTTATCAAACAAAGCAATAATATAACAATATTTATATTAGGCCATTACAACAAAATTTCTGCAAAATCTGACACACGGTGAACTTCGGCTTCACACTCCTGTAGCCTATATATGTCCCACAGCAGGCCTTAACCCTTATCAGCAGTGATTGGAATAGGTAGTGCAATTTAGGGTAAAGTTGCGAATATTTGTGTGATGCATATTGATATTTGTATTAAATTCATGGGTGTTTGTATCTATACGGGGTGTAAAATTTGATGTATTGTATATTAAACAGGGTGCACGCCCCGTGTAGATACAAACACCCATGAATTGAATACAATTATCAGTATTCATCTCACAAATATTCACAACTTTACCCTAAATTGCACTACCTATTCCGATCACTTTATCAGGCATAGTACGCTTCATCGACCACATAAAAATAGGTTCATTCGACATGCGACAGCGACAAGCGACATGCGACAGCGACATGCGACATGCGACAGCGACATGCGACAGTGACAGCGACAAGCGACATGCGACAGCGACATGTGACATGCGACAGCGACAAGCGACATGCGCGACTCATCATACATGACTCATCGAACAAGAAATTTTTTTTAAACAAAAACAGAAACAAGTAAATGAATGGTAAAATTGTAATTAGAAAAGGATTTTTTTTGTTTCTAAAGTTTTTTTCAGCTGGTTCATAAAATAAGGTTAACTACTATGAAGTTTTTATATACAAAATTATACTCTTTTTCGAGTCCTTTTTATTTCGAAAGTATATCTTGTGTACTTAAAAAGCAGTTAAAAAGTAATTGAAATTTTATACTTAGTTTTGCAGGCCAGTGGGTAGGTAGGTAGGTGGTGTGGTAGGTGGGTCATTGTCATAAAGTGCCAAAAAATTGTTCAATTCATATAAATTCACGCAGTCGCAGTCGCAGTCGCATGTTGCTGTCGCATGTCGCTTGTCGCTGTCGCTGTCAGCTTTCTATTTGCAAGTCTGTTCGAAATTTAAATAAAACCTTTGATGAGTTACCTCCTTGGACGCCATGTTTCGGAGAAAAAGATCGTTCCATTTTTAAATTACACGAGTGATATGAGTTTGTCGCTGTCGCTTGTCGCTGTCGCTGCGGCATGCGACAGCGACAAGCGACATGCGACAGCGATAAGCGACATGAGACATGCGACAGCGACAAGCGACAGCGACAAGCGACATGCGATAAGCGACAGCGACAAGCGACAGCGACAAGCGACAGCGACATGCGACAGCGATAAGCGACATGCGACAGCGACAAGCGACATGCGACATGCGACAGCGACAAGCGACATGCGACAGCAACATGCGACATGCGACAAGCGACAGCGACAAGCGACTGCGACATGCGACAGCGACAAGCGACAAGCGACATGCGACAGCGACATGCGACATGCGACAAGCGACAGCGACAGCGACAGTGACATGCGACATGCGACAAGCGACATGCGACATGCGACAGCGACAAGCGACAGCGAAAAGCGACAGCGACAAGCGACAGCGACATGCGACAGCGACAAGCGACAGCGACAAGCGACATGCGACAGCGACAAGCGACATGCGACAGCGACAAGCGTCATGCGACAGCGACAAGCGACAGCGACATGCGACAGTGACAGCGACAAGCGACATGCGACATGCGACAGCGACAAGCGACAGCGACAAGCGACAGCGACATGCGACAGCGACATGCGACAGCGATAAGCGACATGCGATAGCGACAAGCGACAAGCGACATGCGACAGCGACATGCGACATGCGACAAGCGACAGCGACAGCGACAGTGACATGCGACATTCGACAGTGACAAGCGACAGCGACAGCGACAAGCGACAAACTTACTCGTGTAATTTAAAAATGGAACGATCTTTTTCTCCGAAACATGGCGTCCAAGGAAAAACTTTTTGTGTGTGTCTCCATACACCTCCATACACCTCCATACACCTCTCCATACACCTCTCCATACACCTCTCCATACACCTCTCCATACACCTCTCCATACACCTCTCCATACACCTCTCCATACACCTCTCCATACACCTCTCCATACACCTCTCCATACACCTCTCCATACAACTCCATACACCTCTCCATACACCTCTCCATACACCTCCATACACCTCCATACACCTCTCCATACACCTCCATACACCTCTCCATACACCTCCATACACCTCTCCATACACCTCTCCATACACCTCCATACACCTCTCCATACACCTCTCCCGACACCAACTAAATAAAAAACGTTCGTTGGACAGCGGTCGAACGTTACGCCAACGTATCTTCCGAAAAAAAGCTAAATCGTTACAGTTCATATAATTTGCGCGATACGAATTGTGCATAACGTAACGTTTTTGGTTGTGGTTTTGTTTTGGTAGTATCGTTGAAACTTAGGGCGATTGAGGCCCGGGACAGGTGAAACTAGCTTATGAGCTCTCACTGCACTGCGTTCATGCTATGGATAAAGAACTGTTGGAAATAACATTTTAATAATAATAATAATAAATAAATAAATAAATATCTTGGACAATGTCACACAAATTATCTAGTCACATTTAAAGTACAAATCAAATTTTACAAATTGTACAAATTTTATTACAAATCAACGACTAAAGAGCACCCACTGCGTTTATGCTATGGATAGAATAAAGTTTATAGCAATAGAGAAGTAAACATAAAGATCCTAACCGTGCGTGTGTGCCCACGTCGTTTATGCTAAGGAAAGGTGAACAAAAAAGGTGGCGCTCTGCGAATTCAACAGACGTAAGATCACTTACTCCACACATTCTTAGTAAGATCGATGTCTAGGGTGGACCCACTGCGTTGATGATTTTTATTTTTCCTATTTCTAATGTAGCTAGCTAAAAACGGGTTTTATTTCCTGGCCGATTTCAATTCCTAGGCAGATTTCAATTTTTGGACAGATTTAAATTCCTAGGCAGATTTTAAATTTTTGGGCATATTTCAATTCCTAGGAAGATTTCAATTTTTGGGCAGATTTCTTCAATTTTATGGCAGATTTAAATTTTTGGGCAGATTTCAATTTTTGGGCAGATTTCAATTTTTGGGCAGATTTCAATTTTTTGGCAGATTTCAATTTTTGGGCAGATTTCTATTTTTGGGCAGATTTAAATTTTTGGCAGATTTCTATTTTTGGCAGATTTCAATTTTTGGGCAGATTTCAATTTTTTGACAGATTTCGATTTTTGGGCAGATTTTAATTCCTAGGCAGATTTCAATTTTTTGGCAGATTTAAATTTTTTGGGCAGATTCAATTTTTTGGCAGATTTCAATTTTTTGGCAGATTTCAAATTTTGGGCAGATTTCAATTCCTAGGCAGATTTCAATTTTTGGGCAGATTTCAATTTTTTGGCAGATTTCAATTTTTGGGCAGATTTCAATTTTTTGGCGGATTTCAATTTTTGGGCAAATTTCGATTCCTAGGCAGATTTCAATTTTTGGACAGATTTAAATTCCTAGGCAGATTTTAAATTTTTGGGCATATTTCAATTCCTAGGAAGATTTCAATTTTTGGGCAGATTTAAATTTTTGGATAGATTTCAATTTTTGGGCAGATTTCAATTTTTGGGCAGATTTCAATTTTTTGGCAGATTTAAATTTTTGGGCAGATTTCAATTCCTAGGAAGATTTCAATTTTTGGGCAGATTTCTTCAATTTTTTGGCAGATTTCAATTTTTGGGCAGATTTCAATTTTTGGGCAGATTTCAATTTTTGGGCAGATTTCAAATTTTGGGCAGATAAAAAGGTGAAAAAATGAAAAAGGTGAAAAAAAGTGAAAACGTGAAAAAAGTGAATAAGGTGAAAAGTTAATAAGGTGAAAGAAGTGCAAAAGTGAGATAAGGAGAAAAAAAGTGAAAAAGTGAATTGGGAAAAAGGTGAAATAGTGAAAAAATTTAGTGAAAAGTGAATAAGGTGAAAGAAAGTGAAAAAGTGAATAAGCTGTAAAAAGTGAAAAAGTGGAAAAAAAGAATGATAAAAAAAGTGAAAAAGTTAAAAAGGAAAAAGGTGAAAAAGTGAAAAAAGTGACTTTCACTTTATTCAAAAAGGAAAAAGGTAGAAAAGTGAAAAAATTAAAAAAAAAAGGAAAAAAGTGAAAAAAGTTAAAAAAGGAAAAAGGTAGAAAAGTGAAAAAGTGAAAAAGTTAAAAAAGGGAAAAAAGGTGAAAAAGTGAATAAGGTAAAAAAATGAAAAAGGAAAAAAAGGTGAAAAAGTGAGTAAGGTGAAAAAAGTGAATAAGGTGAAACTCACTTTTTTACTTTTCACTTTTTCACCTTTTACCTTTTTCATTTTTTTTCATTCCCTTTTTTCAGCTTATTCACTTTTATCACTTTTCACTTTTTCAATTTTTGAAGTGAAGTGATGAGTTTTTCTTATTTACTGGTAGGGTTGCCAACTTTTTTGAAACCAAATATAGTATTTCGAGCCTTAGTGCCCGAAAAAAATATAGTAGATCGGGGAAAAATAAGAAAAAATATAGTAGGTTGGTATTTTTCCAAATTTTTTATTTAAATTTTTTCGGGCACTAAGGCTCGAAATACTATATTTGGTTTCAAAAAAGTTGGCAACCCTACCAGTAAATAAGAAAAACTCATCACTTCACTTCAAAAAGTGAACAAGTGAAAAAAGTTTAAAAAAGTTTAAAAAAGTGAAAAAAGTGAAAAAAGGGAAGAAGGTGAAAAAAGTGAAAAAGTGAAAAAAAGAATGAGGTAAAAAAGTGAAACAGTGAAAAAAGTTAAAAAAGGGAAAAAAGGTGAAAAAGTGAATAAGCTGAAAAAAGGGAATGAAAAAAAAAATGAAAAAGGAAAAAGGTGAAAAAGTGAAAAGTAAAAAAGTGAGTTTCACCTTATTCACTTTTTTCACCTTACTCACTTTTTCACCTTTTTTTCCTTTTTCATTTTTTACCTTATTCACTTTTTCACCTTTTTTCCCTTTTTTAACTTTTTCACTTTTCTACCTTTTTCCTTTTTTCACTTTTTTCACTTTTTTCACTGTTTCACTTTTTTACCTCATTCTTTTTTTCACTTTTTCACTTTTTTCACCTTATTCGCTTTTTTCACTTTTTTCACCTTATTCACTTTTTTCACTTTTTCACTTTTTTCACATTATTCACAAAAGTGATAAGTTAAAAAAGTGAATAAGGTGAAACATGTCGATATTTTCAGAGCTGATTGAGGGCGCCTTTATGAACATATTAAACCACATAATATAGTATTCTGTCAAGTCTCATAGTTTTTAAGTTATGATCAAAAGATGGAAGATCAATTAGAGTTTCTGGTTGCATCTTCTCTGAAAAAGTGAATAGGGTGAAAAAAAGTGAAAAAGTAATAAGGTGAAAAAAGTGAAAACGTGAAAAAAGTGAATTAGGTGAAAAAAGTGAAAAAGTGAAAATGGTGAAAAAAGTAAAAAAGGTGAAAAAATGAAAAAGGTGAAAAAAAGTGAAAACGTGAAAAAAGTGAATAAGGTGAAAAGTTAATAAGGTGAAAGAAGTGCAAAAGTGAGATAAGGAGAAAAAAAGTGAAAAAGTGAATGGGGAAAAAGGTGAAATAGTGAAAAAATTTAGTGAAAAGTGAATAAGGTGAAAGAAACTGAAAAAGTGAAAAAGTGAATAAGCTGTAAAAAGTGAAAAAGTGAAAAAAAAGAATGAGGTAAAAAAGTGAAACAGTGAAAAAGGAAAAAGGTGAAAAAGTGAAAAAAGTGACTTTCACTTTATTCACTTTTTCATTTTTTTCACCTTGCTCACTTTTTCACCTTTTTTCCCTTTACACTTTTTTACCTTATTCACTTTTTCACCTTTTTCCCCTTTTTTCACTTTTTAACTTTTTCACCTTTTCAATATTTCACTTTTTTCACTGTTTCACTTTTTTACCTTATTCACTTTTTTCACCTTATTCACTTTTTCACCTTATTCACCTTCTTCCCTTTTTCACTTTTTTCACTTTTTTTAAACTTTTTTAAACTTTTTTCACTTGTTCACTTTTTGTAACATTTTGAGATTTGCTGAATCGGGAAAACTAAAGGAACTTATCTACGTCGAAGAAATTGTGAGTCGTGACCAGTAAATAGGGTTGCCAACCCTACTATATAATATAGTATCCTACTATACCCTACTACTATAATTCTGAGAAAAAATATATAGTAGGCAAAACTACTATATTTTGATGAGCAAATAATTTATAGAGAATTTAAATATATTGGTACTTAGGTCCAATAAAAATGACCAATAACTTAACATTATTTTAACAATTTTCTTTCTCTTCATCACATTTGTTCCTTAAACAATTTTCTAAAGTCAGATTTATCTATATTTTTAGAAATTATTTTATTTCCTTATCGAATACAGCGACTTCTGCGCTTACAGGATGCATTATTTTCTATAACGAATAGGAAATAGAGAAATGATTGTTTCTTAAAAATAAGAACATGGTATTCAAACCAAAAAGTAGCAAAAAAATATGTTTTTGAAAAAATTTAAATAAAAAATTTGGAAAAATACCAACCTACTATATTTTTTCTTATTTTTCCCCGATCTACTATATTTTTTTCGGGCACTAAGGCTCGAAATACTATATTTGGTTTCAAAAAAGTTGGCAACCCTACCAGTAAATAAGAAAAACTCATCACTTCACTTCAAAAATTGAAAAAGTGAAAAGTGATAAAAGTGAATAAGCTGAAAAAAGGGAATGAAAAAAAAAATGAAAAAGGAAAAAGGTGAAAAAGTGAAAAGCAAAAAAAGTGAGTTTCACCTTATTCACTTTTTTCACCTTACTCACTTTTTCACCTTTTTTTCCTTTTTAATTTTTTTACCTTATTCACTTTTTCACCTTTTTTCCCTTTTTTAGTTTATTCACTTTTCTACCTTTTTCCTTTTTGAATAAAGTGAAAGTCACTTTTTTCACTTTTTCACCTTTTTAACTTTTTCACTTTTTTTATCATTCTTTTTTTCCACTTTTTCACTTTTTACAGCTTATTCACTTTTTTCACTTTTTAACTTTCTTTCACCTTATTCACTTTTCACTAAATTTTTTCACTATTTCACCGTTTTCCCCATTCACTTTTCCACTTTTTTTCTCCTTATCTCACTTTTGCACTTCTTTCACCTTATTAACTTTTCACCTTATTCACTTTTTTCACGTTTTCACTTTTTTTCACCTTTTTCATTTTTTCACTTTTTTTTACTTTTTTCACCATATTCACTTTTTCACTTTTTTCACCTTATTCACCTTTTTCACGTTTTCACTTTTTTCACCTTATTACTTTTTCACTTTTTATCACCCTATTCACTTTTTCAGAGAAGATGCAACCAGAAACTCTAATTGATCTTCCATCTTTTGATCATAACTTAAAAACTATGAGACTTGACAGAATACTATATTATGTGGTTTAATATGTTCATAAAGGTGCCCTCAATCAGCTCTGAAAATATCGACATGTTTCACCTTATTCACTTTTTTAACTTATCACTTTTGTGAATAATGTGAAAAAAGTGAAAAAGTGAAAAAAGTGAATAAGGTGAAAAAAGTGAAAAAAGTGAATAAGATGAAAAAAGTGAAAAAGTGAAAAAAAGAATGAGGTAAAAAAGTGAAACAGTGAAAAAAGTGAAAAAAGTGAAAAAAGTGAAAAAAGGGAAAAGGTAGAAAAGTGAAAAAGTTAAAAAAGGGAAAAAAGGTGAAAAAGTGAATAAGGTAAAAAAATGAAAAAGGAAAAAAAGGCGAAAAAATGAGTAAGGTGAAAAAAGTGAATAAGGTGAAACTCACTTTTTTTACTTTTCACTTTTTCACCTTTTTCCTTTTTCATTTTTTTTTCATTCCCTGTTTTCAGCTTATTCACTTTTATCACTTTTCACTTTTTCAATTTTTGAAGTGAAGTGATGAGTTTTTCTTATTTACTGGTAGGGTTGCCAACTTTTTTGAAACCAAATATAGTATTTCGAGCCTTAGTGCCCGAAAAAAATATAGTAGATCGGGGAAAAATAAGAAAAAATATAGTAGGTTGGTATTTTTCCAAATTTTTTATTTAAATTTTTTCAAAAACATATTTTTTTGCTACTTTTTGGTTTGAATACCATGTTCTTATTTTTAAGAAACAATCATTTCTCTATTTCCTATTCGTTATAGAAAATAATGCATCCTGTAAGCGCAGAAGTCGCTGTATTCGATAAGGAAATAAAATAATTTCTAAAAATATAGATAAATCTGACTTTAGAAAATTGTTTAAGGAACAAATGTGATGAAGAGAAAGAAAATTGTTAAAATAATGTTAAGTTATTGGTCATTTTTATTGGACCTAAGTACCAATATATTTAAATTCTCTATAAATTATTTGCTCAACAAAATATAGTAGTTTTGCCTACTATATATATTTTCTCAGAATTATAGTAGTAGGTTATAGTAGTATACTATATTATATAGTAGGGTTGGCAACTCTATTTACTGGTCACGACTCACTATTTCTTCGACGTAGATAAGTTCCTGTAGTTTTCCCGATTCAGCAAATCTCAAAATGTTACAAAAAGTGAACAAGTGAAAAAAGTTTAAAAAAGTTTAAAAAAAGTGAAAAAAGTGAAAAAGCGAAGAAGGTGAATAAGGTGAAAAAGTGAATAAGGTGAAAAAAGTGAAAAAAGTGAATAAGGTAAAAAAGTGAAACAGTGAAAAAAGTGAAATAAGGAAAAGGTGAAAAAGTTGAAAAGTGAAAAAAGGGGAAAAGGGTGAATAAGTGAATAAGGTAAAAAAGTGTAAAGGGAAAAAAGGTGAAAAGTGAGCAAGGTGAAAAAAATGAAAAAGTGAATAAAGTGAAAGTCACTTTTTTCACTTTTTCACCTTTTTCCTTTTTAACTTTATAACTTTTTTTATCATTCACTTTTTCCACTTTTTCACTTTTTACAGCTTATTCACTTTTTTCACTTTTTCACTTTCTTTCACCTTATTCACTTTTCACTAAATTTTTTCACTATTTCACCTTTTTCCCCATTCACTTTTTCACTTTTTTTCTCCTTATCTCACTTTTGCACTTCTTTCACCTTATTAACTTTTCACATTATTCACTTTTTCACGTTTTCACTTTTTTTCACCTTTTTCATTTTTTCACCTTTTTTTACTTTTTTCACCATATTCACTTTTTCACTTTTTTCACCTTATTCACTTTTTTCACGTTTTCACTTTTTTCACCTTATTACTTTTTCACTTTTTTTCACCCTATTCACTTTTTCAGAGAAGATGCAACCAGAAACTCTAATTGATCTTCCATCTTTTGATCACAACTTAAAAACTATGAGACTTGACAGAATACTATATTATGTGGTTTAATATGTTCATAAAGGTGCCCTCAATCAGCTCTGAAAATATCGACATGTTTCACCTTATTCAATTTTTTTTTCATTCCCTTTTTTCAGCTTATTCACTTTTTCACCTTTTTTCCCTTTTTTAACTTTTTCACTTTTTCACTTTTCTACCTTTTTCCTTTTTTCACTTTTTTCACTTTTTTCACTTTTTTCACTGTTTCACTTTTTTACCTCATTCTTTTTTTCACTTTTTCACTTTTTTCACCTTATTCGCTTTTTTCACTTTTTTCACCTTATTCACTTTTTTCACTTTTTCACTTTTTTCACATTATTCACAAAAGTGATAAGTTAAAAAAGTGAATAAGGTGAAACATGTCGATATTTTCAGAGCTGATTGAGGGCACCTTTATGAACATATTAAACCACATTATATAGTATTCTGTCAAGTCTCATAGTTTTTAAGATATGATCAAAAGATGGAAGATCAATTAGAGTTTCTGGTTGCATCTTCTCTGAAAAAGTGAATAGGGTGAAAAAAAGTGAAAAAGTAATAAGGTGAAAAAAGTGAAAAAGTGAATATGGTGAAAAAAGTAAAAAAAGGTGAAAAAATGAAAAAGGTGAAAAAAGTGAATAAGGTAGGTGAAAAGTTAATAAGGTGAAAGAAGTGCAAAAGTGAGATAAGGAGAAAAAAAGTGAAAAAGTGAATGGGGAAAAAGGTGAAAAAGTGAAAAAGCTGAAAAAAGGGAATGAAAAAAAAAATGAAAAAGGAAAAAGGTGAAAAAGTGAAAAGTAAAAAAGTGAGTTTCACCTTATTCACTTTTTTCACCTTACTCACTTTTTCACCTTTTTTTCCTTTTTCATTTTTTTACCTTATTCACTTTTTCACCTTTTTTCCCTTTTTTAACTTTTTCACTTTTTCACTTTTCTACCTTTATCCTTTTTTCACTTTTTTCACTTTTTTCACTGTTTCACTTTTTTACCTCATTCTTTTTTTCACTTTTTCACTTTTTTCACCTTATTCGCTTTTTTCACTTTTTTCACCTTATTCACTTTTTTCACTTTTTCACTTTTTTCACATTATTCACAAAAGTGATAAGTTAAAAAAGTGAATAAGGTGAAACATGTCGATATTTTCAGAGCTGATTGAGGGCACCTTTATGAACATATTAAACCACATAATATAGTATTCTGTCAAGTCTCATAGTTTTTAAGTTATGATCAAAAGATGGAAGATCAATTAGAGTTTCTGGTTGCATCTTCTCTGAAAAAGTGAATAGGGTGAAAAAAAGTGAAAAAGTAATAAGGTGAAAAAAGTGAAAACGTGAAAAAAGTGAATTAGGTGAAAAAAGTGAAAAAAGTGAAAAAGTGAACATGGTGAAAAAAGTAAAAAAGGTGAAAAAATGAAAAAGGTGAAAAAAAGTGAAAACGTGAAAAAAGTGAATAAGGTGAAAAGTTAATAAGGTGAAAGAAGTGCAAAAGTGAGATAAGGAGAAAAAAAGTGAAAAAGTGAATGGGGAAAAAGGTGAAATAGTGAAAAAATTTAGTTAAAAGTGAATAAGGTGAAAGAAACTGAAAAAGTGAAAAAAGTGAATAAGCTGTAAAAAGTGAAAAAGTGAAAAAAAAGAATGAGGTAAAAAAGTGAAACAGTGAAAAAGGAAAAAGGTGAAAAAGTGAAAAAAGTGACTTTCACTTTATTCAAAAAGGAAAAAGGTAGAAAAGTGAAAAAATTAAAAAAGGGAAAAAAGGTGAAAAAGTGAATAAGGTAAAAAAATTAAAAAGGAAAAAAAGGTGAAAAAGTGAGTAAGGTGAAAAAAGTGAATAAGGTGAAAAAAGTGAAAAAAGCGAATAAGGTGACAAAAGTGAAAAAGTGAAAAAAAGAATGAGGTAAAAAAGTGAAACAGTGAAAAAAGTGAAAAAAGTGAAAAAAGTGAAAAAAGGAAAAAGGTAGAAAAGTGAAAAAGTTAAAAAGTTAAAAAAGGGAAAAAAGGTGAAAAAGTGAATAAGCTGAAAAAAGGGAATGAAAAAAAAAATTAAAAAGGAAAAAGGTGAAAAAGTGAAAAGTAAAAAAGTGAGTTTCACCTTATTCACTTTTTTCACCTTACTCACTTTTTCACCTTTTTTTCCTTTTTCATTTTTTTACCTTATTCACTTTTTCACCTTTTTTCCCTTTTTTAACTTTTTCACTTTTTCACTTTTTTACCTTTTTCCTTTTTTCACTTTTTTCACGTTTTTCAGTGATTCACTTTTTTACCTCATTCTTTTTTTTCACTTTTTACAGCTTATTCACTTTTTTCACTTTTTCACTTTCTTTCACCTTATTCACTTTTCACTAAATTTTTTCACTATTTCACCTTTTTCCCCATTCACTTTTTCACTTTTTTTCTCCTTATCTCACTTTTGCACTTCTTTCACCTTATTAACTTTTCACCTTATTCACTTTTTTCACGTTTTCACTTTTTTTCACCTTTTTCCTTTTTAATTTTTTTTTTCATTCCCTTTTTTCAGCTTATTCACTTTTTCACCTTTTTTCCCTTTTTTAAATTTTTAACTTTTTCACTTTTCTACCTTTTTCCTTTTTTCACTTTTTTCACTTTTTTCACTTTTTTCACTGTTTCACTTTTTTACCTCATTCTTTTTTTCACTTTTTCACTTTTTTCACCTTTTTCGCTTTTTTCACTTTTTTCACCTTATTCACTTTTTTCACTTTTTCACTTTTTTCACATTATTCACAAAAGTGATAAGTTAAAAAAGTGAATAAGGTGAAACATGTCGATATTTTCAGAGCTGATTGAGGGCACCTTTATGAACATATTAAACCACATAATATAGTATTCTGTCAAGTCTCATAGTTTTTAAGTTATGATCAAAAGATGGAAGATCAATTAGAGTTTCTGGTTGCATCTTCTCTGAAAAAGTGAATAGGGTGAAAAAAAGTGAAATAGTAATAAGGTGAAAAAAGTGAAAACGTGAAAAAAGTGAATAAGGTGAAAAAAGTGAAAAAGTGAATATGGTGAAAAAAGTAAAAAAAGGTGAAAAAATGAAAAAGGTGAAAAAAGTGAAAACGTGAAAAAAGTGAATAAGGTGAAAAGTTAATAAGGTGAAAGAAGTGCAAAAGTGAGATAAGGAGAAAAAAAGTGAAAAAGTGAATGGGGAAAAAGGTGAAATAGTGAAAAAATTTAGTGAAAAGTGAATAAGGTGAAAGAAACTGAAAAAGTGAAAAAAGTGAATAAGCTGTAAAAAGTGAAAAAGTGAAAAAAAAGAATGAGGTAAAAAAGTGAAACAGTGAAAAAAGTGAAAAAAGTGAAAAAAGGAAAAAGGTAGAAAAGTGAAAAAGTAAAAAAGTTAAAAAAGGGAAAAAAGGTGAAAAAGTGAATAAGGTAAAAAAATGAAAAAGGAAAAAAAGGCGAAAAAGTGAGTAAGGTGAAAAAAGTGAATAAGGTGAAACTCACTTTTTTTACTTTTCACTTTTTCACCTTTTTCCGTTTTCATTTTTTTTTTCATTCCCTGTTTTCAGCTTATTCACTTTTATCACTTTTCACTTTTTCAATTTTTGAAGTGAAGTGATGAGTTTTTCTTATTTACTGGTAGGGTTGCCAACTTTTTTGAAACCAAATATAGTATTTCGAGCCTTAGTGCCCGAAAAAAATATAGTAGATCGGGGAAAAATAAGAAAAAATATAGTAGGTTGGTATTTTTCCAAAGTTTTTATTTAAATTTTTTCAAAAACATATTTTTTTGCTACTTTTTGGTTTGAATACCATGTTCTTATTTTTAAGAAACAATCATTTCTCTATTTCCTATTCGTTATTGAAAATAATGCATCCTGTAAGCGCAGAAGTCGCTGTATTCGATAAGGAAATAAAATAATTTCTAAAAATATAGATAAATCTGACTTTAGAAAATTGTTTAAGGAACAAATGTGATGAAGAGAAAGAAAATTGTTAAAATAATGTTAAGTTATTGGTCATTTTTATTGGACCTAAGTACCAATATATTTAAATTCTCTATAAATTATTTGCTCAACAAAATATAGTAGTTTTGCCTACTATATATATTTTCTCAGAATTATAGTAGTAGGTTATAGTAGTATACTATATTATATAGTAGGGTTGGCAACTCTATTTACTGGTCACGACTCACTATTTCTTCGACGTAGATAAGTTCCTGTAGTTTTCCCGATTCAGCAAATCTCAAAATGTTACAAAAAGTGAACAAGTGAAAAAAGTTTAAAAAAGTTTAAAAAAAGTGAAAAAAGTGAAAAAGCGAAGAAGGTGAATAAGGTGAAAAAGTGAATAAGGTGAAAAAAGTGAAAAAAGTGAATAAGGTAAAAAAGTGAAACAGTGAAAAAAGTGAAATAAGGAAAAGGTGAAAAAGTTGAAAAGTGAAAAAAGGGGAAAAGGGTGAATAAGTGAATAAGGTAAAAAAGTGTAAAGGGAAAAAAGGTGAAAAGTGAGCAAGGTGAAAAAAATGAAAAAGTGAATAAAGTGAAAGTCACTTTTTTCACTTTTTCACCTTTTTCCTTTTTAACTTTATAACTTTTTTTATCATTCACTTTTTCCACTTTTTCACTTTTTACAGCTTATTCACTTTTTTCACTTTTTCACTTTCTTTCACCTTATTCACTTTTCACTAAATTTTTTCACTATTTCACCTTTTTCCCCATTCACTTTTTCACTTTTTTTCTCCTTATCTCACTTTTGCACTTCTTTCACCTTATTAACTTTTCACATTATTCACTTTTTTCACGTTTTCACTTTTTTTCACCTTTTTCATTTTTTCACCTTTTTTTACTTTTTTCACCATATTCACTTTTTCACTTTTTTCACCTTATTCACTTTTTTCACGTTTTCACTTTTTTCACCTTATTACTTTTTCACTTTTTTTCACCCTATTCACTTTTTCAGAGAAGATGCAACCAGAAACTCTAATTGATCTTCCATCTTTTGATCACAACTTAAAAACTATGAGACTTGACAGAATACTATATTATGTGGTTTAATATGTTCATAAAGGTGCCCTCAATCAGCTCTGAAAATATCGACATGTTTCACCTTATTCAATTTTTTTTTCATTCCCTTTTTTCAGCTTATTCACTTTTTCACCTTTTTTCCCTTTTTTAACTTTTTCACTTTTTCACTTTTCTACCTTTTTCCTTTTTTCACTTTTTTCACTTTTTTCACTTTTTTCACTGTTTCACTTTTTTACCTCATTCTTTTTTTCACTTTTTCACTTTTTTCACCTTATTCGCTTTTTTCACTTTTTTCACCTTATTCACTTTTTTCACTTTTTCACTTTTTTCACATTATTCACAAAAGTGATAAGTTAAAAAAGTGAATAAGGTGAAACATGTCGATATTTTCAGAGCTGATTGAGGGCACCTTTATGAACATATTAAACCACATTATATAGTATTCTGTCAAGTCTCATAGTTTTTAAGATATGATCAAAAGATGGAAGATCAATTAGAGTTTCTGGTTGCATCTTCTCTGAAAAAGTGAATAGGGTGAAAAAAAGTGAAAAAGTAATAAGGTGAAAAAAGTGAAAAAGTGAATATGGTGAAAAAAGTAAAAAAAGGTGAAAAAATGAAAAAGGTGAAAAAAGTGAATAAGGTGAAAAGTTAATAAGGTGAAAGAAGTGCAAAAGTGAGATAAGGAGAAAAAAAGTGAAAAAGTGAATGGGGAAAAAGGTGAAAAAGTGAAAAAGCTGAAAAAAGGGAATGAAAAAAAAAAATGAAAAAGGAAAAAGGTGAAAAAGTGAAAAGTAAAAAAGTGAGTTTCTACTTATTCACTTTTTTCACCTTACTCACTTTTTCACCTTTTTTTCCTTTTTCATTTTTTTACCTTATTCACTTTTTCACCTTTTTTCCCTTTTTTAACTTTTTCACTTTTTCACTTTTCTACCTTTATCCTTTTTTCACTTTTTTCACTTTTTTCACTGTTTCACTTTTTTACCTCATTCTTTTTTTCACTTTTTCACTTTTTTCACCTTATTCGCTTTTTTCACTTTTTTCACCTTATTCACTTTTTTCACTTTTTCACTTTTTTCACATTATTCACAAAAGTGATAAGTTAAAAAAGTGAATAAGGTGAAACATGTCGATATTTTCAGAGCTGATTGAGGGCACCTTTATGAACATATTAAACCACATAATATAGTATTCTGTCAAGTCTCATAGTTTTTAAGTTATGATCAAAAGATGGAAGATCAATTAGAGTTTCTGGTTGCATCTTCTCTGAAAAAGTGAATAGGGTGAAAAAAAGTGAAAAAGTAATAAGGTGAAAAAAGTGAAAACGTGAAAAAAGTGAATTAGGTGAAAAAAGTGAAAAAAGTGAAAAAGTGAACATGGTGAAAAAAGTAAAAAAGGTGAAAAAATGAAAAAGGTGAAAAAAAGTGAAAACGTGAAAAAAGTGAATAAGGTGAAAAGTTAATAAGGTGAAAGAAGTGCAAAAGTGAGATAAGGAGAAAAGAAGTGAAAAAGTGAATGGGGAAAAAGGTGAAATAGTGAAAAAATTTAGTGAAAAGTGAATAAGGTGAAAGAAACTGAAAAAGTGAAAAAAGTGAATAAGCTGTAAAAAGTGAAAAAGTGAAAAAAAAGAATGAGGTAAAAAAGTGAAACAGTGAAAAAGGAAAAAGGTGAAAAAGTGAAAAAAGTGACTTTCACTTTATTCAAAAAGGAAAAAGGTAGAAAAGTGAAAAAATTAAAAAAGGGAAAAAAGGTGAAAAAGTGAATAAGGTAAAAAAATTAAAAAGGAAAAAAAGGTGAAAAAGTGAGTAAGGTGAAAAAAGTGAATAAGGTGAAAAAAGTGAAAAAAGCGAATAAGGTGACAAAAGTGAAAAAGTGAAAAAAAGAATGAGGTAAAAAAGTGAAACAGTGAAAAAAGTGAAAAAAGTGAAAAAAGTGAAAAAAGGAAAAAGGTAGAAAAGTGAAAAAGTTAAAAAGTTAAAAAAGGGAAAAAAGGTGAAAAAGTGAATAAGCTGAAAAAAGGGAATGAAAAAAAAAATTAAAAAGGAAAAAGGTGAAAAAGTGAAAAGTAAAAAAGTGAGTTTCACCTTATTCACTTTTTTCACCTTACTCACTTTTTCACCTTTTTTTCCTTTTTCATTTTTTTACCTTATTCACTTTTTCACCTTTTTTCCCTTTTTTAACTTTTTCACTTTTTCACTTTTCTACCTTTATCCTTTTTTCACTTTTTTCACTTTTTTCACTGTTTCACTTTTTTACCTCATTCTTTTTTTCACTTTTTCACTTTTTTCACCTTATTCGCTTTTTTCACTTTTTTCACCTTATTCACTTTTTTCACTTTTTCACTTTTTTCACATTATTCACAAAAGTGATAAGTTAAAAAAGTGAATAAGGTGAAACATGTCGATATTTTCAGAGCTGATTGAGGGCACCTTTATGAACATATTAAACCACATAATATAGTATTCTGTCAAGTCTCATAGTTTTTAAGTTATGATCAAAAGATGGAAGATCAATTAGAGTTTCTGGTTGCATCTTCTCTGAAAAAGTGAATAGGGTGAAAAAAAGTGAAAAAGTAATAAGGTGAAAAAAGTGAAAACGTGAAAAAAGTGAATTAGGTGAAAAAAGTGAAAAAAGTGAAAAAGTGAACATGGTGAAAAAAGTAAAAAAGGTGAAAAAATGAAAAAGGTGAAAAAAAGTGAAAACGTGAAAAAAGTGAATAAGGTGAAAAGTTAATAAGGTGAAAGAAGTGCAAAAGTGAGATAAGGAGAAAAAAAGTGAAAAAGTGAATGGGGAAAAAGGTGAAATAGTGAAAAAATTTAGTGAAAAGTGAATAAGGTGAAAGAAACTGAAAAAGTGAAAAAAGTGAATAAGCTGTAAAAAGTGAAAAAGTGAAAAAAAAGAATGAGGTAAAAAAGTGAAACAGTGAAAAAGGAAAAAGGTGAAAAAGTGAAAAAAGTGACTTTCACTTTATTCAAAAAGGAAAAAGGTAGAAAAGTGAAAAAATTAAAAAAGGGAAAAAAGGTGAAAAAGTGAATAAGGTAAAAAAATTAAAAAGGAAAAAAAGGTGAAAAAGTGAGTAAGGTGAAAAAAGTGAATAAGGTGAAAAAAGTGAAAAAAGCGAATAAGGTGACAAAAGTGAAAATGTGAAAAAAAGAATGAGGTAAAAAAGTGAAACAGTGAAAAAAGTGAAAAAAGTGAAAAAAGTGAAAAAAGGAAAAAGGTAGAAAAGTGAAAAAGTTAAAAAGTTAAAAAAGGGAAAAAAGGTGAAAAAGTGAATAAGCTGAAAAAAGGGAATGAAAAAAAAAATTAAAAAGGAAAAAGGTGAAAAAGTGAAAAGTAAAAAAGTGAGTTTCACCTTATTCACTTTTTTCACCTTACTCACTTTTTCACCTTTTTTTCCTTTTTCATTTTTTTACCTTATTCACTTTTTCACCTTTTTTCCCTTTTTTAACTTTTTCACTTTTTTACCTTTTTCCTTTTTTCACTTTTTTCACGTTTTTCAGTGATTCACTTTTTTACCTCATTCTTTTTTTTCACTTTTTACAGCTTATTCACTTTTTTCACTTTTTCACTTTCTTTCACCTTATTCACTTTTCACTAAATTTTTTCACTATTTCACCTTTTTCCCCATTCACTTTTTCACTTTTTTTCTCCTTATCTCACTTTTGCACTTCTTTCACCTTATTAACTTTTCACCTTATTCACTTTTTTCACGTTTTCACTTTTTTTCACCTTTTTCCTTTTTAATTTTTTTTTTCATTCCCTTTTTTCAGCTTATTCACTTTTTCACCTTTTTTCCCTTTTTTAACTTTTTAACTTTTTCACTTTTCTACCTTTTTCCTTTTTTCACTTTTTTCACTTTTTTCACTTTTTTCACTGTTTCACTTTTTTACCTCATTCTTTTTTTCACTTTTTCACTTTTTTCACCTTTTTCGCTTTTTTCACTTTTTTCACCTTATTCACTTTTTTCACTTTTTCACTTTTTTCACATTATTCACAAAAGTGATAAGTTAAAAAAGTGAATAAGGTGAAACATGTCGATATTTTCAGAGCTGATTGAGGGCACCTTTATGAACATATTAAACCACATAATATAGTATTCTGTCAAGTCTCATAGTTTTTAAGTTATGATCAAAAGATGGAAGATCAATTAGAGTTTCTGGTTGCATCTTCTCTGAAAAAGTGAATAGGGTGAAAAAAAGTGAAATAGTAATAAGGTGAAAAAAGTGAAAACGTGAAAAAAGTGAATAAGGTGAAAAAAGTGAAAAAGTGAATATGGTGAAAAAAGTAAAAAAAGGTGAAAAAATGAAAAAGGTGAAAAAAGTGAAAACGTGAAAAAAGTGAATAAGGTGAAAAGTTAATAAGGTGAAAGAAGTGCAAAAGTGAGATAAGGAGAAAAAAAGTGAAAAAGTGAATGGGGAAAAAGGTGAAATAGTGAAAAAATTTAGTGAAAAGTGAATAAGGTGAAAGAAACTGAAAAAGTGAAAAAAGTGAATAAGCTGTAAAAAGTGAAAAAGTGAAAAAAAAGAATGAGGTAAAAAAGTGAAACAGTGAAAAAAGTGAAAAAAGTGAAAAAAGGAAAAAGGTAGAAAAGTGAAAAAGTAAAAAAGTTAAAAAAGGGAAAAAAGGTGAAAAAGTGAATAAGGTAAAAAAATGAAAAAGGAAAAAAAGGCGAAAAAGTGAGTAAGGTGAAAAAAGTGAATAAGGTGAAACTCACTTTTTTTACTTTTCACTTTTTCACCTTTTTCCTTTTTCATTTTTTTTTTCATTCCCTGTTTTCAGCTTATTCACTTTTATCACTTTTCACTTTTTCAATTTTTGAAGTGAAGTGATGAGTTTTTCTTATTTACTGGTAGGGTTGCCAACTTTTTTGAAACCAAATATAGTATTTCGAGCCTTAGTGCCCGAAAAAAATATAGTAGATCGGGGAAAAATAAGAAAAAATATAGTAGGTTGGTATTTTTCCAAAGTTTTTATTTAAATTTTTTCAAAAACATATTTTTTTGCTACTTTTTGGTTTGAATACCATGTTCTTATTTTTAAGAAACAATCATTTCTCTATTTCCTATTCGTTATTGAAAATAATGCATCCTGTAAGCGCAGAAGTCGCTGTATTCGATAAGGAAATAAAATAATTTCTAAAAATATAGATAAATCTGACTTTAGAAAATTGTTTAAGGAACAAATGTGATGAAGAGAAAGAAAATTGTTAAAATAATGTTAAGTTATTGGTCATTTTTATTGGACCTAAGTACCAATATATTTAAATTCTCTATAAATTATTTGCTCAACAAAATATAGTAGTTTTGCCTACTATATATATTTTCTCAGAATTATAGTAGTAGGTTATAGTAGTATACTATATTATATAGTAGGGTTGGCAACTCTATTTACTGGTCACGACTCACTATTTCTTCGACGTAGATAAGTTCCTGTAGTTTTCCCGATTCAGCAAATCTCAAAATGTTACAAAAAGTGAACAAGTGAAAAAAGTTTAAAAAAGTTTAAAAAAAGTGAAAAAAGTGAAAAAGCGAAGAAGGTGAATAAGGTGAAAAAGTGAATAAGGTGAAAAAAGTGAAAAAAGTGAATAAGGTAAAAAAGTGAAACAGTGAAAAAAGTGAAATAAGGAAAAGGTGAAAAAGTTGAAAAGTGAAAAAAGGGGAAAAGGGTGAATAAGTGAATAAGGTAAAAAAGTGTAAAGGGAAAAAAGGTGAAAAGTGAGCAAGGTGAAAAAAATGAAAAAGTGAATAAAGTGAAAGTCACTTTTTTCACTTTTTCACCTTTTTCCTTTTTAACTTTATAACTTTTTTTATCATTCACTTTTTCCACTTTTTCACTTTTTACAGCTTATTCACTTTTTTCACTTTTTCACTTTCTTTCACCTTATTCACTTTTCACTAAATTTTTTCACTATTTCACCTTTTTCCCCATTCACTTTTTCACTTTTTTTCTCCTTATCTCACTTTTGCACTTCTTTCACCTTATTAACTTTTCACATTATTCACTTTTTTCACGTTTTCACTTTTTTTCACCTTTTTCATTTTTTCACCTTTTTTTACTTTTTTCACCATATTCACTTTTTCACTTTTTTCACCTTATTCACTTTTTTCACGTTTTCACTTTTTTCACCTTATTACTTTTTCACTTTTTTTCACCCTATTCACTTTTTCAGAGAAGATGCAACCAGAAACTCTAATTGATCTTCCATCTTTTGATCACAACTTAAAAACTATGAGACTTGACAGAATACTATATTATGTGGTTTAATATGTTCATAAAGGTGCCCTCAATCAGCTCTGAAAATATCGACATGTTTCACCTTATTCAATTTTTTTTTCATTCCCTTTTTTCAGCTTATTCACTTTTTCACCTTTTTTCCCTTTTTTAACTTTTTCACTTTTTCACTTTTCTACCTTTTTCCTTTTTTCACTTTTTTCACTTTTTTCACTTTTTTCACTGTTTCACTTTTTTACCTCATTCTTTTTTTCACTTTTTCACTTTTTTCACCTTATTCGCTTTTTTCACTTTTTTCACCTTATTAACTTTTTTCACTTTTTCACTTTTTTCACATTATTCACAAAAGTGATAAGTTAAAAAAGTGAATAAGGTGAAACATGTCGATACTTTCAGAGCTGATTGAGGGCACCTTTATGAACATATTAAACCACATTATATAGTATTCTGTCAAGTCTCATAGTTTTTAAGATATGATCAAAAGATGGAAGATCAATTAGAGTTTCTGGTTGCATCTTCTCTGAAAAAGTGAATAGGGTGAAAAAAAGTGAAAAAGTAATAAGGTGAAAAAAGTGAAAAAGTGAATATGGTGAAAAAAGTAAAAAAAGGTGAAAAAATGAAAAAGGTGAAAAAAGTGAATAAGGTGAAAAGTTAATAAGGTGAAAGAAGTGCAAAAGTGAGATAAGGAGAAAAAAAGTGAAAAAGTGAATGGGGAAAAAGGTGAAAAAGTGAAAAAGCTGAAAAAAGGGAATGAAAAAAAAAATGAAAAAGGAAAAAGGTGAAAAAGTGAAAAGTAAAAAAGTGAGTTTCACCTTATTCACTTTTTTCACCTTACTCACTTTTTCACCTTTTTTTCCTTTTTCATTTTTTTACCTTATTCACTTTTTCACCTTTTTTCCCTTTTTTAACTTTTTCACTTTTTCACTTTTCTACCTTTATCCTTTTTTCACTTTTTTCACTGTTTCACTTTTTTACCTCATTCTTTTTTTCACTTTTTCACTTTTTTCACCTTATTCGCTTTTTTCACTTTTTTCACCTTATTCACTTTTTTCACATTATTCACAAAAGTGATAAGTTAAAAAAGTGAATAAGGTGAAACATGTCGATATTTTCAGAGCTGATTGAGGGCACCTTTATGAACATATTAAACCACATAATATAGTATTCTGTCAAGTCTCATAGTTTTTAAGTTATGATCAAAAGATGGAAGATCAATTAGAGTTTCTGGTTGCATCTTCTCTGAAAAAGTGAATAGGGTGAAAAAAAGTGAAAAAGTAATAAGGTGAAAAAAGTGAAAACGTGAAAAAAGTGAATTAGGTGAAAAAAGTGAAAAAAGTGAAAAAGTGAACATGGTGAAAAAAGTAAAAAAGGTGAAAAAATGAAAAAGGTGAAAAAAAGTGAAAACGTGAAAAAAGTGAATAAGGTGAAAAGTTAATAAGGTGAAAGAAGTGCAAAAGTGAGATAAGGAGAAAAAAAGTGAAAAAGTGAATGGGGAAAAAGGTGAAATAGTGAAAAAATTTAGTGAAAAGTGAATAAGGTGAAAGAAACTGAAAAAGTGAAAAAAGTGAATAAGCTGTAAAAAGTGAAAAAGTGAAAAAAAAGAATGAGGTAAAAAAGTGAAACAGTGAAAAAGGAAAAAGGTGAAAAAGTGAAAAAAGTGACTTTCACTTTATTCAAAAAGGAAAAAGGTAGAAAAGTGAAAAAATTAAAAAAGGGAAAAAAGGTGAAAAAGTGAATAAGGTAAAAAAATTAAAAAGGAAAAAAAGGTGAAAAAGTGAGTAAGGTGAAAAAAGTGAATAAGGTGAAAAAAGTGAAAAAAGCGAATAAGGTGACAAAAGTGAAAAAGTGAAAAAAAGAATGAGGTAAAAAAGTGAAACAGTGAAAAAAGTGAAAAAAGTGAAAAAAGTGAAAAAAGGAAAAAGGTAGAAAAGTGAAAAAGTTAAAAAGTTAAAAAAGGGAAAAAAGGTGAAAAAGTGAATAAGCTGAAAAAAGGGAATGAAAAAAAAAATTAAAAAGGAAAAAGGTGAAAAAGTGAAAAGTAAAAAAGTGAGTTTCACCTTATTCACTTTTTTCACCTTTTTTTCCTTTTTCATTTTTTTACCTTATTCACTTTTTCACCTTTTTTCCCTTTTTTAACTTTTTCACTTTTTCACTTTTTTACCTTTTTCCTTTTTTCACTTTTTTCACGTTTTTCACTGATTCACTTTTTTACCTCATTCTTTTTTTTCACTTTTTACAGCTTATTCACTTTTTTCACTTTTTCACTTTCTTTCACCTTATTCACTTTTCACTAAATTTTTTCACTATTTCACCTTTTTCCCCATTCACTTTTTCACTTTTTTTCTCCTTATCTCACTTTTGCACTTCTTTCACCTTATTAACTTTTCACCTTATTCACTTTTTTCACGTTTTCACTTTTTTTCACCTTTTTCATTTTTTCACCTTTTTTACTTTTTTCACCATATTCACTTTTTCACTTTTTTCACCTTATTCACTTTTTTCACGTTTTCACTTTTTTCACCTTATTACTTTTTCACTTTTTTTCACCCTATTCACTTTTTCAGAGAAGATGCAACCAGAAACTCTAATTGATCTTCCATCTTTTGATCATAACTTAAAAACTATGAGACTTGACAGAATACTATATTATGTGGTTTAATATGTTCATAAAGGTGCCCTCATCAGCTCTGAAAATATCGACATGTTTCACCTTATTCAATTTTTTTTTCATTCCCTTTTTTCAGCTTATTCACTTTTTCACCTTTTTTCCCTTTTTTAACTTTTTCGCTTTTTCACTTTTCTACCTTTTTCCTTTTTTCACTTTTTTCACTTTTTTCACTGTTTCACTTTTTTACCTCATTCTTTTTTTCACTTTTTCACTTTTTTCACCTTATTCGCTTTTTTCACTTTTTTCACCTTATTCACTTTTTTCACTTTTTCACTTTTTTCACATTATTCACAAAAGTGATAAGTTAAAAAAGTGAATAAGGTGAAACATGTCGATATTTTCAGAGCTGATTGAGGGCACCTTTATGAACATATTAAACCACATTATATAGTATTCTGTCAAGTCTCATAGTTTTTAAGATATGATCAAAAGATGGAAGATCAATTAGAGTTTCTGGTTGCATCTTCTCTGAAAAAGTGAATAGGGTGAAAAAAAGTGAAAAAGTAATAAGGTGAAAAAAGTGAATAAGGTGAAAAAAGTGAAAAAAGCGAATAAGGTGAAAAAAGTGAAAAAGTGAAAAAAAGTGAAACAGTGAAAAAAGTGAAAAAAGTGAAAAAAGTGAAAAAAGTGAAAAAAGTGAAAAAAGGAAAAAGGTAGAAAAGTGAAAAAGTTAAAAAGTTAAAAAAGGGAAAAAAGGTGAAAAAGTGAATAAGCTGAAAAAAGGGAATGAAAAAAATAATGAAAAAGGAAAAAGGTGAAAAAGTGAAAAGTAAAAAAGTGAGTTTCACCTTATTCACTTTTTTCACCTTACTCACTTTTTCACCTTTTTTTCCTTTTTCATTTTTATACCTTATTCACTTTTTCACCTTTTTTCCCATTTTTAACTTTTTCACTTTTTCACTTTTCTACCTTTTTCCTTTTTTCACTTTTTTCACTTTTTTCACTTTTTTCACTGTTTCACTTTTTTACCTCATTCTTTTTTTCACTTTTTCACTTTTTTCATCTTATTCGCTTTTTTCACTCTTTTCACCTTATTCACTTTTTTCACTTTTTCACTTTTTTCACATTATTCACAAAAGTGATAAGTTAAAAAAGTGAATAAGGTGAAACATGTCGATATTTTCAGAGCTGATTGAGGGCACCTTTATGAACATATTAAACCACATAATATAGTATTCTGTCAAGTCTCATAGTTTTTAAGTTATGATCAAAAGATGGAAGATCAATTAGAGTTTCTGGTTGCATCTTCTCTGAAAAAGTGAATAGGGTGAAAAAAGTGAAAAAGTAATAAGGTGAAAAAAGTGAAAACGTGAAAAAAGTGAATAAGGTGAAAAAAGTGAAAAAGTGAATATGGTGAAAAAAGTAAAAAAAGGTGAAAAAATGAAAAAGGTGAAAAAAAGTGAAAACGTGAAAAAAGGGAATAAGGTGAAAAGTTAATAAGGTGAAAGAAGTGCAAAAGTGAGATAAGGAGAAAAAAAGTGAAAAAGTGAATGGGGAAAAAGGTGAAATAGTGAAAAAATTTAGTGAAAAGTGAATAAGGTGAAAGAAAGTGAAAAAGTGAATAAGCTGTAAAAAGTGAAAAAGTGGAAAAAAAGAATGATAAAAAAAGTGAAAAAGTTAAAAAGGAAAAAGGTGAAAAAGTGAAAAAAGTGTCTTTCACTTTATTCAAAAAGGAAAAAGGTAGAAAAGTGAAAAAATTAAAAAAAAAAGGAAAAAAGTGAAAAAAGTGAAAAAAGGAAAAAGGTAGAAAAGTGAAAAAGTGAAAAAGTTAAAAAAGGGAAAAAAGGTGAAAAAGTGAATAAGGTAAAAAAATGAAAAAGGAAAAAAAGGTGAAAAAGTGAGTAAGGTGAAAAAAGTGAATAAGGTGAAACTCACTTTTTTACTTTTCACTTTTTCACCTTTTTCCTTTTTAATTTTTTTTTCATTCCCTTTTTTCAGCTTATTCACTTTTTCACCTTTTTTCCCTTATTTAACTTTTTCACTTTTTCACTTTTCTACCTTTTTCCTTTTTTCACTTTTTTAACTTTTTTCACTGTTTCACTTTTTTACCTCATTCTTTTTTTCACTTTTTCACTTTTTTCACCTTATTCGCTTTTTTCACTTTTTTCACCTTATTCACTTTTTTCACTTTTTCACTTTTTTCACCTTATTACTTTTTCACTTTTTTCACCCTATTCACTTTTTCAGAGAAGATGCAACCAGAAACTCTAATTGATCTTCCATCTTTTGATCATAACTTAAAAACTATGAGACTTGACAGAATACTATATTATGTGGTTAAATATGTTCATAAAGGTGCCCTCAATCAGCTCTGAAAATATCGACATGTTTCACCTTATTCACTTTTTTAACTTATCACTTTTGTGAATAATGTGAAAAAAGTGAAAAAGTGAAAAAAGTGAATAAGGTGAAAAAAGTGAAAAAAGCGAATAAGGTGAAAAAAGTGAAAAAGTGAAAAAAGAATGAGGTAAAAAAGTGAAACAGTGAAAAAGGTAAAAAAATGAAAAAGGAAAAAAAGGTGAAAAAGTGAGTAAGGTGAAAAAAGTGAATAAGGTGAAACTCACTTTTTTACTTTTCACTTTTTCACCTTTTTCCTTTTTCATTTTTTTTCATTCCCTTTTTTCAGCTTATTCACTTTTTCACCTTTTTTCCCTTTTTTAACTTTTTCACTTTTCTACCTTTTTCCTTTTTTCACTTTTTTCACTTTTTTCACTGTTTCACTTTTTTACCTCATTCTTTTTTTTCACTTTTTCACTTTTTTCACCTTATTCGCTTTTTTCACTTTTTTCACCTTAATCACTTTTTTCACTTTTTCACTTTTTTCACCTTATTACTTTTTCACTTTTTCACTTTTTTCACAGAAGCGCAGAAGTCGCTGTATTCGATAAGGAAATAAAATAATTTCTAAAAATATAGATAAATCTGACTTAAGAAAATTGTTTAAGGAACAAATGTGATGAAGAGAAAGAAAATTGTTAAAATAATGTTAAGTTATTGGTCATTTTTATTGGACCTAAGTATCAATATATTTAAATTCTCTATAAATTATTTGCTCATCAAAATATAGTAGTTTTGCCTACTATATATTTTTTCTCAGAATTATAGTAGTAGGGTATAGTAGGATACTATATTATATAGTAGGGTTGGCAACCCTATTTACTGGTCACGACTCACTATTTCTTCGACGTAGATAAGTTCCTTTAGTTTTCCCGATTCAGCAAATCTCAAAATGTTACAAAAAGTGAACAAGTGAAAAAAGTTTAAAGAAGTTTAAAAAAAGTGAAAAAAGTGAAAAAGGGAAGAAGGTGAATAAGGTGAAAAAGTGAATAAGGTGAAAAAAGTGAATAAGGTAAAAAAGTGAAACAGTGAAAAAAGTGAAATATGGAAAAGGTGAAAAAGTTAAAAAGTGAAAAAAGGGGAAAAAGGTGAAAAAGTGAATAAGGTAAAAAAGTGTAATGGGAAAAAAGGTGAAAAAGTGAGCAAGGTGAAAAAAATGAAAAAGTGAATAAAGTGAAAGTCACTTTTTTCACTTTTTCACCTTTTTCCTTTTTAACTTTTTCACTTTTTTTATCATTCTCTTTTTCCACTTTTTCACTTTTTCCACTTTTTCACTTTTTACAGCTTATTCACTTTTTTCACTTTTTCACTTTCTTTCACCTTATTCACTTTTCACTAAATTTTTTCACGATTTCACCTTTTTCCCCATTCACTTTTTCAATTTTTTTCTCCTTATCTCACTTTTGCACTTCTTTCACCTTATTAACTTTTCACCTTATTCACTTTTTTCACGTTTTCACTTTTTTTCACTTTTTTCACTTTTTTCACTGTTTCACTTTTTTACCTCATTCTTTTTTTCACTTTTTCACTTTTTTCACCTTATTCGCTTTTTTCACTTTTTTCACATTATTCACAAAAGTGATAAGTTAAAAAAGTGAATAAGGTGAAACATGTCGATATTTTCAGAGCTGATTGAGGGCACCTTTATGAACATATTAAACCACATAATATAGTATTCTGTCAAGTCTCATAGTTTTTAAGTTATGATCAAAAGATGGAAGATCAATTAGAGTTTCTTGTTGCATCTTCTCTGAAAAAGTGAATAGGGTGAAAAAAAGTGAAAAAGTAATAAGGTGAAAAAAGTGAAAACGTGAAAAAAGTGAATAAGGTGAAAAAAGTGAAAAAGTGAAAAAAGTGAATAAGGTGAAAAGTTAATAAGGTTGGTTGGTTGGTTTTGCACTTCTTTGAAGTGCAAAAGTGAGATAAGGAGAAAAAAAGTGAAAAAGTGAATGGGGAAAAAGGTGAAATAGTGAAAAAAATTAGTGAAAAGTGAATAAGGTGAAAGAAAGTGAAAAAGTGAAAAAAGTGAATAAGCTGTAAAAAGTGAAAAAGTGGAAAAAGTGAATGATAAAAAAAGTGAAAAAGTTAAAAAGGAAAAAGGTGAAAAAGTGAAAAAAGTGACTTTCACTTTATTCACTTTTTCATTTTTTTCACCTTGCTCACTTTTTCACCTTTTTTCCCTTTACACTTTTTTACCTTATTCACTTTTTCACCTTTTTCCCCTTTTTTCACTTTTTAACTTTTTCACCTTTTCCATATTTCACTTTTTTCACTGTTTCACTTTTTTACCTTATTCACCTTCTTCCCTTTTTCACTTTTTTCACTTTTTTAAACTTCTTTAAACTTTTTTCACTTGTTCACTTTTTGTAACATTTTGAGATTTGCTGAATCAGGAAAACTAAAGGAACTTATCTACGTCGAAGAAATAGTGAGTCGTGACCAGTAAATAGGGTTGCCAACCCTACTATATAATATAGTATCCTACTATACCCTACTACTATAATTCTGAGAAAAAATATATAGTAGGCAAAACTACTATATTTTGATGAGCAAATAATTTATAGAGAATTTAAATATATTGGTACTTAGGTCCAATAAAAATGACCAATAACTTAACATTATTTTAACAATTTTCTTTCTCTTCATCACATTTGTTCCTTAAACAATTTTCTAAAGTCAGATTTATCTATATTTTTAGAAATTATTTTATTTCCTTATCGAATACAGTGACTTCTGCGCTTACAGGATGCATTATTTTCTATAACGAATAGGAAATAGAGAAATGATTGTTTCTTAAAAATAAGAACATGGTATTCAAACCAAAAAGTAGCAAAAAAATGTATTTGAAAAAATTTAAATAAAAAATTTGGAAAAATACCAACCTACTATATTTTTTCTTATTTTTCCCCGATCTACTATATTTTTTTCGGGCACTAAGGCTCGAAATACTATATTTGGTTTCAAAAAAGTTGGCAACCCTACCAGTAAATAAGAAAAACTCATCACTTCACTTCAAAAATTGAAAAAGTGAAAAGTGATAAAAGTGAATAAGCTGAAAAAAGGGAATGAAAAAAAAAATGAAAAAGGAAAAAGGTGAAAAAGTGAAAAGCAAAAAAAGTGAGTTTCACATTATTCACTTTTTTCACCTTACTCACTTTTTCACCTTTTTTTCCTTTTTAATTTTTTTACCTTATTCACTTTTTCACCTTTTTTCCCTTTTTTAATTTTTTCACTTTTCTACCTTTTTCCTTTTTGAATAAAGTGAAAGTCACTTTTTTCACTTTTTCACCTTTTTCCTTTTTAACTTTTTCACTTTTTTTATCATTCTTTTTTTCCACTTTTTCACTTTTTTCACTTTCACTTTTATCGCTGTCGCATGTCGCTTGTCGCTGTCGCATGCCGCAGCGACAGCGACAAGCGACAGCGACATGCGACAGCGACAAGCGACATGCGATAAGCGACAGCGACAAGCGACATGAGACAGCGACAGCGACAAGCGACATGCGACAGCGACATGTGACATGCGACAGCGACAAGCGACATGCGATAAGCGACAACGACAAGCGACAGGTCGTTGTCGCTGCGACATGAAATCTAAAATTGAAATCTGCCAAAAAATTAAAATCAGCCTTGGAATTGAAATCTGCCAAAAAATTTAAATCTGCCCAAAAATTGAAATCCGCCAAAAAATTGAAATCTGCCCAAAAAATTGAAATCTGCCCAAAAATTTAAATCTGCCTAGGAATTGAAATCTGCCCAAAAATTGAAATCTGCCCAAAAATTGAAATCTGCCAAAAAATAGAAATCTGCCAAAAATTGAAATCTGCCAAAAAATTTAAATCTGCCTAAAAATTTAAATCTGCCCAAAAATTTAAATCTGCCCAAAAATTGAAATCTGCCAAAAAATTGAAATCTGCCCAAAAATTGAAATCTGCCTAGGAATTGAAATCTGCCAAAAAATTGAAATCTGCCCATAAATTTAAATCTGCCCAAAAATTTAAATCTGCCCAAAAATTGAAATCTGCCAAAAAATTGAAGAAATCTGCCCAAAAATTGAAATCTGCCTAGGAATTGAAATCTGCCCAAAAATTGAAATCTTGACATGCGACAGCGACAAGCGACATGCGACAGCGACATGCGACATGCGACAAGCGATAGCGACATCGCTGTCGCATGTCGCTGTCGCATGTCGCTGTCGCATGTCGCATGTCGCTGTCGCATGTCGCTTGTCGCATGGCGCCTAGACCTTGTCATTACTCATTAGCAAGGTCAATCCTGCTTAAATGTGTTAAGTAAGTAAATAAAAGCATATACTCGTAATCGTTTAAATGTTTGTTTTATTTATTTTATCAAACAAAGCAATAATATAACAATATTTATATTAGGCCATTACAACAAAATTTCTGCAAAATCTGACACACGGTGAACTTCGGCTTCACACTCCTGTAGCCTATATATGTCCCACAGCAGGCCTTAACCCTTATCAGCAGTGATTGGAATAGGTAGTGCAATTTAGGGTAAAGTTGCGAATATTTGTGTGATGCATATTGATATTTGTATTAAATTCATGGGTGTTTGTATCTATACGGGGTGTAAAATTTGATGTATTGTATATTAAACAGGGTGCACGCCCCGTGTAGATACAAACACCCATGAATTGAATACAATTATCAGTATTCATCTCACAAATATTCACAACTTTACCCTAAATTGCACTACCTATTCCGATCACTTTATCAGGCATAGTACGCTTCATCGACCACATAAAAATAGGTTCATTCGACATGCGACAGCGACAAGCGACATGCGACAGCGACATGCGACATGCGACAGCGACATGCGACAGTGACAGCGACAAGCGACATGCGACAGCGACATGTGACATGCGACAGCGACAAGCGACATGCGCGACTCATCATACATGACTCATCGAACAAGAAATTTTTTTTAAACAAAAACAGAAACAAGTAAATGAATGGTAAAATTGTAATTAGAAAAGGATTTTTTTTGTTTCTAAAGTTTTTTTCAGCTGGTTCATAAAATAAGGTTAACTACTATGAAGTTTTTATATACAAAATTATACTCTTTTTCGAGTCCTTTTTATTTCGAAAGTATATCTTGTGTACTTAAAAAGCAGTTAAAAAGTAATTGAAATTTTATACTTAGTTTTGCAGGCCAGTGGGTAGGTAGGTAGGTGGTGTGGTAGGTGGGTCATTGTCATAAAGTGCCAAAAAATTGTTCAATTCATATAAATTCACGCAGTCGCAGTCGCAGTCGCATGTTGCTGTCGCATGTCGCTTGTCGCTGTCGCTGTCAGCTTTCTATTTGCAAGTCTGTTCGAAATTTAAATAAAACCTTTGATGAGTTACCTCCTTGGACGCCATGTTTCGGAGAAAAAGATCGTTCCATTTTTAAATTACACGAGTGATATGAGTTTGTCGCTGTCGCTTGTCGCTGTCGCTGCGGCATGCGACAGCGACAAGCGACATGCGACAGCGATAAGCGACATGAGACATGCGACAGCGACAAGCGACAGCGACAAGCGACATGCGATAAGCGACAGCGACAAGCGACAGCGACAAGCGACAGCGACATGCGACAGCGATAAGCGACATGCGACAGCGACAAGCGACATGCGACATGCGACAGCGACAAGCGACATGCGACAGCAACATGCGACATGCGACAAGCGACAGCGACAAGCGACTGCGACATGCGACAGCGACAAGCGACAAGCGACATGCGACAGCGACATGCGACATGCGACAAGCGACAGCGACAGCGACAGTGACATGCGACATGCGACAAGCGACATGCGACATGCGACAGCGACAAGCGACAGCGAAAAGCGACAGCGACAAGCGACAGCGACATGCGACAGCGACAAGCGACAGCGACAAGCGACATGCGACAGCGACAAGCGACATGCGACAGCGACAAGCGTCATGCGACAGCGACAAGCGACAGCGACATGCGACAGTGACAGCGACAAGCGACATGCGACATGCGACAGCGACAAGCGACAGCGACAAGCGACAGCGACATGCGACAGCGACATGCGACAGCGATAAGCGACATGCGATAGCGACAAGCGACAAGCGACATGCGACAGCGACATGCGACATGCGACAAGCGACAGCGACAGCGACAGTGACATGCGACATTCGACAGTGACAAGCGACAGCGACAGCGACAAGCGACAAACTTACTCGTGTAATTTAAAAATGGAACGATCTTTTTCTCCGAAACATGGCGTCCAAGGAAAAACTTTTTGTGTGTGTCTCCATACACCTCCATACACCTCCATACACCTCTCCATACACCTCTCCATACACCTCTCCATACACCTCTCCATACACCTCTCCATACACCTCTCCATACACCTCTCCATACACCTCTCCATACACCTCTCCATACACCTCTCCATACACCTCTCCATACAACTCCATACACCTCTCCATACACCTCTCCATACACCTCCATACACCTCCATACACCTCTCCATACACCTCCATACACCTCTCCATACACCTCCATACACCTCTCCATACACCTCTCCATACACCTCCATACACCTCTCCATACACCTCTCCCGACACCAACTAAATAAAAAACGTTCGTTGGACAGCGGTCGAACGTTACGCCAACGTATCTTCCGAAAAAAAGCTAAATCGTTACCGTTAATATAATTTGCGCGATACGAATTGTGCATAACGTAACGTTTTTGGTTGTGGTTTTGTTTTGGTAGTATCGTTGAAACTTAGGGCGATTGAGGCCCGGGACAGGTGAAACTAGCTTATGAGCTCTCACTGCACTGCGTTCATGCTATGGATAAAGAACTGTTGGAAATAACATTTTAATAATAATAATAATAAATAAATAAATAAATATCTTGGACAATGTCACACAAATTATCTAGTCACATTTAAAGTACAAATCAAATTTTACAAATTGTACAAATTTTATTACAAATCAACGACTAAAGAGCACCCACTGCGTTTATGCTATGGATAGAATAAAGTTTATAGCAATAGAGAAGTAAACATAAAGATCCTAACCGTGCGTGTGTGCCCACGTCGTTTATGCTAAGGAAAGGTGAACAAAAAAGGTGGCGCTCTGCGAATTCAACAGACGTAAGATCACTTACTCCACACATTCTTAGTAAGATCGATGTCTAGGGTGGACCCACTGCGTTGATGATTTTTATTTTTCCTATTTCTAATGTAGCTAGCTAAAAACGGGTTTTATTTCCTGGCCGATTTCAATTCCTAGGCAGATTTCAATTTTTGGACAGATTTAAATTCCTAGGCAGATTTTAAATTTTTGGGCATATTTCAATTCCTAGGAAGATTTCAATTTTTGGGCAGATTTCTTCAATTTTATGGCAGATTTAAATTTTTGGGCAGATTTCAATTTTTGGGCAGATTTCAATTTTTGGGCAGATTTCAATTTTTTGGCAGATTTCAATTTTTGGGCAGATTTCTATTTTTGGGCAGATTTAAATTTTTGGCAGATTTCTATTTTTGGCAGATTTCAATTTTTGGGCAGATTTCAATTTTTTGACAGATTTCGATTTTTGGGCAGATTTTAATTCCTAGGCAGATTTCAATTTTTTGGCAGATTTAAATTTTTTGGGCAGATTCAATTTTTTGGCAGATTTCAATTTTTTGGCAGATTTCAAATTTTGGGCAGATTTCAATTCCTAGGCAGATTTCAATTTTTGGGCAGATTTCAATTTTTTGGCAGATTTCAATTTTTGGGCAGATTTCAATTTTTTGGCGGATTTCAATTTTTGGGCAAATTTCGATTCCTAGGCAGATTTCAATTTTTGGACAGATTTAAATTCCTAGGCAGATTTTAAATTTTTGGGCATATTTCAATTCCTAGGAAGATTTCAATTTTTGGGCAGATTTAAATTTTTGGATAGATTTCAATTTTTGGGCAGATTTCAATTTTTGGGCAGATTTCAATTTTTTGGCAGATTTAAATTTTTGGGCAGATTTCAATTCCTAGGAAGATTTCAATTTTTGGGCAGATTTCTTCAATTTTTTGGCAGATTTCAATTTTTGGGCAGATTTCAATTTTTGGGCAGATTTCAATTTTTGGGCAGATTTCAAATTTTGGGCAGATTTCAATTCCTAGGCAGATTTCAATTTTTGGGCAGATTTCAATTTTTTGACAGATTTCAATTTTTGGGCAGATTTCAATTTTTTGGCGGAGTTCAATTTTTGGGCAGATTTCAATTCCTAGGCAGATTTCAATTTTTGGACAGATTTAAATTCCTAGGCAGATTTTAAATTTTTGGGCATATTTCAATTCCTAGGAAGATTTCAATTTTTGGGCAGATTTCTTCAATTTTTTGGCAGATTTCAATTTTTGGGCAGATTTCAATTTTTGGGCAGATTTCAATTTTTGGGCAGATTTCAATTTTTTGGCAGATTTCAATTTTTGGCAGATTTCTATTTTTTGGCAGGTTTAAATTTTTGGGCAGATTTCCATTTTTTGACAGATTTCGATTTTTGGGCAGATTTCAATTTTTGGGCAGATTTCAATTTTTTGGCGGATTTCAATTTTTGGGCAGATTTCTATTTTTGGGCAGATTTAAATTTTTGGCAGATTTCAATTTTTGGCAGATTTCAATTTTTGGGCAGATTTCAAATTTTGGGCAGATTTCAATTCCTAGGCAGATTTCAATTTTTGGGCAGATTTCAATTTTTTGACAGATTTCAATTTTTGGGCAGATTTCAATTTTTTGGCGGAGTTCAATTTTTGGGCAGATTTCAATTCCTAGGCAGATTTCAATTTTTGGACAGATTTAAATTCCTAGGCAGATTTTAAATTTTTGGGCATATTTCAATTCCTAGGAAGATTTCAATTTTTGGGCAGATTTCTTCAATTTTTTGGCAGATTTCAATTTTTGGGCAGATTTCAATTTTTGGGCAGATTTCAATTTTTGGGCAGATTTCAATTTTTTGGCAGATTTCAATTTTTGGCAGATTTCTATTTTTTGGCAGGTTTAAATTTTTGGGCAGATTTCCATTTTTTGACAGATTTCGATTTTTGGGCAGATTTCAATTTTTGGGCAGATTTCAATTTTTTGGCGGATTTCAATTTTTGGGCAGATTTCTATTTTTGGGCAGATTTAAATTTTTGGCAGATTTCTATTTTTGGCAGATTTCAATTTTTGGGCAGATTTCAATTTTTTGACAGATTTCGATTTTTGGGCAGATTTTAATTCCTAGGCAGATTTCAATTTTTGGGCAGATTTCAATTTTTTGGGCAGATTTCAATTTTTTGGCAGATTCAATTTTTTGGCAGATTTCAATTTTTTGGCAGATTTCAAATTTTGGGCAGATTTCAATTCCTAGGCAGATTTCAATTTTTGGGCAGATTTCAATTTTTTGGCAGATTTCAATTTTATGGCAGATTTAAATTTTTGGGCAGATTTCAATTTTTGGGCACATTTCAATTTTTGGGCAGATTTCAATTTTTTGGCAGATTTCAATTTTTGGGCAGATTTCTATTTTTGGGCAGATTTAAATTTTTGGCAGATTTCTATTTTTGGCAGATTTCAATTTTTGGGCAGATTTCAATTTTTTGACAGATTTCGATTTTTGGGCAGATTTTAATTCCTAGGCAGATTTCAATTTTTGGGCATATTTCAATTTTTTGGGCAGATTTCAATTTTTTGGCAGATTTCAATTTTTGGGCAGATTTCAATTTTTTGGCAGATTTCAATTTTTGGGCAGATTTCAATTTTTTGGCGGATTTCAATTTTTAGGCAAATTTCAATTCCTAGGCAGATTTCAATTTTTGGGCAGATTTCAATTTTTTGGCAGATTTCAATTTTTGGGCAGATTTCAATTTTTTGGCGGATTTCAATTTTTGGGCAAATTTCAATTCCTAGGCAGATTTCAATTTTTAGGCAGATTTCAATTCCTAGGCAGATTTCAATTTTTGGACAGATTTAAATTCCTAGGCAGATTTTAAATTTTTGGGCATATTTCAATTCCTAGGAAGATTTCAATTTTTGGGCAGATTTCTTCAATTTTTTGGCAGATTTCAATTTTTGGGCAGATTTCAATTTTTGGGCAGATTTCAATTTTTGGGCAGATTTCAATTTTTTGGCAGATTTCAATTTTTGGCAGATTTCTATTTTTTGGCAGGTTTAAATTTTTGGGCAGATTTCCATTTTTTGACAGATTTCGATTTTTGGGCAGATTTCAATTTTTGGGCAGATTTCAATTTTTGGGCAGATTTCAATTTTTTGGCGGATTTCAATTTTTGGGCAGATTTCTATTTTTGGGCAGATTTAAATTTTTGGCAGATTTCTATTTTTGGCAGATTTCAATTTTTGGGCAGATTTCAATTTTTTGACAGATTTCGATTTTTGGGCAGATTTTAATTCCTAGGCAGATTTCAATTTTTGGGCAGATTTCAATTTTTTGGGCAGATTTCAATTTTTTGGCAGATTCAATTTTTTGGCAGATTTCAATTTTTTGGCAGATTTCAAATTTTGGGCAGATTTCAATTCCTAGGCAGATTTCAATTTTTGGGCAGATTTCAATTTTTTGGCAGATTTCAATTTTATGGCAGATTTAAATTTTTGGGCAGATTTCAATTATTTGACAGATTTCGATTTTTGGGCAGATTTTAATTCCTAGGCAGATTTCAATTTTTGGGCAGATTTCAATTTTTTGGGCAGATTTCAATTTTTTGGCAGATTTCAATTTTTGGGCAGATTTCAATTTTTTGGCAGATTTCAATTTTTGGGCAGATTTCAATTTTTTGGCGGATTTCAATTTTTAGGCAAATTTCAATTCCTAGGCAGATTTCAATTTTTGGGCAGATTTCAATTTTTTGGCAGATTTCAATTTTTGGGTAGATTTCAATTTTTTGGCGGATTTCAATTTTTGGGCAAATTTCAATTCCTAGGCAGATTTCAATTTTTGGACAGATTTAAATTCCTAGGCAGATTTTAAATTTTTGGGCATATTTCAATTCCTAGGAAGATTTCAATTTTTGGGCAGATTTCTTCAATTTTTTGGCAGATTTAAATTTTTGGGCAGATTTCAATTTTTTGGCAGATTTCAATTTTTGGGCAGATTTCAATTCCTAGGAAGATTTCAATTTTTGGGCAGATTTCTTCAATTTTTGGGCAGATTTCAATTTTTGGGCAGATTTCAATTTTTGGGCAGATTTAAATTTTTGGGCAGATTTCAATTTTTGGGCAGATTTCAATTTTTTGGCAGATTTCAATTTTTGGACAGATTTGAATTCCTAGGCAGATTTATTTTGGGCATATTTAAATTCCTAGGAAGATTTCAATTTTTGGGCAGATTTCAATTTTTTGGCAGATTTCAATTTTTGGGCAGATTTAAATTTTTGGACAGACGTAAGATCACTTACTCCACACATTCTTAGTAAGATCGATGTCTAGGGTGGACCCACTGCGTTGATGATTTTTATTTTTCCTATTTCTAATGTAGCTAGCTAAAAACGGGTTTTATTTCCTGGCCGATTTCAATTTTTTGGCAGATTTAAATTTTTGGGCAGATTTCAATTCCTAGGCAGATTTAAATTTTTGGGAAGATTTCAATTTTTGGGCAGATTTCAATTTTTGGGCAGATTTCAATTTTTGGCAATTTCTATTTTTTGGCAAATTTATATTTTTGGGCAGATTTCAATTTTTTGACAGATTTCGATTTTTGGGCAGATTTTAATTCCTAGGCAGATTTCAATTTTTGGGCAGATTTCAATTTTTTGGGCAGATTTCAATTTTTGGGCAGATTTCAATTCCTAGGAAGATTTCAATTTTTGGGCAGATTTAAATTTTTGGACAGTATTGAATTCCTAGGCAGATTAATTTTGGGCATATTTCAATTCCTAGGAAGATTTCAATTTTTGGGCAGATTTCAATTTTTTGGCAGATTTCAATTTTTGGGCAGATTTAAATTTTTGGACAGACGTAAGATCACTTACTCCACACATTCTTAGTAAGATCGATGTCTAGGGTGGACCCACTGCGTTGATGATTTTTATTTTTCCTATTTCTAAAGTAGCTAGCTAAAAACGGGTTTTATTTCCTGGCCGATTTCAATTTTTTGGCAGATTTAAATTTTTGGGCAGATTTCAATTCCTAGGCAGATTTAAATTTTTGGGAAGATTTCAATTTTTGGGCAGATTTCAATTTTTGGGCAGATTTCAATTTTTGGCAGATTTCTATATTTTTTGGCAAATTTATATTTTTGGGCAGATTTCAATTTTTTGGGCAGATTTCAATTTTTTGGCAGATTTCAATTTTTGGACAGTATTGAATTCCTAGGCAGATTAATTTTGGGCATATTTCAATTCCTAGGAAGATTTCAATTTTTGGGCAGATTTCAATTTTTTGGCAGATTTCAATTTTTGGGCAGATTTCAATTTTTTGGCGTATTTCAATTTTTGGGCAAATTTCAATTCCTAGGCAGATTTCAATTTTTGGACAGATTTAAATTCCTAGGCAGATTTCAATTTTTGGGCAGATTTCAATTCCTAGGAAGATTTCAATTTTTGGGCAGATTTCTTCAATTTTTCGGCAGATTTAAATTTTTGGGCAGATTTCAATTTTTGGGCAGATTTCAATTTTTGGGCAGATTTCAATTTTTTGGCAGATTTCAATTTTTGGGCAGATTTAAATTTTTTGGCGGATTTCAATTTTTGGGCAGATTTCAATTCCTAGGCAGATTTCAATTTTTGGACAGATTTAAATTTTTTGGGCAGATTTCAATTTTTTGGCAGATTTCAATTTTTGGACAGATTTCAAATATTGGGCAGATTTCAATTCCTAGGCAGATTTCAATTTTTGGGCAGATTTCAATTTTTTGGCGGATTTCAATTTTTGGGCAAATTTCAATTCCTAGGCAGATTTCAATTTTTGGACAGATTTAAATTCCTAGGCAGATTTTAAATTTTTGGGCATATTTCAATTCCTAGGAAGATTTCAATTTTTGGGCAGATTTCTTCAATTTTTTGGCAGATTTAAATTTTTGGGCAGATTTCAATTTTTGGGCAGATTTCAATTTTTGGGCAGATTTCAATTTTTTGGCAGATTTCAATTCCTAGGAAGATTTCAATTTTTGGGCAGATTTCAATTTTTGGGCAGATTTCAATTTTTGGGCAGATTTCAATTTTTGGGCAGATTTCAATTTTTTGGCAGATTTAAATTTTTGGACAGATTTAAATCGGAAACCGGGAAGTGGGTCAAATTTAACCTCCGAATCTTGGAGGTTAAATCTTCCGAAAAAAAGCTAAATCGTTACCGTTAATATAATTTGCGCGATACGAATTGTGCATAACGTAACGTTTTTGGTTGTGGTTTTGTTTTGGTAGTATCGTTGAAACTTAGGGCGATTGAGGCCCGGGACAGGTGAAACTAGCTTATGAGCTCTCACTGCACTGCGTTCATGCTATGGATATAGAACTGTTGGAAATAACATTTTATTACGAATCAACGACTAAAGAGCTGCGTTTATGCTATGGATAGAATAAAGTTTATAGCAATAGAGAAGTAAACATAAAGATCCTAACCGTGCGTGTGTGCCCACGTCGTTTATGCTAAGGAAAGGTGAACAAAAAAGGTGGCGCTCTGCGAATTCAACAGACGTAAGATCACTTACTCCACACATTCTTAGTAAGATCGATGTCTAGGGTGGACCCACTGCGTTGATGATTTTTATTTTTCCTATTTCTAATGTAGCTAGCTAAAAACGGGTTTTATTTCCTGGCCGATTTCAATTTTTTGGCAGATTTAAATTTTTGGGCAGATTTCAATTCCTAGGCAGATTTAAATTTTTGGGCAGATTTCAATTTTTGGGCAGATTTCAATTTTTGGGCAGATTTCAATTTTTTGACAGATTTCGATTTTTGGGCAGATTTCAATTCCTAGGCAGATTTCAATTTTTGGGCAGATTTCAATTTTTGGGCAGATTTCAATTTTTGGGCAGATTTCAATTTTTTGGCAGATTTCAATTTTTGGGCAGATTTCAATTCCTAGGCAGATTTCAATTTTTGGGCAGATTTCAATTTTTTGGCAGATTTCAATTTTTGGGCAGATTTAAATTTTTGGGCAGATTTCAATTTATCTCTACACTAGACTCTACATTGGCTAGACTCTACATTGGCTAGACTCTACATTGGACAGACTCTACATTGGACAGACTCTACATTGGACAGACTCTACATTGGACAGACTACATTGGCTAGACTCTACATTGGCTATACTCTACATTGGACAGACTCTACATTGGACAGACTCTACATTGGACAGACTCAACATTGGACAGACTCAACATTGGACAGACTCTACATTGGACAGAGCGCCACCTTTTTTGTTCACCTTTCCTTAGCATAAACGACGTGGGCACACACGCACGGTAAGGATCTTTATGTTTACTTCTCTATTGCTATAAACTTTATTCTATCCATAGCATAAACGCAGTGCTCTTTAGTCGTTGATTCGTAATAAAATGTTATTTCCAACAGTTCTTTATCCATAGCATGAACGCAGTGCAGTGAGAGCTCATAAGCTAGTTTCACCTGTCCCGGGCCTCAATCGCCCTAAGTTTCAACGATACTACCAAAACAAAACCACAACCAAAAACGTTACGTTATGCACAATTCGTATCGCGCAAATTATATTAACGACATGCGACATGCGACAAGCGACAGCGACAAGCGACATGCGACAGCAACATGCGACATGCGACAAGCGACAGCGACAAGCGACAGCGACAAGCGACAGCGACATGCGACTACGACAAGCGACAGCGACATGCGACAGCGACATGCGACATGCGACAGCGACATGCGACAGCGACATGCGACAGCGACAGCAATATGCGACATGCGACAAGCGACAGCGACAAGCGACAGCGACATGCGACAGCGACAAGCGACAGCGACATGCGACAGCGACAAGCGACATGCGACAGCGACAAGCGACATGCGACAGCGACATGCGACATGCGACAGCGACATGCGACATGCGACAGCGACATGCGACAGCGACAGCAACATGCGACATGCGACAAGCGACAGCGACAAGCGACAGCGACAAGCGACAGCGACAAGCGACAGCGACAAGCGACAGCGACAAGCGACAGCGACAAGCGACAGCGACAAGCGACAGCGACATGCGACAGCGACAGCGACATGCGACATGCGACAAGCGACAAGCGACAGCGACATGCGACAAGCGACATGCGACAGCAACATGCGACATGCGACAAGCGACAGCGACAAGCGACATGCGACAGCAACATGCGACATGCGACAAGCGACAGTGACAAGCGACAGCGACAAGCGACAGCGACATGCGACAAGCGACATGCGACAGCAACATGCGACATGCGACAAGCGACAGCGACAAGCGACATGCGACAGCAACATGCGACATGCGACAAGCGACAGCGACAAGCGACAGCGACAAGCGACAGCGACAAGCGACAGCGACAAGCGACAGCGACAAGCGACAGCGACATGCGACTACGACAAGCGACAGCGACATGCGACATGCGACAGCGACATGCGACAGCGACATGCGACAGCGACAGCAATATGCGACATGCGACAAGCGACAGCGACAAGCGACAGCGACATGCGACAGCGACAAGCGACAGCGACATGCGACAGCGACAAGCGACATGCGACAGCGACAAGCGACATGCGACAGCGACATGCGACATGCGACAGCGACAAGCGACATGCGACAGCGACATGCGACATGCGACAAGCGACAGCGACATGCGACAGTGACACGCGACATGCGACAGTGACAAGCGACAGCGACAAGCGACAGCGACATGCGACAAGCGACATGCGACAGCGACATGCGACATGCGACAAGCGACAGCGACAAGCGACATGCGACAGCAACATGCGACATGCGACAAGCGACAGTGACAAGCGACAGCGACAAGCGACAGCGACATGCGACAGCGACAAGCGACAAGCGACATGCGACAGCAACATGCGACATGCGACAAGCGACAGCGACAAGCGACATGCGACAGCAACATGCGACATGCGACAAGCGACAGCGACAAGCGACAGCGACAAGCGACAGCGACATGCGACAGCGACAGCGACAAGCGACATGCGACAGCGACATGCGACATGCGACAAGCGACAGCGACATGCGACAGTGACACGCGACATGCGACAGTGACAAGCGACAGCGACAAGCGACAGCGACATGCGACAAGCGACATGCGACATGCGACAGCAACATGCGACATCCGACAAGCGACAGCGACAAGCGACAGCGACAAGCGACAGCGACATGCGACAGCGACAGCGACAAGCGACATGCGACAGCGACATTAATCAAGTTAAACAGCGGTTGCACGTTCTCCCTTTAAAAGTGCACCTTTGCAATATCCGAGGATTGCACTCAAATCTCGTAGCAGTCCACCACCACCTAGAGACTGAAAAACCACAACTGCTGTTTCTCACCGAGACGCAGATCAGATGTCCGGCAGACGCGGCGTACCTCAGCTACCCTGGGTACTCTCTGGAGCATAGGTTCGTTCCGCACGCCGAACACAGAAAAACTGAAGAAAGCTTACAACAAAGCCGCCAAGTCTTGCAAAAAGGTGTTGCGAAAAGCCCGGTTCGACCATATAGGTCGTATAGGGGCTAAGCTTGCCTCCTATCCAGCTGGCAGCAAAGCGTTTTGGTCGCTTGCCAAAGCAGTGGAAGCAAACTTCGGCCGTCCCTCCCTGCCACCGCTAATAAAACCTGACGGATCGCTAGCTCACTCGGCGGAGGAGAAAGCAAATTTATTTGCTAATCTTTTTGCCGGGAATTCGCATCTGGAGAACTCAGATATAACACCACCTACCATTCCTCGTACTGAATGCTCAATGGCATCAGTTTACATTCGCCAAAAAGAGGTTCTTAAAATCCTGCGTTCTCTAGACGTGAACAAGGCTGGCGGACCCGACGGAATCCCAGCGATTGTCCTACGCACCTGTGCTCCAGAGTTGTCTCCTGTTTTAACACGCCTGTATCGCCTCTCACTTAAGACTGCGGTAGTCCCAATCATGCATCGACAGCGACATGCGACATGCGACAGCGACATGCGACAGCGACAGCAACATGCGACATGCGACAAGCGACAGCGACAAGCGACAGCGACAAGCGACAGCGACAAGCGACAGCAACATGCGACATGCGACAAGCGACAGCGACAAGCGACAGCGACAAGCGACAGCGACAAGCGACAGCGACAAGCGACAGCACAAAAAATTGAAATCTGCCAAAAAAATTAAATCTGACACAACCCCGTCGTGTTTGGGTTCGTTTGATTCGTATTAACGAGTCCTTTGATCTTATATGGTAACCAGGGTCTGCAGCATGCAGGAGCTGGAAGGTGGCCATAGGAACTCCGCAATAAAATGACACAACCACATCCAGTTTGGGCTTGTTTGATTTGTATTGATGAGTGTTTTGGTCCTATATGGTAGCCAGGGTCTATTGCTGGAGCTGGAAGGTGTCCGTAGGAGCTCCGCAATAAAACGACACAACCCCATTGAGTTTGGACAGCACAACATTGGACAGACTCAACATTGGCCAGACTCAACATTGGCCAGACTCAACATTGGCCAGACTCAACAAATTATATAAGACGCAAATTATATTAACGACATGCGACATGCGACAAGCGACATGCGACAGCAACATGCGACATGCGACAAGCGACAGCGACAAGCGACAGCGACAAGCGACAGCGACATGCGACAGCGACAAGCGACAGCGACATGCGACAGCGACATGCGACAGCGACATGCGACAGCGACAAGCGACATGCGACAGCGACAAGCGACATGCGACAGCGACATGCGACATGCGACAGCGACATGCGATAGCGACAGCAACATGCGACATGCGACAAGCGACAGCGACAAGCGACAGCGACATGCGACAGCGACAAGCGACAGCGACATGCGACAGCGACAAGCGACAGCGACATGCGACAGCGACAAGCGACAGCGACATGCGACAGCGACAAGCGACAGCGACATGCGACAGCGACAAGCGACAGCGACAAGCGACATGCGACAGCGACATGCGACATGCGACAAGCGACAGCGACATGCTACAGCAACATGCGACATGCGACAAGCGACAGCGACAAGCGACATGCGACAGCAACATGCGACATGCGACAAGCGACAGCGACAAGCGACAGCGACAAGCGACAGCGACATGCGACAGCGACAGCGACAAGCGACATGCGACAGCGACATGCGACATGCGACAAGCGACAGCGACAAGCGACATGCGACAGCAACATGCGACATGCGACAAGCGACAGCGACAAGCGACAGCGACAAGCGACAGCGACAAGCGACAGCGACATGCGACAGCGACAGCAACATGCGACATGCGACAAGCGACAGCGACAAGCGACAGCGACAAGCGACAGCGACAAGCGACAGCGACAAGCGACAGCACAAAAAATTGAAATCTGCCAAAAAAATTAAATCTGACACAACCCCATCGTGTTTGGGTTCGTTTGATTCGTATTAACGAGTCCTTTGATCTTATATGGTAACCAGGGTCTGCAGCATGCAGGAGCTGGAAGGTGGCCATAGGAACTCCGCAATAAAATGACACAACCACATCCAGTTTGGGCTTGTTTGATTTGTATTGATGAGTGTTTTGGTCCTATATGGTAGCCAGGGTCTATTGCTGGAGCTGGAAGGTGTCCGTAGGAGCTCCGCAATAAAACGACACAACCCCATTGAGTTTGGACAGCACAACATTGGACAGACTCAACATTGGCCAGACTCAACATTGGCCAGACTCAACATTGGCCAGACTCAACATTGGCCAGACTCTACATTGGCTAGACTCTACATTGGACAGACTCTACATTGGACAGACTCTACATTGGACAGACTCTACATTGGACAGACTCTACATTGGACAGACTCTACATTGGACAGACTCTACATTGGACAGACTCTACATTGGACAGACTCTACATTGGCTAGACTCTACATATACTCTACATTGGACAGACTCTACATTGGACAGACTCTACATTGGACAGACTCTACATTGGACAGACTCTACATTGGACAGACTCTACATTGGACAGACTCTACATTGGCTAGACTCTACATTGGCTAGACTCTACATTGGCTAGACTCTACATTGGCTAGACTCTACATTGGCTAGACTCTACATTGGCTATACTCTACATTGGACAGACTCTCTGTAAATCTGCCAAAAAGTAGAGTCTAGCCAATGTAGAGTCTAGCCAATGTAGAGTCTGTCCAATGTAGAGTCTGTCCAATGTAGAGTCTGTCCAATGTAGAGTCTGTCCAATGTAGAGTCTGTCCAATGTAGAGTCTGTCCAATGTAGAGTCTGTCCAATGTAGAGTCTGTCCAATGTAGAGTCTGTCCAATGTAGAGTCTGTCCAATGTAGAGCCTAGCCAATGTAGAGTCTAGCCAATGTAGAGTCTAGCCAATGTAGAGTCTGTCCAATGTAGAGTCTGTCCAATGTAGAGTCTGTCCAATGTAGAGTCTGTCCAATATAGAGTCTGTCCAATGTAAAGTCTGTCCAATGTAGAGTCTGGCCAATGTAGAGTCTGTCCAATGTAGAGTCTGGCCAATGTAGAGTCTAGCCAATGTAGAGTCTAGCCAATGTAGAGTCTAGCCAATGTAGAGTCTGTCCAATGTAGAGTCTGTCCAATGTAGAGTCTGTCCAATATAGAGTCTGTCCAATGTAAAGTCTGTCCAATGTAGAGTCTGGCCAATGTAGAGTCTGTCCAATGTAGAGTCTGGCCAATGTAGAGTCTGTCCAATGTAGAGTCAGTCCAATGTAGAGTCTGTCCAATGTAGAGTCTGTCCAATGTAGAGTCTGTCCAATGTAGAGTATAGCCAATCTAGAGTCTAGCCAATGTAGAGTCTAGCCAATGTCGCTGTAGCATGTCGCTTGTCGCTGTCGCATGTCGCTGTCGCTTGTCGCTGTCGCATGTCGCTGTCGCTTGTCGCTGTCGCTTGTCGCATGTCGCATGTTGCTGTCGCTGTCGCATGTCGCTGTCGCATGTCGCATGTCGCTGTCGCATGTCGCTTGTCGCTGTCGCATGTCACTTGTCGCTGTCGCATGTCGCTGTCGCTTGTCGCTGTCGCATGTCGCTGTCGCTTGTCGCTGTCGCTTGTCCCTGTCGCTTGTCGCATGTCGCATGTTGCTGTCGCATGTCGCTTGTCGCATGTCGCATGTCGTTAATATAATTTGCGCGATACGAATTGTGCATAACGTAACGTTTTTGGTTGTGGTTTTGTTTTGGTAGTATCGTTGAAACTTAGTGCGATTGAGGCCCGGGACAGGTGAAACTAGCTTATGAGCTCTCACTGCACTGCGTTCATGCTATGGATAAAGAACTGTTGGAAATAACATTTTATTACGAATCAACGACTAAAGAGCACCCACTGCGTTTATGCTATGGATAGAATAAAGTTTATAGCAATAGAGAAGTAAACATAAAGATCCTAACCGTGCGTGTGTGCCCACGTCGTTTATGCTAAGGAAAGGTGAACAAAAAAGGTGGCGCTCTGCGAATTCAACAGACGTAAGATCACTAAGTGATCTTACGTCTGTTGTCCACACATTCTTAGTAAGATCGATGTCTAAGGTGGACCCACTGCGTTGATGATTTTTATTTTTCCTATTTCTAATGTAGCTAGCTAAAAACGGGTTTCATTTCCTGGCCGATTTCAATTTTTTGGCAGATTTCATTTTTTTGGCAGATTTCAATTCTTAGGCAATTTCAATTTTTTGGCAGATTTTAATTTTTTGGCAGATTTCAATTCTTAGGCAGATTTCAATTCTTAGGCAGATTTAAATTTTTTGGCAGATTTACAGAGAGTCTGTCCAATGTAGAGTATAGCCAATGTAGAGTCTAGCCAATGTAGAGTCTAGCCAATGTAGAGTCTAGCCAATGTAGAGTCTAGCCAATGTAGAGTCTAGCCAATGTAGAGTCTAGCCAATGTAGAGTCTAGCCAATGTAGAGTCTGTCCAATGTAGAGTCTGTCCAATGTAGAGTCTGTCCAATGTAGAGTCTGTCCAATGTAGAGTCTGTCCAATGTAGAGTATATGTAGAATCTAGCCAATGTAGAGTCTAGCCAATGTAGAGTCTGTCCAATGTAGAGTCTGGCCAATGTAGAGTCTGTCCAATGTAGAGTCAGTCCAATGTAGAGTCTGTCCAATGTAGAGTCTGTCCAATGTAGAGTCTGTCCAATGTAGAGTATAGCCAATCTAGAGTCTAGCCAATGTAGAGTCTAGCCAATGTCGCTGTAGCATGTCGCTTGTCGCTGTCGCATGTCGCTGTCGCTTGTCGCTGTCGCATGTCGCTGTCGCTTGTCGCTGTCGCTTGTCGCATGTCGCATGTTGCTGTCGCTGTCGCATGTCGCTGTCGCATGTCGCATGTCGCTGTCGCATGTCGCTTGTCGCTGTCGCATGTCACTTGTCGCTGTCGCATGTCGCTGTCGCTTGTCGCTGTCGCATGTCGCTGTCGCTTGTCGCTGTCGCTTGTCCCTGTCGCTTGTCGCATGTCGCATGTTGCTGTCGCATGTCGCTTGTCGCATGTCGCATGTCGTTAATATAATTTGCGCGATACGAATTGTGCATAACGTAACGTTTTTGGTTGTGGTTTTGTTTTGGTAGTATCGTTGAAACTTAGTGCGATTGAGGCCCGGGACAGGTGAAACTAGCTTATGAGCTCTCACTGCACTGCGTTCATGCTATGGATAAAGAACTGTTGGAAATAACATTTTATTACGAATCAACGACTAAAGAGCACCCACTGCGTTTATGCTATGGATAGAATAAAGTTTATAGCAATAGAGAAGTAAACATAAAGATCCTAACCGTGCGTGTGTGCCCACGTCGTTTATGCTAAGGAAAGGTGAACAAAAAAGGTGGCGCTCTGCGAATTCAACAGACGTAAGATCACTAAGTGATCTTACGTCTGTTGTCCACACATTCTTAGTAAGATCGATGTCTAAGGTGGACCCACTGCGTTGATGATTTTTATTTTTCCTATTTCTAATGTAGCTAGCTAAAAACGGGTTTCATTTCCTGGCCGATTTCAATTTTTTGGCAGATTTCATTTTTTTGGCAGATTTCAATTCTTAGGCAATTTCAATTTTTTGGCAGATTTTAATTTTTTGGCAGATTTCAATTCTTAGGCAGATTTCAATTCTTAGGCAGATTTAAATTTTTTGGCAGATTTACAGAGAGTCTGTCCAATGTAGAGTATAGCCAATGTAGAGTCTAGCCAATGTAGAGTCTAGCCAATGTAGAGTCTAGCCAATGTAGAGTCTAGCCAATGTAGAGTCTAGCCAATGTAGAGTCTAGCCAATGTAGAGTCTAGCCAATGTAGAGTCTGTCCAATGTAGAGTCTGTCCAATGTAGAGTCTGTCCAATGTAGAGTCTGTCCAATGTAGAGTCTGTCCAATGTAGAGTATATGTAGAATCTAGCCAATGTAGAGTCTAGCCAATGTAGAGTCTGTCCAATGTAGAGTCTGTCCAATGTAGAGTCTGTCCAATGTAGAGTCTGGCCAATGTTGAGTCTGGCCAATGTTGAGTCTGGCCAATGTTGAGTCTGTCCAATGTAGAGTCTACCAATGAAGAGTCTGTCCAATGAAGAGTCTGTCCGATGTAGAGTCTGTCCAATAGATCGATGTCTAAGGTGGACCCACTGCGTTGATGATTTTTATTTTTCCTATTTCTAATGTAGCTAGCTAAAAACGGGTTTCATTTCCTGGCCGATTTCAATTTTTTGGCAGATTTCATTTTTTTGGCAGATTTCAATATTCTTAGGCAATTTCAATTTTTTGGCAGATTTTAATTTTTTGGCAGATTTCAATTCTTAGGCAGATTTCAATTCTTAGGCAGATTTAAATTTTTTGGCAGATTTACAGAGAGTCTGTCCAATGTAGAGTATAGCCAATGTAGAGTCTAGCCAATGTAGAGTCTAGCCAATGTAGAGTCTAGCCAATGTAGAGTCTAGCCAATGTAGAGTCTAGCCAATGTAGAGTCTGTCCAATGTAGAGTCTGTCCAATGTAGAGTCTGTCCAATGTAGAGTCTGTCCAATGTAGAGTCTGTCCAATGTAGAGTATATGTAGAATCTAGCCAATGTAGAGTCTAGCCAATGTAGAGTCTGTCCAATGTAGAGTCTGTCCAATGTAGAGTCTGTCCAATGTAGAGTCTGGCCAATGTTGAGTCTGGCCAATGTTGAGTCTGGCCAATGTTGAGTCTGTCCAATGTAGAGTCTACCAATGAAGAGTCTGTCCAATGAAGAGTCTGTCCAATGTAGAGTCTGTCCAATAGATCGATGTCTAAGGTGGACCCACTGCGTTGATGATTTTTATTTTTCCTATTTCTAATGTAGCTAGCTAAAAACGGGTTTCATTTCCTGGCCGATTTCAATTTTTTGGCAGATTTCATTTTTTTGGCAGATTTCAATTCTTAGGCAATTTCAATTTTTTGGCAGATTTTAATTTTTTGGCAGATTTCAATTCTTAGGCAGATTTCAATTCTTAGGCAGATTTAAATTTTTTGGCAGATTTACAGAGAGTCTGTCCAATGTAGAGTATAGCCAATGTAGAGTCTAGCCAATGTAGAGTCTAGCCAATGTAGAGTCTAGCCAATGTAGAGTCTAGCCAATGTAGAGTCTAGCCAATGTAGAGTCTGTCCAATGTAGAGTCTGTCCAATGTAGAGTCTGTCCAATGTAGAGTCTGTCCAATGTAGAGTCTGTCCAATGTAGAGTCTGTCCAATGTAGAGTATAGCCAATGTAGAGTCTGTCCAATGTAGAGTCTGTCCAATGTAGAGTCTGTCCAATGAAGAGTCTGTCCAATGTAGAGTCTGTCCAATGTAGAGTCTGTCCAATGTAGAGTATATGTAGAGTCTAGCCAATGTAGAGTCTAGCCAATGTAGAGTCTGTCCAATGTAGAGTCTGTCCAATGTAGAGTCTGTCCAATGTAGAGTCTGTCCAATGTAAAGTCTGTCCAATGTAGAGTCTGTCCAATGTAGAGTCTGTCCAATGTAGAGTATAGCCAATCTAGAGTCTAGCCAATGTAGAGTCTAGCCAATGTCGCTGTCGCATGTCGCTTGTCGCTGTCGCATGTCGCTGTCGCTTGTCGCTGTCGCATGTCGCTGTCGCTTGTCGCTGTCGCTTGTCGCATGTCGCATGTTGCTGTCGCTGTCGCATGTCGCATGTCGCTGTCGCATGTCGCATGTCGCTGTCGCATGTGGCTTGTCGCTGTCGCATGTCGCTTGTCGCTGTCGCATGTCGCTGTCGCTTGTCGCTGTCGCATGTCGCTGTCGCTTGTCGCTGTCGCTTGTCGCTGTCGCTTGTCGCTGTCGCTTGTCGCATGTCGTTAATATAATTTGCGCGATACGAATTGTGCATAACGTAACGTTTTTGGTTGTGGTTTTGTTTTGGTAGTATCGTTGAAACTTAGGGCGATTGAGGCCCGGGACAGGTGAAACTAGCTTATGAGCTCTCACTGCACTGCGTTCATGCTATGGATAAAGAACTGTTGGAAATAACATTTTATTACGAATCAACGACTAAAGAGCACCCACTGCGTTTATGCTATGGATAGAATAAAGTTTATAGCAATAGAGAAGTAAACATAAAGATCCTAACCGTGCGTGTGTGCCCACGTCGTTTATGCTAAGGAAAGGTGAACAAAAAAGGTGGCGCTCTGCGAATTCAACAGACGTAAGATCACTAAGTGATCTTACGTCTGTTGTCCACACATTCTTAGTAAGATCGATGTCTAAGGTGGACCCACTGCGTTGATGATTTTTATTTTTCCTATTTCTAATGTAGCTAGCTAAAAACGGGTTTCATTTCCTGGCCGATTTCAATTTTTTGGCAGATTTCATTTTTTTGGCAGATTTCAATTCTTAGGCAATTTCAATTTTTTGGCAGATTTTAATTTTTTGGCAGATTTCAATTCTTAGGCAGATTTCAATTCTTAGGCAGATTTAAATTTTTTGGCAGATTTACAGAGAGTCTGTCCAATGTAGAGTATAGCCAATGTAGAGTCTAGCCAATGTAGAGTCTAGCCAATGTAGAGTCTAGCCAATGTAGAGTCTAGCCAATGTAGAGTCTAGCCAATGTAGAGTCTGTCCAATGTAGAGTCTGTCCAATGTAGAGTCTGTCCAATGTAGAGTCTGTCCAATGTAGAGTCTGTCCAATGTAGAGTATATGTAGAGTCTAGCCAATGTAGAGTCTAGCCAATGTAGAGTCTGTCCAATGTAGAGTCTGTCCAATGTAGAGTCTGTCCAATGTAGAGTCTGTCCAATGTAGAGTCTGTCCAATGTAGAGTCTGTCCAATGTAGAGTCTGTCCAATGTAGAGTCTGTCCAATGTAGAGTCTGTCCAATGTAGAGTCTGTCCAATGTAGAGTCTAGCCAATGTAGAGTCTGTCCAATGTAGAGTCTGTCCAATGTAGAGTCTAGCTTATGTAGAGTCTAGCCAATGTAGAGTCTAGCCAATGTAGACTCTAGCCAATGTAGAGTCTGTCCAATGTAGAGTCTAGCCAATGTAGAGTCTAGCCAATGTAGAGTCTAGCCAATGTAGAGTCTAGCCAATGTAGAGTCTAGCCAATGTAGAGTCTAGCCAATGTAGAGTCTGTCCAATGTAGAGTCTGTCCAATATAGAGTCTGTCCAATGTAGAGTCTAGCCAATGTAGAGTCTAGCCAATGTAGAGTCTAGCCAATGTAGAGTCTGTCCAATGTAGAGTCTGTCCAATATAGAGTCTGTCCAATGTAAAGTCTGTCCAATGTAGAGTCTGGCCAATGTAGAGTCTGTCCAATGTAGAGTCTGTCCAATGTAGAGTCTGTCCAATGTAGAGTATATGTAGAGTCTAGCCAATGTAGAGTCTAGCCAATGTAGAGTCTGTCCAATGTAGAGTCTGTCCAATGTAGAGTCTGTCCAATGTAGAGTCTGTCCAATGTAGAGTCTGTCCAATGTAGAGTCTGTCCAATGTAGAGTATAAACAATCTAGAGTCTAGCCAATGTAGAGTCTAGCCAATGTCGCTGTAGCATGTCGCTTGTCGCTGTCGCATGTCGCTGTCGCTTGTCGCTGTCGCATGTCGCTGTCGCTTGTCGCTGTCGCTTGTCGCATGTCGCATGTTGCTGTCGCTGTCGCATGTCGCTGTCGCATGTCGCATGTCGCTGTCGCATGTCGCTTGTCGCTGTCGCATGTCACTTGTCGCTGTCGCATGTCGCTGTCGCTTGTCGCTGTCGCATGTCGCTGTCGCTTGTCGCTGTCGCTTGTCCCTGTCGCTTGTCGCATGTCGCATGTTGCTGTCGCATGTCGCTTGTCGCATGTCGCATGTCGTTAATATAATTTGCGCGATACCAATTGTGCATAACGTAACGTTTTTGGTTGTGGTTTTGTTTTGGTAGTATCGTTGAAACTTAGGGCGATTGAGGCCCGGGACAGGTGAAACTAGCTTATGAGCTCTCACTGCACTGCGTTCATGCTATGGATAAAGAACTGTTGGAAATAACATTTTATTACGAATCAACGACTAAAGAGCACCCACTGCGTTTATGCTATGGATAGAATAAAGTTTATAGCAATAGAGAAGTAAACATAAAGATCCTAACCGTGCGTGTGTGCCCACGTCGTTTATGCTAAGGAAAGGTGAACAAAAAAGGTGGCGCTCTGCGAATTCAACAGACGTAAGATCACTAAGTGATCTTACGTCTGTTGTCCACACATTCTTAGTAAGATCGATGTCTAAGGTGGACCCACTGCGTTGATGATTTTTATTTTTCCTATTTCTAATGTAGCTAGCTAAAAACGGGTTTCATTTCCTGGCCGATTTCAATTTTTTGGCAGATTTCATTTTTTTGGCAGATTTCAATTCTTAGGCAATTTCAATTTTTTGGCAGATTTTAATTTTTTGGCAGATTTCAATTCTTAGGCAGATTTCAATTCTTAGTAGAGTCTAGCCATTGTAGAGTCTAGCCAATGTAGAGTCTAGCCAATGTAGAGTGTCCAATGTAGAGTCTGTCCAATGTAGAGTCTAGCCAATGTAGAGTCTAGCCAATGTAGAGTCTAGCCAATGTAGAGTCTGTCCAATGTAGAGTCTGTCCAATATAGAGTCTGTCCAATGTAGAGTCTAGCCAATGTAGAGTCTAGCCAATGTAGAGTCTAGCCAATGTAGAGTCTGTCCAATGTAGAGTCTGTCCAATATAGAGTCTGTCCAATGTAAAGTCTGTCCAATGTAGAGTCTGGCCAATGTAGAGTCTGTCCAATGTAGAGTCTGTCCAATGTAGAGTCTGTCCAATATAGAGTCTGTCCAATGTAAAGTCTGTCCAATGTAGAGTCTGGCCAATGTAGAGTCTGTCCAATGTAGAGTCTGGCCAATGTAGAGTCTGTCCAATGTAGAGTCTGGCCAATGTAGAGTCTGTCCAATGTAGAGTCAGTCCAATGTAGAGTCTGTCCAATGTAGAGTCTGTCCAATGTAGAGTCTGTCCAATGTAGAGTCTGTCCAATGTAGAGTCTGTCCAATGTAGAGTCTGTCCAATGTAGAGTATATGTAGAGTCTAGCCAATGTAGAGTCTAGCCAATGTAGAGTCTGTCCAATGTAGAGTCTGTCCAATGTAGAGTCTGTCCAATGTAGAGTCTGTCCAATGTAGAGTCTGTCCAATGTAGAGTCTGTCCAATGTAGAGTATAAACAATCTAGAGTCTAGCCAATGTAGAGTCTAGCCAATGTCGCTGTAGCATGTCGCTTGTCGCTGTCGCATGTCGCTGTCGCTTGTCGCTGTCGCATGTCGCTGTCGCTTGTCGCTGTCGCTTGTCGCATGTCGCATGTTGCTGTCGCTGTCGCATGTCGCTGTCGCATGTCGCATGTCGCTGTCGCATGTCGCTTGTCGCTGTCGCATGTCACTTGTCGCTGTCGCATGTCGCTGTCGCTTGTCGCTGTCGCATGTCGCTGTCGCTTGTCGCTGTCGCTTGTCCCTGTCGCTTGTCGCATGTCGCATGTTGCTGTCGCATGTCGCTTGTCGCATGTCGCATGTCGTTAATATAATTTGCGCGATACGAATTGTGCATAACGTAACGTTTTTGGTTGTGGTTTTGTTTTGGTAGTATCGTTGAAACTTAGGGCGATTGAGGCCCGGGACAGGTGAAACTAGCTTATGAGCTCTCACTGCACTGCGTTCATGCTATGGATAAAGAACTGTTGGAAATAACATTTTATTACGAATCAACGACTAAAGAGCACCCACTGCGTTTATGCTATGGATAGAATAAAGTTTATAGCAATAGAGAAGTAAACATAAAGATCCTAACCGTGCGTGTGTGCCCACGTCGTTTATGCTAAGGAAAGGTGAACAAAAAAGGTGGCGCTCTGCGAATTCAACAGACGTAAGATCACTAAGTGATCTTACGTCTGTTGTCCACACATTCTTAGTAAGATCGATGTCTAAGGTGGACCCACTGCGTTGATGATTTTTATTTTTCCTATTTCTAATGTAGCTAGCTAAAAACGGGTTTCATTTCCTGGCCGATTTCAATTTTTTGGCAGATTTCATTTTTTTGGCAGATTTCAATTCTTAGGCAATTTCAATTTTTTGGCAGATTTTAATTTTTTGGCAGATTTCAATTCTTAGGCAGATTTCAATTCTTAGGCAGATTTAAATTTTTTGGCAGATTTACAGAGAGTCTGTCCAATGTAGAGTATAGCCAATGTAGAGTCTAGCCAATGTAGAGTCTAGCCAATGTAGAGTCTAGCCAATGTAGAGTCTAGCCAATGTAGAGTCTAGCCAATGTAGAGTCTAGCCAATGTCGCTGTAGCATGTCGCTTGTCGCTGTCGCATGTCGCTGTCGCTTGTCGCTGTCGCATGTCGCTGTCGCTTGTCGCTGTCGCTTGTCGCATGTCGCATGTTGCTGTCGCTGTCGCATGTCGCTGTCGCATGTCGCATGTCGCTGTCGCATGTCGCTTGTCGCTGTCGCATGTCACTTGTCGCTGTCGCATGTCGCTGTCGCTTGTCGCTGTCGCATGTCGCTGTCGCTTGTCGCTGTCGCTTGTCCCTGTCGCTTGTCGCATGTCGCATGTTGCTGTCGCATGTCGCTTGTCGCATGTCGCATGTCGTTAATATAATTTGCGCGATACCAATTGTGCATAACGTAACGTTTTTGGTTGTGGTTTTGTTTTGGTAGTATCGTTGAAACTTAGGGCGATTGAGGCCCGGGACAGGTGAAACTAGCTTATGAGCTCTCACTGCACTGCGTTCATGCTATGGATAAAGAACTGTTGGAAATAACATTTTATTACGAATCAACGACTAAAGAGCACCCACTGCGTTTATGCTATGGATAGAATAAAGTTTATAGCAATAGAGAAGTAAACATAAAGATCCTAACCGTGCGTGTGTGCCCACGTCGTTTATGCTAAGGAAAGGTGAACAAAAAAGGTGGCGCTCTGCGAATTCAACAGACGTAAGATCACTAAGTGATCTTACGTCTGTTGTCCACACATTCTTAGTAAGATCGATGTCTAAGGTGGACCCACTGCGTTGATGATTTTTATTTTTCCTATTTCTAATGTAGCTAGCTAAAAACGGGTTTCATTTCCTGGCCGATTTCAATTTTTTGGCAGATTTCATTTTTTTGGCAGATTTCAATTCTTAGGCAATTTCAATTTTTTGGCAGATTTTAATTTTTTGGCAGATTTCAATTCTTAGGCAGATTTCAATTCTTAGGCAGATTTAAATTTTTTGGCAGATTTACAGAGAGTCTGTCCAATGTAGAGTATAGCCAATGTAGAGTCTAGCCAATGTAGAGTCTAGCCAATGTAGAGTCTAGCCAATGTAGAGTCTAGCCAATGTAGAGTCTAGCCAATGTAGAGTCTAGCCAATGTCGCTGTAGCATGTCGCTTGTCGCTGTCGCATGTCGCTGTCGCTTGTCGCTGTCGCATGTCGCTGTCGCTTGTCGCTGTCGCTTGTCGCATGTCGCATGTTGCTGTCGCTGTCGCATGTCGCTGTCGCATGTCGCATGTCGCTGTCGCATGTCGCTTGTCGCTGTCGCATGTCACTTGTCGCTGTCGCATGTCGCTGTCGCTTGTCGCTGTCGCATGTCGCTGTCGCTTGTCGCTGTCGCTTGTCCCTGTCGCTTGTCGCATGTCGCATGTTGCTGTCGCATGTCGCTTGTCGCATGTCGCATGTCGTTAATATAATTTGCGCGATACCAATTGTGCATAACGTAACGTTTTTGGTTGTGGTTTTGTTTTGGTAGTATCGTTGAAACTTAGGGCGATTGAGGCCCGGGACAGGTGAAACTAGCTTATGAGCTCTCACTGCACTGCGTTCATGCTATGGATAAAGAACTGTTGGAAATAACATTTTATTACGAATCAACGACTAAAGAGCACCCACTGCGTTTATGCTATGGATAGAATAAAGTTTATAGCAATAGAGAAGTAAACATAAAGATCCTAACCGTGCGTGTGTGCCCACGTCGTTTATGCTAAGGAAAGGTGAACAAAAAAGGTGGCGCTCTGCGAATTCAACAGACGTAAGATCACTAAGTGATCTTACGTCTGTTGTCCACACATTCTTAGTAAGATCGATGTCTAAGGTGGACCCACTGCGTTGATGATTTTTATTTTTCCTATTTCTAATGTAGCTAGCTAAAAACGGGTTTCATTTCCTGGCCGATTTCAATTTTTTGGCAGATTTCATTTTTTTGGCAGATTTCAATTCTTAGGCAATTTCAATTTTTTGGCAGATTTTAATTTTTTGGCAGATTTCAATTCTTAGGCAGATTTCAATTCTTAGGCAGATTTAAATTTTTTGGCAGATTTACAGAGAGTCTGTCCAATGTAGAGTATAGCCAATGTAGAGTCTAGCCAATGTAGAGTCTAGCCAATGTAGAGTCTAGCCAATGTAGAGTCTAGCCAATGTAGAGTCTAGCCAATGTAGAGTCTGTCCAATGTAGAGTCTGTCCAATGTAGAGTCTGTCCAATGTAGAGTCTGTCCAATGTAGAGTCTGTCCAATGTAGAGTATATGTAGAATCTAGCCAATGTAGAGTCTAGCCAATGTAGAGTCTGTCCAATGTAGAGTCTGTCCAATGTAGAGTCTGTCCAATGTAGAGTCTGGCCAATGTTGAGTCTGGCCAATGTTGAGTCTGGCCAATGTTGAGTCTGTCCAATGTAGAGTCTACCAATGAAGAGTCTGTCCAATGAAGAGTCTGTCCAATGTAGAGTCTGTCCAATAGATCGATGTCTAAGGTGGACCCACTGCGTTGATGATTTTTATTTTTCCTATTTCTAATGTAGCTAGCTAAAAACGGGTTTCATTTCCTGGCCGATTTCAATTTTTTGGCAGATTTCATTTTTTTGGCAGATTTCAATTCTTAGGCAATTTCAATTTTTTGGCAGATTTTAATTTTTTGGCAGATTTCAATTCTTAGGCAGATTTCAATTCTTAGGCAGATTTAAATTTTTTGGCAGATTTACAGAGAGTCTGTCCAATGTAGAGTATAGCCAATGTAGAGTCTAGCCAATGTAGAGTCTAGCCAATGTAGAGTCTAGCCAATGTAGAGTCTAGCCAATGTAGAGTCTAGCCAATGTAGAGTCTGTCCAATGTAGAGTCTGTCCAATGTAGAGTCTGTCCAATGTAGAGTCTGTCCAATGTAGAGTCTGTCCAATGTAGAGTCTGTCCAATGTAGAGTATATGTAGAGTCTAGCCAATGTAGAGTCTAGCCAATGTAGAGTCTGTCCAATGTAGAGTCTGTCCAATGTAGAGTCTGTCCAATGTAGAGTCTGGCCAATGTTGAGTCTGGCCAATGTTGAGTCTGGCCAATGTTGAGTCTGTCCAAAGTAGAGTCTGTCCAATGTAGAGTCTGTCCAATGTAGAGTCTGTCCAATGTAGAGTCTAGCCAATGTAGAGTCTGTCCAATGTAGAGTCTGTCCAATGTAGAGTCTGTCCAATGTAGAGTCTGTCCAATGTAGAGTCTGTCCAATGTAGAGTATAGCCAATCTAGAGTCTAGCCAATGTAGAGTCTAGCCAATGTAGAGTCTAGCCATTGTAGAGTCTAGCCAATGTAGAGTCTAGCCAATGTAGAGTGTCCAATGTAGAGTCTGTCCAATGTAGAGTCTAGCCAATGTAGAGTCTAGCCAATGTAGAGTCTGTCCAATGTAGAATCTGTCCAATGTAGAGTCTGTCCAATGTAGAGTCTGTCCAATGTAGAGTCTAGCCAATGTAGAGTCTAGCCAATGTAGAGTCTAGCCAATGTAGAGTCTAGCCAATGTAGAGTCTAGCCAATGTAGAGTCTGTCCAATGTAGAGTCTGTCCAATGTAGAGTCTGTCCAATATAGAGTCTGTCCAATGTAAAGTCTGTCCAATGTAGAGTCTGGCCAATGTAGAGTCTGTCCAATGTAGAGTCTGGCCAATGTAGAGTCTGTCCAATGTAGAGTCAGTCCAATGTAGAGTCTGTCCAATGTAGAGTCTGTCCAATGTAGAGTCTGTCCAATGTAGAGTATAGCCAATCTAGAGTCTAGCCAATGTAGAGTCTAGCCAATGTCGCTGTCGCATGTCGCTTGTCGCTGTCGCATGTCGCTGTCGCTTGTCGCTGTCGCATGTCGCTGTCGCTTGTCGCTGTCGCTTGTCGCATGTCGCATGTTGCTGTCGCTGTCGCATGTCGCTGTCGCATGTCACATGTCGCTGTCGCATGTCGCTTGTCACTGTCGCATGTCACTTGTCGCTGTCGCATGTCGCTGTCGCTTGTCGCTGTCGCATGTCGCTGTCGCTTGTCGCTGTCGCTTGTCGCTGTCGCTTGTCGCATGTCGCATGTTGCTGTCGCATGTCGCTTGTCGCATGTCGCATGTCGTTAATATAATTTGCGCGATACGAATTGTGCATAACGTAACGTTTTTGGTTGTGGTTTTGTTTTGGTAGTATCGTTGAAACTTAGGGCGATTGAGGCCCGGGACAGGTGAAACTAGCTTATGAGCTCTCACTGCACTGCGTTCATGCTATGGATAAAGAACTGTTGGAAATAACATTTTATTACGAATCAACGACTAAAGAGCACCCACTGCGTTTATGCAAAGGATAGAATAAAGTTTATAGCAATAGAGAAGTAAACATAAAGATCCTAACCGTGCGTGTGTGCCCACGTCGTTTATGCTAAGGAAAGGTGAACAAAAAAGGTGGCGCTCTGCGAATTCAACAGACGTAAGATCACTAAGTGATCTTACGTCTGTTGTCCACACATTCTTAGTAAGATCGATGTCTAAGGTTGACCCACTGCGTTGATGATTTTTATTTTTCCTATTTCTAATGTAGCTAGCTAAAAACGGGTTTCATTTCCTGGCCGATTTCAATTTTTTGGCAGATTTCATTTTTTTGGCAGATTTCAATTCTTAGGCAATTTAAATTTTTTGGCAGATTTTAATTTTTTAATAAGACTCTACATTGGACAGACTCTACATTGGACAGACTCTACATTGGACAGACTCTACATTGGACAGACTCTTCATTGGACAGACTCTTCATTGGTAGACTCAACATTGGACAGACTCAACATTGGCCAGACTCAACATTGGCCAGACTCAACATTGGCCAGACTCTACATTGGCTAGACTCTACATTGGCTAGACTCTACATTGGACAGACTCTACATTGGACAGACTCTACATTGGACAGACTCTACATTGGACAGACTCTACATTGGCTAGACTCTACATTGGCTATACTCTACATTGGACAGACTCTACATTGGCTAGACTCTACATTGGCTAGACTCTACATTGGACAGACTCAACATTGGACAGACTCTACATTGGACAGAGCGCCACCTTGTCTGATGCAGGAGCTGGAAGGTGGCCATAGGAACTCCGCAATAAAATGACACAACCACATCCAGTTTGGGCTTGTTTGATTTGTATTGATGAGTGTTTTGGTCCTATATGGTAGCCAGGGTCTATTGCTGGAGCTGGAAGGTGTCCGTAGGAGCTCCGCAGCAAAACGACACAACCCCATTGAGTTTGGACTCGAATTTATCTTTTCGAAACAAAGAGAATGTAATCTAAGGAAGAAGTATAAAACACTCTTTTGAATAGACGGGTGTCAAAGCGTATTATTACAAGCTTACTAATAGAATCTTGCAAATTATATTTGTTTTCGATTCGAATTTTTCATGCCTATGCATGCATATATGCATGCACGCATATGTATATTTTTACGAAAAAGTAATTGTACCGCACGCAGCTAAAGTTATTGCAGACCTAGACTCTGGCTCCCTTTCGCATGTGCTGACGTCAAATCTGCCTAGGAATTGAAATCTGCCCAAAAAATTGAAATCTGCCTAGGAATTGAAATCTGCCTAGGAATTGAAATCTGCCCAAAAATTGAAATCTGCCTAGGAATTGAAATATGCCCAAAAATTTAAAATCTGCCTAGGAATTCAAATCTGTCCAAAAATTAAAATCTGCCAAAAAATTGAAATCTGCCCAAAAATTGAAATCTGCCCAAAAATTTAAATCTGCCTAGGAATTGAAATCTGCCCAAAAATTTAAATCTGTCAACAAATTGAAATCTGCCAACAAATTGAAATCTGCCAAAAAATTGAAATCTGCCAACAAATTGAAATCTGCCAACAAATTGAAATCTGCCAACAAATTGAAATCTGCCAACAAATTGAAATCTGCCAACAAATTGAAATCTGCCAACAAATTGAAATCTGCCAAAAAATTGAAATCTGCTAACAAATTGAAATCTGCCAAAAAGTTGAAATCTGCCAACAAATTGAAATCTGCCAACAAATTGAAATCTGCCAAAAAATTTAAATCTGCCAACAAATTGAAATCTGCCAACAAATTGAAATCTGCCAACAAATTGAAAACTGCCAACAAATCTAAATCTGCCAACAAATTGAAATCTGCCAACAAATTGAAATCTGCCAACAAATTGAAATCTGCCAACAAATTGAAATCTGCCAACAAATTGAAATTAATTTTCAAATTGAAATCTGCCAACAAATTGAAATCTGCTAACAAATTGAAATCTGCCAACAAATTGAAATCTGCCAATAAATTGAAATCTGCCAACAAATTGAAAACTGCCAACAAATCTAAATCTGCCAACAAATTGAAATCTGCCAACAAATTGAAATCTGCCAACAAATTGAAATCTGCCAACAAATTGAAATCTGCCAAAAAATTGAAATCTGCCAACAAATTGAAATCTGCCAACAAATTGAAATCTGCCAATAAATTGAAATCTGCCAACAAATTGAAAACTGCCAACAAATCTAAATCTGCCAACAAATTGAAATCTGCCAACAAATTGAAATCTGCCAACAAATTGAAATCTGCCAACAAATTGAAATTAATTTTCAAATTGAAATCTGCCAACAAATTGAAATCTGCTAACAAATTGAAATCTGCCAACAAATTGAAATCTGCCAACAAATTGAAATCTGCCAACAAATTGAAATCTGCCAACAAATTGAAATCTGCCAATAAATTGAAATCTGCCAACAAATTGAAATCTGCCAACAAATTGAAATCTGCCAACAAATTGAAATCTGCCAAAAAGGAAAATGACAGATCCCGTTTCGCCTTTTATAAAGGATTATAGGTATGAGATGGTTGTTATAATTCATTATCTCCATACACCTCTCCATACACCTCTCCGTACACCTCTCCATACACCTCTCCATACACCTCTCCATACACCTCTCCATACACCTCTCCATACACCTCTCCATACACCTCTCCATACACCTCTCCATACACCTCTCCATACACCTTCATACACCTCTCTATACACCTCTCCCTACACCTCTCCATACACCTCCATACACCTCTCCATACACCTCTCCATACAACTCCATACACCTCTCCATACACCTCTCCATACACCTCTCCATACACCTCTCCATACACCTCTCCATACACCTCTCCATACACCTCTCCATACACCTCTCCATACACCTCTCCATACACCTCTCCATACACCTCTCCATACATCTCTCCATACACCTCTCCATACACCTCTCCATACAACTCCATACACCTCTCCATACAACTCCATACACCTCTCCATACAACTCCATACACCTCTCCATACACCTCTCCATACACCTCTCCATACACCTCTCCATACACCTCTCCATACACCTCTCCATACACCTCTCCATACACCTCTCCATACACCTCTCCATACACCTCTCCATACAACTCCATACACCTCTCCATACAACTCCATACACCTCTCCATACAACTCCATACACCTCTCCATACACCTCTCCATACACCTCTCCATACACCTCTCCATACACCTCTCCATACACCTCTCCATACACCTCTCCATACACCTCTCCATACACCTCTCCATACAACTCCATACACCTCTCCATACAACTCCATACACCTCTCCATACAACTCCATACACCTCTCCATATACCTCCATACACCTCTCCATACACCTCTCCATACACCTCTCCATACAACTCCATACACCTCTCCATACAACTCCATACACCTCTCCATACAACTCCATACACCTCTCCATATACCTCTATACACCTCTCCATACACCTCTCCATACACCTCTCCATACACCTCTCCATACACCTCTCCATACACCTCTCCATACACCTCTCCATACACCTCTCCATACAACTCCATACACCTCTCCATACAACTCCATACACCTCTCCATACAACTTCATACACCTCTCCATATACCTCCATACACCTCTCCATACACCTCCATATACCTCTCCATACACCTCCATACACCTTTCCATTCTCCTCTCCATACACCTCTCCATACACCTCTCCATACACCTCTCCATACACCTTCTTACACCTCTCCATACACCTCTCCATACACCTCTCCATACACCTCTCCATACACCTCTCTATACACCTCTCCATACAACTCCATACACCTCTCTATACACCTCTCCATACACCTCTCCATACACCTCTCCATACACCTCTCCGTTCACCTCTCCATACAACTCCATACACCTCTCCATACACCTCTCCATACACCTCTCCATACCCCTCTCCATACACCTCTCCATACACCTCTCCATACACCTCTCCATACACCTCTCCATACACCTCTCCATACAACTCTCCATACAACTCCATACACCTCTCCATACAACTCCATTCACCTCTCCATACAACTCCATACACCTCTCCATACAACTCCATACACCTCTCCATACACCTCTCCATACACCTCCATACACCTCCATACACCTCTCCATACACCTCTCCATACACCTCCATACACCTCTCCATACACCTCTCCATACACCTCCATACACCTCTCCATACACCTCAACCGACACCAACTAAATCAAAAACGTTCGTTGGACAGCGGTCGAACGTTACGCCAACGTATCTTCCGAAAAAAAGCTAAATCGTTACCGTTAATATAATTTGCGCGATACGAATTGTGCATAACGTAACGTTTTTGGTTGTGGTTTTGTTTTGGTAGTATCGTTGAAACTTAGGGCGATTGAGGCCCAGTAAATAAGAAAAACTCATCACTTCACTTCAAAAATTGAAAAAGTGAAAAGTGATAAAAGTGAATAAGCTGAAAACAGGGAATGAAAAAAAAAATGAAAAAGGAAAAAGGTGAAAAAGTGAAAAGTAAAAAAAGTGAGTTTCACCTTATTCACTTTTTTCACCTTACTCACTTTTTCACCTTTTTTTCCTTTTTCATTTTTTTACCTTATTCACTTTTTTCACCTTTTTTCCCTTTTTTAACTTTTTCACTTTTCTACCTTTTTCCTTTTTTCACTTTTTTCACTTTTTTCACTGTTTCACTTTTTTACCTCATTCTTTTTTTTCACTTTTTCACTTTTTACAGCTTATTCACTTTTTTCACTTTTTCACTTTCTTTCCCTTATTCACTTTTCACTAAATTTTTTCACTATTTCACCTTTTTCCCCATTCACTTTTTCACTTTTTTTCACCTTTTTCATTTTTTCATCTTTTTTTACTTTTTTCACCATATTCACTTTTTCACTTTTTTCACCTTTAGTCCAGTCGGCACGTAGGAAAAAGTGTGGTTTGGTGGAAAAAGGTCGGAAGTTAATGAGACTTTGGGATGTTATTCAGGGATGGTTAATTCACATTTTCTCAAGTTTTGGACCTCGAGGACCCTGTGCAAAAAGGGGAGGGGGGGAAAAACTGCAAAATTTTCGAGCTTTCTCCGGTTTTTCCATAATAACTTTTTTTCCTTACGTTCTATAGCAAAAGCATATTTTATTTTTATGTAGAATGTTAAATTTCCTACAACTTTTATACATTAAATATGTTTGTATGTAAATTAGGTACCGAGATATGGCACTTCGAAAAAAATTTCAATTTTCAGAATTCGCTAAAAAAAATTAAAAAATGCAGAATCACACCTTATTTCTGCTGTTATACCCGAATTATGATGAAATCTTGTTATAATCTTGGTTCCTTGTTACAATCACGAACTTTGGAAACCCCCCACCCCACCCCCGCTTCCCCCTTCCCCCACCCAACCCCAATTCACAAAAGCTAATTTTCTACTCTGATGAGAGCCAACTTCATCATGTTCATATTTATCATGTATCATGTTGGCATTGATATTAGTTACTTTTCGGATCGATATCCCCCCCTCCTCCACACTACATAAGTATCCCAGGGCAGGTAAAAAAAAGTAGTCCACCAATATTACGTTATGTAGAAGTCATACATTATACAGCGGAACAGAGATATTATTTAGAAAGGTAGTCATACATAGGTAGGGTCATGTATAGGTATATTTGTAGTCATTAAATTTCTTTTCTGGATTTCTTAGCTGTTGGTTCTGCTTCCAACAGCTCTTCGTCCTTCTGAGGGATCAGGCTAGCGATGATGTCGTCGTCGCATTCATCTACTATGTCCGATGAGCCCTCCTCGTTCAAATCAGTTACGGGGGCGTTTTCGCAGGAGTGGCCTGTGCAGTGCTTGCACATTGCTCAGCACCTCAGACCTGCTTTCTTACTGCTGCAAGCACCGGTGGTACAGCCTTTGCTGCACTTGCAGGAAACAATCATCGGGGGCAGCAAATGGTTGTGGGGATTGGTAGTACCTGTACACTAGTACAGGTACTACCAATCCCCCCTTTTGAGCGAAGTACCTAAAATGCACGATGCCACTGCTGCATAACTACCTAAAACGCGAGATACCTGAAACTCGAAGTACCAAAAATGCACGATGCCTAAAAACTAAATTTGCCTACAATTTACTTTGACAACAATGTTTAATGCCTAAGAATCGAAATGCCTAAAATGAAGATTGCCTGCACAAGGTACCTTCAGGTACGGTCGGCCAAATAATTGGTTTAACACTTTTGACAACACTTCCCATGTACACACGGCAACAGATCAACCTACCCTACCCATAGTTGAACTCTATGTTTATGGACATAAGGTCGAACTATGGGTAGGTTGATCTGCACAAGCCAGCCCCAAACTGATGGGAGAAGTTCATTACCTAACCACGCCTGTACTTCCTGGGTAAGTGCGGAGCATAGATAAGCTACTATGTGCGGAGGGAGTGGTACTTGGGCCGTCCCTGGCTGGTGGTAGGCGGGCTAGTTGCAATTTAGCTTTTTCACTGATCGTGTGAATAATCGGTACCGTAGTAGGTCGTCGAGGTTGTCTTTGTCAATGTTGCTTCCATACACTGCTACCAGGAACTTTTCTCCAGCGTCGCTGATCTGCTGAGGAGTAGCGTTTGTTGTGAGAAACCGAGCCACCACTGCAGAGAGGGAGGTATTCTACAAGTGCTGCAAATTTTCTTCTTCACCAATCCATACGGTGCTGTCGTGGTATCAAAAACACTCACTGCGTGGCAAAAAAATATGTCCTTGGGGGGATATCGATCCGAAAAGTAACTAATATCAATACCAACATTATACATGATAAATATGAACATGATGAAGTTGGCTCTCATCAGAGTAGAAAATTAGCTTTTGTGAATTGGGGTTGGGTGGGGGAAGGGGGAAGCGGGGGTGGGGTGGGGGGTTTCCAAAGTTCGTGATTGTTACCAGGAACCAAGATTATAACAAGATTTCATCATAATTCGGGTATGACAGAAGAAATACGGTGGGATTTTGCATTTCTGAAAATTGTCATTTTTTTCGAAGTGCCATATCTCGGTACCTAATTTACATACAAACATATTTAATATATAAAAGTTGTAGGAAATTTAACGTTCTACATAAAAGTAGAATATGCTTTTGCTATAGAACGTAAGGAAAAAAAGTTATTATGGAAAAACCGGAGAAAGCTCGAAAATTTTGCAGTTTTTCCCCCCCTCCCCTTTTTGCACAGGGTCCTCGAGGTCCAAAACTTGAGAAAATGTTAATTAACTATCCCTGAATAACATCCCAAAGTTTCATTAACTTCCGACCTTTTTCTATCTGATACTACCTGTCGACCGAACTCACGTTTTCACTTTTTTCACCTTATTACTTTTTCACTTTTTTTCACCCTATTCACTTTTTCAGAGAAGATGCAACCAGAAACTCTAATTGATCTTCCATCTTTTGATCATAACTTAAAAACTATGAGACTTGACAGAATACTATATTATGTGGTTTAATATGTTCATAAAGGTGCCCTCAATCAGCTCTGAAAATATCGACATGTTTCACCTTATTCACTTTTTTAACTTATCACTTTTGTGAATAATGTGAAAAAAGTGAAAAAGTGAAAAAAGTGAATAAGGTGAAAAAAGTGAAAAAAGCGAATAAGGTGAAAAAAGTGAAAAAGTGAAAAAAAGAATGAGGTAAAAAAGTGAAACAGTGAAAAAAGTGAAAAAAGTGAAAAAAGGAAAAAGGTAGAAAAGTGAAAAAGTGAAAAAGTTAAAAAAGGGAAAAAAGGTGAAAAAGTGAATAAGGTCAAAAATGAAAAAGGAAAAAAAGGTGAAAAAGTGAGTAAGGTGAAAAAAGTGAATAAGGTGAAACTCACTTTTTTTACTTTTCACTTTTTCACCTTTTTCCTTTTTCATTTTTTTTTTTATTCCCTTTTTTCAGCTTATTCACTTTTATCACTTTTCAATTTTTCAATTTTTGAAGTGAAGTGATGAGTTTTTCTTATTTACTGGTAGGGTTGCCAACTTTTTTGAAACCAAATATAGTATTTCGAGCCTTAGTGCCCGAAAAAAATATAGTAGATCGGGGAAAAATAAGAAAAAATATAGTAGGTTGGTATTTTTCCAAATTTTTTATTTAAATTTTTTTAAAAACATATTTTTTTGCTACTTTTTGGTTTGAATACCATGTTCTTATTTTTAAGAAACAATCATTTCTCTATTTCCTATTCGTTATAGAAAATAATGCATCCTGTAAGCGCAGAAGTCGCTGTATTCGATAAGGAAATAAAATAATTTCTAAAAATATAGATAAATCTGACTTTAGAAAATTGTTTAAGGAACAAATGTGATGAAGAGAAAGAAAATTGTTAAAATAATGTTAAGTTATTGGTCATTTTTATTGGACCTAAGTACCAATATATTTAAATTCTCTATAAATTATTTGCTCATCAAAATATAGTAGTTTTGCCTACTATATATTTTTTCTCAGAATTATAGTAGTAGGGTATAGTAGGATATATTATATAGTAGGGTTGGCAACCCTATTTACTGGTCACGACTCACTATTTCTTCGACGTAGATAAGTTCCTTTAGTTTTCCCGATTCAGCAAATCTCAAAATGTTACAAAAAGTGAACAAGTGAAAAAAGTTTAAAAAAGTTTAAAAAAAGTGAAAAAGGACACACACACACACATAGCCAATCGCCCTTTAGTTTCATCGCCCATATCACATTTTATCATTGAATTACTATTATTATCTGATTCATTGGTCATTGGAAAAAGTGAAAAAAGGGAAAAAGGTGAAAAAGTGAATAAGGTAAAAAAATTAAAAGGGAAAAAAGGTGAAAAAGTGAGTAAGGTGAAAAAAGTTAATAAGGTGAAACTCACTTTTTTACTTTTTCACCTTTTCCTTTTTTAATTTTTTTCACTTTTTCCCTTTTTTTTCATTCACTTTTTTTCACTTTTCACTTTCTTTCACCTTATTCAATTTTATCACTTTTCACTTTTTCAATTTTTGAAGTGAATAAGGTAAAAAAGTGAAGAGGGAAAAAAAGGTGAAAAAGTGAGTAAGGTGAAAAAAGTGAAAAAGTGAATAAGGTGAGACTCACTTTTTTCACTCTTTCACCTTTTTCCTTTCAATTTTTTTTCACTATTTCACCTTTTTCCCCATTCACTTTTTCACTTTTCCCCTTATTCGCTTTTTCACCTTTTTTCACCATATTCACTTTTTTCGCCCTATTCATTTTTTCACTTTTCTTTCTTTTTCATCATTATTACTTTTTCACTTTTTTCACTTTTTCACCTTTCTTCCCTTTCTCACTTTTTTCACTTTTTCAAACTATTTTTCACTTCTTTCACTTTTTCACTTTTTGTAACATTTTGAGACTTGCTGAATCGGGAAAACTAAAGGATAAGTTTCCTTAATGGAAAAGTGAATAAAGTGAAAGTCACTTTTTTCACTTTTTCACCTTTTTAACTTTTTCACTTTTTTTATCCTTCACTTTTTTCACTTTTTCACTTTTTACAGCTTATTCACTTTTTTCACTTTTTCACTTTCTTTCACCTTATTCACTTTTCACTAAAGGACAATGACAGATCCCGTTTCGCCTTTTATAAGGATTATGGGCATGAGATGGTTGTTATAATTCAGTATGTATTTTAATAGCTCTTCTCCGTTCGGATGGTAAAAATTGTTAGTGGTATTATTATTTAAATTTTTATTAGATACACAACGACTAGATCCGTCGATAACAACATTATGAACTCTTTACGAAGTCTTGAGAATGTATGTTAATAGATAGGAAGTACTACGTAAAATCTTCATGCTTGTGGTCTATTCCATAGTCTATAGTATAGACTATGGAATAGACCAAGTCAGCGTAAGCGAAAAGTTTTTAATCTAAGACCACAAGCATGAAGATTAACATATACCATTCAAACTTCTTGATTCCATCAACATGTGTTGTTTGAATAAAATCTTTTTTGTCACTGATGTAACATTTTTCTGTTAGGACTTCTGTCCTGTCATAGTCCTGACATTGAATTTTGTTTTTTTATGATGTCAGTTTTATAATGAAAATATTAATCTGCAATAAATATTAATTTACGCACGGATTACCGTGTTTTATCATTTCATTGAAGATGAAGACACATAAATCGAGCCAGAGAAAGGAAATAAATTGTTCCTAGCAATACCCAGTCAAAGCGATGAATGTTGAAGTTTGGACGTGGTAGTGTAAAACTTAATTTGTACCGAACAAATAACTACTACGTGTTATAATATTTCACCAAGAATAGATACCTACTTCAATCGTGCATCTGATATTTAGCCTGTGCATTGTAAAAATAAGATCTTTGCGCTGAAAGAGGGCAAACCTATATGAAGCCTAGAAGAGAGTTCTTGGTTTGGTTAATTCTAGATTCTACAATCGGCTGAGTATTTGCAAGAAATCCCACTGACCAATGTTTGGAAGAACAGAAAAAACGCATAATGTAAATGAATAAAATAATAAAATGATTGTCATTACTCAGTGAACTATTTTTATTATCTTACATTTTCAACTCATCGTATACATCGTACATCGTAGCTCGCACCCTCTATACAATCTAAGGGCGCTTACAGACGAGCGACCTTTGCGGTCGCTGAGGGTCGCGCGACCCACTGCGACCGTAAAGTCTATGTGCGCGTCTCCTTTGCGCGTCTCTTTGCGACGCACGGCGACCGCAAAGCGTCGCTCGTCTGTAAGAACGCTAAGGGCCTATACACATGGTGTATTTTCTACGCACAGTCGACGCGTGTTAACGCGCTGGTCGCGCTACACACGAGATTATTGGCTTGATGGAAGCGAGTTGCGCAACGCGCTGAAGTCAATACAGACGCGTGTATTGACGTATCAGCGCGCATTTTGTGGTGGCGCGTTTTTATTGCCATTTAACTCCGTGTTTTGATTAGACTCATCAACAGCTTCACAACGCGGTATCGCGTAATACCTCTGGTTCCAAACCAGTGGTATTACGGCGAAGGCCAGGCCAGGCCTTTAATTGTTGCCGTACCGTGAACGCTCTTACATACTAACAACACACACGATTGAATATGTATCGCTTTTGTATCAATACAAATGCAATAAACAGGTTTTTGTATCTCTAGGTCGCCGTAAACGCGTGTTCGTGAAAAAAGCGCGTCGTCTCGTCTGCGCCGTCAAACGCCCCGTGTGTTTAGGACCTTCCTTCTATTCTTATCTTACATAACCTCAAAACTACTGTAGTGTACAGCAATAAAGAGTAGTTAATGTGGAAAGCGCCGGTAGCGCCGTCTATCGGCAGGTGCGGTCTGTGGTCAATATCTATCGTTCATTCGCTCGGTATTCGTGCACCGACCGCCGTGCTGTGCGGACGTGCGCTAACATTCACTAGTGAAGACTATATCTGTGTTTCATTATATACATCAACCTCAACCAACCCTTAGTAGAAAGGTGTATTCTACATTGGCGACGACGGGATTCGAAATTCACGTGAGTAAAGTGTTTATCAGTTTGTTGAGGGTTGAAAATTAAAAAATACAAACGGTGCCAACGAAATAAAATCCACCAGTTAAGGACACCCAGTTAAGGAAGCTAAGCGAGTTATTTAAACACAATCGAAGACGGTTTCTACTAGCGTTGCTTTGTTTGTTGCCTAAAAAGTTACACAGTGTTAAAATATATTTCAAAAGAAAATTAAAAATAGTTTTGTCCCGATTTTAAATTGTTTATTTGGAATTATCTTAATTATCTGGTTTCTGCTAGCATTGCTTTGTTTTTGCCTTTGCCTGGTGATAAAAATATATTTCAAAAAAAAAGAAAAAACGGTTTTTTGTCCCGATTTTAAATCGTTTATTTGGAATTATCTACATACTGTATTTCTTTTCCCACATGTCGACCATCGAATGCTGGAGGAAAGAGGGGAGACCAGACAGGAGGAAGGTGTGGGACAACACGGGACGGCGCGGCGCCTAGGATGAACAATTGTACGCCAGCGCCAACTGTGGACATCAATCTTTAAGGTCACGTAATCATTCCTTATTACTTTAAACGATTGAAAGAATTTATTCAAGTCCGTAGCTCCAGGCTCACTGCCCGTCACACGTGACTGGACGGAGTTCCGGTGCTGGTGGGGCATGACTGCTCCTCGGGGAGTGTACTCGTGAGCATATACTAATGCATGCTTGTAGTCCGTCATTATGCCCTAATAGGTATCCAAAATACGCGCATTAACCTCTCGTATGCCGGAAAAGCCAGACACAATAGAAATAAATGGTTTTCATCATGCTGATCCGCGTTCCTGCATACCAAAGGTTAAGAATAGTGTCTTGATTCGATACGAACAGGATTAGGTAACCAAGATATGCCAAGTGAGTTTATTCCAATAGTTTTTTATACTTATATTGACACATTGTCATTTTTACGAAAAATTTTTTTTTTTTTTTGTTTTTTTTTTTTTTTGTTTTTTTTTTGTCTTACTTCGTAGTTGTGATGGTCTCTAATAAAAGTTACTTATTACCATTATGCGTACCGAACATTCTAAGTATAGAACATTCGGCGTAACGGATGTTCGGCGTAACGAACATTCGACGCCACGAACATTCGGCAAACGAACTTTCGGCGTAACGAACATTCGGCGTCACGAACATTTGACGTAACGAACGTTCTGAGTAACGTACATTCGACTTAACGAACATTCGGCGTAACGAACATTCTGATGTCACAACAATTTAAGTTGAAATCCAAAGTTTTACGTTTTGAACGTTTTACTTATTGGACATTCTCAGTGTAGGTATGCGAGAACAATAATAATATACACCACTTTCGGAGCTTATTTGGTGGTACTAGTTCATGAAAATATTTCAATTCAAACATCAATAGTACCAACATAATTGCCGAACATCATCATCATCCGATTTGTTACCGGAACTTGTTTGACGTATTCTATACTTTATAGAACTTCAATTCAGTAACCTTACGTTGATCTTATCTTTGCAACATTGTTGCTAATGTCATAATTATGGATATAATTACTCCAGGTGAAACTAATTAGTTTCTTTGGCTATTTGAACAAGGAATTTTATATTTTAAGGATCAATGTAAATTCAGACAATTATTTACAAAAAGTATTAGAAAATGATTAGGTGATTTCTTATTAAATTTAGTATTTCTGGAAATACCTACTCACATTTTAACAAGAAACACTCATCTCAGTTGAGAGAAGATTAATAACTATATCATATTCAAGCATCATAACATTCATAACATTCATGACCAAACCGATAAAACTGGTTAACAATTTTGTTCGCAGATTGTATGTTCCTAGATGTTACAGAAAAACCAGCCTTCAACAGGACGACTGCTAAGGCGCCGATTGAACCATACCTCCTTAATAAAGAGAAAATGTCTCCAATTAATAGCTAAGAGGTTTGAAATGGTCAGGGTGATTACTCTCATATTGTCAGCTTGTAATGTTAATGGTTAGTGCTTTGCCATGTACAACAAACAGTTATTAGCAACGTACAGTTGGTCATTCAATTGACATTGGCAGCTTTTAGCTGGTCATTCAATTGACATTAGAAACTTGTAGCAGGTCATTCAATTGACATTGGCATCTTTCAGCTGGTCATTCAATTGACATTGGCAGCTTTTAGCTGGTCATTCAATTGACATTAGAAACTTGTAGCAGGTCATTCAATTGACATTAGCATCTTTCAGCTGGTCATTCAATTGACATGGGCAGCTTTTAGCTGATCATTCAATTGACATTAGAAACTTTTAGCTGGTAGTTCAATTGACATTAGCATCTTTCAGCTGGTCATTTAATTGACATTAGCAACTTGTAGCTGGTTATTCAGTCATTCAATTGACATAGGCCGCTTTTAGCTGGTTATTCAATTGACATTAGAAACTTGTAGCTGGTCATTCAATTGACATTAGCATCTTTCAGCTGGTCATTTAATTGACATTAGCATCTTTCAGCTGGTCATTTAATTGACATTAGCAACTTGTAGCTGGTCATTCAATTGACATTGGCAACTTTCAGCTGTTCATTTAATTGACATTAGCAACTTGTAGCTGGTCATTCAATCGACATTTGCAACTTTTAGCTGGGCATCAAATGCTATCAAATTTACTATCAGCAGCTTATAGTTGGTCATTCAGATGACAAGTCAAATAAATAAAATAATTATTAGCAACTTGCAGCTGGTCATTCAATTGAAAAAAAAAAACTGTTATTTCATTATCAGCACCTTGTTGGTCATTCAAATGACAAGTCAAATAAATTATTATAAGCAGCTCGTAGTTGGTCATTCAGATGACAAGTCAAATAAGTAATTATTAGCAGCTTGTAGTTGGTCATTCTATTGACATTAATATAAGGAATTAATGACTTATTGCACTTTCTTCTTTGTATAGATAAAATCTGTATCTTACCTAATCACTGCAGGCACTGCATTGTTAATTTATTCATTTGTATGTGTTAAAGTATACTATACTGTACTAGAACCAAATCGGTTTGTCATAAATTCATAATATTTTAAATAAAGGATATAATTTCAGTGCAAGCAAGTCAAAAAACAAAATGATTTGCAGTTCTGTAATAATATTACGCCACGCAATTAAGTTGAAACAACAGTTGCACTTAATTCATGTGCATTGTAATTAAAAATAGCATTATTTTTTTAAAGCCTACCAAATGATATAACTGTATGTTTCGTAAAAGGAAAACATTATTAGTGTTTAAATAATAAGTAAGTAACTAATGTTTCAGATACATACCTAAGTATACCTTACATTACACAATATTTTCATGAGTTTCATGACGTTACATGTAACTAACAACTAATTGCTAAATTGGTTATAGTTTATTTTATTGTTATTGTTATAGAAATGTATAGGTATGTATGTATAAGGGAAATTAATTATAATAACTTATTCACTGTTGAACGGCAGGAAATATTATGCCAATTTATAAAATTTATTTTGGAATACTGCTTTAGTGACTGAATACTTAGGTATACAAGTCCACAACTGCTGCAGCACATCAGGTAATGGATTCGATTTTGACCAGCATCGACGATAGGTACAAGACGGCTGGTGTATTTTGTGACCTCTCGAAAGCTTTTGACGTAATTCAGAACGACATACTTTTAAAAAAGCTACAATCATACGGCATCAAGGACAACGCTTACAGGCTACTCAAATCGTTCCTACAAAATCGCAAACAGCGTGTAGAGATATCCACGAACTGCCGCAAGTACAGGTCCGAGGCAGGTGACGTCACTGTAGGTATTCCGCAGGGGTCGGCTCTTGGAAACACCCTGTTTTTGGCGTTCATCAACGATTTGCCCCACTTCATAACAGACGGTCTAGTCGTTTTATTCGCTGACGATACGACAGTAATAGTGTGTGCACGAGACTATGAACAGCTAAACATAAAAATAAATTGTACCTACGAGCGACTGCAACAGTGGTTTTCTTCAAATGGGCTAATTCTAAACGCGTCAAAGTCAAACCTGATGCTATTTACTGCCAAACACATTGAGAAACCACTTAGCATCACTAGTCCAGTCCCTCTTTGCTATTCATGCAAGTTTCTTGGGTTCACTCTAGATGCCAACGTTAACTGGAAATCGCATATACAGTCCCTATGTGACAAACTTAGCAGTGCAACTTACGCACTAAGAAAACTTCGACCAGTTGTTTCCAGTGCCGTACTTAGACAAACGTACTTTGCGCATTTCCACTCGCTTATGACCTATGGCATCCTATTATGGGGGGATTCAACGGACTCAAATAGAATATTTATATTACAAAAACGGGCACTACGTATAATGGAAAGTGGCGTCAAGCCCCGTCAAACTTGTAGGACTCACTTTGCAGAAAAGCATATCTTGACTATGCCCAGTCTATATTTATTTGAAATTATTTCATATGTCCGTCGGAATATTACCCATTTCAATCGTCGTGTAGGTGGAGGCCATTCACTACGCAACGCGGGAAGACTGGCTAGCGTGTCCCGTCGTACAGAAATGGCTTCTAAAAACCCACGAATAATAGGTCCGACTTATTATGAGCGACTTCCTGAACATCTTAGGAATGTAACCAATGACGAATCATTTTATCGCCAACTAAAAAGTCTTTTGCTGGATGGTGAATTTTATTCTGTGAACGAATTTCTTTTGTTTGACTTTAAGTAGACTACAATAAGTAATTGTAGCGACATTTTATTTAAATTGAATTGTATTTTCTTACGTATTACATTATTTATTTGACATTGTTACTCTCTATATTAGTGATGTTGACATTTTATTGTTCTATTTTATTTTTTATTTTTTATTTTTTATTCTTGACGATCATATTATCCTTTGACATTTTTATTTTTATGTAACGCACTTACATGTAATTATGAATTTGATAATATGAAATAAATAATTCTATTCTATTCTATTCTATTCTATAGCAGACAAAATAACTCATAGGGTAGACCACCATCAGACCCTTTGCTAAAACAATATTTGTGAGTACCAAGATAGCGGAATCAAATCTCAAGTTTCTAGTCTAGCATACTGTTGTAGTAGGCTAGACTTCTTTTTTATTTTTGGTTTATGGACGGAATGACTTACCAAATGGTGAGAGAATGACAAGCTTTTCAATCACAAAAATTTATTCCAATATTAGGAACAATCGAAGCATAGCATACCTAATGGGGTAGAACTTTTTACAGACCAAAGGGGAAATAGATGAATAAGACAGGGCGTTGGCTGAAATTGTGCTCGTGGCATAGAGCCCTAAATGAGAGCGACAGTAATGTGTGGACTCAGATTTTTTACTTGCCCGTAACATTAAATTGTGACTGCGTATTAAATTGCGAATCTTTTGAATAATTGCAACACCGTCAAAGATCAGCATTAAAGTGGGTCAAAGAGCATTTAATTGAATTGTTACGATTATTATTTTAATTTAGGTATCAGCATTTTATCTGTATAGGTTGAGTAAAATAGTATCTATTTATTAAACGGGTCCATTAAATTGAAACTGCTGATTTCTCAAAACTAGTCTAGTCGACTAACTAAAGGTAACTACTGAACATAGCTGGTAACGAAAGCGACCTAGTGTACCTTACTTAATATTGTTGTCAGTCAGCGTTATATCAGCATTCATGAAACTGTAAAATTATATGGGTTATAGGACCATGCAACTATGAAGTTGTTAGCGAAAGCTAAAATATCATGCAACAATAAAATGATATGGGTTACAGAGCCATGCAACTATCAAGTTGTTAGCAAAAGCTAAAGGGTCATGCAAATAAAATAGCTGTGAGTGCTTAATTGCAATGGCTGGCACCCGCCAGAATATTTTGAGTGCATAAGTGTATAATGTGCTTATCACAGATTCACTCTTTTGTCCTTACCTCCTTAATTTGATAAAACGGAAATGGATACGATCTTGAAGCAGTGACTTTGACTAGTAGTTACCCAAAATAAATAAATAAGAGATAATAAAGATCTATGGAACGTTATTTTTGTAGGTTTACTTACCTACCTATCAATAGAAAAATATTTTTACAGGGAAGGGATAGTATAGAACAGAAGTAACAATAACTGAAATGTGTTAATATAATGAGATTGTAATTTCCATAAACATTGTTTATCGTTGAATTTGGTGTTTGACAATTTCAGATCAATATTTGATAAATATCTATTTTCTGTAAACAAATTAGTCTCAATAACTTATTCGTAATTTGTTTAATGTAATAGCATTGATAACAGTCAACACTGTATTGTAAATAAGATTTAAGAGATTAGCTAAACTGTGGAGTTTCTTGCGCCGCTTCTTCTCCACGGGCTATACCTTCCGAAGCGGTGGTAGATTCGAGTAAACGTAAAAAATAAATTAAAACAAGAAAGGGATGTAGTGTACAGCAATAAAGAGTAGTTAATGTGGAAAGCGCCGGTAGCGCCGTCTATCGGCAGGTGCGGTCTGTGGTCAATATCTATCGTTCATTCGCTCGGTATTCGTGCACCGACCGCCGTGCTGTGCGGACGTGCGCTAGTCACATTCACTAGTGAAGACTATATCTGTGTTTCATTATATACATCAACCTCAACCAACCCTTAGTAGAAAGGTGTATTCTACAACTACAAACTAGAATTTGAATTTTATAAGAAATGCGACGATAAAATAGGATAATTTCTATTTCCTTTAGAAGTATGATATTGCTCCTATTTTGTGTATAATTGTAGATATCATACTCATTCGTTAGTTGTTTAACGATTTGAAACGTGGAATGTTCGTCACGTGGGCGATTTCCAATTTGCAGTTAAATCTAAAATTGCAAAAGGCAAGAGTTTATTCGCAAGAGTAACGTAACCTTATCAGGCTAAGCCAGGCTCTAGAATTCAAAGTTCTAGACAAGGTCTCAAGACTCGAGATGTGGCATTCCTAAGTCATCTCAGAGCGATCTCTTTGAGCGTTATTGTGGCTTCCACTCCGAGGTGATATTACGAGGGATTGAGATACAGGAAATATATGACATTTTGTTTCTAAGTCATCTTAGAAAAATTATTGTGTAGAAAGACAACAATTTTCAATCTTTGTAGTTACAATAAAGTTTCTAGTCACAGTGCAAGCAAACATGGTTGTGAGTTATTAAATAATTATACAGGGTGTAAGTTACAGCCTAGCAAATACTGAAACAGTGAACTCAGACCATCAAACTGAACAACTTTCACTATGGAACCTACGTCAGGAAACGCGAAGAAAAATAAGCAGCCCATACAAAACTGCTGTAGCTACCCGACAAAAATGTATGTGACAGCTGTTTCAGTATTTGCTAGGCTGTTACTTAAACTCTGTATAGGGACTTTCATATTATACAGGGTGTTAGGGTAAACAGTTACATTACTTTAAGGGGTGATTGTACCTATGACACTGAACAACTTTCCCTAAGAAACCTATAGGGGAAACTAATACTAGGGAATTTCGTGTACAACTGGTACGGTCCTACCATGTGCGAGTCCGACACGCTCTTGTCCGGTTTTATTAAAACATTTTCCTAAAAAAATAAGAGAAACTAGCAAAATAAAAATAGAGTTTTTCCATACTTACTAGAATATGCAATCAGCTGAATTGAGTATTTCCCTTCCCTTTGGGAATGCTGTTCAGTTTCAGCGTCCCTTTTAATAACTTAAGTAATCTATCATCTAGAAACTCATATCGTTGCATATATTCCAGCCATTTTATTTTACCCGATATCCATTCACACTTCCCTGCATTTCTAGGGACTCGGTCCCTGGGATATATTCGGGATTTCCAATGAAATATTTTACGTGACTTTATCTATCTCAAAGGTTGGTACGAACGAGGTCTTCTTATAATAAAAATGTGTTACCGTCAGGTACGGAAGGTAACATAATTTACATGCTTTTGGCCCGTTTATTTTGAAAAAGTAGAATCCAGAATGTATTCTATTTTTTGTACCATATTTCATACAAATCCGTTCATAAATACAAAAATTCACAAATATCGCCAAAATCACATCACGTAATTAATGAACGCTCCCAAAGAGGCGTGACGTTATATGTATATAGATACATGGATAGATGTACGCACGGCGACACATCAAGCTATACAAAACCAATATAAGCTGACCGCGCGTCGTTACACGTGACTCGACCTAGCCGCGGCCAGCTTATTTTGGTTTTGTATAGCTTGATGTGTCGCCGTGTGTACTTACCTAGATCATGAACTACCTGCACGGCTAGCATGCCACACACGACAAAGCGTTTAAACGTAAGCGTAAAGCGTAATACGTCATGCGCGTGTTAGAATATTTGACTTTATGTAATCGAAAACTGTATGTAAATTAACATTGTTCAGGAAACTTAGAAATAGAAGTTCTCTTTAAACTGAATGAGTTGCGAGTCGAGTCATGAGACTCATGAGTTTGAATCTAAATTATTTAATCTACTTACATTTCATTTTTAGACTTGGCAATATCTATTAAAAAGCAAACCTTTGTTGACAGTGTTTAGTAACTTATTTTGATGAATGTTGTTGGAATTGTGATATTAATTATACAGTGATAATTACTCTAATTCTGTGATATAATAATTAATGATTAAGTATAGTGAATCCAATTGATATTATTGTGTGTTTCTAAAAATAATATACAAACGACACTATCGTCTTGTCGTTTATTGTTCCGCGCCAAGAAGCAAACGTGAGAATTACTTGATCAACTAAAAAGTACTTAGTTGATTGATAGGTTGTGTTTACCGATATATTATTCATCCTAAAATCATAGTATAATTTGTGAAACAATAATTGTAATTTAGTAAGGTTTTAGTACGTTCCCTAATATTGTAAACAAACTCCATTTCCTGGATACAATTGCCGCCATTTCGAATAATCGTGAAGGGTGGTGGCAAATGATATAAAAGATGTGGTTTGTCGAAAAGCGGGACCTTTTGCGATTGAGACCGTCACGCTGTCCAAGTGTAAGTGTTACCCTAATTGTTATTAATTTAAATATAGGAATTTACTAAGTGTTGTGGAACATGTGATCATATTATGATTATGTTGTATTTTGGTTGTTCTATGGAGTTTCTTCCTGCTTCTTCTCCATATAAGCCCTATGCTTGCCCTATGACATATAGGGAAACAACTAGTGAAGCAGATTAAATGTCGAGTCAGTGAAATAAAAGATAATTGAGTTAATATTGAGTCAGAGAAATAAAATATAATGAGTGAACTGAAATATTCTCCCGTTTCATTTTAATATCATTACTGTCCTTATATCCACTTCAATATGATCATGGGTTTGTAGGCCTATGTCCCTGTACTTGGGACATATGATGATGATGATGATGATGATGATAACCATGATGATGGTATCATGATAACCTTTCCATTTCTTATTGGGCATCTGGTCCAACATACACAACACACACATACACATGATAAGCTGATGATGATCAACCTGATCATGATAATAACATAATACATGATAGGTTTTATACGATGTAGGAACACTATTAGAATATAGCTTTCACTATCAGCATCATGGCTTTGATCTGCTTTAATTATTATTAAATTCGATAGTAACTTAGTTGAATAGTTTATGGACCTAATCCTAACAATATGCCATGAATATTATATGCTCTATTTTCCCTTAGAATCTGACACGCGCTCTCTCTGGCATGTATACCTAAAATAATAAAGATGGGGGCACATCTCGATTTTTATCGTTTTCTCGGGGGTAGCATGCGAGGCCTACAGATGTGGGAATGCCCTCCAGCGTTGGACCGACGACCTAAGACACGTAGTGGGATGAAGAAGGACGAGGTAAGAGTGGTATGGCGGGCTTTGTGATTAGGAGAGAGCCTAACTTCAACAATGGTCGATGATAGGCTGATGATGATGGTACAAATCGGTCACGTCGTACACAAGGCGACATATCAAACTACCCAAAACCAAAATAAGCTGGCCGCGCGTAGGTAGAGTAATGTATAACGTCGCGCGGCCAGCTTATGTTTGTTTTGGGCAGCTTGATGTGTCGCCGTGTGTACATCGTGTTTTTGTGAAAAATTTCACATTGTACAAGGTCAGTGTTATAAGAACTATGATTTGAACAGATGTTACTCTAAACTGTTTGCACTGTATGTATTTCATTATGGAAACTAATAACTGACGTCATCGCTTTTTGAGTGAAATTTATTAAATAACTAGCTGTTGCCCGCGACTTCGTCTGCGTGGACATGTGATTTTGTCTCATGTCTCGTCTAAGGAACCAGACCCTACCAGAGAACCAAGTCTAGAAACCCAGGCATGTAGAATTAAAATGGCCATTAAGAAATGGGCTGATAAAATACACATGCTAGAATGCTCTGGCTTCTCGGGTCTGCAACATTGCAGGAAATTCATCAGCAATATAACACCACGAATCCCACAGTTCATACTGAACAACAGCAGGAGCAAAGCTCGTGCTATCGTCGGAGCCCTCACCGGGTACTACGCCTCACAGGCACGATAAAGCTCACTCTAGATCCCAGTTGCCGGGCGTGCGGAGAGGAAGAGGAAACCATGGAACATTTATACTGTGTGACTGCGCTGTCTTGGTGGCTAAACGTATGTGTCCTGAAAGATGGTTATTCAAAACTGGGAGATTACAGGTTTCTTCCCCTGAACGCTATTGCCTCTCTCATTTTCCACGTTGTTCAATGGTGAAGAAAATAAATACACAAAAGATAACATTGGGTTGATGTGTTGCTGGCTTGCCAGCCCCCATAATAGGATAAGAATAGGATAATAGTCATGAACTTAAGCTGAATCAAAATCAGAAAGTAAGTATGAAGGTATAAAAAAAAAGTCATTCACAGATCCATCACTTGAATTTTTCTACTATTCGTCGGTTATCAGTGTTTTATTTATGTCGAGCAGCATAATAATCATCTTACGACCCACTGCGGATCACATACCTCCACTCACAAATAAACGTTAGAGGATAGAGGATAAGCGGAAAGCGCAGCGTGGGTAGGCCCCTCACACGGTGGACCGACGACCTGGTGAAGGCAGCGGGAAAACGTTGGATGAGGGCAGCGCAGGACCGGTCGTTATGGCGATCCTTGGGGGAGGCCTATGTCAGCAGTGGACGTCCATCGGCTGAGATGATGATGATGATAGAGCATACTCTACCACGCGGGCTAGTGCACAATGGTGGAGGCAAGAGCTAGAACGATAATATTCTAGCAAGCAAATGGTCAACTTGCTAAAAGAATTATTTTCAAGCCACATTTGTAAATCTCTAACCTTACTTAGCTATTATGAAAGTACCTAGGCACATTACCAAACTGTGGTGTTATAAGGACTTTTTTGATAAGTAGGTACCTATCTTTTCATAGATTGTGGTAGATTGATGTTCTATAGTTAAGCTACACAAATCCTCAAGGAATCATAATTGAACCGAAAATCAAACAATTACCGAACATGTGGCAAAATTTTCAGCAACTAAATTATTATACCGTAGAATTGGCTCAGATTGGGCTCAAATTACCATTATACTTACTTACAAAGATGTATTCAATCAATTTGTAAGCTCCTGCTAGAGTTAAAAATACGCCTAACGATATCTATTAAGATGAAAACGATACTACAATAACTTTAGAAAAGGTTAAAAGAAAGAAAAATATTTGACGACCCGTTTGGTGTAATGGTTACCACGCCGGACTGCCAAACCAGGGTCCTGGGTTCGAATCCCGGTTCGGTCATGGATGTAATATGTTTGTGCCGTTGTTGTATGGTTTCTATAATAAAAAGCCTATACTGCTTGCTTCGGATCATTACAATGTATGTGACTGTGAGCGTTATTTATTTAATTATTTTTTAATTCACCCGCTAAGTTACTTTACAATCAAATCTTTAAGACCTAATTTCTAAGACGCCTTGAGCGTGAGTTACGAGTAAGTGCAAGTATGGTCGAAATGTATGAACTTAGAGATCAGGAATATAATCAACTAAATTAAGCTCCTGCTCTTGCTTTTAAAATACGCCTCACGCCATCTATTAAGATGAAAACGTACTACAAAAACTTTAAAAAAGGTTAAAAGAAAGAGTATTTTTTTATATTTGATGACCCGTTTGGTGCAATAGTTACCACGCCGGACTGCCAAACCAGGGTCCTGGTCCTGGGCTCGAATCCCGGTTCGGTCATGGACATTATTATGTTTGTGCCGTTGTTGTAATGTTTCCATAATAAAAAGCCGTGCTTGCTTGGGATGACTACAATGTATATACCTATTAAAATAAGAAAAAAGCCAAAGAAAACGTACTGTCCTAAAATTGGATCTGATCTAATCTCAGGATATTATTAATGTCAGCAAACTGCTTCTGTCAAATCCGCTAAAAAATGGATAAAAGTTGTATAAAAAAAATCTCACCCAAGAATCGAACCTCCAACCTCTTGCGCGAAAATCCGACCATTTCCCAACTACGCTACACAGCTCTTGAGAAAAGTGTTGAAAAAAGCAACCACTATTTACTACTGGAATCTACCCAAATACATCTGTCAGCGTCAAGTCGGCGCTAGTGAGCATGATAAAACATTGGAAATAATCCCACAGAGTCCCACAGTAACCCATTGCTGGGATAAAAAGTATCCTATGTGTTAATCCAGAACACATTCTATCTGCATGCCAAATTTCATCTAAATCCGTTCAGCCGTTTAGGCGTGATTGAGCCACAAACACACAAACATCCAAACATCCAAACATCGTCACAAACTTTCGCATTTATAATATTAGTGAGAGTGAGATGAGATGAGATGAGATGAGATGAGATGAGATAAAATAATAATTGCAATGAGTTACTATGCAATCAAATCCAATCAAAATATTACATCTTCCATAGATATAGGGGTTTTAGAGTTGAGACATATTCACCCATGGCGACCGGCAACCGGCCCATACAAAAATACCATTTCGTATGGGAAGCCGTCCTCCGTCGGCGCGGCGACGATGTCGGACTGCTTCCTAAAGGTCATTTTTGTATGGTCCCACGACGGCACCGTCGGCGTCGGTTGCCATCGGTAAATGTGTCTCAACCAGCCTACTTTTTTCTGTTTAAAATAATTATGACCCGGCAGAAGCCAAATTCGCCTTCGGACTCAGAAATCAAAATACTAAAACGACATAGTCAAAGTCTACACAATTTATTCAATATAGAAGCTTGAAGCACGCGTGAAGCACACTTATGAAACGTCAAATCTTTTTTTTGAAGTTACCACCGCGTCGGAACGTGTTGTCGCTGGCTGTAGAGAAGATGCGGACAACATAATACGACTTAATAACTAAACAATATAAATTCCTTAGACCATAATAAATTCTTATGCTAAGGTTATGTATACAATAATTAAAAATACATAGTGACATTAAAACAATAATTACAAATAAAATTAATACTATAAGTTAGTGTCACTCAGACCCAAGCATTTTGATCATTGAAATCTCATCTCACTAATATTATAAATGCGAAAGTTTGTGACGATGTTTGGATGTTTGGATGTTTGTGTGTTTGTGGCTCAATCACGCCTAAACGGCTGAACGGATTTAGATGAAATTTGGCATGCAGATAGAATGTGTTCTGGATTAACACATAGGATACTTTTTATCCCAGCAATGGGTTACTGTGGGACTCTGTGGGATTATTTCCAATGTTTTATCATGCTCACTAGCGCCGACTTGACGCTGACAGATGTATTTGGGTAGATTCCAGTAGTAAATAGTGGTTGCTTTTTTCAACACTTTTCTCAAGAGCTGTGTAGCGTAGTTGGGAAATGGTCGGATTTTCGCGCAAGAGGTTGGAGGTTCGATTCTTGGGTGAGATTTTTTTTATACAACTTTTATCCATTTTTTAGCGGATTTGACAGAAGCAGTTTGCTGACATTAATAATATCCTGAGATTAGATCAGATCCAATTTTAGGACAGTACGTTTTCTTTGGCTTTTTTCTTATTTTAATAGGTATATACATTGTAGTCATCCCAAGCAAGCACGGCTTTTTATTATGGAAACATTACAACAACGGCACAAACATAATAATGTCCATGACCGAACCGGGATTCGAGCCCAGGACCAGGACCCTGGTTTGGCAGTCCGGCGTGGTAACTATTGCACCAAACGGGTCATCAAATATAAAAAAATACTCTTTCTTTTAACCTTTTTTAAAGTTTTTGTAGTACGTTTTCATCTTAATAGATGGCGTGAGGCGTATTTTAAAAGCAAGAGCAGGAGCTTAATTTAGTTGATTATATTCCTGATCTCTAAGTTCATACATTTCGACCATACTTGCACTTACTCGTAACTCACGCTCAAGGCGTCTCAGAAATTAGGTCTTAAAGATTTGATTGTAAAGTAACTTAGCGGGTGAATTAAAAAATAATTAAATAAATAACGCTCACAGTCACATACATTGTAATGATCCGAAGCAAGCAGTATAGGCTTTTTATTATAGAAACCATACAACAACGGCACAAACATATTACATCCATGACCGAACCGGGATTCGAACCCAGGACCCTGGTTTGGCAGTCCGGCGTGGTAACCATTACACCAAACGGGTCGTCAAATATTTTTTCTTTCTTTTAACCTTTTCTAAAGTTATTGTAGTATCGTTTTCATCTTAATAGATATCGTTAGGCGTATTTTTAACTCTAGCAGGAGCTTACAAATTGATTGAATACATCTTTGTAAGTAAGTATAATGGTAATTTGAGCCCAATCTGAGCCAATTCTACGGTATAATAATTTAGTTGCTGAAAATTTTGCCACATGTTCGGTAATTGTTTGATTTCGGTTCAATTATGATTCCTTGAGGATTTGTGTAGCTTAACTATAGAACATCAATCTACCACAATCTATGAAAAGATAGGTACCTACTTATCAAAAAAGTCCTTATAACACCACAGTTTGGTAATGTGCCTAGGTACTTTCATAATAGCTAAGTAAGGTTAGAGATTTACAAATGTGGCTTGAAAATAATTCTTTTAGCAAGTTGACCATTTGCTTGCTAGAATATTATCGTTCTAGCTCTTGCCTCCACCATTGTGCACTAGCCGCGTGGTAGAGTATGCTCTATCATCATCATCATCTCAGCCGATGGACGTCCACTGCTGACATAGGCCTCCCCCAAGGATCGCCATAACGACCGGTCCTGCGCTGCCCTCATCCAACGTTTTCCCGCTGCCTTCACCAGGTCGTCGGTCCACCGTGTGAGGGGCCTACCCACGCTGCGCTTTCCGCTTATCCTCTATCCTCTAACGTTTATTTGTGAGTGGAGGTATGTGATCCGCAGTGGGTCGTAAGATGATTATTATGCTGCTCGACATAAATAAAACACTGATAACCGACGAATAGTAGAAAAATTCAAGTGATGGATCTGTGAATGACTTTTTTTTTATACCTTCATACTTACTTTCTGATTTTGATTCAGCTTAAGTTCATGACTATTATCCTATTCTTATCCTATTATGGGGGCTGGCAAGCCAGCAACACATCAACCCAATGTTATCTTTTGTGTATTTATTTTCTTCACCATTGAACAACGTGGAAAATGAGAGAGGCAATAGCGTTCAGGGGAAGAAACCTGTAATCTCCCAGTTTTGAATAACCATCTTTCAGGACACATACGTTTAGCCACCAGACAGCGCAGTCACACAGTATAAATGTTCCATGGTTTCCTCTTCCTCTCCGCACGCCCGGCAACTGGGATCTAGAGTGAGCTTTATCGTGCCTGTGAGGCGTAGTACCCGGTTAGGGCTCCGACGATAGCACGAGCTTTGCTCCTGCTGTTGTTCAGTATGAACTGTGGGATTCGTGGTGTTATATTGCTGATGAATTTCCTGCAATGTTGCAGACCCGAGAAGCCAGAGCATTCTAGCATGTGTATTTTATCAGCCCATTTCTTAATGGCCATTTTAATTCTACATGCCTGGGTTTCTAGACTTGGTTCTCTGGTAGGGTCTGGTTCCTTAGACGAGACATGAGACAAAATCACATGTCCACGCAGACGAAGTCGCGGGCAACAGCTAGTAATAGATATTTTCAGAAAAGTTATCTCCAAACCTGAATCGCAGAGTATCTATTATTTTTCTGTGCCTTACTAATTAATACAATTTCAGGTGTGAATTAACAATCAGAGTACCTTAACGCAAAACAAATAATTATTCCAGAGTAGTAGTATTACAGTAATTATTTGGGTCGACTGGTCCCACTTATTTACTGGTCCCAAGTGGGCCCGAGATCTTTATAGCCACAGAGGGTGTAGTTGAGAATGGTCTGGGTTTACTTAAGGGAGGTGGAATCTGCCGCAACTATAGGGTTGCCAGGTAAAAAATGACTTCTTTGAACCTGGCAACCCTATAGTTGCGGCAGATTGTGAGATAGCAACCCTAGTTTTTCCAGTACCTTAGATCAGTCTCCTTCCGATGGCACCTCATTTACTTCCCTAACAGACAGGTGGAAAAAGTTATACCAAAAATCATAATGGAAAAGGTACTTGCGGCAAGATTTTTCTAGGCAACTTGGCGGCGTTGAATTAACCCCTGTGTAAACACACTATCACATTTCGTTCGCCTATTAAATAGGTGCATAATTTTACGGTCGAATCTCGGTCTATAAAATCGTGTTGATGTTTTCAATAACGTTACCATATATTAATAGATTAGATCTAAAAACTGGCCAAGTTCGATTCGGACTCGTTTCCTGAGGGATCCTTATAGGAAAAAAAAAACCATGTATATCACGCTCTATGCTCCAACTGAAAATGTAAGTTTGGTAGTCAAAGAAAATGAAATGAAAAAATTCAAACAAACACAAACAAAACAAACAAACAAGCAAACATGCATGCAAACTCTGCACATCCACGTACGCATTTATAATAAAAACGCCTTTTAGTGAGAAAAATAAATAGGGTCCTTCAGACCATCAAACTAAATAACGTTCTGTATGGCACCAACATCGAAATCACGAAATAAAAATCAGCTGTTCCATACATAACTCTACAAACCTACTCACAGCCTACTCAAGTCAAATATTTGAGACAGCTGATATTTTTTTCGCAATTTCGATGTTGGTTCCATAGAGAAAGTTGTTCAGTTTGATGATCTGATCATCCCCTTAAAAAAGTGTCCTGTATACCGGATGATTTTTTTTACCGTTTCGAAACCTGCTGGGTAAAACTGAAATCGCAAAAAGAAAAACAGCTGTTCCATTTCCATACTAAACTGCAATGCCTACTCGACTCAAAATGTATGAGACAACAGATTTTATTTTACTAATTCGCATTTGCTTCAATAGTAAAAGTAGTTCAGTTTGTTTTCTGAACCACCCCTGAAAGGTCCAGAACGGAAAAAAGAAATTTCCGGTATAAATAATTATTGGATAAATTACATAATTTTTTTCGAAAATTCATTTTGTAACCTAGTAGGTATATCCCTTATGTATATCCCCATATTTAGATAACCTAATTCCAAAAAGCAAAGGTTTGAATAAAGTTCAAAGCCTGATAATAAAGGGAAAACCAAAACCGCAAGCCGTTGAAGAATGAACACTAACTATAAAAGATTAACGTTGTATTTCGAGTGAACATTGTAAATTCCTGTAAATTCCCGACTCAAGTGGAAGGGATCTTTACCGCAACTATCTGAAACTTGCCTTTATGGGAAATAGAGTAGGTATTTGAGGTTACCGGTTTATTGAAATACCTACGCCTAAGTTGACATTTTAAGGTTAGATCGAAAAAAAAAATTGGAAGTTTCATGACAGAAAAGGAACAAAAAACCGCCCATAATAAGGTTCCGTAAGCATTCTTTCTACTCACATGAGTAGGGATCGTTTGACTAGGGAGTTTCTTTCTGTTTTCAAACTTACGAGTGAGATCGAAAGCACGTCAGAGCCTGGAGGCACGCATTGTGAAAGAGCATACCAGCGCTTCTCTCGAACTACCTTCGCTATTTGAGACATTTTATCAGCATTTATACTTATAGGATTCTAACATTCTCTCCCCCCCGCTTTCACCCCACCCTTGTGGTCCTAAAGGCTAATAAAGTAACGTCATATCTTGTTAATAACTCGTCAACGAGACCTCGGGGACCCATGGTTTTATGATGTATTTCATTACATTTCCTTAGTTTGGCTCTTATTTTTGAGAGAATAGAGCTCATTATTATCATGTGTGACTGGTATGAAGGATGGATGGAGTTAATAACTTGCTAAGTCAAAGTATTTGAAGTCTGTTTATTTACTGTGGCTGACTACGTTTACGATACACCTTTATACTATGTAGAACGTACCCATTTCCCTGAAATTAATATTGCGCTGTTGGTATTATTGGTTTCAATCAACGTCATCATCCAATATAATACGTCCTACTGCAGGGCACAGGCCTACCCTCAGAGAGGGTGTATGGGCGTTAGTCCGCCACGCGTACCCAATGCGGATTGATAGACTTCACATATGCATCAGAATCAGCGTATGCAGGTTTCCTCACGCTGTTTTCCTTCACCATTTATTGGTATTTGTATCAATTAAATACGCCACCATACATAATCATTCATCATGACCGTATTCCGTTTTAGAATGGTCAGAAATTCGGCTACTGAAATGAACTATAGTAGGTACTTACAGTTTACACAAAAACATTGTTTGATGCCAATCGATCCTGTTTCTTATTAAGGATAAAAAAACTCAATGAGACCAACCTGACATGTTGTTTATTTGAGAAAATGTAAGAAAAAACAATTCATTTTAACTTTATATTGGTGGACAAGGCTGAATGGGATGAACTGGACGAGACAAGAATCGTAAATGTTTATTGTTCGTTGAACGATATTAATAGTTTAAAATGAATTCAGAAAATACAGTAGGATTTTAATTCGTGCGCATCTCATCCATATTATACCGAAAAGAAGCAGATATGTTACAAGCGCGCAAAGTTTAGACTAGAAATTTTATTTTCAAAAGCCCACGTCAAGCAATGCTACGAGCGAAACTTATCTTGTGTGTCACCCAGTGCTGCCAGGTCTACGGATTTATCCGTAGATCTACGGATTTTTGGTCTGGCCTACGGATCTACGGATTTCAATCGTAAATCTACGGATTTTTAGAAATCTTCTAAATTACGACCTAACATCTCAATTTTTTGCATAAAATGATACCCTGTCGCAAATAAATCAATTCAAGTTCACTTTTTTCATGTATTGAACTGTGTTTCCTAAAATATGGCTCGTCCCTACTCTTTTCCATCTATTTCCTTCCTTCTACTTGCTCATACACGACAGAAATATTTTACTGTAACATGTATGACAAAAGTACAAACGTACAGACAGTGATAATGAAAATAATTAAACAGAAAGCATTTAAAAAAAAAAGTCTGTAGATCTACGGATTTTTCAAGAGGTAATACGGATTTCTACGGATTTTTCAACCTTGACCTAAGGATTTTTAAAAATTGGATCTGGCAACACTGGTCGCACTCCAGTATCCCATTGATTTTTTTACCCCATAAAAACAATCGAATACCACACCATAATATACACCACATACACCGAATAAGAAACCATTGAATAAGCAAAAAAAATATATAATGAAACAGCTATAACTCCAATCCGTAGACTTTAAAATCATTTATTAACTATTATTACTACATTTACATAACGAATGACGCATTTCATTTAGTTTTGTATTGTGTAGCGAAATGTGCTAATTTCTTTTATTTTCATTATACCTAATAATTCAATTTAAATGACAATAAAATTAATGGGTTACCTATTATATGAAAACGTACATAAATTTAATTTTCTGCGAAACAAAAAGTTTTTATTAGGGTTCCTTATGCTACTCAATACAGGACTAGTCAATTATTAAAAGCATTACACAATTTAGGGTGTGCTTTAGACCATCGATTGATTAGAACTTTAACAATTGAGTGAAAGTCCAACGTCGTCGTTCCTTTGTGGTAAAAACAAGCGAACTGAAAAAAGTTGTGATGATGACGGCTAATTAATTTAAAGGGTATAAAATGCGTTACATCTAAACTATTATAAAACTGTAACAGAAGTGTGTCTGTACATTGAAGATATTTACAAAAAAAGATTACGATATGATTTTTAGATGTCGCTGATTCCTAATCACAAATTTTTGGATTTTTTGTCTGTCTGTTTGTTTGTTTGTTTGTTTGTTTGTTTGTTTGGGTGTTTGTTTGCTCGAGTATCACGCAAAAACTACTGAACCGATTTTGATGAAACTTTTTTTGTTTGATAGCTTATGATCTGACTTAACATCTGGTATATAATTTATGCGGACGAAGTCGCGGGTAAAAGCTCGTATTTATTAAACTGGGTGTTTCAGAACATCAAATTAAACAAATTTTACTATGAGATTAACTTTCAGATTGCGAAAAGAAATCAGCTGTTTCATACATCTTTGTATTGTAGCTATTGACACTTTCTACAGAGCAACTGATTTCTTTTTTCATGATTTCGATGCTGGCTGCAGAGTGAACTTTTTTCAGTTTTATGGTCTAAAGCACCCTGTTCGATGTCAATCGCATTAAATTTTTTCATCCACTTTCTTTTTATGTCCTTTAATGAGTAGACACACCGAACTTGGTAAATAATTACTCAACCAAATATGCTTAAATTGCATTTTAAAATTCTTCTCAACTTCGTGCTAAGATAATGTGTTCGGAACCTTAAACCTGTAGTATCAAACGCACTTGTCAACATTTTAATTAGCAACAAGAAATTAAATAAAAGAAAAGGTGGGCGTGGTTAGTTAATATTTACTTTTATTTGTTAAGTTATGATTATGACCATTCTGTAAAATATATCAATTGGTATTTTGGTAACACATGTGATCTTCTACGAGTATAAAAGAAAACGACAGAACAAATTTTACTTCTTGCGACGATCCATTTTAACGGACCTGGCTACGCCTAACGGAAGGAGTAAGTAATTATTTGAGAATTTTTCATAATATCATTAATTTTTTTTTATTTTAAATGCTATCAAAATGCGTTTATGTGCCAACATCGGGGAGGGATATATATTTGTGCCTTCTGCCTTGTGGAGAAACCCTAGGTTCATGGGGACCGCAAGCAAAAGAGCTGTCCGCATGCCTAGTCGAGTGCAGAGGCGACAGGAGAGCTGGCACTTCCTCCAGCAGCGGATAAGCCTAGCAATGTAGAGGGGGGAATGCTGCCAGCCTCCTGGAAACGGTATCGCAAGGTGAGGCCTTAAATGTGGTGTTTTGTTTATAGGGCCTTTATTTCCTTTTTTTCTTGTTTTTTTTTTTTGCCTATGTATTAAGACCCCCTATATATCGAGCCTTTTCGGGAAGAACATCGTAAGCGCCCAAAATTTCAAAATGTGATTTTTACGTAACCTCTAGAACAGAAGTTTAAAAATTTGCAGCTGTTAGTTAAAAACTATTCCTCTAAATAATAGAAAATATCACACATAACATTTAAAAAAATATCAATTAGATACCATTCACGATGTATAAGATAATATATAGAAAAAACCTCGTCCTGTAAAAAAACTTAATTGTCGCTTACGATGTTCTTCCCAAAAAGGCTCAATATTTATTTACTGAATAACATAATACTTTTGTTTCGCTATTCATCTCACTATACTTAGTATACATCATTAGATACAGGGTAATCCAGACCAGACGGATATAATTTTTTTTTAAATTCCTGTCTTGGGTCTTGGGACCAGGAGCAGAAAAATATGTTTATTTAAATTAATTTAAAATGTAGTGAACTCAAAATATATATATTTTTTTAATTTATATAAAGGTTTGCAACGATACATTCACAATTTTACATATTTTAACACACAGTGGTTCTAAAGTAGATGAATACATCACTTATAACTTATAAGCAAACAGAATAATTATTCGTTATAAAATAACACAAGACAAAGCAAAGAAGGACAAAAATAAAAACAACTGAAGAAAAAAAAAACGTACAATGTCATTTGGAAAACGATTGCAAGGTAGCAGCCGTCAACCATGGGTTGGTTTTCACATGTTTTTTTTTTTCAAATATTTGTTGAGAGCGTTCAGTTAATAAAGTAAACATAAACACACAACATAAAAAAGCAATCGAAAAAATTTAAAAAATTTAAGATTAAACAAAAAATCTTTTCTTGTTATCGGGGAAACGATTTTTTCCTGGCTGGTCCTGGTAGGTCCGCAGCATTTGTCTCTTTAATTAGTTCTTCCATCCCATCCGCTTTTAATGATAAGACCGCCTTTTGTACCTTTCACATTCTTGATATAAATTTTATTTGTCTAAGGTTCCCAATTGAGCAATCTAAAAAATGTTTATATCTATTTTCTGGTCTGGACCACCATGCAATATCAATATTTAAGTATAATGGACTTTCCATAGTCTGAATTTATTGACAGTTGCCTATCGGGCGGCAACACTAGTTTGGGATAGGATCACTGTTTAGAATACTTTGGTTTCTTAGCTGTCGTCCCATTCACATTTTGTCCCGCGTTCGCAATTCGTCCAATTTGCACTCCGTCCCATTCTGACTTCGTCCCATTCGATGTTAAGAGAAGTTTATCCGAGAGCGCATCGCTCCGAATTATATCCCCTTAAGGGTGCCTTTCCACCAGACCTGTGCGAGGATGCGTAGCGGAGCTGTGAAACTGTGTGACCATTTCCACCAAACTGTTCAAGGAAGCTAAGCTTTTGTTCAAAAGCTTAGCTGTGCGAGTATGCAGACACATAAAGCACGCTTACCTCGCAGCAATCCGTCACTCGCATCCAATCATGCTTTTAAAATACGAACTCATTGTAAAATATTTGAATATTTAATTATTCCAATGTCTTTTTCAAGTGGCAGATTTTTTCCAAGAACTAGCAGCGCGAGGAGAGGTCGCGTTCCTCTCGCCAATTGTCAACTTGCTTCAGATAGCACTGACTACTCTGTCTGCACTGAAAATCGACAAGAAGAAGTACCCGCCACAGGCGTCAGTTAGCGGTGAGTTGTACTGCTTTGTGTGCCCTGCAGTTTGACATATATTTAAAAAATATGCTCATGTTGATGATTATGACTTAGCATAGAGGAAAACCTCGGTAAACTTCTCTCTATTTACTCACAAATGAGAAACAGGGTAGGTATTGCGCACATCATGCCAGGCCCTCAGGACATAAGAAGTTATCGCGCTTTCCGTTGATACGGGTATCTACTAGGTATCTAACAGTTTGGGCAGGCCGTTGACCTTGGAACCCCACTGGACCCATCTAAGTTTAATTGCCCGCTATGCTCCAACGCAAGCGCCTACGCGGAGCTCGGCTTGCAGCTGCCCAGGCTAATGTAGAGGCATTAAAGGCAAGGCAACTGGAGTAAAATGGACAAGCTTGTCCAGTGGGTCTAGAATATCATCCCCAAGAAAACGAGAAAAATCGAGATGAACCTGTTATAGAATAAATGAGTAACAGTGATTATTTATAATGAAACATGAGAATCAGTCTACTTATTATCTTTAATTTACTTTCGATTCGACACGATTTACACAAAAGACATTTAAATAAACAGTATTTACAGTAACACACAAGTTATACTTAACTTTGGGCAGCGTGACGTCCTAGTCAGACCAGTAGTAAAGGAATCATTCTCTCTAATGACCAGACACGTCTATTTATAATCAAACATGTCATGGCGGCAAAGCCAACCACATCCAACGAAAAAACACAATTAATTATAAAGGATATTCATTATAATTCAAACACATAATATTAACATAACTTATATCTCACTACGATTATAATTACCAATAATTAGTCACAAAACATGATTGTCCAGAACAGTTGGTTGTTGTTGTTCGTAATATCTTTTAAGGCTCTGGATACTTGTCCTTTAGAGCTAGTCGATGGTGCCAACTCGAATAGACATTAATTTATTGGTAATTATACTTAATATTCTACCACTATGACAAACCTGTCTTTGCTATTTCACACATGCCAAGATGAACGCCTATTCGTTTTCTTCACGCATAATACTACAGATGTTAAAGTGGTATGAATAAGCTAAAATATGAAATGGCATGCCACCAACTAGCTAGAAGCAGAAGCATACCATATGCTTACGACTATTGCCCTAGGAGATAGTCAAGAAAATTCTAACGATATAATTATAATGTGTATCTCAATGCAGATGGGCAACAATTTGACTTCATAGTGGTGGGCGCTGGGTCAGCAGGATGTGTCGTCGCCAACAGGCTGACAGAGATCAGCGACTGGAAAGTATTGCTGATAGAGGCTGGCGATAACCCTCCTATAGACGCTGTTGTAAGTTATAATTATCTTTTGAATTTCTTTTTCATAAGCTATCTTCAGGCTTCTCAAAATCGACGAGCATGGAAAGACGAAAGGACTTATGAATGTAGAGGAAGCTAGAAAGATTTTTGAGGACCGTAGAAGGTGGTTCCGGTATCTTTACCTACCCCAGTGGAAGACGAGCGTGACTGACGAGCGTGAATTATATATGTTTGTATGAAGAACATGTGAAAAAGAAACCTATTCTTACCTCTTGGCAATGAACTAGTTAAAAGCTAGATACCTATCACAACGTATCTGCCACTTTTAGCTATGCTTTTTAAAAGGTAGGTAATTGTAACTACCTAGAAAGCGACTCCGAACTGAATTGGACAGTCGCTCAGCCCCACAACATGAGCTCTATTTTCATTTTAGAAGGCAATGTTTTGAGCTGTTCTACAGTAGGGTCAAAAAAATGTTAATTTTCATACAAATATTGAATTATGCTCCATCCCCTTTATGTTCTGATTCATCTTTAGCTTTTATCGTCACTACTGAGACTACCCCCGGCACTGGTGCATGTTCGTAATTTCATGAAGCTTTTTCACATAATTCGGATTATTTAGTGGACTTATAGATTTCAATTACTTACGTTGTTAGTTCGAAAATATCACTGGTCAGTGGCATAATATATTGAGTTTAAATACTATGATAAGAAGTCTTATCCCCATTTTTCGTCGTTCACAGATTCCCGGATTATTCCCTTTCGTAGACTACTCCGAGGCTGACTGGAACTACTACACCGTAAATGACAAATACTCTAGTCAGGCGCACAAGACTAAAAACATTCACTTGACCAGAGGCAAAATGTTATCAGGCAGCAGTGGGTCCAACTATATGTTCTACGTGAGAGGAAATAAGCAGGATTACAATAACTGGTCAGATATGGGCAACAAGGGTTGGGATTGGGAAACCGCTTTGCGTTATTTCAAGAAGAGCGAACGCCTCAACGACAAGGACATCATGGAAAGTGACTCCGCTGCTCTGCACAGCACAGACGGGTATCTTGGAGTCACAAGACCTGATTGGAAAGACAGGACGAAAAAATATTTCGAATCCTTCAAGGCCAACGGCCATAAAATGTTACTAGACACCAACGGATATGAGCAGCTTGGTTATTCTGCGCCAACATACACAATCGATAACAAAATTCGTCAAAACACTGCCAGAGCTTTCCTTACCCCCGTGAAAGACCGTAAAAACTTATTTGTCTTGAAAAATACTTTTGCAAGAAGAGTTATCTTTAATAAGAACAAAAAAGCAGTTGGTGTAGAATGTAAGTCAGAAAATGGTGAAATTATTACATTGAAAGCTAAACAAGAAATTATTCTGTCAGCTGGTGCCATCAACAGCCCTAAACTTTTGATGCTATCAGGAGTTGGACCGAAAAAACATCTTGATGAAATGGGAATAAAGGTTGTGCATGATTCACCAAACGTCGGACAAAAAATGCAAGATCATCCCACCGTTCTGGTTCAACTCACAGGCGACAAAAATTTAAAATCAGTTCCTCAGAATGTTAAAGTTTTGACAGATCTCGATAAATTCCCTACTCCCGTATTAGTTGGACACGTAGCTCTTGACGATGACGATACGATTCCTGACTATCAAAGTCTTGTGTTTCCATTCCCAACAGGCACATTGCTCTCAACATTGATTTGCTCTTTCGTGTTCAGGTTAGAAGATGACATATGTGTAAAAGTAGCAAAAGCGGTTAAAAAGAGAGAGACAGTGTTCACTATGTTGACTTTACTCCACCCTGAATCGAAAGGTGAAGTAAAATTGAAAAGCAAAAACCCAGATGAGGATCCATTGATTTACGCCAAATATTATTCTAATAAGAATGATTTGGAGAAGCACGCCCGTTCAATTGCTGATTTTGCAAGATTGAAAGACTCTCCTTATATGAAGAGTGTGAAGTCAGAAGTAGTTGACTTGGGCTTTAATCAATGTTCGAATCACCGATTCCAATCACACGAATACTGGAAATGTTACGTTTTGAACATGGCAACTACATTGTGGCATCCTGTAGGTACCTGTGCCATGGGACCGAAAAATACCGATGTGGTCACAGACAGATTGGTGGTGCGAGGTGTGAAGGGACTTCGTGTTGTTGATGCTAGTATCATGCCTGAAATAACTAGTGGTAACACTAATGCACCTACTATTATGATTGCTGAGAACGCTTGTGATATGATCAAGCAAGATCACGGTAAATGAACATAATTTAGACTGACTCAACACTGAATTTCATGAAAAATATTCATCAATAAAATATTGGATAGGTAAATATTGCAGGACATAATATTTTGTTTTAGCATTTTTGAATGATAAACTCAAAAATGTACTGTATTCCGTTCTTATTGTGTACTTTACTATTAAACAGTGAGATTTATAAACAAAATTGTACATTATTTTATGCGCATTTCTTATCAGTTTCCTTTCCATTACTGGATGTTGGCAGTTAGCTGGTGTCTGTCTGCGTTACTCTTGTCGGTCGACGCTCTAGCAATCTGGTCCACTCTTTCAGTTGTTCTTGGTCTATCGACAATTCCCTTGCCCTATTTTTTCCTTTAGCGCAGATATCTCGAAATAGAAGCATTATAATGATTTAGTCTATATGGGAGTTTTGTTCCATTGGACAAGACCTATCTAAAACACCTCACTTGATTTATAAAAAAAAAATGTTTTTCAAATCTCCTATTCGTTGTTTTAGTTTTTAATGTGCATAGGCGAGTAACAGCGGGAAACACAGTAAATGGTGCTCTGCATACTATTGTGGCTAGCCAAGTTGTGTCTAAAAAGGCGTGACTTGCTATACACAATGGTGTTTTGGTGCCTACACTTATGTATGGCAGTGAGTGCTGGGTATGGCAGAAGAAGCGTGCAAGTAATATTAATGCTGTTGAAATGCGTTCCTTGCGAAGTATGTGTGGTGTCACGCTGAGAGATAGAGTGAGAAATTGTGTAATAAGAGATCGATGTAAATTGAAAGAAGATGTTGTGACAAAGCATACCTTTCTCTATTCTTGTCATGACAAGAATAGAGAAAGGTATGCTTCGTTGGTTTGGCCATGTGGAGAGGATGAGTGACAGCAGATGTACGAAAGAGATATATGTTACTAATGTGAGTGGAAGTGTCGGCAGAGGGCGCCCTCGTAGGACGCATGCTGATCAAATCAGTTGCATCCTACAAAAAGGGGAGGTGCAGAGTACTCGAAACCGACGGGCATGTAATGAAGAGATGTATGGATGTGAATGAGGCAAAAAAGGTATGTAAGGATCGTAGTAAGTGGCGCGCCCTGGTCTCTGCCTACCCCACTGGGAAAGAGGCGTGACGTTATAGATAGATAGATAGATAAGTTTTTAATTACTAACCAAATTTTAGAACACACCCTGTGTACGTACAATGACATTTTTTGGACCTCCCAAACAAAAGCCTTTGCCTAAAAATTGCACCTATTTTCATTTTTTAGCGCGGTCAAAATAAATTTAAAGACAACACTAAACTACTTGTTATTTATATAACAAATATCTCGGAACTCCGTCCGAACTGAGATATTGAATATTATTATAATGAGATATAGAATATAATGAGAATATATTGAGAGCTTGAAGTGCATGTAATGGTAATATTTTCAACTTCAAGCTTTTATATCTCAGTCCGGACTGAGTTTAGGGATATACATGTTAATATTAAGTTTTGTTTGTTACTTTATTCTGAAATAAAGTTTAGTTGCTGGCCGCGCCAAAAACAACGGTGAAAAATAAGGCCCCAATCTTACTGCATCAACCCGCATTGTCTTTTCAGCCACTCGATTTTCAATGGAGGTCCAATAATTGTTGTTCTCCCAAGATCCATAAGGAAAGTTGTTTAGTTTCGTTGTCTGAATACAGCCTTAAAATTTTGTTAGTTATTAAGTTATGAATGACTGATTAACAACTAGTTGTGTATACATTAAAAATAAAACCGGTCAAGTGCGAGTCGGGCTATTCGCGCACCAAGGGTTCCGTACCACACCACAACATAATTAAATTAGAAAAAAAAATTTTTTGTCCGGGACCTTTAGCGCGAGACCGATTTTTATTATTTGTTGTTATTCTGTAAAGTTTGCTCTATAATTACACTAAGTTTGACGCTTGTATGTATTACCGTTTTTACGATAGAGCGTGAAGAAAAAACGTCGATAATAACTAGTTTCTTGTTGAGAACCCCCCTTAATTTTTAGCTTTTTGACATTTATATTATTTGTTAACAAATCCGCCGTAATAACGCACATTCTGTGAAAATTTCAACTATCTAGCTCTTACAATTCAAAAGTTACAGCCCTAAATAGGTCGGACAGACGGACGGACAGACGGACGGACGGACAACGAAGGCTTAGTAATAGGGTCCCGTTTTCACCCTTTGGGCACGGAACCCTAAAAAGTAGCCTGTCGTAAAGATAGAAGTGAAACTTTCGCAGCTGTCAAATTTAAATTTCGAACTTCCGTCACATAAAAAGGTTGCCGATCCGAATTTCAAAGCCCTCCCATAAAAATGTTCACTTCAAAAACCCCTAAATTCCCCACTTTGAATTTTTCCCCCGTCAATTTCTTTTCCCCCAAAAGACCAAATTTTTCTTCAAAATCGCGGGAAAACCCCCAATCTGGCAACCCTGTTTTGAAGTTTTGAAAGATCGAATTTGAATCGGTCTGAAACCGTCACGAAAAATTTTTCGCTCACGCTGAAAGACGGAATTTCAATTAAATCAAGTTGTCATTATATTTCTGGAAGCGGTTGTCTTTACATTTCAGGAAGCGGAACACAAGTAAAGAAAAGAAAATCCGCAGCTCAAAATTTAAATTTCCAACTTCCGTTACACGAAAAGGTTGCGGATCCAAATTTCAAAGCCCTCACATAAAAAGTGTTTCACTTCAAAAAACATAGTGTGTTGTTAATTTGTGTTTAAAATTCTATAGCCACATTGGTCATATAGTCACGATCTCGACTAAACTGCTAATGAATATCCAGTTATCTTTTCAAGTAATAATAGAATTACGATACAAAGACAAATTGCCACGTATACCGAGTGCGTTCACACCCGAGCCCTTTAAGGCCTTTAATCAATCTACCCTATGTTACCAAGATTGACGACCTAATTTCCTACCTACATTGATATGTAACTCTCACAGAACTGTTTATTATCCTTCATCATTGACTGAATATCTGGGATTAATATCACACAGATAGCTATTTGACGTCATTTTTTTACTCTACCACCGCGTCGGAAGGTGTTTTGCTGTAGAGAGGATGCAGCCAGAAACTCTACAAACAAAATAAATACAACATTGAAACAAATAGCGTCATTGTCAAGACTAGGCATTTCGGCATTTTGGTTCATCCACATTTCACTAGTTGCCCAAACTCCAAGCTGAGCATGCATGTAGGAAATTAAATTTTCACAAACAGCATACTTTCATACAAAGTACAAGGACCCTGCCTTCCTCAAAACAAAACCTTTCCTTGTCCTAAATAATTTAATATTGTCCCAGACGAGATATATGACGGTCGTGTAGGCTCGAGCACGGCGACGTACGGGGATTGTAATTAAGGCTAAAAATACATGACAGCTATAAATCGAGGCCACAATATACTATGAGCTGTATTCAGCGTACTGGAATATTATAGAACTTTCATTCCGCTCAAACCATTGCACCTCGCAAACCCCAACTAAATGGGCAGGGCTAAAAAACTAGTGCAAAAGCGGGCGACAGCGTCAACGTTAGCCAATCAGCGGCTTCTGCGTGACGCTGCGTCAAAGCGGAGATATTGGCAAGCCTGTCGCCGGTGTCAGCCGTCATAACGACGAACGTCATTATCATCATCATCTCAGCCGATGAACGTCCACTGTTTTACATAGGCCTCCCCCAAGATCGCCATAACGACCGGTCCTGCGCTGCCCTCATACAACGGGATCCCGCCGCCTTCACCAGGTCTTCGGTCCACTGTGTGCGGGGCCTACCCACGCTGCGCTTTCCGGTACGCGGTCGCCACTCGAGAACGTTTCGGCCCGGTTCTGCGAGCAATGTGCCCCGCTCATTGCCACTTTTGTAATATTTTGAGCTATGTATATGAAGAGGGTTAATAAATAAAGTCTAGTTCAAGGTCTATATTAAAACATAGCGAATGACGCATTTATTTTAGCTTTGTTCTTATTGTGTAAATAAAGAATAATGTATCTTTTTTCTTTTATAATAAATGTTTTCAAATCATCATATAATTTAAATAGGAACAAAATGGTATATATTGTGTTAACTTTTATTATATTAAAAAAAAACAAACTTACATTATCTTTCTGCGTTTTTTTTAGTGTTTCGTATTTTTATTAGGGTTCCATATCCATCTATATAAGAGAAAAGTCTGTCCTATCTATTTAGGGCTGTAACTTTTAAACCTTAAGAGCTAGATAGTTGAAATTTTCACAGAATGTGCGTTATTACGGCGGATTTGCTAACAAATAATAAATATTTCAAAATGTAAAAAATTAAGAGGGGTCATACAAGGAACTACTTTTTATCGACGTTTTTTCTTCTCACTCTATGGTAAAACGGTAATACATTCAAGCGTCAAATTTGGTACAATTATTTTATACAAGTAATAAAAACTGGCCAAGTGTGAGTCGCTCTCGTGCTAAAGGTCCCGGAGAAAAAGTTTTTTTTTTAGTACGTTAGTATGTTTAATATTTTGTGGTGGTGTGGTACGGAACCCTCGGTGCGCAAGTAGCCCGACTCGCACTTGACCGATTTTATTTCTAATTTAAGTACGTAGGTAATACCGATAGATAAGTGAATCAAAACATCGCGAGGAAACTTGCATACGCTGGAGAATAATTTATGATGCATATGTGAAGTCACAGATAAGATAATACTATACTAGTACAACCGATTCGCATCGACGCGCGTGGTAGCCGAATACCCACACACCTTTCTTTTCATAATATCTCTGACTACCAACTGGAATATAGCCATAAAATAAAATAGCATGGATATGCTATAAAATAAAATCGTTAAAACATTACAAAAATCGATGATCATAATTATGATTCAGTGGACTATATTCACGGTAACGATTTTATTTTACAGCATATGCTCATGGCTATATTCCAGGGGATAGTCTCGAATACACACTCAACTTCGTGTTACCTACCTCATTATCATCATATCAGCTGATAAACGTACTGCTGGACATAGGCCTGGTCAAAACGATCTGGAGAGCGCTAAATAAATCTTAGCTGAACTATGATTGGACCGCGTGCGAACCATCTATTCATTTGACAGCCATTAGAGCCGTTTTGACAGATCGCTCAGATGTCAAAGGCTGTTAGTCTCATAGAGTTTAGCGCGATGCGGAATTCAGCACAGTTGAATGGTAATTGGATTGCAATGTGATTAGAACTGAAATTGGATTAGTATTGGACTTGGATGTTTTAAATTAGCGCAATCGTCCTCCTGGCCTGCGTTGCCCTCATCCAACGGGTACCCACTGCCTTCACCAGATCGTCGGTCCACCTTGTGGGGGGATTTCCGGTACCTACGCGGTCGCCACTCGAGAACTCTTCGGCCCCATCGGCCATCGGTTCTGCGAGTCCCCGCCCATTGCCGCTTTAGTTTAGAAATTGTTTTGGCTATGTCGGTTACTCTGGTTCTTCTGCGAATCTCTTCATTTCTGATACGATCTCGCAGGGAAACTTCGAGCATAGCCCTTTCCATTGCCCTTTGGGTGACTTTCAGCCTTTTTGACTACGTCTCAGTTCCATAATAATTCATCACTGTCAGTAAACTGATTATGTTGTGTTTAGAACATCATGAGTTTAAGACATTTTGCGTTGATAAGTTAGGACATTATGCGTTCGACACCGTCAAAGACTTGTTTACGTCTTGAGGACACTGCGGTATTTGGGACGTGAAGATACTATCTAAATCTTATCTCACATTATCTTAATGTAAGTAGGTAGGTAACAACCTTCCTACCTACATTAAGATAATGTGCGGAACCTTAAACCTATTGTGTATGCACTTGTCAATAAATATAAATACACCATTTAAATAACAACAAATCCTTATAATAAAAGAGAACGAGCCTGCATGTTTCATATAAATGTTGTACTTATAAAAACAATATCGTTACGACGACTGTATACTTCAGAAATGGAGCCAATTACACTAATTAATGGCAGAAGTATAATTATAAATGTGAATTTTTCAAAATAGCCGTGGACCGGACCGTGAGTGGCACAGTAAATTGGATTGTGGGCGGATTTGGTTGATCTTCTTCTTCTTCTTATCGTGTGGACAGAGCCCTGGTGTCAGAGTTTTTTTGGACTGCCGGTTTTTATGTAACGACTACTACCACCAGAGATAGTAGCCGGGACCAACGGCTTAACGCGCCATCCGAAGAAGGGAATCATTTTTCGTTTCGGACAATCCGGTGATTCAGCCTGCAATATCCTAACTGTCCTAACCAACTGTGAAAAAACGCACAAAGTGACATATCACTAGGTGTCCCCCATGGGAATCGAACCCACGACGTGTCGAGAGCCAATGCTCTTAACCATTAGACCACGGAGGTAGTCATAAGTTAAGTAGGTTGAGGATAATTTTATGGATATTATAATAGTATTTCCATAATCCGGTATAATACCGGGCGTTAAGTGCGAGTGAGATAAGACTACACCACCTGCCGTCTACTGTCGTCTTACACCCGTCTTTTACGAGGGGTTAAGGTATACATTAGTTGGAGGCAGAGAGTGTCCGTACTGTGATCATAAGCATAATGAAAAGCTGCTTAGCTCCTCAAAATCTTATCCTCGGTTACTTATTCTCGATGGGGATATTTTGATATTTATGCTCTTTGCCTTTGTGCTTTATTTGTTTTCTGATTCTTCGTCATTAGCTTTTATCATGACTATCACTTCTGAGACACAAAAATACTCCTCTTGGTTGATTAACAATCAAGCATGTCTTATTTATTGGACTTCACATAGATTATCTTTTAGAATTTTTTCTCAGTTTCTGAATGTTTCACGATATTTTCGTACACCGATTGATATCAGTCTGTATTACTTTGGTGCATAAGTTCGAAAATCTCATCGTTACAAGGAGTATCGTGCTTACGAATATCATCATATTAAGAATTATTATCTCCGTTTCTTTTCGTTCTCAGATTCCTGGATTATTCCCTTTCGTAGACTACTCCGAGGCTGACTGGAATTTCTTCACAGTAAATGATAAATACTCTAGTCAGGCGCACAAAACCAAAAACTTTCACTTGACCAGAGGCAAAATGTTGTCAGGCAGCAGTGGGGCTAATTATATGTTCTACGTGAGAGGAAACAAGGGTTGGAATTGGAAAACCGCACAGCGCTGTTTCAAGAAGAGCGAATGCTTCACTGCACAGCACAGATGGATATCTTGGAGTCACAAGACCTAACTGGAAACACAGGACAAATCAATATTTCGACGCCTTCCTGGCCATTGGTCATAGAATTTTAGTAGACACCAATGGATGTAAGCAGCTAGGGTATTCGGCGCCACCATATACAATCGATAACAAAGTTCGTTAAAACACTGCGAGCTTTCCTTAGCCCCGTGAAATACCGTAAAAACTTGTTTGTTTTGAAAAATACTTTTGCAAGAAGCTTTGTTATTAGCAAGTTTTGTAAATAACTTAACTGTAGATTCTTCATTTTTCCTTCTATGTGTTTCTCTCTATTACTGCCATTACTACCCGAAGATATGCATTCAGCTTTGCAAATATCTACCTAGATCTCTCGCCAAATGATTGCCTATTATAACAGTTCGTACGGTTCCAGTTTAGAATTCTACCAAAAACTAACCCAATTCTACCTATGTTTCTTGTGCAGTTAGGTATATTATGTACGAAAGAATACACAATTTCCACCACTTGACACGCTATGCTATGTTAGAGTATGGTTGTTGTAGCAAAGATTAAGACCACTAGGCCACAATAGCCTCTCAGCTCAAATTAATTAATATCATTAGAAAGTTATCTTCTTCTTATCGTGTGGGAAGCCGCCTGTGACCGCCTTACGACTTCAGCCCCCTTACCCGCACTTTCGATCTTCACTATATCGCCACTGTTTCGGTCTGCACTTCATTGTAATAGAGTTGAAATTGGAACGAAAACATTCACGCAAAAGTTCGAATCGAATGTGCGGGTAGACCCTCTGACGTAGTTGTTAGGTAACGACTACTATCACCAGAGATAGAAGCCGGGACCAACGGCTTCGCGTGCCATTCGATGTACGGAAAATCATCTTACTTTGCAGACAATCAGGTGATTCAGCATGCAATGCAATGTCCTAACCAACTGGGGAAAAACTCACAAAGTGACATATCACTAGGTGTCCCCCGTGGGAATCGAACCCACGACCTCCGTATCAAGAGCCCAATGTATTAGACCACGGAGTTAGTCTAGTAGTAAGAAAGTAATGAATAAGTTACAACTTGTAGATAGAGATACCATAGACTCAACAGCAAAATACAATTATAAAAACAAAGATCGGACTTTAAGGTACAACTTAAAAAAAAATTTAACAGCATGGCGACGAAGATCTTGATCCAATCTGCCAAAATCGTTCAAAAAGCGTTGAAGACATCGAAGTAGTCCTTCTTCTGTTGCAAATAAATAAATGATTTCTATTTCATAATGATGTGTGTATAAGTTTTAATTGTTTGACGGCCATGGTGGGAACTCTCAAGGGAAATTATTGCGGGTTGCGGCGTCAAAGATGAATTCTCAAAACCGATTTAAATTACAGCGACTAAACCAGATAGGTACACAGGACATTCTACTGTGCATGATTCATCATCATTCTCTTGCCCATTCCCCATTATTTGGGGTCGGCGCAATATGTCATCCTCATCTTGATTCCTCACATCTTGCAGCCAGATTATTAAGATATTGTCGTGAGGCCGCAGCATGTTGGGTGTTAGCAACACCAAACAATAATTAAAAACCAAGAAATGTCTTTGATTTCTCTCTCTTTGACTTGTGCTCGCCGATTGTGATTGTTTGAAAATATTAACGTGATGTTTTGAATGAGAAGAGCCGCCTTTTTATTTAATTAACCAATATCAACACAGTCATAGACGAAGAATTTTAACACAGTCCACTGCAATGAGCGATTTCGCCACACACAGGGTAGATGGCGTTTCTCGTGTTATTATAATTATCTGTGGCCATATGTTTATGAATCCGCAGAGCTGACTAATGTTTACAATGGAGAAATCACAAACGGTAATCTGAAGCCGATTTTTGAGCATATTTTTTATTTTATTTGTTTATTTTTTAATCGATATTTGTATCGATCATTCGACTTCACAGTAGGCACAATTTTTCTTCTGGGATGATAACAGTCATAAGAATGAATAGTTAATCATACGCAATTATCGTTTAGGAGAGATGCAAGTCATTTCACTGTACTCAAGTAGGTACACTGGGTCATAATCTCACAAACACAATTATCTTTTATTTGAAGTATCTAGCGTAGCGTGTGTTTTGTGTATCTAGTTATAACGTTAGATCACAGTCATAAATATGATTACACGATAAAATAATTTTTGTGGTTTAAGTATTAACTTTACTGTTATTTACAATTAGTTAAAATACAGATACGTCAACATGGACAAGACGAAGATCATGTCAAATGCCCATGTTGTACCCACTCCTGTAATGATCGGAAACTCTGCGCTCGAAGTTGTTGACCATTATGTTTGGACCTGGGACAAACTATTCAGTTAGGTAAGTCCGACTTCGAGAAAGAGATCAACCGTCGAATCCAACTCGACAGCGTGGATCCAAACTGGGCAGCGTTCGGAAACCTACGTTGTATCTTCACGTCCCAAATACCGCAGTGTCTTAAAACGAAAGTCTTCGATCAGTGTGTGTTGCCAGTGATAACATATGGAACAGAGACGTGGCCGTTCACTCAAGGCCTCATAAAAAGTCACCCAAAGGGCAATGGAGAGGGCTATGCTCGGAGTTTCCCTGCGAGATCGAATCAAAAATGAAGAGATCCGCAGAAGAACCAGAGTAACTGGCATAGCCCAAAGAATTGCTAAACTTAAGTGGCAGTGGGCGGGGCACATTGCTCGCAGAACCGATGGCCGGTGGGGCCGAAAAGTTCTCGAGTGGCGACCGCGTACCGGAAAGCGCAGCGTGGGTAGGCCCCTCACACGGTGGACTGATGAGTCCGACGACCTGGTGAAGGCGGCGGGAAAGCGTTGGATGAGGGCGGCGCAGGACCGGTCGTTATGGCGATCCTTGGGGGAGGCCTATGTCCAGCAGTGGACGTCCATCGGCTGAGATGATGATGATGATGATGACAGATACGTCCTAACAGCTGAGGCAATGTTGCCAGACAATGCGGATTGATAGAATTCACATACGCATCAGAATTTATTCTTCAGCGTATACAGGTTTCCTCACGTACCTAGTTTTCCTTCACCATTTATTGGTATTGGAAATAAAATCATTGTAATGATATCAATTAAATACGCCACACATACATTGCCATTAATCACGACCGTATTCCCTTTTAGGATGGTCAGAAATTCGGCTACTGAAACTAACTACAGTACCTATACTTTAAACAAAAACATTATTTGATGCCAATCGATGGCTAAATTGTACCTACCGATATGCCAGAATTGTACCAATCGATCATTGTACGAATTGATAACTTGTGTGAACAGAGAATTGTACAAATCACGAAACTGTACGGAAGGCGATGCTTTCTTTCTTATAAGGATAAAAAACTCAATGAGACCAACCAGACATGATGTTTATTTGAGAAAAAGTTTGATAAAAAAACACAAGGCCGATTGGGATGAGTTGGGCGAGACAAGAATCTTGTATACTAATATTATAAACAGGAAAGATTTGTATTTTTGTAATGAATAAACTCAAAAACTTCTGAGCCGATTTCAAAAATTCTTTCACCATTAGAAAGCAACATTCACCCTGAGTAACATAGACTATTATTTATTGCTAGAAAAGATTAGACGTCCACCCGTGCGATGCCGGGACGGACCGCAATATTTGGTGTTCGTTGAACGATATTATTTTTAGTTCAAAATGAGGTAAGATTTCAATTCCTGCGCATCGCATCGTATCCAATGATATTATGCCATAAAGAAGCAGATATGTTACCGAAAAAGACCCTACTGGTTATTCTTTCAAAAGCCCGCGTCAAGCAATGCTACGAGCGGGACGTTTGTGGCGCGGCACTATTTTGCGCTCAATTTTCTACGAATGTAACATAAAAATATATAGTATCCCAATATTGGGATATGCGACCAATGATATTTGTATGTTCACTGGAGTGAATAAGTAACAAAAATGTAACAGCTACACGGAGTGGATTCTCACACCGTCATGTCATGTTAAAAAATGACTACATTTACATAACGAATGACGCATTTAGGTAATTTAGTTTTGTATTGTGTACCGAATCGTACCTAAGTACACTATTTAATTTTCTGCGAAATAGTTTTCTTTAGGGTTCCTTATGCTATACAATACAGGACTAATTGTTCGATGTGCATCGCATTAAATTTTACACCCACTTTTTTTTTCTGTAACAGAAAAACCAAAGGATATATCCGGCACATAATACCAAAAAATGTGTAAGCGTACTTCTCTTTTTATTATGGACTATGGAACACTAGAAACTTATTGCAGGCATTAATTTATTTTATAATTGGGGATCAAACGGAGAGATCGTGTCAGGAACACCACAATAGGCCAAAACACGAAAATAGCCGATGTCTGTGAGAAAACTGCCAAGTTGAAGTGGGATCGGGCCGGCCATGTCTGTCGATTGCACCCGGAAAGATGGGCCAAAGTCCTACACCTTGGATCCCGGAGACTGGACGTCGCCGTCAGGGTCGACCCCGAAAGAGGTGGAGAGACGACCTGGACACATTCGACAAAGAGTAGATGGAACTGGCTGGCTGGAAAACGTTGGATGAGGGCAGCGCAGGACCGGTCGTTATGGCGATCGTTCGGGGAGGCCTATGTCCAGCAGTGGACGTCCATCGGCTGAGATGATGATGATGATCATTTTTATATTTAAAAAAACCTTGTGCTTGCATTACCTCCTAACAAACAAAATTGACAGCCTTTTGGGTTGCTGCTTTTAAATAATTTATTAATAATAAATTACTAAATAACTCGTTAAATAAAAATAAATTATAAAATCTGAGTACCTAATTTTTATTAATCCCCATAATTTATTACAAATTTTACTACAGTCAAAACTTCAATACATTTTCTGGTATTTTGTAAAGGGAATATGCCGGTTGTTCTTTGAAAATTGTGAAATCGGTAGAATCGCTTTCAGTAGGTATCTACTACTGAAGGAGAATCACTTCCCAACTTAACTAAAACCACTAAAACAAGGCGTGGAGGCGATGTCCTTTAATAAGTAGACACACCGAACATGATAAATAAATACTCAACCAAATACACTTCGTGTTACGTTAAGATAATGTGTTCGGAACCCTAACCTTCACTATCAAACGCACTAATGTCAACATTTTAATTAATTAGGTACATAGCAACAAAAATATTAAATAAAAGAATAAAAGTGGTGTGGTTAATATTTACTTTTACGCACGAACGAACGAACGAATAAAGGTGTAACTTTGAAAAGTCAACTTTACAGGAGAGCAAAAAAAAACGAATAATCAGCGTAGCGTTAAAACTACTATAGATATTTTCCAGTAGAATTAGAGAAAAATATTACTTTCTTTATGATACAACTGTCGTAGAGGTATAATGAGCGAGTATTTGATAAAATCTAGAAATACATGAAATACATGAACGTTTATAGAATATTTTTACATAACAAAAGATGCACCTTTATTTGTTCAAAATTTTTTACAGTCTTGGTGGGTAACATCAGGATACTTTAGGTAAACCTAAACCTGACTGTAAACAGTCAAATATTTCTTCCTTGGACTGAGACTTATAAAAATTGACCAATCAGATTGCTCAAAACACACATCTCATCTCCGCTCCGATTCAGTGGAAACAGTGTTAGCGGAGTTGAGAAGATTAATATTATAAAGTATAGTGCGCGGAGATAAGCGGGGCACAGCGGTGCGGTGTCGAGTTTAGAGGAGCTGTGCTGGGTGAAGCGGGGCTGTGCGGTGTGGAGCGGAGATGCGCGCGGTAGAGCGGGGTTGCGCGGGGTGGAGCAGGGCAGAGCGGGGTAGCGCGACGTCAGGCGCGGGAGTTTGTTTGTTGCAGTTTGACCTGTACCGTCATCGAGAGTGCACGTTTATCATCATGACAACGGACGAAAAATTAATTGAAAGCGTGAAAAAATATCCATATTTGTGTTTAGCTCATCTCCACTTCAAAGCTCCGCTCCGCTAGTCTCAGGATAGAAATAGCTCAGCCCTGCACCGCTCATCTCTGCTAAGCTTTAGTGGAAACACCTACCTTTTTACACGGCTCCACTGAACTCTGCGTAGCTCCGCTTCTGTGGAAACGCACCCTTACCGCGAGCACCGGCGCCCATCTCCTATGACGGTTATTTCTTACCTTATAATTTTACGAATATGCACGCTGCGTAGCTGCGTTGTAAAAATTTAGGACATGTATGAAGGCCGTAGATTCCAAAAATGGCATTTATAAAAGTAAAAAGGGTGTTATGGCATTTTACACCTTTATTCGTTCAGGCGTGCGTTTTATTTGGTAAGTAATACCACAGTAAACCACAGTATAATAAAATTGGTGTGGTTAGTATTTACTTTTATTTGGTAAGTATTAATACCATCCTGTAATATAAATCGAGTTATTTTGGTGTGGTCTTCTATAAAAGAAAACGACAGAACAAATTTTACTACTATCGGCGATCCATCCTACGGGGTGGGCTATTTGAATAATGTTTATTAATTTGTAGGGTTAGAATTGTGTTATTTGAACATTTACTATTTCGTATCTACTTTAAATAAACATTTCCCCTAACAGAAGGAGTAAGTAATTATTTGAGAATTTTTTCCTTTATACATTTGATAGTATTTTTAAATGTAACTTTACTATCTCATCATATTATATTATAGTATTGCTAGATCATTAGATACAGGGTAGTCCAGACCATATGTTTTTAGATTTATGTCTTGGAACTTGGGATCAGGACCAGCAAAAATATTTTTAATTAAATTAATTTAAAATTTAGTGCACTCAAAATAAACCAATAAACGAAGAATTCAGTTAATAAAGAAAACACACGACATAAAAAAAAATTGAAAAAAATAAAAAAAATTAAAGATAGAATATAAACAAAAATCTTGTATTGTTATCGAGGAAACTATATTTTCCTGGAGTTGGTCCGTAGCATTTGTCTCTTTAAATTAGTTCTTCGATCCAATGGTTGTCTGGAAGAAATCGCTTTTAATGATAAGACCATCATTTGTACCCTTCTCATTCTTGATATAAATTGTATTTAATAGACAAACTTGGTGTGCAAATAAAGAATATTTATGTTATGTTATGTTAAGTCCCGTGCAATCTAAAAAAATGTTTATTTATTTCTGATCTGGACCACAATGCATATCGATATAGTTATGATGCACTTTCCAAAGTCTAAATTTATTGTCAGTGGCCGGCAACACTAGTTTGGGATAGGAACACTGTTTAGAATACCTTGGTTGCTCTACCTGGATTCTTAGTAGATCGTCCCATTCGCAGTTCATATGTGAAATGCAGATGTTAAGGGTGTCCATCTAGCAAATCTGTGCGATGAAACTAGCTGAGCTGTGCGAGGATGCGGATACGTAAGCACTCAAACCTCACATGCATCCGTCACTCGTATCCAGTCAGATGCTTTCAAAATACGAACTCAGTGCAAAATACTTGAATATTTAATAATTTCAATGTTTTTTCCAAGTGGCAGATATTTTGCAAGAACTAGTAGCGCAGGGAGAGGTCGCGCTCCTCACGCCGATTGTCAAATTGCTTCAGATAGCACTGACTACTCTGACTGGCCTGTCTGCCCTGAAAATCGACACGACGAAGTACCCGCCACAGGCCTCAGTTAGCGGTGAGTTGATCTGCTTTTAGTAATAGATACTACCATAGTCCTGTGCCCTGCTGTGGGACATAATACATTTAAAAAATATAGTCATATACAACGTGTTAATGAATTAATGCAAAACCTCATACACCCCAACTGATTTATAACAAAATAATTAGATTGAAACAATAATTTCATTATTTTTATAGTTAAAATTTAAAGTTATTTGCATTTTAATTTTTGAGGCAAAAATGATTTATTATCATTTCAGCAATGAATGAAAGCGCTAACGTACTCATGGATTTTTAATAATCTAGTTTTGGTGACTGTGCCCGTGCGTTGGGTTGACATCGGGTTCAGGAAATTTTAAATTTTGCAAAAAAATTATTTAATATTTTGAAAAAAATTACCTATGTTGAAACCATGATTATTCGATTCTGCTCTCGATTCCAAACAAACTACTTTCTAGTTTTGCGTTAATTTATTAACACGTTATTGACTGTCGATGATTATAACATAGCGGAAAAAATACGCATGTCTCTTTCTATTTGCTCACATCTAAGTCACATAAAACGCGAGACTGAGTATTTCGTGCATCATGCTAGGCCCTCAGGACACGAGCAGTTATCACGCAATCCCTCATAATCTTACAGTTTTGGCAGGCCGTTGACCTTGGAACCCTGCTGGACCCATCTAAGGTTAATTGCCCGCTATGCTTAAACGCATGCGCCTACGCGGAGCTCGGCTTGCGGCTGCCCAGGATTATGTAGAGGCCTTAAAGGCAAGTCAGGGTAGAGTAGAATGGACAGGCTTGTCCTGTGAGTACCATCCCCAAGAAAACGAGAAAAATTGAGATGAACCTGTCTTTGCTATGATTTAACTATTTCACACATGCCAAGATGAACGCGCATTCGCTTTCTTAACGCACACACTACGAAATTTGACAACATTTATAAGACAACAGATATTAATGTGGTGTGAAAAAGCTAAAAAAATATGAAATGGCATGCCACCAATTCTATAGAAGCAGAAGCATAGCAATGCTTACGACTATTGCCCTGGGAGAAAGTCAAGAAAATTCTAACGATATTATAATGTGAATCTCACTGCAGATGGGCAAGAATTCGACTTCATAGTAGTGGGCGCTGGGTCAGCAGGATGTGTGATCGCCAACAGGCTGACAGAGATCAGCGACTGGAAAGTATTGCTAATAGAGGCTGGCGATAACCCTCCCATAGACTCTGTTGTAAGTTATATATATCTTTTGAATTTCTCTTTTCATAAGCCATCTTTTAACCCCGAGGATGATCAAGAGCCAGGTCAGATCCCCTCGAAATCGACGAGCATGCATGAAAGGACTTATGAATGTAGAGGAAGGTAGAGAGGTTTGTGAGGACCGTAGCAGGTGGTTCCGGTATCTCTGCTTACCCCAGTGGGAGACAAGCGTGAGAATTATGTTTGTATGAAAAACATGTGAAAAAGAAACCTATTCTTACCTCTTGACAATGAACTGGTTAAAAGCCTATCACCACGTAGGTATCTGTCACTTTTAGCTATTATTTTTAAAAGGTAGGTAATTGTGATCCCTTGATATCGACTACTGTCTGAATTGGACAATCGCTCAGCTCCACAACATAAGCTCCATTTTCATTCTAGAAGGGAGAGGAGGAGGGGGAGGTTCTATTTTGAGGAGTTCCACAGTAGAGTCCAAACAATGTTAATTTTCATACAAATATTGAATTATGCTTCATCCCCTTTATGTTCTGATTCATCATTAGCTTTTATCGTCAATACTGAGACTACCCCCCGGAATTGAATTCCATGAACCTTTTTCACATAATGCGTATTATTTTGTGGACTTATAATTCAATCAGAATTTCTTCTAAACATTATACAAGTTTCCTCATGATGTTCTACTTCAACATTTGAGAGCAGTCAGTATTACGTTAGTTCGAAAAAGTCATTGTTATGTACATGGCATACCTACATATTGAGTTCGAATACTATGATAAGAAGTCTTATCCCCGTTTCTCGTCGTTCACAGATTCCCGGATTATTCCCTTTTGTAGACTACTCAGAGGCTGATTGGAACTACTACACCGTAAATGACAATTACTCTAGCCAAGCGCATAAGACCAACAACATTCACATGACCAGAGGCAAAATGTTGTCAGGCAGCAGTGGGGCCAACTATATGTTCTACGTGAGAGGAAATAAGCAGGATTACAACAACTGGTCAGATATGGGCAACAAGGGTTGGGATTGGGAAACCGCTCTGCGTTATTTCAAGAAGAGCGAACGCCTCAACGACATAGACATCATGGAAAGTGACTCCGCTGCCCTGCATAGCACAGACGGGTATCTTGGAGTCACAAGACCTGAATGGAAAGACAGGACGAAACAATATTTCGAATCCTTCGAGGCCAATGGCCATAAAATTTTACTAGACACCAACGGATATGAGCAGCTTGGTTATTCGGCACCAACTTACACAATCGATAACAAAACTCGTCAAAGCACTGCCAGAGCTTTCCTTACCCCCGTGAAAGACCGTAAAAACTTATTTGTCTTGAAAAATACTTTTGCAAGTAGAGTTATCTTTAATGAGGACAAAAAAGCAGTTGGTGTAGAATGTAAGTCAGAAAATGGTGGAATTATTACATTGAAAGCTAAACAAGAAATAGTTTTGTCAGCTGGTGCCATCAACAGCCCTAAACTCTTGATGCTTTCAGGAGTCGGACCAAAAAAACATCTTGATGAAATGGGAATAGAAGTTGTGTATGATTCACCAAACGTCGGACAAAAACTGCAAGATCATCCCACCGTTCTGGTTCAACTCACTGGCGATAAAAATTTAATATCGATTCCTCAGAATGTTGCAGTTTTGACAGATCTCGACAAATTCCCTACTCCCGTATTAGTTGGACACGTAGCTCTTGACGATATCGATACGATTCCTGACTATCAAAGTCTTGTATTCCCATTCCCAACAGGCACTTTGCTCTCAACATTGATTTGCTCTTTCGTGTACAGGTTAGAAAATAACATATGTGTCCAAGCAGCAAAAGCTGTTCAAAACCAAGAGACAGTGTTTGCTGTTGTGACTTTACTCCATCCTGAATCGAAAGGAGAAGTAAAGCTGAAAAGCAAAAACCCAGATGAGGATCCATTGATTTACGCCAAATATTATTCTAATAAGAATGATTTGGAGACGCACGCCCGTTCTGTTGCTGATTATGCTAGATTGAAAGATTCTCCTTATATGAAGAGTGTGAAGTCAGAAGTAGTTGACTTGGGCTTGGATCAATGTGCAAATCACGAATTCCAATCACACGAATACTGGAAATGTTACATTTTGAACATGGCAACTTCATTATGGCATCCTGTTGGTACCTGTGCCATGGGACCGAATGATACAGATGTGGTCACGGACAGATTGGTGGTGAGAGGTGTGAAGGGACTTCGTGTTATTGACGCTAGTATAATGCCTGAAATAACGAGTGGTAACACTAATGCACCTACTATTATGATTGCTGAGAACGCTTCTGATATGATCAAGCAAGATCACGGTAAATGAACGTTATTTAGACTGACTGAACTTCATGAAAAATTTTCATAAAAAAACGTTGTTGTTGCCTGTCTTTGTTAATTTATGTTTTTTTTAAAGAACCTACCTATAAGTTACATTGTGAAAAGGTGTTACCTGTAATGCAATGTAATACATTTGCTAAATAAATAAATAAAGAAATAAATAAATTAGTTAATTGTATATAGGTAAAATTGTTTTAACATTTTAGAATGATTGACTCAAACATTTACTATATTCTGTTCTTATCGTTACTATTAAACAGTGAGATTTATAAACAAAATTGTACATTATTTTTATGTGCATTCGATTCCTATCCTATAGATAAGTGTACTTTTTGCAACCATCAACAGCATGGCTGATTCAGTGTTTAAAGGGTGTAGAGCATCGCTGTGATCGGGATGGCTGCCTGCATAGCTCCAGTTGGTTTAGGAGTTACTGATGTTTAAAGGTCAGTAAAAAATTAACGATCAGCAGCTGCAAGGCTGATCGTATGATAATTGTTGCAGTATGCACTATTGCTATGTGAATAATACAAAAACTGTCAAGTTCTGTCAGTCGGTTTAGGAGATACAGTCAAAGTTCCGACCTTTGAACGGCTGTATCTCCTAAACCGACTCATGAACCATGTCAGTTTTTATACTGTTCATATAGCTACAGTGCATACTACAACAATATCATACGATCAGCTGTGCAGCTGATCGTAAATTTTTTACAGACCTTTAATCATTAGTCACTCCTAAACCGACTGAAGTTATGCAGGCAGACCTGGTCCATCCCCATCACAGAGAAGCTCTAAATCCCAAAAACACTGAATCAGCCATGCTGCTGATGATTGCAAAAAGTACACTTATCTCTTGGAATATAACGACACCTCACTTGAAAAGTCAGCCAATCGATTTTTATGGGAGGTCTAACATTCGTAGGGTCTAACCATTTTGTTCACCCATGTTCCATATAAGGAACCTTGAGCTTGAACACGAACACTACAAAAGCCTTCAAGCTATTTTCATAGAATACTTTTATAGGTTTTCTAAAGGTCTAAACATACAAATTTTGAAAAAAGGAAAAAAAAGGGCCGCTTTTGTTTTTTAACCGATGAAAAAACAAAAAACGGAGGAGGTTATCTATTCGACGCGTATTATATATATTTTTTTTTATGTATGAACACGCATAACTTTCTACAGAGTAATCCGATTTTGATAATTCTTTTTTTATTGGAAAGGGTATACTCCCAAAGTGGTCCCATTTCAATTCGGTAAAGATCTGATGACGCACTTCGGAGCTACACAATAGAACTCCTCAAAAGTTGACAGCAAATCATCGGCTATTGAAAAGTTTGCTTTGTATCGATGTACCCTTTGTGTGTGCTGATATCCAGAATTCAACTAATGTATTTCACCACAAAAAAATTATGAAATAATTTTATTTTATTTTAAAAGTATAAAATAATATTGCAGCCGATGAATTTTACGTTAGCTATAAAAAAAAAATATTGGAGTCGGTGTCAAGCCTAGCCCCAAAAAAAAATACTGCAAGCTCAGTCTCGAATCCTACAGGCTTGACAGCGACTTCGATAAAACAAATTGATAGCTAACGTAAAATTCATCGGCTGCAATATGATTTTATACTTTTTGAGTTTTGAAGTCAGTTTCATGTTTTATTCGAAATTGTCTAAAAGTGGAATGTTTAGAACCTATAAAAGTATTGTATAACAATGACTTGAAGGCTTTAGTAGTGTTCGTGTTAAACACTTTTTTAATTTAGGCTTTGTTTATTGAGAAATCTTTTTTACTGTGATGAGGGCGCCACTGGACTGTGATAGCCCTCTTAAGGAGGTGGTTAAGATAAACAAATTGAACACCTTTCACTATGGGACCAATATCGAAATCGCGAAAAAACAACCAGATGTTTCATACTAAACTACAATACAAATCTTCTCGAGCTAAATGTATGGCATTAATTTAGCGATTTGGATGTTGGTCCCATTGTGTAAGTTGTTCAGTTTGATGGTTTAAACAACCCCCTTAAAAGTTTAAAATGTTTATGTTTACACCTTATAAAGATATAAATAATATAGGTAAGCTTATGAACTTATGAGTTATGAACCAATGTTCATCCCACCAATGTGGGAGGCGATTTTGTTTGAAGTTATACTTCTATAGTATTTTAGTTTACTAGCTGTAGAGACATTAATTCATCAACATCATCATCTCAGCCGATGGACGTCCACTGCTGGACATAGGCCTGCCCCAAGGATCGCCGCCCTCATCCAACGGGTTGCCGCCGCCTTCACCAGGTCGACGGTCCACCTTGTGGGGGCCTATCCACGCTGCGTTTTCCGGTACGCGGTCGCCACTCGAGAACTTTTCGGTCCCATGGGCCATCGGTTCTGCGAGAAATGTGCCCCGCCCATTGCCACTTTAGTAATATTTTGAGCTATGTATGAATATGAATCCATCCGAAGCACGGAATCATCTTTCTTTTCAGACAATCAGGTGATTCAGCCTGCAATGTCCTTACCAAATGGGGAAAGACGCACAAAGTGTTTTGTTGCATATAAACGATTTCTATTTCTCAATGATGCGATGTGTGTATAAGTTTTAATTGTTTGACGGCCATGGTGGGAACTCTCAAGGGAAATTGCGGGTTGCGGCGTCAAAGATGAATTCTCAAAACCGATTTAAATTACAGCGACTAAACTAGTTAGGTGCGTAGGACATTCTACAGTGCATGAATGTGTACACTATGAGATGCCAGAATGTGTCGCTTTGCTTCGTCGACTTGTTTTCAAGGATTAAAACCAGCCAAGTACGAGTCGGGACTCGGGCAATTAGTGTTCCGTACTACCAGTTGTTTAAAATGGGTCATTGATACAACCACTATAAATTGACACTTACCTAGTATGTGGTTACACAGTAACTGAAGATCATTTGATACTGGTCTTACTGGTGTTCGTTTTTAGGGCATAGAAAAAAAACTACTATCCAAGTTAGAGCCACCCTGATAATTTTCTCGCCATCTACACGTTATTTCTGATGTTCATGATTTTTTTCAGAACTTATACGGCTACATTTTTTGAAATAGAGGTAGGGACAGCATTTACTCGGATTTAATTGAAAATTTTGTTGAGTTATAAAAAAAAATTAAAAAGTATATTTTTAGACTCGTATTTTCATAAGCTTTCAATTGATACCCCACAAAATAGGGTAGATTTTTTTTTATTTACCCTTTCTTTTCTACCTCCCCAAATTGCCCCCCCAATATAAAAAATTAAGTTTTTTTTACTTCATTAATGATATTGGACCAGCAATTGCTATATCTGTACCGAGTTTCAACTTCCTATGTCTTACGGTCGCTGAGAAAAATGCCTGTGACAGACGGACGGACGGACAGACACCGAGCTGTTGTGTCCATAAGTGTTCCGTTTTGCCAATTTTGGTACGGAACACTAATAATACTCCCTAGGCGATTGTTCTAGTTTGAGGTTTTTTTTTTTTTTTTTTATTTTTTGTTCAATACACACATTATTTCAAAAGTTTTTACATTTTAATCCCGAGCAGGAAACCGTGCAACGGTTTATGTGCTTGGAATGAATCGTTACACTCAATCGCTAGTTGCTATGTTAGTTTAGGTACTTATCTTACGCATGCGATAACAGGGCCTCAATTGCGCAATTTTATACGGTTTTGGTTTGGTTTAGGTTTTGGTTTAGTTTTGGTTTACATTTGGTTTAGCTGAAGTAAAAAAGCTATCGCGATATTTTTTTCTGAATGGTTAAATCGCACAATACAGAAAATTCGATCGAACGGACATCAAACGTTACGCCAACGTATCTTCCGAAATAAAGCTAAATCGTTACCGTTAATATAATTTGCGCGATACGAATTGTGCATAACGTAACGTTTTTGGTTGTGGTTTTGTTTTGGTAGTATCGTTCAAACTTAGGGCGATTGAGGCCCAGGTTGCCTGTCGGACGTCGCACATTGGTCATCTCTGGACCAGTTGTACTTTTTTAGATATTTATTAAGGATTGATTTGGCTTTTTTATGAGTAGTTTTTTGTAGAATTTCACTTTGATCTTTGTCTGAAAATGTATTTAATATATATGGCAGCATGTATTCCCATGTTCTTTTGCCGTAGACGTTATTGACTTTAGGTAGTAGATAAGTTGGTAAGTATGTTAAATTACGAAGGTTTTTTGGTCTTTGATTTTTTGTAGTAGTGTCACTTTGTCACTATATTCTGAAACCATACATATATAAATCATATCAAAGACGCTTGCCACTTTACAGTATTTAAATAAACCTTTTTCGTCACCACTTTTTTAATGTGTCTAGGGACAATGGTCTTAAGCAGTCTACATTGCAGTTTATATATATTTGCTAAATGCGTTTTGTATGTTCTTCCGTAACTTCTTAAACCGTACATAATGATAGAATCAGCTAGCGCCATGTATAGCATGCGCAGTGTTTTGTATGGAAGTTTGAATTTAAGAATGGATAATTTTGACAAAATAGCCCTCAATCTGTCACAAACATGGACAATGTGCGTCGTCCAGTTAAAACTACTGTCTATCCTTAGGCCTAAGTACATAAATGATTTTTTGTTAGTTCAAGTTTTTCACAGTTACATACGTCGTTTACTTACGGGTACGATCTGGTGCTTATGTCTACACTGGTGCGAGTGGGCATCGATGCTTGGAGTTACTGATGTTTTTATACAACGTGTTAATGAATTAGCGCAAAACCTCATACACCCCAACTGATTTATAACAAAATAATTAGATTGAAACAATAATTTAATTATTTTGATAGTTAAAATTTAAAGTTATTTGCATTTTAAGTTTTGAGGCAAACATTGTTTGTTATTATTTCAGCACTGAAAGAAAGCGCTGACGTACTCATGGATACATTTTTATAATCTTGTTTTGGTCGTAAGTAGGGTGAGTGTGCCCGTGCGGTGGGTTGACATCAGGTTCAGAAAATTTAAAATTTGGCAAACGAGTTATTTAATATTTTGAAAAAAATTACCTATGTTGAAACCATGATAATTCGACTCTGCTCTCGATTCTAAACAAACTACTTTCTAGTTTTGCGTTAATTCATTAACACGTTGTATACGGTGAATGTATGTGTAGTAGTGTGGTTTTTTGTGCATTTATATATAAGCCCACATCGTGTGCCCACTCACACAAGCGGTCGAAATTTTTTTGCAATAAGTTTGTGCTACAGATATATCATGATGAGCAGACAAGATGCATGTGTCATCAGCAAATTGAAGCTGTGTATGTCAAAATTAATTATTACATTATTCGTAGCTCGACAGGAGGTTGGCTTTTATGCTTTCGGGTTCGGGTGGCACTAAAAAGTATAAGGTTCTTTTAACTAACATGTTATTAACTGCATTCTAGTTTTACCGACTTTTTCCCTTCATCAGCCATATTGTGAGCTTTGGAGCACAGTTCTGTGTACTAGGTGTGAAACCGATCGGATTCAGGCTTAAATATGTTGTAATATGATGCTGCCTCTGTCATTAGTATGAACAGTGTGCTTTTTACATGGAACCTCTTAGCTGTATTTTTAATTTATGTGTCGTTAGGGAACCTGTCTCCACAATGCTTGGAATATACCGAGTAGTTTCTAAAACCACTGTAAACTAGTGAAATAAAAACTCTCGTCAGCCGACAGCGGCCACTAGTGGCCTCATAATACAAGTCTCGGCACAGTCAACTAATATCGCACGACTAGCTCCCCATTGTCCGTGTTGCGGCTTGTATGCGATGTGGCTATACTGGTGTGGGACGAGTGCTAAGAGATGAGCGAGATTATGACGTAGCCATAGGTCGTATGTGTCGTAGCTCATATCGTCCAGACCGATTTCATTTCGATTCCAACTCTGTTCTTGGCGTTGATGTACTCTCATGTGACTTTGTGAAAATCCTCGCGGATTGCGGGTATGTGATCACATCATTCCTTTATTTAAAACTAGGAAGGAACATTGTAAATCTATAGACTCAAAAAGAAAGCGAAGAATTGGCTCAATAGCAAAGTGCAAGGTTATTTATTTATTTCATCATTATCATCAGCTTTTGTCCTTTCTCGCGATAAGCGTTTATATATTTTGGTATTTCCTTTCTAAAGAACTTACTCCGTATCGCAGGACAAAATCCCCCAATATCTCCTTTCAGGAATAAAGAGGAATCATTTATCATCCGCGGAGCCAGTGCAGTTCAAGTTATGATAGTCAACACGCTGTCAGAAAATTTTGAGTCATTCATCAATACATAATTTTACTGCCATAATCCCTGAGAATTTTCAAGGCACTGCTGAAAGAATAATTTATTTTACATCTAAAGAATCTTTCTAGAACCAACAAAAAGACAATCCACGGTGCATTACCTACACAAAGTACGAAGCAGCTCTGGATACTATTCAAACTATCACCCAACGAAATGGGCCTGTACGGGCGTTGTTGTTTAATTTCCGTGATCGTTTCAAATACAGACGCACCACATCACAAGTCCCTCACTTCTAAAAGTGTTTCTCAAAACCGAATCCAAACAAATCGTGCGTTTTTTTGCGAAGACGTTTGAAGTCTTTAACTTGAACCACCCGTAACTCCAGATAATGCCTAAGTTGTCTTGAATCCCGGAGCCAATTCTGGGCACATTGTCCGGTTGGAAGGTCCGCGACTTACTCCCATCCCGGGGGACCTTCTGCACAATGTACTTTATCTCCATTATATTAAAGTTTCGATTTGAACAGGCCTTTTATTACCGTATGATCAGGTTTCGAAAGGTTTTAGTTTGTTCAATCGTTATCTTTATTATAGGTAACTATGGTACAGTAGAACCAGATTTATAAGTTCCCCGATGACTGGCCAATTGTTTTCGCGCCCTTTTCGTTGCTATCCGACTAATCAAGCTACTTCGGGTTTTGTCGGGAGACTCTGCGCAAACGAAGATTGACGAGGGTAATTAGACGGCCCGGTAGCATTGTCGGTAGTGAACCTGCCTGCTGCGCCGAGAGTCGCGGGTTCGAATCCCGTAAGAGACAAATATTTGTATGATGAATATGAATATTTGTACCCGAGTCATGGATGTTTGTATCTATATACGTATTCTATATCGTTGTCTAGTCAGACTAGATAATTTGTGTGATATAATCCTAGATTATTATTTAATTTAATTTAATTTAATAATTCTCCTAAAAACTCTTCATTTATGATTTTCCTGGTTCCAAAAACTAGTCAGACAAATTCTAAACACAATTAATTTTCTCCGAAACATCGAAATACCACGAGCGGAGATTTTTTTTTTATAATCCAGCTAGCAAAAACTAAAAGCCAAACAGTAGAATGATTTCATTTTCTACGATTTTCCAGCCGAGAGCATTCGAAATAAAACTTCTTAAATAGAGAGGTGCAATTCAGTGGCACTGCATAGCACAATGCTCTCTCCCATATTTCTACTTCAACAGAATTATTTCCCGCTTAACACACTTAGCACTTAATTCATTGCTTACTATCCATAGTATATGCCCCTTTCCTTGCATATTAATCGAGCAATGGATTAGGAGCAACGATCTAGAGTTGGATTATGAACAGAAAATGGGATAGAAGAGGAGTTCACGCTCAAGAAAGCGGCATAAAGGCGGTTCCGCAAAATAAACTCCAAGTTAAATTGCCTTTAGGAAACTGGCAAAGATTAGAGTATATTGTAGAAGCGAATGACATTATTTATTTCCATAGGTATTCTCATTTAAAGAATAGCTAAACCATAAAGTTATTATACCTGTCGAGCTAAACAAATACTTATTGATGCAATTTTCAATGTTATGTAAAGATTACACTTGCAGTCATATGAGTTGCGAAAGGTTAAAACTCAAAAATAATTTTAGTAATGTCAAAAACAGTTTTTCGTTTTGGAAATCTGCTTCCACTGGCGACTAGAAACTTGGCAATATATTGCCAGTCAACACCAGTACTATCAGTTTAAAATAACAATGTGCATGACCTCGCTCGCAAATGTGACGTCACTCAACCACGACGAACTTCACTCGAGTTATTCAAATGATTGTTGCCTTTGCATAGAGTCTATATTCCTTTACAACCAAGTGAAGTTATCCAACGGCCCTTCAAGGTCATGCACATTGTTATTTTAAACTGATAGTATAAAAGTCGAAGGCAAGGGTTTCATCTGAAAATCAACACTCTGCTTTCGGGCAAGGTCTATGTTGAGCTGGGACCTATTTGCTGCTGTAGCGCAAAATAAATTACATGCTGTTGCATTGGTAGTGTTGCGTTCTTGTTTTGTAAACTTGTTGTGAACTGTAATAATATTATGTGTGTGCTACTTATAAATACAATTAAATCACCTATTTTATTTATGATAGATATGCTATAATTATAAAAGATACTACCCGATTTGAAGACATACCTTCACGGAATTCTGAATGGAATGAATGTGGAAATTTCTTTACTGTCACTTTAAACACCAAATATAAACAGTTCACAAACAATACATGTCAGTACAGTAGAAAAGTATAGTATTGTAAGGAAGAGATTTAAGACACTTCTGTTGGTACCACAGAACATTATAAGAGGGGTATAGCTCCCTATATGCTTTAGAATAAAGGATATCCTTGCTCTTAGGGTGTTATACAAATCATTGCATGGCCTGGGGCAACATGTTCCATGCCTACTTTGCACTTGTAACCCCTCTTATGATGTTCTGTGGTTGGTACCTTCTAAGTTATTCAATCTCTTGTAATCTTAGGATTCTTAGATCGCGGGTAGCAAATTAGGGTAGCATTCGTAGCAAATAGTTTCATTGTGGAACAATGTGTCTCTCAGAGGCTCAGACAATGTAGGTGAAAAATCAAACCTTCAACTTCTACAAATCATATAACTCTGTATAAGATTCGACAATGCGCTTTCTTTCCAACAAAGGGGGTCGTCAGACGAAGCATTGTCTGCTAAAATGGTTCATTCAGTGACTTCTGAAGGCGCTCGGGCGGTACCTAGCTGGAAGCAAAGCCCATTAAAATCGTCATTATTAATTTTTCCACCGCTTTCTGCCGGATGTTATTTTGTATGGCAGTTGTCTTAGCTTTTTGAACTTGCAATGTACGCACAGCGACACATTAAGCTATACAAATCCAACAAAAACATTAAAAGAACTTTACAATAAAACATAAATTTGCTTACATAAAAAATAATAATATTATTTTGTATTATTATTATGTGACCGAATTATTTTTTACTTTTTAAATGTTTGTTTTTGGCGTTGGGTTTTTTTTTTTGTCATTTAATGTTATTTCCTCATTTTTAAAGTTACATGAAGACTGCTGAACCAATTTTCATGAAACAAAGTTAAGAAAACTCTCGCAAAAATTAGCTTTCTATTTAAAAAAATGCATGGAAATTGTTCCACCCGTTTGGGAGCTACGATGCCACAGACACAGACCGACATAAACGTCATACTTATTAATAATAACACCCCTCTTTTTGCGTCGAGGGTTAAAAACATAAAATGTTTATTATTAACAGTGATCGTTATTGTAGTTCTATGCCCGGGTGTGATGAAACTGAAGATGTCTTAATTTTCTCCTATTTATTTATTATTTGTGGTTTTGGGCCTTGACAGGCTTGCTAAGCCTGTGCCACGTAGACCATCGCTGGTCCTTTGTGATCGCCCTTTTTATAGTTCCTTACCAATCCCCACTGCGGCCAGAAATCGCAGTAGATTCTTGATCGGGATAGTTTGTATCTCATCTGGTGTCAGCACCTGCCTACCCAGATGAGTGCTGCGTTTGTACATCAGGGGGCCACAATCACATAGGAGGTGCAGAGGAGTTTCCATCTCCTCCTTGCAAAATCTGCAGCCGGTCGTGTCACTTAAATTCAGTGTGTGCATGTGCTTATTTAATTTGCAGTGGCCTGTGAGTGACCTTGTTATTGTACAAATTTGGTACTTGCTGAGGGCAAGGAGACCGTTCGCAAGTTTGCGATTGTAGCCTTTGATAAGTGCTTTGGAGTGGCCCATGCCTGGGGTGTTACACCAAAGCTTTATTGCCTCACCAAAGCTGGCCCTATTCAAAGAATCTCGCGTTAGACTATTGGGGATTCCGAGAAAGGGTTCGGGGCCTATGAAGTGGTTTTCAGTGCCTCTTCTGGCCAACTCGTAATTTTCTCCTAAGTGACAAGTATAATTTGCTACAAACATAAAAGCTCAGCACCTATGTAATGAGCTTCTCACTACTTCGTTAGGCGTTCTAATTTGTACATTATTTTCACTTCATTAAAACTCTATTTTGTTTTCAGCTTGCCAAGCGAGTGTAGCTCAGTTTTACGTTATGAATTTAAAATGTGTTCGTAAAAAAATGTAGGACATGGTTGTAAAGGTTGTAAGAAAAGTGTCATTAACCTTAAAACCACATACTCTACCCATCAAACTGAACAACTTTTACTATGGGTGCAAACCGATCGGAGCAAAAAAATAAAACCGGTCAAGTGCGAGTCGGGCTACTCGCGCACCGAGGGTTCCGTACCACACCACCAAAAAAGACAGCATTATTAACTTAGAAAAAAAACTTTTTGTCCGGGACCTTTAGCGCAAGACCGACTCACACTTGGCCGGTTTTTAGTATTTGTTGTTATTCTGTGGAGTTTGCTCTACAATCACATTAAGTTTGACGCTTGTATGTATTACCGTTTTTACCATAGAGCGTGAAGAAAAAACGTTGATAAAAACTAGTTTCTTGTTGAGAACCCCCCTTAATTTTTAACTTTTTGAAAATTTTATTATTTGTTAAGAAATCCGCCGTAATAACGCATAATCTGAGAAAGTTTCAACTATCTAGCTATTACGGTTCAAAAGTTACAGCCCTAAATAGGTAGGACAGACGGACGGACGTATGGACAACGTAGGCTTAGTAATAGGCATCAGCATAGCATATGCTCACGACTATATTCCCCGAGGGGGTAGTCAGAGATATTCGGAAACTTCAGAACATCCACGTTTCACTAGTAGTACTGAAACTCCGTCCAGTGTGACGGGGAGTGAGCCCGTCGCCACTTAGTAATAGGGTCCCGTTTTTACCCTTTGGGTACGGAACCCTAAAAACAACCTGTCTCATACAATTTCAGACGAGTAGGTATTGCAGTTTGGTGGAACAGGTGGAACAGCTGATTTTTTTAGCTTCGAACGATTTGCTCCCATAGTAAAAATTGTTCAGTTTGATGGGTAGAGTATGTGGTTTAAAGGTTAATGATACTTTTCCTTACACCCTGTATAATACAATATTTTGGTTGATTTTTTAGTGATTTAGGTTAATATTTTGGGTGATTTAGATTTAGCAGCTTATATACGTCCCACTACAGAGCACTAGAGCCTCAGGGAATATGGGCGTTAGTCCACCACGCGTGCCGACTGCTATCAAACGGTGAAGGAAAACATCGTGACGAAACCTGCATAAGCTGAAGAAGAAATTGTGATGCGTATGTACAGTCGGCAATCAGCTGATTGCCGACTGTACATACGCAATTGCGAAGTTCGAATCCCGGAGTAGACCCCCTGATACGCGAGTTCTACGAGGTGGTTTGTGTAGGGGTTTGTGTGTGGGTGTGTTCGCCTTGTATGTTTCAGTTTCATCGTAAGTCAAAGTCTGCAGCCAGTGAACGGCGGACTGATATTGTTTTTACGTCGAGAAGTTAACAAACTTTGTTTTATATCCGGGGAAGTAGAAAAACATCCCTGGATAATATACTTATCCAACAATAGCTATCAATACTGTTTTTTCCTTTGACTACGTATATAGGGACTAGTTACGCGTGTCATTCTACTAACAAACATTTCTGCCACTTTTTGCGGGGGGCGAGCCGAGGTAACATGAAATCCGATTGTAAATGCACATGATAAATTTGTCTTATACCGTGGCAGAGGAGAAATGCTACCGCAAGGCCAGTCCTTATAGTTTTTTCGAATGTCTGGAACTACAGATTCTATTATGAAAGTTATTCAGTTGGATGATTACTACCCCCTAAATTATGTATCGCAATGATGTTTACACTTTTTACACACGGCGACACATCAAGTTGCGCACCCTATAAACCCATAACTACACTACGAACAAAACACAAAATAGTGCGGTAGAGAGCCTGCATAGACGCGGCTGCCGGCGCGGGCGCAGCGTGCTGTGAGACGAAACAACAACATACCGCACCCTCTCGCAAGATTCGCAGCGTTCAACTTCTAATAAATCAGGGTTATAACCTGACCTGTCGCAGTGTGTACAATGTACAGTCCAAGCTATCTGCATCTGATCATAGCGAGGGGTGGGTGGGGGGGGGGGGGGGGTCGTAAGAATGGGAGACCCATTGGGTGGCAAGGACGAGAGAGTGCTTCGACGTTTGAACATACTTATGCACTTAAATATATCCCGCGTTCCTGAATACTTCTGTAAATAACTAGTCACTGTAGTCGAAAAAGAATATGAGTACTTCACTCCATTATAGAACGGAAATTAGAAAAATTTCGAAGAAATAAGAATAAAGTCGTAGTAGACGCAATTTAAGTCGTTCAAACGACAAATTGTGTCTAGCTAGAGGATATTGATCGTATTATAATCAAATTACCTAAAAAAGCAAATATATAAAGAACAAACTATTTACATAACAATGGTAAATTAAATAATTTATAAAATGCTTAACCTAATACACAAAACTATTTATTCAATACCAACTAACCTAACCTAACCTAACCTAACGCGTCTTTAGAAAATTGAATTAAGTTCACAATAAATAATATTACTAATTTACATGTTTGATTAATAATATTTACTTCGGACTCATGGATTTATAGTTTTGTTTAACCGACTTCAAAAAAGGAGGAGATTTTCATTTATAATTTGTCTGATAGAATGTAACATTCCCTGAGGGGTAGTCATACACTGGTTCAATACTCACAATTTAAGTTTTACAAAATTCCACATTAAAATGGAGTACAACAGGTTTGATGGCTGAAACCTATCCTTTTAAACACAAAAAACATATTTTTTCAGTTAGGAAGAACCTGTAAAATCCTTTAAAACCGGTCCCAGAAACATTAGGAAGGGTAAGGTATACGATGCATTAATTTCAAAAACCGATTCAATATGGTGTTTACTTTGAAAACATGAAATATATTTGCATTGTTTATGCAAATCTTCACCGTTGCTCTACCTTAGGATCAGGATACATTTGCAGATAAAACAAATATTGCGATTTTGCAACTACGTTAGCAGGTTCGTACCAGAAACTTTTATCTTTTTATCACCATCATCAGTCAATATACATCCCACTGCAGGGCACAAACAGGCCTACCCTCAAGGAGGGTGTCTGAGCATCAGTTCACCACGCGTGCCCAATTCGGTTTGGTGGAGTACACATACGCACCAGAATATCTTCAAATCAATTGCATCCTACAAAAAGGGGAGGTGCGGAGTACTCGAAACCGACGGGCATGTATGAAGAGATGTATGGATGTGCATGAGGCAAAAGAGGTATGTAAGGATCGTAGTAAGTGGCGCGCCCTGGTCTCTGCCTAACCCACTGGGAAAGAGGCGTGACGTTATTATTATTATTATTTTTTTTTTATCTTTGACAATGTCACACAAATTATCTAGTCACATTTAAAGTACCAGAATCTAGCCTGGACTTGTATTATGATGACTAGACAACGATATAGAATACATTAAATACAGGGTGAAATTGACATCATTGGCATCCTTTTAAACTAAGAATCTACCCATCAAACTGAACAACTTTTATTATGGGAGCAAACCGATTTTGAGTCGAGTAGGCATTGCAGTTTAGTATGGGATAGCAGATTTTTTAGTTGCTCCGATCGGTTTGCTCCCATAGTAAAAGTTGTTCAGTTTGATGGATAGACTCTTAGTTTAAAAGGATGCTAATGATATCAATTTCACCCTGTAGATACAAACATCCATGACTCGGGTACAAATATTCATATTCATCATACAAATATTTGTCCCTTACGGGATTCGAACCCGCGACCCACGGCACAGCAGGCAGGATCACTACCGACTGTGCTACCGGGCCGTCGAATTAGATAGATATATAGAGATAGAATATCTTCTTCAGCGTAGTATGCAGTTTCCTCGCGATGTTTTCCTTCACCGTTTGAGAGCAGTCAGTATTACGTACGTAAGTCAGAAAAATTGCGTTTTCTTTTAAAAGATACAAAGAAAAGTGAAACTTTGGGTAAAGTCATTCACTTTTTTGAACTCGTGATTTAACAAGTTTTCATTTGATACCCCTGGTCGTAGGGCCTTATTAAAAATCCAAGTTTTCGACCTTGAGGTGCTGCGCGGACTCTGCCATGTCCATAAAACACCGAAAATTTCGAAGCTTTTTCAGTTTTCATTATTTAAAATCGAAAGTTTAGGTTTTAGAGTAAAATTATGTTTCAGAGGAATTAACAGCACTAAATGCGCTACAGTTTGGTTTTTGAATCATCTTTTTATACTGTATAGTTACCGAGATACGAGACTTCAAAATAAGGGCAGTTAGGACTAATTCCTAACTGCCCTATGCCTGTGGGTGCAGAAAAGCTGGGCTCAAGAGGGTTTTTTGTATGTAGGTAATCTCTGGAAGTACCAAACTGATTCTTTAAATTCTTTCACTGATAGAAAGCTACACTACCCCTGATTACCATAGGCTACATTTTATTATGTAAAAAAAAAAACTATCCGAAATCCAAGTATTTGTATACCAATTGACCGTTATTCAACATTTGCAGAAAATTTAAAGAGTCTCATCTTATGGTTCAAAAACATATTGTAGCGCAATATTTATACTTCTTTTAAACACCTTCACAGTGAAACCTAAAGTTCATAACACATCTAAATAAAAAAAAACGAAATTTTAAGGAATTAATCATACCTCTCCATACTTTGAGGTGTTGTATCTTGGTAACTATTTAGTATATAAAGATGATTCAACTATAAAATTGTAGCGCATTTGGTCTTGTTTAAACCTTTAGTAAACAAGTTTGCTCTAAAACCCAATGTTTAAGTTTTACTGAAAAAGTCTCAACATTTTCGTTGTTTTATGGTCACACCAGAGCCCGCGGCAGGACCTCAAGGTCGAAAACTTGTATTTTTATTAAGGACCTCTACCTGTACAACATATCCAAAAATGCCGGATACCGACCCGACCCGACCTACAAAAAGGGGAAGTGCGGAGTACTCGAAACCGACGGGCATGTATGAAGAGATGTATGGATGTGCATGAGGCAAAAGAGGTATGTAAGGATCGTAGTGTGGCGCGCCCTGGTCTCTGCCTACCCCACTGGGAAAGAGGCGTGACGTTATAGATAGATAGATAGATAGATAGACCCGACCTTTTATAAGGTAGGATATCATTTTCCAAACAGATTTACTGAACTATTACCATTTATAGGTATTCTACAGTCTCAACTCATAGTAAACCTACAGTACCATGAGTTTGCGCTGTAGTAAACTTCCGTAAAACTACTGTAGCAAACTAAAGTTTTGGTATTGAATTTTGTACAGCGCTCCTAGTGGTTACGTTGAGAACTAATTCTGTCATACAAAATTGGCACCGCAACTACATAGCCTAGTAAATGTAAACATTTTACCTTGCAAAAGGTCCGGTATCCACGATTTTTTTATATTTTATACGGGTATAGGTCCTTATTAAAAATCCAAGTTTTCGACCTTGAGGTGCTGCCGCGGGCTCTGCCATGTCCATAAAAGAACGAAAATTTCGAAGATTTTTCAGTTTTCATTATTTAAAATCTAAAGCTTAGGTGTTAGAGTCAAATTATGTTTTAGAGGAATTAAGAGCACTAAATGCGCTACAGTTCGGTTTTTGAATCATCTTTTTATACTGTATAGTTACCGAGCACTTCAAAATAAGGGCAGTTAGGGCTAATTCCTAACTGCCCTATGCCTGTGGGTGCAGAAAAGCTGGGCTCAAGAGGGTTTTTTGTATGAAGGTAATCTCTGGAAGTACCAAACCGATTCGTAAAATTCTTTCACTGATAGAAAGCTACACTATCCCTAATTACCATAGGCTACATTTTATTTTGTAAAAAAAAAAAATCTGTTGGATATCTAAGTATTTGTTTACCAATTGACATTTGCTGAAAATTTACAAGTGTCGCATCTTATGGTTCAAAAAACATATTGTAGCGTATTATTTATACTTCTTCTGAACACCTTCACAGTGAAACCTAAAGTTAATAACATATTTAATTAAAAAAAAAAAAAAAAAATTATGGAATTAGTCATACCTCTCCATACTTTGAGGTTTTGTATCTTGGGAACTATTCAGTATATAAAGATGATTCAACTATCAAATTGTAGCGGATTTGGTCTTCTTTAAAGCTTTAGTAAACAAGTTTGCTCTAAAACCCAACGTTTAAGTTTTACTGAAAAAGTCTCAAAATTTTCGTTGTTTTATGGTCACACCAGAGCCCGCGGCAGGACCCCAAGGTCGAAAACTTGTATTTTTATTAAGGACCTCTACCTGTATAACATATCCAAAAATCCCGCATACCCGACCTTTTGTAAGGTAGGGTATCATTTTCCAAACAGATTTACTGAACTAACAGTAGTAACGTACAGTAAAAACTCACGGTAGGCCATAGATAAGCAATACTCGAGACGGTAATACATTATTTTTGTGTGAATGGGAAACTATTGCTTTAAATCTTTCGTGCAAGCGGGAAGAAACCGCAAAGTAATTGGTCATGAAGTGGTTCAAAAAGTTATTCCGAGGAAAGTGCGTGAAGCCAGTTGAAGAGAAACCGAGTACAGGCAAGGGGGAACCTTTGTTGAGGTTTGACTCATTCAATAAATTCAAACAATCCAGGCGAGCTGTTGAAGCTTTCGAAACTGCTATGCCTCAAGAGGAAGTTTATGCGTTGACGACGATCAAAAACTTCCGTGGTGATAATATGGAATATAGATAGTATAATATAAATAAGTACCTGTAGTACTTATTTTGTACCACCCCTATTGTTTACTAAGGAACAAACAACTATTTATCCGCGTTTCACAATCGCAGTCGCACATCCGGCCTCACCCTTAACCCCTTCAGTAACATGACCAGGTCCATCGTTGAATATTCATCCGGACGGGTTAATAAATACGGGTATACACCTAATGGGTCCCACAGACCCCACCTTAGAGTTAGCTCTTTGACTCTGCTTTACTTGCTACCCAGGTTAAAAGCTTATTTTATTATTAATTTTAGCACTCCATATACAAGGTTGTCGTTTTAAGCAAATGCTGTGATATTTGCGGTGTACTGTGAAAGCTTGTCTTGAAGAAAATTATCTTTAAGAGTTGTACGTAGTACTGAGCTTATTTAAAAAGAAATAGTTTTAGTGGCACTGGATAGATGGCGTTACAATCTTTAAGATTTACTTGTCAGTTCCTATGTGATACAAGTGTTTCCCGATTCCCTAATTTTGGAAAGACATTTTATTAATTCATAAATATGATTATGATGGTTATAATGTGAACGACACGGCGACGTTTGACTTTGAATTGATCGATTTTTTATGCAGTCAGTGTTCGTTTTACATGTATACAACAAACAAAAATTTTCTGTGTTTTTATTTACTGGTAAATTAACAGTTTATCCATTGGCAACAGTAAGCTGGAATTGGTAGAGATTTTTTTTTAATTTATAATTAAATGGACTCTTGCTTGTGTGTTAGCACTGCATATCCGCCAGTGTCAAGTATTTTATGGCAGAATCTATTCCAATCTCAGGGATTGTTTTTGGACAAGAACAGGAAGAGACTGAGGATTGCAGAGCCTCGTGGCAGGCAAAAACGCGACACGCGAACCACGCGAGACGTGTGCTCGGGTCAGTCCCTGCAACGTGACTCCATTGGTATAGATATTGTCAATATTAGTCAATAAACAAACCAAAGAAAAAAAAACTTATTTTACCTTCAATGTCCGGGTCCAGGGTTCGAATCCCAGTTCGGTCATGGATGTTTATGTTTGTGCCGTTGTTGTATGGTTTCCATAATAAACAGCCTATCAATAGTGCTTTCTTGGGATCATTACAATGTATGTGCCTGTGAGCGTGTAAAAAAAAAAAAAAAAAAAAAAAAAATGTGACAGGTTTTTTAATTTGCCATCTACAGTTTTTTGTTTTTCTGTAAAATGTGGATATTTGTAATAATTATGCTATGAACATTTTTTATTTTGAAAAGACGGTCGGATGGGAATTTACTTGTTCGTAAAAATCTTCATGCCATCGAATCCACAGAAGCAGAACTGGATTACTAATAATAAACGTAACCTCCCAATTTCCTCAGTCGGCTAAAGATTGTTGCGAACGTAAACAAGAAAGTAATTATTCGTCAGTTTATAACTCGCGAGTAGAGATGTAAACAGAGACGTTAATTATTGTACAAATTGCGATATCACTCCTGCGAACTCCCCATTTTAATTTAACTTAACTGTATTCGCGAGAAACGACGTAAAAATACTTTATGGCCACTCGCACCTATTCCTTCACTCTCGCTTTGAGTCTTAAAAAAGCATTCCCGTGGCTTTGCTCGCATCATGATTCAACTAATACAAACCGGCCAAGTGCGCCTGACACACATTTGGCGGGTTTTTATAATTTGTTGTTTTTCTTTAGAGTATGTTCTATAATCCACCCAAGTTCGACTCTTGTATGTTTTGCCGTTTTTACGAAAGAGCAGAAATAAAAAACCTTGAAGAAACTCGTTTCTGGAGAACCCCTTAATTTATTAATTTTTTTTAGCAAATTCAAAATAAAATCATTTTTATACCTATTTATTCTGTAAAATTTTTGATTACGGTTCAAAAGATAAAGCCCTTCAAAGCTAGTAAGGACGGATGGACGGACAGCGTAGGCTTATGAATCCCGCCCCGTTATGGTCCCGTTGGTACCCTTTGGTTATTTATAAACCTAAATAGTAGCCTGGCGCGATTTATTTGAATTTCACACATAGATCCAACATTTAGCAGGACACGTGTAAGACAAACTCCTATTTCGCAATAAAGACTCTCTCCTTATGCTACTCGACAACATGTTTGTATTAAGTTAATAAGCAAATTTTTCTGACACCCTTAGCCAGAATATCACCATGCCACGTTACGGCAGAGTGGCCTCTGACAAAAGATTTAATCTTAGATAAAATAGATCCTTTGAGCGCAAAGCATGATAATGTCACGTGTTAAGCTGAATTACTTGAATACCTTAGCATTCTTGTACACGATCCTCAAAGTGCCTTTAACTTTGTTTAAACTTAAAGTAAAAATTATCTTGTCTTTTGTCTTCTTTGGGTTTCTCTCCATTACTGGAGGTTGGCAGTCAGCTCTGCATATCCCTGACAATCTTTGCTAAACGAAACATCTTCGGCGATGGCGATGCCAGTCCACCCTTTCAGGGTCGCGAGCCACAACATTCGTGGTCTACCGATGCTTCTTTTGCCCTCTACTTTATCCATTATTATAGTCTGGAGCAGCTGGTATTGCTCATATCTCAAGACCAAGGCATAGTACCAAGGTACGCTGTCTTTTGTGGTCTTAATTAATTGTTAACATCACTTATTCTTTCAAGCATCGTCAAATAGGCTGCCGGTTATAGCTATTGCATCCGATCGTATTGCTTTACCGTTCTATCAGACTCAGAAGGGGAAAGGAGACAGAGTTTATCACTCACATTTATGCACGTAAAAATATCCTGCGTACCTGATGATTTCTTAGAGTTAAAAAAAGGAGGTTATCAATTCGATACGTATGTAGGTATGTAATATTAGTAGCCGGTTAGATTCGCGACAGAGCTTACATAAGTTTTGGCTTGACACCGACTCCAATAAAACAAATTAATGCTCTTTTATTAGATGCAAACGAAAAAGTTATCGGCTGCAATATTATTTTTTACCTTTCTAGTTTTTTGAACGCGGTTTTAATTTTTTCTTAAAATTTTGTTTTTGTAGGCAGTGTCCGGGGTGTTCCAGTGGTTTGTGTAAAAAGATCCTTAGTGCTGAATATTACACGGGCGGTAAATTGACGCTTTACGCTGTTTGACGACGCTATTTTGGAGGAGATTGCTTCATACAATTTGTTATATTTCTCATGAGAGTGTATTGTATTTGAAGCGTGTTATATTTGACTGACGTCTATTGTAGTTGCTTGCTAGATGTGCTTTGAGCTAGCCAGACGCTGATATGTGTCAACAAAGATTACAAAGATACTATACACACGAGAAAACGGATCAAAATAGCAGTTTTAGTACTAAACATAAAGAGAAATAAGACCCTTTCCTAAGGCTGCCTGTCCATTGAAGCGGAGCGAGACTGCGAAGCGGAGAAACGAAGAAATATTAACCAATAGGATTGCTTAAAATCTCTGAAATTTTATTTTATGCAATCCTAAATTGTTGGTTAATGTTTTTTCATTTCTCTGCTCCGCAGTCTCGCTCCGCTTCAGTGGAAAGTCACCCTTACATCTATTTCTTCCACACGTCAGCATTCTAATACTTTACCTACTAAGTAACTGGTTTATAGAAAATAACTTAAAAGATTCTGACAGTGCTCCTATAGTGATATGATGGGTAGGTTCGGTTGTCATCGTTCGTCCACGCCGAAGTTTTCATACAAATTCCGTGTTCGGCTCTTGCAGTGCTTGTAAGTTTGCTTCCAACTTTAGAATATAGTTGACTTCCACCTTACAGTGGTAAACATTTAATTCAGTTTACGCAAAATTTTATTTAATTTTTATCTACCATCGTCGCCGTCACGGAGTTTACATCACAATTTCACAAACAATTTTCCCAATCCCAAAGTAGATATTTAAGGTCCCAGTGCTCAGGGATTTGAGTGTCCTTTACTAAGTGAACCTGCGGTCGAACTTTAGTTTAAATTATCAACCGAACCCCTTTATAAACGTATAGTAAGTAAATGAAGGTACAATAGCTCTCGCTTCCGAACCACAACTAAATTCCTTAATGGCCTGCGGTGACGGAAGGTATATGCTAAAGAACAGACAAGGTTTATTGATTGCTTTTGTATATGCCTGATAGAATTTAATATATACTGACTGACTGGCTCTCAAATGGCGAAAGAAAACATTATGAGAAAATTGTGATGTGCATGTGCATGTCGTCTCACCCATTTGTATGGTACCATGTGAAAACAACAATAGAGGGTAATACAGAAGTCTGTGGATAGAGGCTGGTTTTACGACGTTGCTTTACTTCTGACTTTGACTGGACACTTCATATTTTAATTTCATTTCATATACACAAAACCAAACATTTTGATAAAAAGTAAAAAATAATTCGGTCACCATGACCATCGATTTTTTTTACAATCAGTTGCGACCGAATTATTTTGTATTTTTTAAATGTTTGTTATTGGCATTGGGGGTTTATTAATTTGTTTTTTAATTTGTAACTTAATGTTTTTTCATAATTCGTGACATGAAAACTGCGGAACCGATTTTCATGACAGAAAGTTAAGAATACTCTCACAAAAATTAGCTTTCTATAAAAAAAAACGCTTCGGAATCGGTCCACCCGTTTGGGAGCTAAGATGCCAGGAGTGCGATTTTTGAATCTCATTTGCTGATTTCAGCAGTTGTAAATGTCAAAATTACTATGGAGATATGCATCTTTCTACTTATGATTTGACTTTCAAAATTCATACTACAGGAGTGCTATTTTTTAAAGTCAAATCAGCAGTAGGGGAGAGCGGGGTTGGAAGTTACCCAGGTTATTTGTTCCGATGGATATAGCTCCGAGAAGAAAAGAGATATCGAAATGCGTGAAGTGTGGTGGACATTGATAGGATGATAGGCCCCTGCGCAGATATGGCAGCCACTTTAGTTGAGCTTGCGCCGGCCATTAAGTGCATGTATGTCAAGTGACCCTGCGATACGACCTGAGTAAGTATTTTCCAGTTTATACTTTTTAATCTAGAATGAAACATTTTAACGGGTTCTTACCGCGTTTTGGTGTTTGTGAGTTCCCGATATTTATAAATACGTTTTGGTCTAACTCGATTAATAGTTAATTTATTTATGAGTGTGTGACTGTAGATTGTAGAGAAAACGTTTGGGAATTGTTTTTGATGTCATTATTTGAATTATTCCATAGCTGGGTCATAATTTTAGGCAAACATAAAAAAAAAATTGGTGTTAAATGTTCCGTTGCTATGGGGCTGGTTGTGCCGCGGGAAAATCAACCTCAACATTACTTAATTTTTTAGTTTTAGATATTCTGGACTTTTCGAACTGTTTGGAAGTAGACAATCATCCAGTACCATCGATTTCTAACCAAGAGGAACACAATACCAACATCATACAAAATGAAGATCTATTATTGACATACTAAAATGCAGCGATAAATGCCGCGTGCACTCATGTAAGACTCATATACATACGACTTATTTTTCATACAAATATTTTTTCGATTGTTTGAAAATCGGAACTATCAACCCCGCTCTCCTAGAAATCTCCACAATAATTTTGACATTTTTAACTTCTGAACTCAGCGAATGAGATTCAAAAATCGCACTCCAGAATATAAAGACCGACATAGGCGTCAAACTTATAACACCCTTTATTTGCGTCGGGGGTTAAAAAGGGCTCGCACTGACCAGAAAAGTTAATATAGATGAGTGAAGTTAAGTTTCTATAATGTAGTGCCATACCTATTCTTTCTTATACTTTGCGTAAGGGGTTTTAAAAGCTAAAAACAGGTCAAAAACGACTCTGCCAATTTCCATGAAAAAAAAAAAGATTGTCATAATAAAATCCGGATCTGTTTTTGATTCTGCAGAAACGTTTTGCAAGTTTTGATTTCATTAGTTCCCACCTTGTACCTATATTAAACTATTACCAGACAGACACAAATGGTTTTTTAAAATAAAAGATGGGTTTGCAATCTAGTCCTCAGGACAAAGATGGGGGTCGAAGATGTAGTGAGCTTACCCAGAAGAAGCCTATTCACTCGTTCTTTAAAGGAATTAGGGTTGTAAGCGTTCGGCTTTAAGGCTAGGCGTTCGGAAATGCTAACGCAGGTAAGGCATTCCACTCCTTGGCTGTGCGCATTATAAAAGATTCTGAGACGCAAAAAAATCAAACAACATCTCTCTACGGAACGTCTCGTCAGTCTCTACTACACTACTTACTACTACTACTATATACTACTTACTATATTAGTCATTTTCTACTTTATTTTTTATTCATAATGGGTTTGCGCTTGGCTTCAGCTCACCTGATGGAAAGGTAAACCTTTAGGTTTACATGGGACAATAAATCAACCAATTTTAAAACAAATCCTTTATTACAGCGTTACTACTATAATTTAGTCAACCGATACTCCATGATCTTCTTTAATCATATCACTAGCTTTCTCACCAATCATAATAGTGGGTGCATTAGTGTTACCACTCGTTATCTCAGGCATAATACTAGCGTCAACAACCCGCAGTCTGTTTACGCCTCTCACCACCAATCTATCTGTGACCACATCAGATTTGTCTGGTCCCATGGCACACGTACCTACAGGATGCCACAGTGAACTAGCCATGTTTAGAATATAGCATTTCCAATAATCATGTGAACCGAAGGATTGTTTACATTGGGTTAGACCTACATTGACTACAGAAGAACCAACGCTTTTCATGTATTTCGTGTTCTTCAATTTTATGAAATCTTCTACAGATCGAGCATGTTTCTCCAAATCGATATTGTTAGAATAATATTTATTTTTAATTATGGGATCGTCTTCTGGATCCTTGCTTCTTAATTTCACTTCTCCTTTCGAGACAGGGTGTAGTAAATTAATGATTGTAAACACTGTATCTCGTTTGTACCCTGCTTTTGCTATATTTACACAAATTTTATCTTCTAGCCTATAGACATAAGTACAAATACATAGAGTAGAGAGTAACGTGTTGGCTGGGAAAGGAAAAACTAAACTTTGATAATCAGGGATCTGATGATTATCAAGAGCGACATGTCCTGCCATTACTGGCGTAGGAAATTTATCTAAATTAGCTAAAATATTAAAATTCTCTGGATTTGGAAACAGTTGACTTTTATCAGTCAGTTGCACTAACACTGCGGGATGATCTTGCATTTTTTGTCCTACGTTTTCGGATTTGCTTACTAATTTTATTCCCAGGTCACTAAGATGCTTTTCAGGTCCAACGCCTGACAGCATCAAGAGTTGGGGGCTGTTGATGGCACCAGCAGAGAGAATCACTTCTTTCCTGACTTTTACTGTGAAAACATGACCAAACTTAGACTGAACTTCGACTCCAACTGCTGTGGTACCATCAAATAGGACTCTTCTTACTAATGTGTATTTTAGAACGAACAAATTTTTACGATTCCTTATAGGACTAAGAAATGCAGTAGCTGTAGTTTGACGAATTTTTTTATCAATCGTGTACGTTGGTACTGAGTAACCCATCTGCTCGTGACTGTTGACGTCCAGTAAAATATTGTGACCCATTTCTTTAAAAGCAGTGAAGTATTTTTCAGTTCTTTCTTTCCAGTCTGGTTTAGTTACGCCTAAGTATCCTTTTGTGTTGTGAAGATTTGCAGTGTTACTGCTCATAATTTCTCTGTCGTTGAGTCGTTCACTCTTCTTAAAGTACGGGAGGACGTTATTCCAGTCCCAGCCTCTGTTCCCCTTATCAGCCCAGCCGTCGAAATCTTTATAATTCCCTCTTACGTAAAACATGTAGTTTAATCCACTGCTGCCTGATAACATTTTGCCTCTGCTCAAATGTATGTTTTTGGTCTTATGCGCTTGACTAGTGTTATTGTCGATTTCTGTGTAGTAGTTCCAGTCAGCCATAGAGTAGTCCACAAATGGGAATAAACCGGGAACCTGGAATTTAATCAAAAAACTTAATGTACGCCAGAATTTGAGTTTCATTCAAATGTGCGTGTTTGAATTGGTAATTGGTCTATTAAATTGGCTTTCCCTGCATTAGCATCCTATTAATTGTTAAAAACATTTTTACAACAATATTAAAACACAATACATGACAGGACTACTGTCTCATTTATAAGTGGACAGAAGAAAAGTTCAATAATGACCTAGCGAGACTGATGATGGATGGAAATCTAAAAATATGAAAGAAACTCACAACAGAACTAATAGGTGGATCATCGCCCGCTTCAATGAGCAGAACAGTCCAGTTGCTGATTTCAGTCAGTCTGTTAGCGACGACACACCCTGCTGATCCAGCGCCTACTACTATGAAGTCGAAGATTTGGCCATCTGTAGTAAAAATACATTTCTTTACATTACACATTAATTACCTACAGTTTTGCATCGTCCGTGATTTTTCCTTGATCACGAGGGGCTTGAGTTATTATTAACAAAATTAATTAACATTGATTTATTGCTGTGCTGGAAACAGTTCACCATAAGGGATAGTCGATTATTCCAATCTTATTCTCTTTTATGGAAACCGATAGACTCCTGCTGTATTCGTCTATTTTCAGCATATTTCAGTATACTTACCTGAAGGAGACAATTATTTTGAAGTTTGTCCTTAAGTATTGAACCTCAAATTGGTATTACGAGAAAGGATTCTTGAAGACACTTCAAGTGGTTTCCTTCCTGAATTAGAAAAGATTTAAAATATTATATAATACAAACCCGTTACTGAAGCCTGCTGTGGAAAATCCTTCGAAAAGGGGTGGAATGAAGACAGAAAAGTCAGAAGCAATTGCAGGAATGTCGCGACCCGCGGGAGTACTAGCACTGCTTTCCATGCTTCTATTTCTGGTACTGTTTCAAAATATGTATTCAATTGAGGTTTAAAATGTTGTGTGTTATTTTAAGAGGATAGGGGAGATCGAGGGGAGTAAAATTGTCCGAGATATGTATCATAACATCTGACATTGTACCGACCCTCTTTATAATAGTCTTCCCTATAATTATATTGACAACTATTGTTAAAATTCAATATTAGAGTAATTGGCAAATAAATTATTTTTTATTAGTATTTGTATTTCGATAGCTCGTTTCTTTGACTTCCAGATTCCAGATGACAATTAAAAAAAATGTATATGTAGATAAATTGATTTGAACTGGACGAAGTCATTCTGTTCCAAATCCCCTCATACTAAGGTGAATAAATAAGGGTGGCGCTGAAATAACACAGTCATGCTTTAGTACGGAAAAAAGAAAACCAACAACAACGTAATTTATTTATACAGGGTAATTTTTAATAGATCTGTATGGCTTAAAGGGGAAAGAGTACAGCCCTGAGCCCATTAGAAGTTTAAAACTGTATGGAACCCCTGGTCCTAAAATTGTATGAAAATACATTAATTGTATGAAAATGCAGATAAATTACTATGAAAACTCTTATCCGTCCTGTTATTCAAAAATGGAACGACCTTACATTACGCAATAATACAACCATAATTTTCGAAAAAAAGTTAATGTGTCCATTATTTCCGAAACTTTCGACCAGGGGTTCCATACAGTTTTAGACTTCTAATGGGCTGTACTCTTTCCCCTTTAAGCCATACAGACCTATTAAAAATCACCCTATATATTATAATTCCAGGCGTGCTTGATTATTTTGCATACTGGATTATTTAGAATAGTTTTGAATCTAAACTATTATAAAACTGTATGAAGATATTTACAAAAAAAAGATTACGATATGATTTTTAGATGTCCCTGATTCCAAATCACCAATTTTTGTATTTTTTATCTGTCTGTTTGTTTGTTGTTTGTTTGTTTGTTTGTTTGGGTGTTTGTTTGTTCGAGTATCACGCAAAAACTACTGAACCGATTTTGATAAAACTTTTTTTGTTTGATAGCTTATCATCTGACATAAAATCTTGTATATAATTTATGCGCACGAAGTCGCGGGTAAAAGCTCGTAGTTCATAATTTTAACCCGACTACGCCTGAAGGAGATTAACGTTTTTCGTCGGTATGTCGTGTCGAGGGTATAATATAATTTATGTCTAATTCTTTGTATGATCTGTAGCTTGAACGGCTTGATGGATTTTAAAATAATGAGGTGTCTTTAGATTCATCTTAATCGTGGGAGTATTAACCAATAACCACCATTAGAAATAAATATGTTTTTGTAATATTTGTTTGTCCCCTGCGTTCACTTATAAAACATTCAAGTTATATTTCCTACGTGATAATAATTAAAATCGGCAGGAAAAAAAAAACTTACCAGTCATAGCTGTAGTAGTCTTACCAATGAAACTGAATACTTCAAATAATTTTTCTTTTATTAACTCTTATCTCGTTCCACAAGACCTCTGCAGCAAGACTGATTAGGTTCATTTGATTTAACTTGTTAAAAATACCACGAAAATTGTATGTTCTATTGTTTATGTAAAGGTATAAGGTAATCAATTTATACACACATTAATACGTAACTTTTTTATTTGTTTCTAGCTCAAGGTCATAGCGTGTAATATTTATTTATTTATAGAGTGTTAAAATATCTGCTGCGGTATCATCAATATAAGTATAAATTGTTTGTTGTAGGATGTTTCCTGCACCAAAAAGCTAGCATGCTATACAAATCGTATATACACAAGTTCCTAAAAACTCACTGATTCTAAGGACAAAGATGAAATCCTTACCTGCACGGAAGACTAGCCTACTTGCTACTAGACCACCACGTCTCGTTTTGTAGCCCTGAACTGTGAAGTTGTGTTCATATCGCACCTTTCAAACAAGTTCTTTTATCAGGTAGGTACCTACTACCGACCCGCCACGACTTCGTACGGGTGCCATGCTGATATAAACCTTCCTCTTGAATCACTTTATCTAAAAATCGCATCAAAATCCATTACGTCGTTTTAAAGATCTAAGCATATATAGGGACAGGCAGACAGCGGGAAAATCCATCACTAATTAGTATAAATATATACTAATTAGTGATGTTTTTAAAGAGGTGTCCTATTAATACGATGATATAGGTACCGTAGAAGGGGTGAAATCTAGAGTCGACACCAAAAATGAGTCTGGTTTATACGCTAATTATGCTTACCATAAACGAGAGTTGTCGTTTGTCTTTTTCTGCGTATGTGAAATGTGTTGGCTTCTTGCAATTTGCCCTCATTTTCAAAAATGGTACTGGGACAAACAAACGAGTCATGGTCACTTGAATAAATGATTATTATTATTATTATTATTTTCTAGATAATTCTCCTTCCATGAGGTCTACCTGTTCTAAATCGTTATCCTTTTCTTTAACATAGTTTTAGTTACAAAACAGAGTTAATCTATTCTTTTCAAACCTACCTTTTGTAAGAGTGCATTCTCTGGCTCCACAAAAGCCTCACACAAGGACCATTGTGGACAAAAATAAAATATTAACCAACTCAAACATGAAACCATCTGGCCTCCAGGTGCAGTTTATAAAGAATTTTATGAGGTAGAGCTGGGGCTTTAAAGATTAAATTGTAATGTACTCGTTTAGTTAAACTGGGTCTAGGAGCTAAATTGTTTTCGTGTCTCTGTTTGTTTTAGATGCTGCTGGTGGTTTATATTAACTAGATGTAAAGTTAGCGGCATTTATATTTGAACTAGCTTGGACACTTAGCTGTCATTTTCATACAAATGGAAAAATTAAAAAAAAAGAGGAGGTAAGCATGTGCGATACTGAGTGAGTGAAAAGGAGAAAGGAATACGCATTTGCTTAACATTGGTAACTGCTGAGGTAACCAAAGGGCAATAGAGGGGGTGAGGTAAAAACTACTGGAACTGAAAAAACTGGTGGAACTAGATACTCTTTCTTATATCTTATATGTATCCGAAAAGATATTATTTCTTATACTGTGATATCCGAACTTTGCTTTTACAGATACCTATACAGGGTGTAATGACGGTAGACGGTACTGCAGTTTTGTATGAAAGTGCGATTTTTTTTCGCGATTTTGATGTTGGCTCCATTAGTGAAAGTTGTTCAGTTTGATGGTCTGAAGCACCCCCTTAAGTATTACTAGGGTGTTTTGTTACACCCTGTAAACGTATTTATAAATATTTATGTGTATAATATTATGTGAGATAATTATTAGTGTTGTGTTAAGTATTATATTATAACTATATAATGTATATTATAATTGCCCTATTTTTACCAGTCTGTAATATTTTATGGACTTGATGATGAAGATAATCAATTCTGGATTATCTATTATCTAAAGAAACCAAAATCTACGAAAAACTTATAAAAACTACCAGAAATATCAACCATGTTATTTTTTAGCCTCCGTTTTCTTCAAACTGAAATCTCTCAAGAAAAAGACTTGTGCTCTCAGACTATGCCTACGTCACGGTCGCGCGACGGTCGCGCGACCCTGTCGCGAGCTGTCGCAGACAACTGTCGCTCGTCTGTAAGCGCCTGTCGAGTAGGTATGGAACAGCTAATTTGTTTCGAGATGTCGATGTTGGCATATTGAAAGTTGTTCAGTTTGATGTTCAAAGGCACCCCTTCTAAATTTTTTCTTTCTTGTAATATAATTTACGAGCTTTTACCCGCGACTTCGTCCGCATAAATTATATACCAGATTTTAAGTCAGATCATAAGCTATCAAACAAAAAAAGTTTCATCAAAATCGGTTCAGTAGTTTTTGCGTGATACTCGAACAAACAAACACCCAAACAAACAAACAAACAAACAAACAGACAGACAAAAAGTCCAAAAATTTTTGATTTGGAATCAGGGAAGCCTAAAAATCATTCGTAATTTTTTTTTTGTCTTCAATGTACAGACACACTTCTGTTACAGTTTTATAATAGTTTAGATTTATATTCAAATTCAATTCAAAATTCAAATTCAAAACAGTTGACAGGTCAGTTAGTTTCGTTGTAGATACAAGGGACATAAGGTTGTCTGGAAGAAATCGCATTCTAGCGATAAGACCGCCTTATTGGTACCTTCTTGTAATTCTTTATGTTAATTCAAATATATGTTTTGTTTTGGTGTGCAATCAAGCATAATTGAATTAAAATTTGAATTGACTATGATTATTAGGTACCTATATCGAAAAACATGATGACTTGTTGAATTTTTCATTTTAGGATCAATATATTTATGCGATCATCATCAGCCTCTATTCGTCCCACTGCAGGGCACAGGCCTACCATCAGGGAGCGCGTATGGGCATTAGCCCACCACGCGTGCCAAATGCGGATTGGTACACTTCACATACAATTCAGAATTTCTTCTTCGGTGTATGCAATGCAGGTTTCTTCACGATGTTTTCCTTCACCGTTTGAGAGCAGTCGGTATTACGTACATAAATTAGAAAAACTCATTGGTATTATGTGATAGGGATGAAAAAAACAATCAGTATGAAAACAGAATCATTTACTTCAAATTATCATACATTTAGCATATAGAAAGTTTTTATGTATATGTAGAAGTTTCATGTTTGCGTAATGAATGAATATTTAAACGAATGAACTACAAATACATTTTCTTCAGTAATGAATGTAGACCAGTGTAACAATTATTATGGCTTGAAAATAAAATCTCACTACCCTAATATTATAAATGTGAAAGTTTGTGACAAACTTTTTGGCTCAATCACGTGTCTACGGCTGAACGGATTTGGATGAAATGCCAAGACCTAAAAATTGCACCTTTTGTGTTTTTGTCTATTTTTTTGGCGCGGCCATAAACCAAACTTGATTATTTTAGTACAGAATAAAGTAAAAAATAAAACTTGTTATATGAATAAATTTTCAACTTCAGGCTTTTATTTCTCTGTTCGGACTGACTTTAGATGATAAATAAATAAATAAATAAATAAATAAATAAATAAATACATGTCATAACAAGTTTTGTTTGTTAATTAATTCTGAACTAAAATATTTAAGTTTGGATGCTGGCCGCGCCAAAAAATTAGGCAAAAAATAAGGCACCACCTTCCATACAAAATCCCGTATTGTCTTTTGGCACACGGATAGAATATGTTCTGAATTAAAACAGGATACTTTTTTAAGGTCCTCGCAGACGGAGTCGCGAACAACAGCTAGTAAAACATAAAGCCTCATCTACGAATAGGTGTGGGGAGAGGGCCATAGGTGAGGATAGGGCCAGCATAGTCCACTCATAATGGACAAGAGAAGGCAAGTTAGTGGTCTAACTTGCTGTCGGAAAATATTACATAAAATAACACATTAGTTTCCTCCCGTGGCGTGGGTATCATCCGAGACGATTACGTGATAAGTTAATTGCAGTTTTTGAGACTAAAGAAATATTATGTTGTGGAAATTTATTTTACAAAAATGTTATCAATCTTAAATAAAAACCGGTCTTAATCTAATATTTACTGTTACTTCACTCGTTCAAATAATTCACATGTATGATAAATAATGTTTATTACTAAAATCAGTTACAAAAGCGTTTTTCATATTAAACAACACGATTGTGATAGATAGAAAACGATAAAAATATTACTAACATTTATTTTAAAGGTGGTGTACTTATTTATAATTATAATTTAGGTATTTCAATTATTTTCACAATTGTTAATTTTTTACTAGCCTTTGTTGACTGTGGTGATTTGTTTTGTATTCAAGATAACAAGTGGCATATTCATAAAGCTATTTTACTGCCTATTTTGAAACAGTTAACGTTCTCATTTAATTTTAATATTGGATAGGATTTTTTTAGCTTGTTCTGTATCCGACTGCTGGGCAAATGTCTCCCCTATTTCCTCCGATCCTCCGTATGCAATGCAATATTGGGTTCAGACATCAGAAAGGAGTCCAATTATCGCTTTACCTTCTTTTGGGTCTTCCCTTTACATCAATTATTTTTTTACCACCGATTAAATAAATGTAAGTACAATATTTTCATCTTTTACATGAAATAATAAAATTAAATTTAAACTTCATGTATAACTTTATTATTATGAGAAGATTTTTTATTTTTATTTCATCTAAAGCATTCATTTCTCTTACACTGGACTTTCATAAAAAGTAAAAAAGTAAGTAAGTAAGTAAGTAAGTTTAAAAGTATATTTCATTCATTCATTCATTCATTCTAAGCTTTATTAGCTAATTATTAAAGTTTCATATTTAACTAACAACTGTATGAACAAATTCGATAATTTATATAAATGTTAATTTTAAATATAATACTAATAATACATTTATGTACACAAACAATATTTACATCTGTTTAACATCGTGGTTTCAAACCTTTACATGGATTTAAACTAAGTATAGAGAGATAAATTCGAATTTGTATTTTGTTATTTAGGCTCTAAATATAGCACGATCCAAGAAACTCTTTTACCTATACCATTAGACCTTATAAAAAACGCAGAAGTCCAACCTTATAAACTACGAATAAGGAAACATTCACACAATTACATTATTATTATTATCCACTGATATCCAACTGTTGGGCCTTGGACAAAAAACAGTTTGTAAGTACTACATCATCATCATCCATTTGGTTTCATTGTGCAGCACTGTAGTGTGTGTACTTTTAATTAAGGTATTGTTTTTTGTTAGTAAGTAATGATTAACTATGTGGCCGAATCAATTTTCTGTATTTTGTTTGAATCACTAGCTTTAAATATTTAAAATATTTACGTGTGTTTTTTTATATGTTTTTACTTCCTTCTCATACGATGAGAACTCTACTGTCGAGCGATATTTAGAGCCTTATTTTGTATTATGTATTTTTTTGACGACTACCTTTACAAAGATACAATATTATTTTAATTCTGCGTTCTAAAACTTTCTATTAAGCCCGATATCATAAATTTATTATTTTAACAAATTAGGTAGGTACTTTTAAAATACAAAGGACAGCAGAAGGATAAAATATCTTATTTTAATAATGTCTTAGTATGATAAAAATGGCTAAATTTAATAAAAAAAAATAGCTTCCAGGACAACAAATTGAGCATTTTTTATACAAAAAGAGATCAATAAAATTGTGAAATATCATATAAGAAATGGAACTTTATTGTCAATCTATTACGATATAAATATCATAAATAGGCACATAAATAAACGCCTTAATTGATAATAAGGTCTCATTTCCCAGATAACATCATAAAAAAAATTCAAAAATGCTGTGATTGGAAGATCTTCGATTACAGTCATACTAACTTCATTTACATTGACAACTGTGTAATAAATTAAATATTAAAATAAATTATTTTTTGATAGATTTGACGACCTAATAATATTACTTATATCAACAATAAATTACAAAAACAACATAAAGTGATACAAGAAAAAAATTTGTTAAATATAATTATTTTACAAACTATCTCATCAAATCTCGCAGTGCATTTTTATGTTTTATAAAACATTACAGATAATTTACAAGAATTACATAACGAGTAAAGATTTTAAATAAACAGCTTGAACCGTATGGACGGAGCTAGAGTTCAAACTTTTAACAGTTAAAATGTCAGTAGAGAATTTCATCTCCTAACATCATAGATTAATGAATTTCACTGGGCTGAAGATGGATCACGATTTAGATCATACCCTCTACAGGCATGTCAAACTCAAAGTCGTTGGCGGGCCAAATTCATAATGACAGTACAATCAGCGGGCCACAACGAACTTAGAGAAATTGTATTGGTCATAGATTTTTTTTTTCGTTCGTTAGTCGTTTATTTAATTGTAGAAAAAAAATGCAATCTCTTCCCAGGAATGTTTATTCGGGTTGGGGGTAATTCTATGTGCAGAAATCAAAAAATAAGTTAGGGCATGGAAAGACTAGACCTTCAATACTCAATACCTTGTCTCTACTCCGCATATTATCATCTAAAAAAGTGAGCGAGCGAGGCGAGCTCGAAATTTTCCACATCATCATGTTTAAAACGGTGGTATTACTACATAACATGAGAACCTTAGTACTTGTAACAGTTTGAACGCATTCAGGCTGCATCAGAAAGCTGTTTCTTTAATAGTGATCGGGCCGCAAGAAAGTGCAGTGCGGGCCGCATCGGCCCGCGGGCCGCATGTTTGACATGCATGCTCTACAAGCAGATCGGAAGTATAAAAAGTACTCGCGAATGCTTCCAGAATTGTAAGTCCATTACCTACATACATATTGTCAAAAGCAAAACATGGCTTTTATATTATGATTATGACAATGTAAAAATTATAAATTCATTCATATACGAATAAAATTTACTTAAGTAATAATAATAACATTATACTATATTACTAGAAGTAAATAATAAACTCTAAACGCAGTATTGCTTGCTGTTAACATTAATTGTAAATAATAAAAATAATCACAACCAGAAATTAATATTTTTATTTGGCAAATTTATTATTTTATAATTATTAACTTTTATAATACTGATTGTTGACTAGAGTACATACACACTGATAAACCTAACATAATTATGAGCGCAGAGATAGTAAGTATAATAAGCTTACACATTTTTATTAATTATAATTATGATTTAGGCTACAGACAAATTCATTTACTATATGCTTAACTATAATACTACTATGCACATGATTTCCTAGCTTAAAATTGTAATATGCATTTTCATAATTTATTCATAGTTGATATGCTATTTATTCTAAAACTATATTGTTATACTTATATTTTTATTATTGAGATATCACATCAAAATAATAGTAATAATTACATTTTATATCAATATTTTTATCTAAATATTTCGAATTTGGTCGTCTTGCAGATCTCATATTACATTTAAATCATGATTAATACAGTAATAATAAAACATTGAATTAAGTATTTACAAAATGATTCTTATAATGATTCAACTGCGTAGAACGTAAACTACGATGTTTAGTATAAATGAAATATGACTATTTATTTTGTCTTGTAAATGTCAGAATGAAAATAATTACTACCGTTTTACCAAGATTACCAATTCAATTTATTCAAGTAAAGAATAAACAAAATGAAATAATGAGTAATATTTAGTTTTTGCGATACACTTATGATCATTTTTGATGGAGAACCTTGTAGAGCCGAAATAATCACTCAACATATTGTTTTAAATTGTTTACATTATACTTTTATTCATTTCTTCGCATGGATCTCATAACAGTAACTGTCAATTACAATAATATTAAGTCCGAGTTTTTCAACCATAATACTTTTTTACTAGCAGAAATTGTGATTATTTTTGTACTTTAGTTAAAGCTAGTACAAACAATTAATATACTTCCTAAAATTAGAACATTTTTATTCACTTTAGGAAACAGATGTTGTTTTAAAATTGACCCTGTTTAGAATGATATTCAATTCAATGAGCAATTATTGAAATTATTTAAAATATTTGGATTTTTTATTTACCCTTGCAGCAGCGTAAATTATTCTCATTTACGTTACTTAAATTCAACAAAGATGAAGAAAAAAAAAATTATTAGGAATATAATAAAATTATGATCTTACAAAAAACAAATTGATGAGATCTATTGAGTAAAGACGACCAAATAATTTACGGGCTAGGTACCGCACTTGAGTATTTTCCTGAAGGCCTTCCTGAACTCAGGGTTGAAGATGGTGTATATGACGGGGTTGAGGAAGGAGTTGATGTAGCCCAGCCAGGTGGTAAGGATGAAGGCGGTGACGCCGGGCGAGTAGGGCAGGCCCAGCTTGCCGCACACCGCGTCCAGCACGTTGCACGTGAAGAACGGCCCCCAGCAGAACAGAAATACACCTGCAGACAAATTGTGGGTTAAGCAGGAATGATTGTTTGGTCACTAATACAGGGTATAACAAAACGCCCTAGTAATACGTAAGAGGGTGGTTCAGACCATCAATCTGAACAACTTTCACTACGGAGCCAACGCGAGAAAAAATAAAAAAAATCTGCCGTCCCATACATTTGAGTCGAGACGGTACTGCAGTTTTGTATGAAAGAACTGATTTTTTTTTCTCGATTTTGATGTTGGCTCCATAGTGAAAGTTGTTCAGTTTGATGGTCCGCAGCACCCCCTTAAGTATTACTAGGGTGTTTTGTTACACCCTGTATAGACATCATTGTTTCCCGATCCCGTGAGTAAAATCAACTAATCACTCTATGAGGCTATCAAGATTTTTTGGTAATACTTTTTGTGGATTAGTCATAAATCATTTATCACAATTTGAAACGTAATTAGATCATGGTGACCAAAGATAGGTGTAATTAAAGTAAATTATAAAAATCTGATTACTTCCAAAAGGAACACGTTCTTGAGTTTATGTACCTACGTATGTATCTTTAACAACAAGAAAAAGCTCTAAATGCATAATATTTTTGCGTTCGATTTAATGATGCACACACTATTAGGTATATTATGAACCATAGTGTTATTATTATTACTCTCTGATCATAAACTTATATTTTATGCTTTTCCCGATTTTCGTTATCATTATCGGATAAAAAATCTGAATCAGTAACTGTAAAAACCACATACCTATTAATAAATTAATAATCGGTAAAACCAGTACCTACGATAGAATTCTTACTACGGGGTGTTAGGGAAAACAGTACATTACTTGGTTGCATTACTTTAAGGGGTGATTGTACCCAAAATACTGAACAACTTTCCCTAAGAAATCTATAGGAAATTAGCATAAAACAATTGGAAATTTCCATACTAAATGCAATCAGTTGATCGAGCATATGTATGAAAAGTTGAAAAAAGGCATAATTTCCTATAGGTTTCTTAGTGAAAGCTGTTCAATCTTATGGGTACAATCACCCCTTAAAATAATGCAACTGTTTACCCTAACACCTTGCATTAAATCTCAATGCTCCACCAAAATGTAGTAACTTAATAAAATACAATAAATAATATACAAAAACAGAGCATCGAAACATAATTAAACCAACCAACATAAAAAAACATAATTAGCTGAAATCAGCTTCGAAGCAAACCATTTCTAAAACAAAAAGAGCTCAAGCACAAACGAAACTAAAAACAGAAAATGAGACCGTAAAACAAATAGAACAAAGTTGTGCTGCGCAGTTACCGAACAAACTGCTGGCAGACTGTCTATCGAGCTGCTCAACTTGTGTATCAATGTCGATGGAAGTCCATTGTTGATTTGTTATAGACTCGGAATGTACAAGTTCCTTCTTTTAATATTAAAAGGCTTATTTTCTAAGCAAATATTAGTATTAATATTTGAAAAAATAAAAAACTATTCAGCCACATGATAGAGAATATATTTCAAAATAGAAAACTGAAAATTATATGCCATGTTTAATAAGGCATATTCAGTAGTTCTGGATAATTATTAAATTGCGATATTTGTCAAGTCAAAGGCTTATTGAGGCGACTCAAAAATACTCTGTCTTTCATCAATCTGAAGTTTACCAATCCATACTTTGTAATATAACTTTTTGAATCTGTGGGTTCTGCATGATGCGCGCGATGATTATCTCGTTTACTTACGCGCAAACAGAAAGAAAGCTAAGGACGCGATAGCGCTTTATAGCGTTGCCATGCAGCCGGATCTCACATTGTCTGTGGCGACCTTAGAGGATATAGACGTGGCGATATGTTGTAAACCTGATTGGTGGAAATCCGAGATTCAAAGAAAAAAAGCTCAAAAGAAGCCCAAAAATCGTTGATTATAAATGTAAAAGTTTGTATTTTTTTGTGTGTACCTAGTATTTGATATACACTAGACTTTCGTCTCTCCATATAGGAAGCGATGACGAAGAGGTTGTTGTTGCAATACATTTACCATACAATAATAAAATATGCCTTGCCGAGGTTATTATTACGTATCCGGGAAAATAGACGCAGTCAGGGCGTTCCTTTGCTGAACCGAAAAATAAAAGACGCTTGAAATAAAAGGTGTCCCTTTGAAGTCAGGTTTTTGTGGCATGTGAATTAGGAGTTCTTTGAACAAATGCTTACAAAGCATATGCAAGGAAAACAAATCCTTGGCACACCGTTCTCACTTTTAAAATTTTCTAATACTGACATTGACTTACCAACTACTGGACGTCGGGTCCACGCTCAAAAGTGTCCGAACCAAAAGGGCACCAAAACGTAAAAAGAGAACCAATTACGCGACAGTCTTCGTGTGTGCGGCCGACTAAGCGCGCAAGCGCGCGCCGCCGTGCCGCGATGAGGGAGTGGGATGAAAAATATGTTTTTCCTTTTTAGGCTGTAAGGGCGACGAGCGATACTTTGCTGTCGCGGTGGGTCGCAGACTCGCAGAGCGTCCGCGATACCCGGGGCGACCGCAAAGTGTCGCTTGTCTGTGAGAGCGTTACGCTAAAAGTTATCATTTATGTACATAATTTCTCTATTTATATTACATCGAGGCTCTTTTTTTTAATTATATGTTTGCTGCTACTTTGCGCCTTCCAAATAACGCTTGATTTCGTACCTCTCTACACAAGTCGACTGCAAGCAGAAAAGATAAATATACTGTTCTCGTCTCGTCTTACGGTAACATTAGGTTTGGAACCCTCTATGTGCGAGTACACACCTCGCTCACTTGGCCAGTTATTTAATGTTTTTAGTTGGTTTATATTACTACAAGTGCTTAGTAGGTTTGTATAGTTTAGTCTCGGACACCTTTTTCGAGAATTTTGTACTAGACCCGGTGTCCATAGTATTCTACGTCAATGAATACTGGGTATGCACCAAGCACTGTACGAGGCAGCGAGGCTGTAACCGAGGAAAATAATTCACAATATAATAGCTTCAATTTCCTTACGACGCAATCGAGCTAGCTTGAATTGTAGATTTTTTCCTTGCTCTCATCCCCACTACTTCACACTCTGGTGAAACTTATTCGCCTAAAATACTCTCGCCAAATGCTCTGTACGGCAAATTCGCTTGCCTAGTTATAGTTTTATTAGTTTAGGCTAACCGCCTAGTTTTTGATGTTTACTAGTTTCTCTGGTAGTTTTCAACTGAAGAAATTACTCCGATATAAAAGTTTTTAAACTTTTTGTTTTGTGAATCTCATCTCGGTTTGGCTTGAAATTACTGCAGCATTTTTTATGTAACACCCTAGAGATATAAGACTGAGATTTAGTGTAGCTTAGTTATTAGTTAGACTATTCTAGATAGTCTAGACTTGACTTTATAAAAGTACCATTAAAATTATTAACTGTGTATTTTTTTTGGAGGTTCCACGATGGGATTGAAAAAGAAGTGAATACGTGACAAACCTTCTCCGAAATTCAAGGGAAGAAATAAGGTGTTTTTATTATAAAAAAGAGCAGATATCGTCAAAGTCGGTTCGTTTTATCGATTGACTGTAAATAGTCAAAATAGAGTACGAGTCAGTCAACAAACCGATGATCAGCAAGACGTATAATTATGAAAATTTGCATTCACTATAATAGTATTTGTGATGCTTGGGAAGCAGAAAAAAACTGGTAAATTTTATTATCCTGCCGTAGAACTTTGTATCAAAAGTTAAATCAAAATTCTCGAAAGGAGTCCGTGAACCAGCAAAAGCATGTGATGCCCTCCGGCCTACTGAATCGACGATCTGAGACAGTACTTAGGTAGTGGTTGGATGAGGAAAGCCAAGTCAGAGTTATTAGGTGCACTTTTGTAATGGCCAAAGTTCAGCAGTATATATTAACCAAGATATTATAGATGCTGGGTCCTTGAGACCCATAGAAGCCAAAGCTTTTGTAAAAGACCTCTCAGTGCAGCATAATAATATTTCTGGTAACGACAGAGCTGGCCCAAAGAATTAGTCTCGTCATCTAGAGGGGGAATGCTGCTAGCCTGTTTGGCACCATGTCTTGCAGCGACGCTCTGGAGTGTTGATTGATTTGTGGTTGGGCTATTGTAAGCAAGGGTCATTACGTTACACCGAGATCATTGCTGTTTCTTTGTGTTCGCCCCGAGTTCACCCATATTTTACGCATACCTACGAATTTATGGTATTTTCTTTTCATTCTCAGTAATGCTGGTTTCCTCACGATGTTTTCCTTCACTGCTGAGCTAGTTTAATGATAAATAAAAACATACATAAATTCCGAAGAACTTAGTGGTACAGGCCAGGAATCGAACCGCCGGCGCCGCCTTATGATTGAGGCGCTAGCTCTTTTTCGTATGGGCTATCATCGTATTTTTTGTAACTTTTATGTTATAAATAAATAAATAAATATCTTGGACAATGTCACACAAATTATCTAGCCACATTTAAAGTACCAGAATCTAGCCTGGACTTGTATTATGATGACTAGACAACGATAAAGAATACATATATAGATACAAACATCCATGACTCGGGTACAAATATTCATATTCATCATACAAATATTTGTCCCTTGCAGGATTCGAACCCGCGACCCTCGGCACAGCAGGCAGGTTCACTACCGACTGTGCTACCGGGCCGTCTGTTCATTTGTTGTGTGTTGTTCTATGTTTCGCTTTTATTTTTTTGTAATGAATAATGTTATTTGAAAGTATTTAAATAAACAAATTAATAAAGACAGAATGAGATTGCTCTAAAAGCTTACCTAAAACTATAGCCAGAGTCTTAGTGGCCTTTCTCTCCTTTTTAGCTGATGATTTTTCCCGTTTCTTCTTACTGGCTTTGTTCGCCTTGTAGATTGTGAAGCGGGCCGTGGCGGTGCTTGCTTTCCTCTCTTTCTTTGCTGTTGTACCGTCTCGGAGGTCGTATGTGCTGGTCTTGAGTTCATCATCAGCACCGACGGCAAGTGATACATTTCTGCAAAATAATATTTTGTCATTAGCATTTAGGGAATGTAGGGAAGTTCGGCAGTTTTGGCTCCGTTATTTGGTTCCAGTTTAGAATTAACTTTTCCTATTTCTTTTCTTGGGCTTTATGCGAGGTAACTAGTTTTTAATGCAGTGTTTTTGTGGTGGCAAAAGACTGGCCACTTTATCAACGCTTAATACGTCATTACATCCTGAAGCTTTTTAGATGTTCCTTGGTATAACTGCTTAAATATAGTTGGTAGTTGTAGCAATGTTTCTGCTTATCTCAAAAGGGATACGTAAGTTCATTAATATGATTATAATGTAGACAGCATTTAACTGCAGAGCTGACTACCAACGTCTGGTAATAGAGAGGAACCCGAAGGATTTTTTGGATCTTTTGTCAATAATATTGTCGAATTTGTCCTGTATTTTGACGATGGGCCTACTACCTTGTCATCCTGGACTGCCTGTCACAGCCTGCTAGAGAAATATACTGGGTGGATTTGATATCACTAGCATTCTTTTAAACTAAGAGTCCCAGAGAGAGATTAAGGTGGTTTCAGTCCATACAAACGTTTGACGCACAATACGCGTAGACGGAATTAATAAAAGTAATATTTTATATACGGAAAAATAGTTTAAAAAATCTAGATGTCGCGTATCAAATAACATTTGCAATTTATAATATATTTACGAAGATATAAAGCTTTGAAAATTTTGTATGAAAAATTTCAAAGCTTTATATCTTCGTAATTATAATATAAATTGCAAACGTTATTTGATACGCGACATCTAGATTTTCTAACCTATTTTTCCATATATACCAAGTTACTTATATTAATAAATACATATGACTTAAGTAGGTATTTCAGTTTTTTGTACTTAATAACAGCTGATTCGTTCTACAGGGTGTTAGTGTTAGGGTAAGCAATTGCATTACTTTAAGGGTTGATTGTACCCATGATATTGAAAAACTTTTCCTAATCCCTAAGAAACCTATAGACAATTTGTGAAAAAAAAAATGAAAATACTCGTCAGATTAAACTATGCTTTCATTTGAATATTCATAGGGACTCAGAGCACATAAATTTAACAATTCACAAGATCGCATTACGGTTTATTTTACTACGAAACTATTATAAAACGAGCTTCTTTTATCTATGATTTTTAATAGAATATTCAGCTTATTTTACGACTTAACCAATTTCAGACTTGAAAAGATACCTCCTTATAAAATCCTATAAAGGACATTAAACTTTATTGCTGAGATATACAGTCCAAAGTTAACGCCTCCAGATATATCAGAAGTCTAACATGTGTTTCAAAATGAAGCGTATTAAGGTGGTGATAAAATTTAACGGCAGCAGTATACTTCTCCTCAGCCAAATACTTGGCATTCTCTCAAATTATCTTCATGTAGAGAGGAAACAAGTTTGGGGAAGGATTTATTATACGACTTTGAGTTTGTCAATGGGATTGTTTGAGTATAGATGCTTAAAGATAATGACTTGCTGATAAGCAATTGATATAGATCGATCTTCTATCAAGTATTATCTGCTCCTGGCATGTAACTTTATATTATAGGGTTCTTCATAATATACTGTCACTTTTTTCCATACAAAACTGCGAACCTAAACGAGCCGAACGTATGGGACAGATGATTTTTTTTCGCGATTTCTATGTTGGTCCCGTAGAAAAAGTTGTTCAGTTTGAGGTCTGATCATCCCATTTAAAAAGTGTCGGCATATTATAATTGATTATTTGTGCTTGCGCTGGCCCTTTTGTGTTCGCCCCAAGCTCACCCATATTTACGCATTCCTCACGATGTTTTCCTTCACCGCCGAGCTAGTAAATGATAAATACAACCGTACATAAATTCCGAAGAACTTAGTGGTACAGGCCAGGAATTGAACCGCGGCCCTATTAAGAAAGACCCAATTATAAGGTCTAACAAAATTAGCTAAAACTATTTAAAGGGGATGATCAGACCATCAAACTGAACAACTTCTCTTCTTTATGGGACCAATACAGAATCGCGGAAAAAAATCAGCTGTCTCAAATATATTTGAGTAGAGTTATGTTTGCAATTTTGTACGGGGCAGCAGATTTTTTTTTCGCGATTTCAATATTGGTCCCATAGTTGTTCAGTTTGAGGTTCTGACCATCAGCTAATTTTGTTAGAACTCATATTTTTCCAGTCTCGTATTTTGCCACACGAATAGAGCAAGATACAATTGAGACGGACCATAATCTGAGCAGCAACACCTTTATTATTCAGATCTGGGGTTCGACTATAGTTCTTTTTAACGTAACACAGAAAAAGAAAGATTTTTTCATTTTGTCTAGGTATGTCAGGCATTTGTAAACCTTAGATGATTCTTTTTTCTGTTCAGAAAGGCAGACTGCTGCTACAGAGATGAATAATGGAATCTACATACATACATATAAAAGCTCACGCCATTGTCCCAAGAGGGTAGGCAGATACCTAAGGAAGTAAGGAAGGTAATGGAACTTCACAACGGATAAAAGTAATTATCGCAAAAGAAATCATTCTCGTTGTAAACTGCTTTGCAGATTCGATAAACAATATTTGGTAATTATGTAATCTAACAAAAAACTAGAACTTTGCAAACAAATCTGTTGCACTGGTTTTATAGTTAGTTTTTTTTCATGTAAAATCGAAAACAAAAGAAATAGGCGTAGTCAAAAGCTACCTACTTAATTTCATGTACACACGGCGACAGATCAACCTACCCATAGTTCGACCTTATGTCCATGAACATAGAGGTCAACTATGGGTAGGTTGATCTGTCGCCGTGTGTACAGCGTTTTTGTTCCTATCTATTCGAGAAAAACAGTTGTAAGGTTATGAGTTACATGGTTGACACCGGATGAGATACAAACCATCTCGATCAAAAACCTGCTACGATTTCTGGTCGCAGTAGGGATTAGTAGGGCACTATAAAAAGGGCGTTCACAAAGGACCAGGAAGTCTTAGGTCAAACCCCCAAAATAAATAAATAATACATGATATTTACACCTTGTATAATTCCAGAAGCCAAATTGAGCCTGACACCTCATTACGATGACGCTTGTTAATTTCCCAACGTAATTTACGTTCCCTTTTACGACCTTGCCGAGTACACGTCATCCAATTAATTATTCGGATGTCATTCGGCGAACTCATAATCATAGCCGAGTGTTTGGCGAACGCGTGCATTTCCAGTTATTACTGAATATGGATTCCAGTAAGCATAGCAGTACATTAAAGAAAGATAAGAAAAAGAGAAAAGAAAAAAAAGGACAAAGAAAAATGAAAAGAAAAAAAAGAAAAAAGAAGAAAAATAAAGAAAAAAAGATAAAGACGTAAAGATGAAGATTCTGCTATATTATACAGGTTGTAACAAAACATCCTAGTAATACTTAAGGGGTTGATTTAGACCATCAAACTGAACAACATTCAAGGAGCCAACTTCGAAATCGAGATAAAAAAAAATCAGCAGATTCGATACTGATCCGTACCTAACATCCTTGCCATTCTTCTTCCACTTGGCCCCATCGCAGCCCATGTTCTTCAACACTGTGGCATCCTTCAGAGCTGGTGATCCTGGCGGAGATACGTGTTCCCTGATGGTGTCTTCGAGATTGGACGGAGCGTACCCAGAGTCGTTGTTTCCGTTCGGATCAGGAACAGAGGAGGACTTCAGCTTTTTGGGAGTTCTGGAGAGAATTCTGTTTGGACAATCATTAATCACAGATGTAATCTCAAAATTAATCTTTTCTTTTGCAAATAAGAAGTGTGCTGTAAGGTTACTTAGTCTAATGTACAATATGCCTGATGGGCAATCATTTTAAGCAGTGCAGCAATTTAAAAAAAAATTATGAATGAATATAGTATGTAAAAAAGAGACGAAGTAGCAGTAGCAGTCTATTTTCAATGTTATAATTATTATTATTTTTTTTTTTTTTTTATGTTCGATAGGTAAACATTTGACCCCAATCTCACCTGATGTTGAGTGATGATGAGGCCGAAGATGTAGCATGCTTACCTAGAAAGATGCCTATTCATTCTTGCCTTGAAGAGGCCCAGGTTGTATTGCTCAGGGAACAGGTCCGCAGGCAGTGCGTTCCACTCCTTAGCCGTGCGCATTATAAAAGAAGAAGCAAACTTCTTCGTGCGAATTGCTGGTAGGTCAACGACATAAGGGTGGAAACCCAGCCTGCGTCTCGTCCCCCGCAGATGAAAGGGAGACGGAGGTATTAAATCGTGTAATTCCGTCGCACACTCTCCGAAATGTATCCTATAAAAAACAGATAGACAGGCTACCTTGCGACGATGCTCAAGACTTTGTAGCTTCGCCACAGAGGTTGGATCACCTATGAGCTTCCTGGCACGCCTGTCGATTGAGTCCAACGCGGCCAGCTGCCCAATAGGGCAGACCCGTCCCAAAGATGGCAGCAGTACTCCATACACGATCGGACTTGTGCTTGATAAAGTTGTAGAAGCTGTCCCGGAGTGAAGTACCGTCTGACCTTCGAAAGGACGCCCAGTTTTTTCGCTGCGGTTTTCGCCATGGACTCAATATACCGCCCGAAATTCAAATCGGACGATATGTTAATGCCCAGGAGCTCCAGGCAATTATGTATGTATGTATGTATTTTCATTGAATTTTTCTATTAGCAAAATTTTGGACCCCTTGACTCCGAAATGCATTATCTTCACAGCATACTATGTATTTATCATGGTGAGATAATGTCAAAAAAAAAACACTTTCAATCAATTGAAATTCAGGCCCATTTTTGCTGTGACAGTTGCTAATATTTGAATTCTTTTGACTATAAAGAAGCAATGTATGTAACGTACCCATCAGTTTCCTCGGTGACGGTGGCGAGCATGAATTCGGTGGACTTGTCGTTGGGGATGACGTGGCAGTCGTCGACGTCAGCGTCGAGATTCACCGACTTATCGAAGCTGGATAAGACGAGCATATTGTATATTTGTCATATTTAAAAAAAATTACCTTCATATAAAGAAAAAAGGCGTACAGATAACGTTGAACCATTTTGAATACCTACAATAATTACAGGGCGCGTAACGAAACATGAGCGTTTTGGGTGAAAGTGATTACGATGAAGGGTTGATGACGTAAAAGGTGACTAATCTGCCAATCACATCATTTCCCCCGCCATATAGACCCGAATTTGATTTCTACGTATTCAATGTCATTCTGCGTTCATGTTTCGTTGCGCGATCTGTACTTCAAATTACAGTAGGAAAAAAATACAGAAATTCTACTATTTTCTATTTTCCTTGTCATTAAAATGGGGTCACAGAAAGAGCATTATTGTTCTTTTCAACAGGAATAATAAAGATTGCGAGCCGGCTCGTTCGAGGTCTGCTAAAAAATGCAACGGCTACCTCAGTTTTGGTCTTGCCAAATTATCAACCGCATTTCGTGGTTCGTGTATAAGGCAGGTTCAATAGGAACAAATAAAACTCTGATTGCTGTTTAGTAGGGTCTCGCCTTTCGCTTAGTGGTAATCAAAACTGCCGATTTTAGTGTTTTGCTTATTAGACTCGAAACCCAAAGTCCTTGTTTTGCAGCAAACGGAACATTATTAAGTATTTGAGTTTTCACAGGTGTTGGTGGATACCAGTCATAAAGTTACGCAGCACGTCATCAGTTCCGTAGCTAGAACTGAGTTTAAGAAGCTTAGGAAGATCCAGGTAGGGAAGGAAGCGATTAAGCTTACTGTTACTGACTTAATTTTGTGAAATCGTCTTTTTAGGAATCACAGGGGCAATGTACCTCTGTACATAATAGTAATAATTGATCCAAAGTGGTTTATTTACGCTTTTACATAAATGAGCCTAATGAAATATGATGAAGCATTTTAGTCAAATGCAATGCTTTGTTTATAATGATACTCCCCCTACCTCCTAGCTACGGCCATGCACGTCATGTACATGAGCAAATCAGATGGCGAGCCTTCAATCACACAAACGATTAAATCACTATAAAATTACTGAATCTAGCTTTTAACAGGTGCTGGGAATTGGCCCTCAAAGAATCTTAATTTTTCTTCCAAAACTGTCAACTGATTCTATAAATCCTTACCTGTCATCATGTTCGTCCTCGTTGCTCCCGCTACCAGTGTTGGTGGGTCGGTCATCGTGCAGCACCGTCTCAGCCAGCTGCCGGGTCTGGGCCACGTTCTCTATGACTACGGCTGTCGTCACACCAGTCGCCTGGTCTCCTGATATGGGGGGCTTTTTCGCCGCTCGCTGCTTCTTCGCACGGTTTCTTAATGCCTGTGGATTTGACGGTTCGTTAACTATGGTTGATTTGATACAAGTATTGAGAAGCTTGACAAGAGAGAGAACAACATCAGAAAAGTTTCATTAATGTCAAGATTGTTGAGATCTACCAAATCACGATTTCTTTCTGGATGATATGAAATAGTCGATCTAAAGTGCCCTAAAAGGCAAATCTGATAGACGTTGGAGCCGAGGAATACATAAGCTCTAGATAGTGAACAGCATTGCATAAGACCAGAAAGCGATCAGAGTCAAGAATGGGGAGGAGGGGCACAAAGGGTGGGTTTTAGTAAGATTGAGTTTGTCTCCTGATAGCTGGAGACACATTCAATCGAGTTTAGGTCTATTCAGGGCTGTAGCGCTCCAGTATGAAAGAAACATAGTAAATACATAACAACAGTTCTAGACAGAGAGAAGGTATAGAAAAGCGATCAGAGATACAAATAAGATTGTCTGGATACACATATATATTCCACCAGGCCAAGGTCAACTCAGGGTCATATCGCTTTAGATCCCGCTAGCTTCAATTCATCGCAGCTGTTCACTAGGTCAGCAGACTCTAAACAACTATGTAAAGAACATAGAATGCAACTCACCTTAAAAATACTGTAATAGAGAAACATCATCATGATGCAGGGTATGTAGAAGGAGCCCAGCGAGGAGTATATGACATAGTTCTGGCTGTTGAACAGGCACTCGTCGAAGTTCCTGTCCGGCGTGTCGTTGAGACCGAGCACTATGGGAGCTCCTATGGCGGCTGATATTAGCCACACGAGGACTATCGTGAACCATACCCGTCGATTGTTTTTGTGCTTCGCGTATTTAATTGGCTGAGTTACTGCTATGTATCTGTGGAAGAATGATAAATATTTAGTTGGCATTAGGTGCGGAAGTTCTTCATAACGTAATGCCCTTTGGACAGCGAAAAATTTGACCTTTACTGACTAACTCGAATTTCAGAGGTCTTTCCACTTTTTAAAAATCGAATAAATTATGCAAGGTAAGAATTATACTAAATCCTCTCTATAACTAACGAGGGTACTAGCGGCAAGATTTCATGGAACAATAATTTATAATGTGAAATCTTCAGCAAAAATAAATGATGTTTATAAAGTTATATTCTATTTTTTCAGGCATAAAGCTTACCTATTGGAGAGAGTAAAATGGGAGTTTAATAATTTAAAAGTCACCTATACCTACTTTATCAGTCACAGCTTGTATTTTCTTTATTGCCCTGGTGAAATAAACGAAGTTATCTATCTATACAAATTCTACAACCACACAATTGAAGAACGTAAAATATTTCATTCACACTGACTAGTATAAATTCCAACAAACAAATGTCAGATGACGGCTGGCATCACCTTATGGAAGATCTCCTCTTATTGAGAGATACAAACTATCCCGATCAAGAATCTACTGCGATTTCTGGCCGCAGTGGGGATTGGTAAGGAACTATAAAAAGGGCGATCACAAAGGACCAGCGATGGTCTACGTGGCACAGGCTTAGCAAGCCTGTCAAGGCCCAAAACCACAGATAATAATAATAATAATATTGAGAGTCCCAAATCTTGCATTACAATAAATTATTTAAAATTCCACTCTTGTTTCCTAGTTTATAACGCACTTTGATCCCCAAACAACAGTATTTTGTTAATTCAGCATTTTCTCGTACAAGCTAGACTTGTTTACACAAACCCAAGGACTCTTTGTAGTATTTTGCCTGAACAAACAACAAATCTTTGTATTTACATTCGTTTCAAATTTGTCATGTGGCTGTACGCTTAAGGTGCTTACAGGGTTAATAAAGTCACTCTACATATTCGTTATTTTTTGTATTTTATAAAAGCGAAAGATTGAATGTATTATTGTATTAGACCAAAGAGGTCTAATGGTTAAGAGCATTATGCTCTCAACACGGAAGTCGTGGGTTCGATCCCCACAGGAGACCCCTAGTGATGTGTCACTTTGTGCGTTTTTCTCCAGTTGGTTAGGACAATGCAGGCTGAATCACCTGATTGTTTGAAAGAATGATGATTCCCTGCTTTGGATGGCACGTTAAGCCGTTGGTCCCAGCTGCTATCTCTGGTGGCGGTAGTCGTTACATAAAAACCATTTCAGAGGCCGTAAGGCGGTCTGAAAAAACTTTGACACCAGAGCTTGCTGACCACACGATAAGAAGAAGAATGTATTCATTATGGCATACCAGTTTAAGCTACCTAAAGAAATTAGATAATGTGTTTGTAATAACGAACACTGTTTTTTACGACCATTTCTAGACATGTAACAATATTAAAATGTGTACAAGAACAGATAAAGTACCTACAAAACGTATTAGTAAGAAATTTATTATCATAAATCAGAAATGACTCGCTAGGTTTGTGCCCTGCAGTGGGACGTATAATATGGCCTGTGATGATGATGAATCCGAAAGTGCACTTTTTCTTGTCTGTATTTTTTAAGTCTTTACCTTTTTCATGTATTGGATATTGGACTAAACTGATTGTAACGAAACATAGCAAATAAATAATTAGGTTTGAATCATTTTTATGGGATAGGACGCGTGAAAAAGCTAGTTAAGTTAAAACATGTTTTTTACATTGTCACCATAGATATATTATACTAGATTGTCACACAAATTATCTAGTGTTGCATTTACAGCTGGATGTTCAATATCTGTGTTAAGTCTGAATTACTCTTGCCACTGATGGTAATGCCTTAAATATAATACGTCTACCGACAGGACCTTTCATTTGTGTCTATTTACAATGTACTGAGTTGGATAAAATCAAAATAAGGGAAACATCATCCAATAAGTGATACTAAATGATCTGATATATGTATAATTTTACTGTCAGAATGTTATTAAGACATTAATTATTGAGCTAACACAGAAGCAGCCAAGATTTTAGTTTTTTCGTATTGTTTTGGCTTACGACTTTTTTCAGGTCGCGTTTGAGACTGCTTGTCCTTGGGGTATAGATATGGCAAAATTTTTGTGCAGGAGATTGGGCGGCGGTTGGGAGCTAAAGGTGGTGAAACGTGCTCTGGCGCCATAGAGAAAATAACGCGCTCCCCTGGGGAAGAGATGTTGTATCGAACTGTGCACAGATACTCAACTGGGCCTGACGTCATAATAGCGGGAAGTAGCGTATTTAAATGTTAACCCTTGGGGGTGAAAAACGGGTGAGGGGCACCCGTTTTTCACCCCCTTTGTTGGCGACAACATTTTCTATAGAAACAAGCCGATATGCCATCTCTTCTTACTCTATGTCTGGCGCTTTCTTGGTGCTGAGGTTGTCTTTGGCCATCGAAAAGATAAAAGACGCTAGTTTTATGGGGACCAGAGAGTTGGACCTTTGAGTAAGCGTTAGTCTTTATGTTGACAAAGCGTGTTGCAGATTTAGAATGTATAAGATAAGGATTTTGACTAAGCATATTGCTGATAGAGATCCTGTTTATTTATTTATTTTTGACGAAGCATGTTGCAGATACGGATATTTTGCCACTTCGACGAAGCGTGTTGCAGATTTGAAACTTTTTCTTTCTTATGCATTTAAATACAAAAAAACTATTCTCGATTTTGTAGCGGGTTCCAACCACGACAGATTAAAGTCATACCCCGGGCTTGTTCAACCTTGTCTAGCATTGTGAGTGGAGGTTACTGTGGATCCTAGTTTGTTGTAGACCTGATGCCCTCACCTTGTGACTGTACCGTGTCGATGGGCAGTCTTGGTATTATAATGATGTAACTGCTAGAACCGTAGTAGCAGAAAAATAATACTACTAAAAATTAAATCAAATACAGGAGGTGTAGAGTAAAACAATTGTCACACTTGACACTTCCCTCTGATGTGGTGTGAGCATCAGAGACTTTGCCATTCCCCGAAAGGATTACTTGACTGTACGCGAGGTCCTGCGGTCAATGCGATGCGATTGTCACATGCCGTCAGTTCCAGCAGTTCCACCATCTAAGTTGGTGTTATCCTAGCTAGTTATCAAATGAAAAACAATAAAATGAATACATACCTATCTACAGAGATAGCGACTAGATTGAATATACTGGACGTAGAGGATGTGACGTCCATCGCGATGTAGATGTCGCACATGAACGCTGGCAGGCCCCACGATCCGTTTACCTGTCGGCAAAGAGATGATGATGATGTTAGAAAAGTTAATATTAAATAAAATAGTGTTTATCACACAGATTTCCTTAAACTAGTAAAATTGTGTCATAAACTGAGAATAAAACCAACGAAAATACTTTTAGAATTACTAAAACACGATTTATTCACATGACAGCAAACTACCTAAATTATAACAGTAACGGAACAATCCGGCGGACGTTTGATCAGCCGTAATACATTCCGACTAAGCTTTGATCCGCCGTAAATCAAAACGGTTCCGTTTTTTTAAACGGCTGGCCGTTATATATCACAGCGAATTCTGTGATTTGGCTGCGACATATACACCGGGATAAAATAATACACAACTTGTAGAGAGATACAACATTTTATTCATGAAATCTTGTCTTTATTATTTTCAGCTTGATAGCTTATTGGACAGGGTATTTTATCTTGAAAAAAACATTTTATTTTCTTCTTCTATCGAGTCGATTGCTTTGTCATTGAGTTTGACTTGGATATTTGCCAACTAGTATTACATGCTTGTTGATTGTCTAGGGTGCGCCGGACGTATCGGGGGTTTCAGTTCCGTTGGTCACGAGGGTAGGAACTACTCGTGCATCTAGAATGTTAAAAAACTGACCAAATGTAAGGCGAACTCGCGCACAGTGGCGAACTAAGTTAAGCCCGTCTGAGGCCTGGGGTGGCATAACTAAACGAGGCCCCCGTCACAGCCCGGACACTGCATAGAAAAATTTGAAAATGACAAGATGACGTCAGCACTTGCGAAACCAAAGAAGTCTTCTTCGTAGGTAACTGCCGGGTAAGCGGTAAGGTAAAGGGAGTGTCCGTACTGTATCTAGTAATATATACTCTTTCTTATACTGTGCCCCGTGGTCTTCCCAACAATTTTATATCTACGATTTCCAAAATAATAAGACGACTCTGTGAAAATTTCTACGAATGGTTTGCAGTTTTGTATGGAACAGCAGATTTTTTCTTTCGCTATTTCAATGTTTGTCTCGTAGAGAAAGATGTTCAATTTGATGGCCTTATCATCCCCTCAAAGCGTCTGCATGTTAAGAAGGATCCTATACAGTGTGTTTGCAGAAATTCTGTCTGAAGAACTCCTTTTAAATATGACCACACCTTTCTGTAGCATCCTGTATTTGTTTTGTATGAAACATAACTAAACTAAACTAAAATCTTTCGAGTGTTCTGTGCTGTGCCAATGACTATATTTCTACTATATTACCATGTCTTCTTCTCATGTAAGTGACAATTTTGTCTTTAATTGAGAATAAAGTATCTTTAAACCTAAAATGTCCAAGCTAACCCATCAATCGAAATGTCATAGTTAATTATAAACTAATAACGCATACATTATAGTCACCAATCATCATATAGCAGCTAGTCAGGTATTTAGGTTAAGGCTGAAATTAACTAGATGATTTAATTGATTAATTGAAGCGTTAACCTGACTACCAAGTGGCAGGAGGGATTGGATCAACATGTTTTAGAGGTAAATATACAGGGTGTAACAAAATACCCTAGTAATACTAAAGGGGATTCTTTAAAGTCAAAAGTTAAGACTATCAAACTGAACAACTTTGGAGCCAACTCCGAAATCACGAAAAAAGAAATCTGCTGCTTCATGCAAAACTGCAGTACCGTCTCGACTCAAATGTATGGGACAGCTATTTATTTCGCGATTTTGATGTTGGCTCCATAGTGAAAGTTGTTCAGTTTGATGGTTTCAAGCATCCTGTAGGGCATTCACTTTAATTTTACATTCTGTATTCAATATTCATGTTTTTATTCACCAAAAGCCCAAATCTATTACAAGTTTCTGACCCTGGGGTAAACTCTTATATTCCGTGCCCCGGGATAGAACCTACATTAGATATAAGGCCTACCCAATAGACCAATATGATCTATCGTAGATTTCTTTCTACGAAACTAAATAACAAACCAAAGGGAATAAAAATAAAATCCCAAACTCTCTTCCTAATTTCAGATTCTTTCAATAAAATCTTGTGCGCAAAGGAATAGAGTACAAAATCGTAGATAAAATTTCACTGCAGGCATTCAAGCTGTGTGATGCAACATCTGTCAACATCCGGTGCCGGGGCTAACTTCCGCTCGTTATTTACCTCCATTGTCCACGTCTTTTGTCAGTTTTCCTCTTTTATTAGTTCGCTAGACGAGGAGTGAAATTAATACCTGCTTTTAACTTATTTATAAAGGTGAAAGATGTAACGCTTTAGGCACAGATTATACTACTTAACAGTATACGGGATGTTAGTGTAAACAGCAGCATTACTTTAGGGGTGATTGCCCCACGATACTGAACAACTTTCCCCACGAAACCTAAAAAATATCGTAAAAAATGTTTTGTACAGTCAAGAGCACATCAAGCTTTACATTTGCAGTTCGATTATAACGCTTATGGCGCACTAAATAAGAACGGTACAAAGTCCAAAGTGTCAAGCTTGACGTGCTCTTGACTGTACTTCCCATACTAAATAGAATCTGCTGGTCGAGCTTTTGTATGAAAAGACGAAAAAAATATTGCCAATTTCCTGTAGGTTTCTTTGGGAAAGTTGTTCAGTATCATGGGTAAAATTACCCCTTTAAGTAATGCAACTGTTTACCCTGTATGCGTCACTTTCTTAGAAAACGATAATATCTCAAAGGTTGGGTGGAAGAAATCGCTTTATATCGATAAGACCACTTATTTTATTACCTTCTGTATTTCCTGTCTGTTAACTCTCTGTACACTATGTTTTTTTTGGTGTAAAATAAAATAAAGCATAATTGATTGATTCGTTCTCACGCTTATAATTACCTTATAGTCCGAGATACGACCATAAAATTATGGACCTATTTCTTTTTTGAACGAAATTTTACGGGCTGGTAGGTACCTTAACCTTGTAGCTTCAGGAAGGTTGTATTAGTATAATTATGCGTGTCGTCCGTGCAGATTCGAACCCGCACCCTCATGATTAAGTTTCCATACCTCTCCGCTACGCGCCACCGACTCTCACGCACCTGTAATTTTAGTAGGTCCTACATATCAATAACAAACACCTAATAAAGATGAGATTCCAATCTGAATGTGGGAGCGAACAGTGCTTTTACAAACTGTTTGCACTTCATAAAAACCCTTCAGATAGGATCCGACAGTTTATTTACTTTTTCAGAGTAGGCCGCAATAGTCTAACAGCCCATATCCACTTGTTTTCACTAAAACTTTACCCAAAAATTTATGCTAGTGGGCGGTAGCATGCTGTCTGAATAATACTTACTTTCATAATTTAGCAGTGGACGTTCTGAGTTTTCAAACAAAATATCTCTGCCTGTACCTTCGAGGACTATTGTCGTGAGCATAATAATTATGCTGATTGTTGTGTCTATGTAAATAAGTCTATTTAGCAGTTATGCTTTTTTCGGTATCTAAAGAATTCATCAATCCTGTCAGAGCCAGATACCACACAATTCTAATATTTTTCCTCTTTCCCTTCTTGTAAATAATCTACAATTAAACACAATTTGATAAAAATGATAAACATAGTTAATATACCTACCCATTATTATTGTTTATATTTGGGTTAGATCTTTGCTACAATTACTAACTTATATGTTTATTACGTGCAGTTGAATCAAAGTTTGCTCTTAACATAAGTAATTTAAGGTTTCCTGATGAAAATGATGAAAATGATGGATCAAGTGGTGATTGATAGTGGCTAGCCAAAGAAAATTTTATTTTGGGCTATAAAGCCACCAATTTGGCGCGCTTCTGAAATCGCTCATTAAAATGGACGTAACTTGGATTTATATTGGTAAATAAAGTAAGTAATATAAGTGGACATGAACTGCCGGACTAGAAAGGTTTGCGGCGGCTATAAGCTTACCATTTAGTGCAATCTACAAATAAGATCTTATTGCTCTTCTTACACGGCTCTCTTATCTGGAACCTTGGACATGCTGCATGCTTATAAATGTTGAAGAATACTCTCGTGGATTTTACGTTATCATCAGCCAGTTTATACTTGAAGCAGAGTTTTGAGGTGTTTGAGAGTAAATTGACGAACTTCATGAATCATGATAAATATAAAGGTGATTATAGAGGCGTATTAGAGCGATTTGCAATATTCGCCGAAGAGACAGTTGCAAACAACACTTCACTCACAGTCCCCTCTCTATAATTTTTGAGACAGCAGTAGTCGTTCGTACCAAGTTCGTAGCCACCTTAATTTGTTTACAAGATTAGAAAGTCAACGTCGAAACCATACCACAGATTATTTAATAGTTACTACACCATACTTTGAAATCAGTCCCCTGTAAGACGACTCTTTTCATAAAAATATATTTGTAATGGCACCAACAGTTTATAATAAGATTAATAAGTTAAAGCACATTCTAAAATCTAGTGATATTCATTCTTTTAAGGCTTTGTTATTTAATTTGTTGTATATGAAAGCATATTATTCCGTTTCAGAATTTTTGAATGAGATTGTATTGCAATTGATGTATGACTTTTCTGTATCATTTTGTGAATGTCATCAATGTTTGAATGCACTTCTGTTTCAGTTTTGTAATAGTGTAGATTATATGACAATGGCCTCGATTCGGACTGTGCCACGACTTAACTAAATTTATTCCTGTCACTTTCTAAAATAAGATTAAGAAAAGAGACAGAAAACCAATAGCTGACTTTAGTGCTGTCAAAGTGACGTTACACGCCCAAAATAAGATGCCTTCATAATGTACGCCATCTTATTTAAGGCGTTTTTGGGCGTGTAACGTCACTTTGACAGCAATAAAGTCAGCTGTTGGTTTTCTGTCTCTTTTCTTTATCTTATTTTAGAAAGTGACAGGAATAAATTTAGTTAAGTTAAGTCGTGGCACAGTCCGAATCGGGGCCATTGATTACTTTTGACATAATATTTAATTTTATTTTATTGAAATTAATAATAAAAATCGGCCAAGTGCGAGTCGGACTCGCGCACCGAGGCTTCCGTACTACCATATAATTATATTTGTGGTTTGTATTTACCAAACAAATTGTGTTTAATTGTTGTTTTGATAGAAAGGGACGAACCTAAAGTTGGAAACATAGACGAAAGAAGGAACGTTGAACATTACCGACCGCCAAGGAGTATTTTCATGTTTCACCGCTTATAAGGAGGATTTGTATTCATTATCGAAACCCAGGAAGGTGGCATCAGTAATATTGTGGCATAGGTAAACTTAATATACTCGTACTATACCAGGAAGCTGGAAATATGTACTATTGTCTATCTAGTACCGGGAGTTTCGTTTTTATTCATTATCCAAACCAAGGAAAGTGGCATCGGTATTGTGGGATAGGTATTGATTAAACCATAAACTTAATATAAAGTATATTAAATGTATGGGATAAACCAGGAAGCTGGAAATATGTACTATTGTCTATACCTATAGTACCTACCGTTAACGCGGGAGTTTCGTTTCTATAGTGTTCGCAAACTTTTCGGCCCCATAGGCAATCGGTTCTGCAAGGAATGTGCCCCGCCCACTGCCACTTTAGCAATTCTTTGGTCTATATCTCGTTCTTCTGCGGAAAAGTTCTCGAGTGGTGACTGCCAAGTCAAGTGGCACGGGAAGGTGGCAAACGGGGGAATGATGACCTGGTGAAGGCGGCAGGAACCCGTTTTATGAGGGTAGCGCAGGACCGATCGTTATGGTAATCCTTGGGGGAGGCCTATGTCAAGCAGTGGGATCCATCGGCTGAGATAAATAATAAGACTTTATTCTCTCTTCACAAAATAATACATGATATAGACAACAATGATAATTGGTAGGCAGGTACTTAATTAATTTGTGAGAGACTGGTGGCTGTGTTAGGTACATCCAAAAGGAAGACCTGTTTGACAGCACCCCAAAAGATGAGATGATGATGATGATGAGTGTACTATTATTATCCGTAATATAGGGTCCTTCTTAATATGCTGACACTTTTTTAAGGGGATGATCAGACCGTCAAACTGAACAACTTTCTCTATGGCACCAAAATCTCGAAAAAAAATCTTCTCTTCCATACTAAACTGCAAACCTACTCGAGCCAAATGTATGGGACAGCATTTTTTTTTTCGCGATTTCTATGTTGGTCCCATTGATAAAGTTGTTCAGTTTGATGGTCTGATCATCCCTTTAAAAAAGTGTCAGCATATTAAGAAGGACCCTGTATAGATAATACCTATAGACCATTTGTCTCTACTTTTATGATCGCAACTCAAGAAGTTTAAAACATTGTACTTCTTGTCGCAACTCGATACTGGTGAAAAAAGTGTGCATGAGCGTTCATTCATCTTCTTTCTTGATGCTCTTTTCTGAAAATGTCACATATCTTAGCTGTCAATTGGTTTTCAACAAAGAAAAGACAACCACCAACTCGGGCCATTTTTGTACTACCAACTTTTTCTACAGCGTTATAAAAATATGGGAATAATAGTTCGCATACTCATATTACTAAAACTAATTATTTCAACGTTATATTTTATGGTACAAACGAGATATCTTGAATTGAATTTGGATATTTTAGTTACGAAATGTAAAAAATGGCGAAAAAAACACAGAACAAGTAGTCACAAACTTTTTGAAAAAAGAAGGCCTTGACAATAAATTGATTGACATATTTTGACATTGACCACTTGACATTGACATAATTTTTTTTTAGGTTTTATTTCTCTAATTCTCTATTAAGGCCCCACACAGGTGCGATTTCATCGAGCGATAATATCGCTGCGATTTTACAATTTTTATTTTCAGTACAGCATTGGCTTCTAATTTTTTGAACACGATTGGGTTTAATAGCAAAACTAACATTTAAACCAAGATCTGGTCCTAAAGCCAGGAATGTCTCCATATGAGGGAACTCTTTCTTTTTAGGAAAGCCTTTCTAGCGACAGTTACCAAAAGTATGTCTATCTCAGACTATACTTATTCATTCTCATTGGTGGGGCGGACGCGTACCGCTGATCGCAAAATCGCACCTGTGTGGTAGGACATGCGACGCGGTCACAAAGTCGCCGGGATATTATTGCTCGATAACATCGCAACTGGAGCCTTTAGTATAGGTAAATGGTGAAATAAAACAGTATTTGATTAAAAAACATAATTATTATTCATTTTCCACATCTTCTTTAACAATTATTTATCATCCAGATATATGCAGCAAGAGGCTCAATATTTGTCTGGTATCGTGCCCAACCCATGTACCAGACTACCTTCAGTATGCACAACACCCCACAGTCCTTTTACCACTAACACTGCTACAATAATAACACAAATGCTATCTTCCTACGACTGTATCATATAAATCTATGACTGTATCACACTTTCACTAGTAATATATAAATCTATGCACTTTCATTAATAAGTAGGTATAAAGCAGAAAAACACAGAAAAACTAAAGCGCAGACGAATCGAACAAAAACATCAGATAATTCCACTGGATAATTCAGAGAAAGTAGGTACTCTTTGATTCAGAGCAAAGAGTACTTTTTTATACCGGATTCAGAGCCATCTCAGAGCAAAATTCAGAGTGTGCTATCCATAAAGGAAGTAATGTGTAGTTTCACCTCCTTGAGGATTATCTCCTTGATGACGCTATCATTAACCAAGAAGTTTTACTACAGTAAAGATCGTTTTTTTATATTGCTAACTGCGCTATTTGTAATTACTTCGAGCTGTCATCATATTACTTTAAATATTTTGTAACACGAAACGACTTTATTTTTAGCTATTATAGCAATTGGTTTGTATTTTTATTATATTTGTCTATATTAAAATGCGTATATAAAAGCTATCACATGCATATTGCATGCATATCACAAATTCCCTCTGTCCGGTAGGATCCACTATCTCAATCCACCAGTGGATTGAATAGTACGCTGAAGTTCACTGTGATCCACCATTTGGCTCAGTGGATCCTGTGATACTTGCATCTCTTAATATGCTCCACCAGTGGATCGAATTCAGAATTCCGGTATTTGGTTAATAAGATATAATATAAGATCCAGTGCTTTCCCGTGGTCCACCCAATTCGGTTCACCTGGTGGACCATGGGCAGACATTTTTACCCGTGGTCCACCCAGGTGACTGAATCATTCCCATTACGTCGCTTCCTACGACGCCGTTCTCAAGGTGTACTATAGGTAGTATTTTCTAACCGTGGTTCACCGTCAAAAGGTGAACTGTAGGAAGTATTATTTTTCTAACCATTGTCCACCACGGACCAAGGTGTACTATAGAGTTCGTTAAAATTTTTTTATAAAAAATGACTGGAAGAAAAAAAACTAAAAAAAATGAATTAAAAAAATAATAATAATAAGAAATTAAAGAAAACGAACGAAAAAATGTAAAATAAAAAAAATACGCGCACTCACACACCTACACATTCAGTCACTCACATATTCATACACACGCACACATACGCGTACTCACACACACGCATCCATTAAGTCTCGAGTATGTGTGCATGTAGGTATGTGTACATGAAAATATGTGCGTGTGTAAATGTCTGCGCCTGTGTTGTGTGAGTATGTGTGCCTGTGTGTATGTGTAAATATGTGAGTAACAGAATGTGTGCGTGTGTGAGTGCGCGTTTTATTTTTAATTTTTTTATTAAACTTTATGTTTTTTCGTTCTTTTTTTTTCATTTTTTTTTTCTTGCATTCACTTTCTTTTTTATCTTTTTTTAACCAACACTATAGTACACCTTGGTCCATGGTGGACTATGGGTAGAAAAATAATACTTCCTACAGTTCACCTCTTGACGCTGAATCACGGGTAGAAAATACTACCTATAGTACAACTTGGTCCACCTGGGTGGACCACGGCCACGGGTAAAAATGTCCAGGTAAAACAAATTGGGTGGACCACGGGAAAACACTGGATCTTACCAAACTCCCGGAATTCTGTTTGATCCACTGGTGGAGCATATTAAGAGATGCAAGTATCACAGGATCCACTGAGCCAAATGGTGGATCACAGTGAACTTCAGCGTACTATTCAATCCACTGGTGGATCGAGACAGTGGATCCTACAGGACAGAGGGCACAAATTGGCCTGACGGCCCATACATTGATGAATGATGTCTTTTAACCTATTTTGGTTTTCAAATTCGTAATTTCTAGCAAGCTAAATTTCCGATAAATAAAGCAAGGTTTAATTTATAAACCCTGGTTCATGTTTGAGCAAAAATTAAAAAATTTTAAGCTCTCGAAACTGTCTTTTTTTAAATCGTGCTTTGATTATTATGAAAAATGTCGATATCGATGTTTTTGATGATTTCATAATATTTAATGTTTTTATTTTCAGGTATCAAAAGTGGGTTTTAAATCACATGGAAAAAATGAAGAACTGGCACACATACTACACATACCTACCAAATGAAGAATTGTGATAACTTCAAATAAAATTATGTTAGCATCAAATCTTTGTGATTTAAAATAAATGTTTTAACTTGAAAATTCTATAGTATAATTATTAACACAACAAAAACCACTGTTTCTGTTTGAGTGGTTTGATTGAGATCAATTCATCACCAAGACATAAATAATAATAGGTAATTTCAATCGGCAGCATACTTCATTTTATTGTCTATACCTACCTACCTAATTATCGACATCGGTAGATATTCAAACACATCACTACATTATAATTTGACATATTGACTCTAGGCTGGCTATGAATGGTATCCACGAAGTATTTGTAGGTAAGGTAAGCACCAAGAAGTTTGATAAAGCTTTCGGAGTTTGGGTTGAAAGACAAACTTAACTTTGCGGTGGAAAAGTTTTTCTCCCATACATCGGTCTATACTAAGAGCCTGCTAATATAGCAATAATCTCCTTTATCCGTAAAGGAGATTATTGCTCTCAGGGTCTATACCACGGTTGATGTTCCAACTGAAAATATAAGTTTGTAACCGAAAAAATACGTTTTTATGCTTTTTTTAAGTGATATAACTAAAAATTTACTATTTTCGGATTTTTTCCCTTATTTGTGCTTTGAGACCTTACTTCTTGCCAAATTTCATGATTCTATGTCAACGGGAAGTACCCTATAGGTTTTGGTTTGCGAGCTGCTACTATGAAAATTCGAAAACAAATGTTCGTATCTTTTGATTGAGTTGACTCAGAAGCTTGAATTTTTTACACCACCACGGGACCGCAGACTTGTTATTAATTTCAACTTGATACCTTCACCCGTTCCAGAGAAAAAGGGTCTTGACAGACAGACAGACAGACAGACGGACAACAAAGTGATCTTATAAGGGTTCCGTTTTTTCCTGTTGAGGTACGGAACCCTAAAAATCAACAAAATCCATAAATCAATGTTCTAATTATGTTATAAAATCGTGTTAGGTTTGCGCATTATCGCTAATTACTGATTCTGTTTCTGTCATTTCGTTTCATACATTTATAATTAAATTAGGTACCTAAAGTAAGCCTTATGGCAGATCACAGTGACACTAAACAATACATGTCCATCCATCCATCCATCCATCACAGCCCTTGATCAGTCCGTCTTCGGACATAGGCCTCCTCCATATTCCTCCATGACGTTCTGTCCTTCGCCCTCTGCATCCAGTTCGGACCCGCATGTCCCCTAATGTCATTAGCCGGGTCCACACCTGACGATCCATCGCGCTCCGATCGCGCGCGGCAGGAGAATTTGCAGGCGTTTGGATGTGCCGCGCGCGATCGGAGCGCGATGGATCGTCAGGTGTGGACCCGGCTATTGACCCATCTTTCTGGTGTAAACAAAGTAAACAATAATTTATACCTGTGTATCACAAACAAATGACTTTGTATTTTGTATTTATAAAAGTTTTATCTTCAAAAACAGTTATTAACGGTAGGTACCTATTATAGAACCATCGATATATTCTCGACACGTTTTCGATTAGATCCCCAATTTGATGTCCGGCGCTTTATTAATCGGACACTTTGGGAATTAAGTTACCCAGAGGACGGCCCGGGGCATTTAGATTGAATATGTTTATTAAAAATTTATTGGAGACGAAATATTTCTTTATTGCCTTTGGGAGCAATTTGTTTCTTTACGAAGCAATATCCGAGGTCGTAAATGTTAGTTGTTAGTGTTCTCTTCTCTCCTTAGTAGACAATTAGTAAATAGCACACAGAGAGAAAGATTAAAAAAAAAAAAAAAACTTTATATCAGACATAAAATATCGTCAATAATTTGTTAGTATCAAACTTGAATAAAAATATTATTACAGTACACTCTTAAGTGTAGACTGATCCAGTGGTTATTAAAGCCACTTTCACAGTATCTACTTGAGACAATATTCAGGATGATATTGGTGCTGGCGCGAACCCTCTGCAGCGCGGCGCCGGCGGCGCGGCGGCTGCGGACCGTAGTGGGAAACCCATTGACATGAGCGTCCGCGAAAAATATCAAACGCGCTGCAAAAGCCCGTCAACCCCAGCAGCATCCTGATTTCTGAAGAGAGCAGAAAATGATCAGATGATGCACTCGCCCATAGATTGTCCATGCCGATCTTATCCACAGGTGGAGTGTACGTTAACTCGTGGGTGAGAGGTCACGCACACACTGATGCGCCTTGTTTGTAGTACTGTACCTATCGAAGCGCGATTGTATGAAGTTGTCTCTGTGGGGTATTTACTCATGTGGTTTAGGGGACTCTTTCTTCTTAGTATTTAGGGGGCTCGTCGAAGAATAGCTGCTTACTGCTGCTGCTGCTAGCTGCTGCCCAGTATGCTTACTATGTTTATCATCATCAGCCTATAAACATCCCACTGCAGGGCATAGGCCTACCCCCTGGGAGGGTATATGGGCGTTAGTTTTCCACGCGTGCCCAGAGCAGATTGATAGACTTCACACACGCATCCGAATTTCTTGTTTAGCACGTGCAGGTTTCCTCACGATATTTTTATTTGCGAATATTTATATAGGTACATATTTATATATATTTGGTATACATGACAATGTTGTCCGTGCAGATTCGAAACCGAATCTCTCACGACCCATTTTTAAATTAAGTTAATTGAATATTAGGTATTTTTCAAACGAAATAAATGATAATTCGTATTGGCCTGGTGTCTTTGCGGGCGTCTTAAATCCTCATTTAAAAAGCATTCATCTAATTTAAATCCGGGCAATTCCGTTCGTTTGAGAGTTACCTTTAAACTTTATTAATGGTTTAAATACCTACCTACTATTTAATTACACCGTAAGGTGATTAGTAGAGGTTTAACTAAAAGTATTTTAAATGTTGATAAGGACCAACGAAATTGCCTAAGTTGGACATTGATGAATTAGGTGCTAACTTTTTAGCCAGCTTAAGTTTTTAATATCTGCGATCATGTTATAACTAGGCTTGCCTCTTCCGAAAATATTTCTTTTCATTTGGGAAACTGGAACCCTCCTCGACGCGTTTGCGCGAGCGTGAGCTCACTTTACAATTTACATTGAATCGTCTGTAAAGTGATTGTTACTAGTTTAGTTTTATAGAAGCGTCAATGAATGCGTGTAAAGGAAACGTAACACACAAACTGACACCCTCGGATACAAATACATGCGTACTCTATCAGTAGGTGGACTGGATGCAAAGATTAAAATTTTGTATGGGACAGCAGATTTTTTTTTCGCGATTTCGAAGTTGGCTCCATAGTGAAAGTTGTTTAGTTTCGTGGTTTGAAGCACCCCTCTAAGAATTACTAGCGTGTTTTGTTACACCCTGTATTGCTAACTTTGATTAAAAAAAAATAGAAATAATTTTAAATCTGGCAATACCAAAAATCGGGCCCAACGATTTGGCAATGTAAAATACACCTTTAAAATTCAAAACAATAACGTCCCACCCGTTTGAAACATTATCTTCCATTCGCCACAGTGCCACCAACCATTAAAAAATAAGACCTTTGCCGCACGGAAACCTTTCACAGCCTCGTAACTTCTAAGTTGGCACATAGGGGAGTTATTCTGAGCACGCTCGATTGTACGTGACAGCATTATTTCAAACTCGAAGGGCGAAAACCAGGGCCTGTATTAAAAAGGATGACTCTCGTGTTATAGAGGCTGTGCACGAAGTGACTACTTTTCCACGATTGGTGGTCGAGTCGGGAATAGACCAGCAAACCTTTTTTGCTATCACTGCTTTGTTATCCACTGGAATTAAGGCTCAGTTTAGTTTGTTGGAGATGCGTAGGTAAATTTGTAGGTCCCTTTGGAACTAGCAGCACTGGAATACGAAAAACAGTTAAGTGATATACTGCAGTTGGGGTTTGTAGTTTAACTTTTTAGGGTTCCGTACCCAAAGGGTGAAAACGGGACCCTATTACTAAGCCTACGTTGTCTGTCCGTCCGTCCGTCCGTCCGTCTGTCCTACCTATTTAGGGCTGTAATTTTTGAACCATAATAGCTAGTTAGTTGAAATTTTCTCAGATTATGCGTTATTACGGGGCGGATTTGTTAACAATTATATATATAATAATTAAAATGTCAAAAAGTTAAAAAATAAGTCTGGTTCTCATCAAGAAACTAGTTTTTATCAACGTTTTTACTTCACGCTCTATCGTAAAAATGGTAATACATACAAGTGTCAAACTTAGTGTGATTATAGAGAAAACTACAGAATAACAACAAATACTAAAAACCGGCCAAATGTGAGTCGGTCTCGCGCTAAAGGTCCCGGACAAAAAAAGTTTTATTTCAAGTTAATAATGGTGTGATCTGTGGTGGTGTGGTATGGAATCCTCGGTGCGCGAGTAGTCCAACTCGCACTTGGTCGGTTTTATTTTCTTTTGTTTGGAATCAGAGATTGGGGCGAGTAGTTTTTGTTTTAGGGCCGCGTACATTTAGGTTTTGTAGCGGTCTGGAATAGTTTCGGTTAGGACCCTTTCTACAGCAGGCTTGGACAACGATGGGCCATTTAATTTTGTTCATGACATAGTTTAAGCAACGAATACTAAGCTTTACTTGTTGAAGCTTGTTCGAACCTGAACGAGATTCATACTTTACCTAAACTTCATGAATGAAATGAAATGAGTTTATTCCTTCAAAAGTAGGTATTGTACACACGGCGACAGGTCAGGTTACCCTGTTTGGACTTTGAACTATTAGAAGTTGAACGCTGCAAATCGTGCAAGAGGATGCGGTATGTTGTTATTGTTTCGTCTCACAGCACGCTGCGCCCGCGCCGGCAGCCGCGTCTATGCAGGCTCTCTACCGCACTATTTTGTGTTTTGTACGTAGTGTAGTTAGTTATGAGTATATAGGGTGCGTAACCTGATGTGTCGCCGTGTGTACCTACATAAGATATTATATTTAAAATGTCCTTTTTCTCAACCAATGCATAAAAAAATACATCAAATTGATGGCAAATTCAAAAACCTTTAATGTTTTGGGCTTCCTAATGACTATTAGGGTCCATGACTATGGACCCTTATAAAATTTAATTCCTTCATCACTGCTATACAGGGTGTAAGTGACAGCCTAACAAATACTGAAACGGTGAACTCAGACCATAAAACTGAACAAATTTCATTTTGGAACCTACCTCAGGAAACGCCAAAAAATCAGCTGTCCCATACAAAACTGCTATACGTACCTACTATTACGCTAGTTATAGTACTCCTTTAGTACTCTGTGCTACTATGTTTCACTACTTATTAGGTAGGTACATTAAAATTATTAATTATCAGAATTTATTCAGAATTCAACAGTTAGATAAATGTAATTATACCTACCCACATTGGCTACAAATTGAATTAAATGAATTAACATGTATTTACCCCTTAGTTAGGGTACGAGTTCCTTAAACAAGGTGTTCCAAAAATGAAAATAAACATTTAAGGGGGTGGTTAAGACCATCAAACTGAACAACTTTCACTATGGGACCAATAATGAAATCGCGAAAAAAAAATTGGATGTTCCATACTAAACTACAAATCTAGACGAGCTAAATGTATGTGGGATAGCTAATTTCGATGTTTGTCCCATAGTGAAAGTTGTTCGGTTTGATGGTCTTAATAAGCCCCTTCAAAGTTTTAAATGTTTATTTTTACTTTTTTAACACCCTGTATACCCTTATCAGCGAGAGGAAACATTTGCTCTGCAGTAGGCCTCCATAAGCTATAACTTTACTTTAATCCAATAACCTACTTAAGAGGAAAGGGAGTTCATCCAAACGTATTCCCCTATTTCCTCTCTCGATAATGACACTCTAGAGCAAATATTTGTGTACAGTCACCAGCAGATATAATATCGTAGCAAACAAGGTGGTCAAATATTTCTAAGCAGTTCTAATCTAATATATATCGACGCAGTCATGGTGGCCATAAACATCTAAACAGTTTCGGATAAAAACCTTACTCCGTTGTTTTACATGTTAATTTTAAATAATATCGTAAAGAAATTATTGAAAATTCGCTGTTCACATATTTATGACAAAATACACGTTTAGATATAATTGGTAACATTTACTGTAAATAATTTAATGAAAATTAGCACTGCTCAGAAATATTTGGACACCTTGTATGCTACGATATATCTGATGGCGACTGTACCATACAACTACGAATAATAATAATTATTCGAATAATCATTGTTAGCTCTGCCATGTCCCTATGTTTTTTGTTTCTCATAAATTTGTTACAATAGGAACTAGAAAACAAAAAATTGCTCAATTAACATTTTTACTGCAGTGTTCAGCTATCCAGCAAGCTTTGAAGAATATAAACAATAAAAGGAAAACAGACAGACATAGACAAAGTCTTTCTTATATTATTCTTGAAATAATTATCAAAATCGGATTCGTTTTGGAGGAGAAACCAGGGAAAGACAAAATCGTGATTTCATTCATTTTTATGTAGACAAAATCAGTCCGAGCTGCAGCAGTTGTCACTTTTGCTAGCTCAGTTGCTCGGGTACAGCTAAAACAGCAATAGATCTGTTTAAAACCTATTCTTCACTTCTTCTTCTTATCGTGTGGGCAGAGGGTGTTAGAGTTTTTTCCGACCGCCTTACGGCCTCTGACGTGGTTTTTATGTAACGACTACTACCACCAGAGATAGTAGTCGGGACCAACGGCTTAGCATGCTATCCGAAGCACGGAATCATTTTTCTTTTCGGACAACCAGGTGATTCAGCCTGCAATGTCCTAACCAACTGGGGAAAAACGCACAAAGTGACATATCACTAGGTGTCCCCCGTGGGAATCGAACCCACGACCTCCGTATCGAGAGCCAATGCTCTTAACCACTAGACCACGGGGGCAGTTTCTTTACTTGCAGACCGCCTTTCCTCTTAAAACCCATTTGTAGTAGGTAGCTATGGTTTCTGACAACATAAAGGACTACAGTCCTAAATTTACAAGTACCGAGTTACGTTCGTGAGAACTTTAACAATCGATCTATCTAAAATATTGTAGCTCTAACGATGACTAAACCTCAATAGATAACAGATGTGCTAGACACAAAGACTTATGGCTCTGTCACAGTAGAGATATCAACGGTGAGCGAACTGGGCCGTGTCCTTGAAATTAATGCCTACTTTCGGTCAGAGCGCTATGGTTGTCTCTGGCGGGTTTTAAATTTTTAATATCGTGACAGCACGGAATACAATGAGTAATTAGGAATCTTTAATAATGCTGACGGTTTTTTAATGGGATGATCAAACCATGAAACTGAAAAACATTGTCTATGAAAAAAAAATCTCTATGGACAAAAAAATATCAAAATGTCAACAAAAAATGTTATGTTCCTTACAAAACTGCAAAATGTTTAGGACAGTCTTTTTTTTTAAAGTGAAAACTTCTTTAGCGGCGTTGGCGGGCACTTTTTTGGTATAGGTAAAAAATTTTAAACTCGCGTCAGGACCGTTACGTCACCCTGACCTGACCTGAGGAGTGGAATGCCCTGCCTGCGTCAGTATTTCCGAGCGCTTACAACCTGAATTCCTTTAAAGTACGAGTGAATAGGCTTCTTCTGGGTAAGCTCGCTACATCTTCGACTCCATCTTCGTCCTGAGGACTGGATTGAGGTCAAAAGCAAACCCATCCTTAACAAAAAAAACCTGATCGATTGACTTCACGTGACGTAAGACTTAAAACCTTGTTATCTAAAGCGCCTTCTGTAAGTAACGTTGCCAACTATAGAGATCAACCACCGTCAGTGAAAGTACTGAAAATATTTAATAGTTGTCGCTAAACCCGAAGATTTCGATGTTTTTGTATCTTTTATTCGACTGTCCCAATCACTAGTTCCACCCAGTGCTTTTGTATGGGACAGACAAATCTGGCAGCAATGCATTAATTTCAGGATGCGGGGCGCGCGACACTCGTATCGGTACTATTGCGCACCGATATATAAGAGCGGACTCTAATGACGTGGCTCTAATCTGTGTGTGTGCGTCGATTCGGGCGCTGCGCTTGTAGGAAGTCGAAATACTGTCTTTGTGTTTACTGTGGCTCGCCCGGCACGCGTCGAGCGTCGACAAATTGGCGGAGATGACGTATGTCATGAGTCATGACGTCATGACAAATGTATGAATGTGTCGACGGCAAACTATTTACAATGTTCTTGGTCGACGGTTACTAACAGTTTCGGTGATATGGTAATATTGCATTGTTTGCGAGTTGACATAAAGGGCTTTCGTTCATTGAAATATAGTTATTAGTAGTTGAAATTTAAGGCTTGTATTAAATGTACCTACTTGTGAGTATAGGTACACAAACAGGGTGTACAGGTTGTAACAAAACACCCTAATCAAGGGCTTAGTTCGTTGCCCATATCAGTTGTTAGTATTTAGATGAATGCTAATGATATAAATTTCACCCGTTATACTTTTGTTAGGTAGCCTAATCGTCGTTATTTAAAATAAATTATTCAATATACATCAAATTACATGGTTAGTGGATGTCAAGAATGTTTTGGTTGTATGGTTTTTTGACAGTTCCTGACGATTCTGCTTCTTATAAAGCAATTTCTTGGTTTTGGAGCATTTTTGATCATGCTGATTATTATGTACCTTAAGGTAGGTATATAAATATGGTTGAAATAGGTACACAGAAAATTGTACCTCCTGGAGTGCGATTTTTGAATCTCATTCGCTGAGTTCAGCAGTTGAAAATGTCAAAATTACTGTGGAGATACGCATACTGCTGATTCGACTTTCAAAAATCGCACTCCTGAAGTATGATTTTTGAAAGTCAAATCAGCAGTAGAAAGCTGCGTATCCCCACAGTAATTTTGACATTTTCAATTGCTGAACTCAGTGAATGAGATTCAAAAATCGCACTCCTGATAAAAAAAAAAACGAAAATATATTTTTCATACCTATTTTATTACATTACAATCAAAAATTCATTGCAGCCAAATATTATAAACATAAACTTTAATTTTATACTAATTTTACAATAAATTAACCAATTCAATATTAAAACACCATCCAAATATGCTTTTCGGAATTTTATTTCAGTTTCATCGACCTAATCAAAATCCTTTTCAAACTGCGGTTTGTTCTGATTGATTGATTCATTTTGTTCAAGCCTGAGTTAAAGGAGTACAGAACGATAAGCTTAAGCTTCTCCCTTCTTTATCGCAAACCGTTAAGGCGTGGAAATCATTTCCAGCCGAGTACAATCCAAATCTCATCAAGGGGACAACTCTATTCTAGTGTCTGACCGAAGCCGAGGCTTCGGCCACTTTCGGTCAAAAAGGCACCTTCATCCAGACTTTCGTCTTCGGCCAAAATCAGCGGAAGTGATTGAATAAAAAGTAGTTTTTTAAATAAAATATAGGTTCCGTTTTTTTCAATAAAAAGGCTTTACCTATGAATTTTCCTCTAAATCTAGACACCTGATAGTTCGCGACAAAATAACAGATATAGATTTTGCATTGTTCTAATACTTTTCAGTCGGATATTCTACTATTTCTACTTATGATTGAATCTTCGGCTTCGACCGATTATGGCAGGAGCCGAACTCGGCTTCGTTTTCGGCGTCGACCAAAAACCTTCGGTCGAACACTACTATGTTCACCACGATGCCAAGTCGAAAGAATGTCGGAGGAGGAGTAAAATAGGCCTTTTTTAGTTCGAACTCGCTTCGACTCCATGTGCACTTTCATACGTCGATAATAAAGCATGTTTTTAAATGATTCCAGATTTTAGCATCACAGTCTCCTCTAGAAGCTCAAGTTCATGTTCTCATCGAGACCTGGCATGGTCATCTGTTCATCTGACTTTGAGGTCCTCAGTCCTGAGACAAAGGTCTTGCTGCGTCGGAGAGGTGGCCTGCCGCGGATCCTTGAAATTGAAAGAAAAGTTATGAAATGCTACGAAATGTAAGGGAATGAAATGAAATGGAATGATAATTAAAAAATAAAACAGGTCAAGTGCGAGTCGGGCTACTCGCGCACCGAGAGGGTTCCGTACCACACCACCACAGAACACAACATTATTAACTTAGAAAAAAAAAACTTTTTTGTCCGGGACCTTTAGCGCAAGACCGACTCACACTTGGCCGGTTTTTAGTATTTGTTGTTGTTCTGTAGAGTTCGCTCTATAATCACACTAAGTTTGACGCTTGTATGTATTACCGTTTTTACCATAGAGCATGAAGAATAAACGTTGATAAAAACTAGTTTCTGGTGGAGAACCCCCCTTAATTTTTAACTTTTTGACAGTTTATTATTTGTTAACAAATCCGCCGTAATAACGCATAATATGAGAAAATTTCAATTATCTAGCTATTAAAGTTCAAAAGTTACAGCCCTAAATAGGTAGGACAGACGGACGGACGGACGGACGGACGGACAGACGGACAGACGGACAGACGGACAGACGGACAGACGGACGGACGGACGGACGGACAACGTAGGCTTAGTAATAGGGTCCCGTTTTCACCCTTTTGGTACGGAACCCTAATATAAACAAATGAAGTGAAACACAATCACAGATTATTTAATACACAATGAAATAAAAAGATTGTTAGTTACCTTCCTGAATATTTATGGCGTTTGTGGTTCAATGGGCTCAGTTCGTTGTCCGACATCTGCTCACTTTTACGTTTAGAGGCTGATGATGATGAGTTTGAGTCGTAGGACCGGTATGGCGTCGTCACTGGAATGAGAAATATACATAAATGAAGATTAAGAAGACATTGCTGCCCCTTCCTTAGCATCCCTTGTTATCATAAATAAATAAATAAATAAATACCTTGGACAGTGTCACACAAATTATCTAGTCACATAATGACAGCATAATGGCAGTATTAATGTTAGTAAAAAATTCTGGAAATCTTAAAAATGCTAAAAGAAAGGTTTGCTACAATAAATTACAACCTTAAAAATTTTTTGCTAATTGAATCAAAGTTAAAAGTTACTCGGAATACATTGATCACTAACATCTTTGATCTTTAGTACTATCGGTATCAAATCAATATGGGGGTCTTTTGATAGGTCTTGGCAATTATGCCTCTTAATATTTAGTTAATTAATTTCAGACAGTGGATAATGATTATCGGGAACAGAAAATAGTATTACTTGACATTTCCCATAAATACGACATCGACTTGACGATTCTGTATATTCTGTATATTTCTATATATCTTTATATACAGGGTGAAATGGATATCATTGGCATCCTTTTAAACTAATAGTCTACCCATTAAACTGAACAACTTTTACTACGGGAGCAAACAGATCGGAGCAACTAAAAAATCTGCTGTCCCATACTAAACTGCAATGCCTACTCGACTCAAATGTATGCAACAGTAGATTTTTTTTGCTCCGATTGGTTTGCTCCCATAGTAAAAGTTGTTCAGTTTGATGGGTAGACTCTTAGTTTAAAAGGATGCCAATGATATCAATTTCACCCTATAGAATCTGAAATTTACACAATAATTCAATAACTCGCTTTTATACGAATTTCAAAACAACAAACTAAACATTCCATTGAAAAGCTTCCGAAATCTCATTCTCTGATTCAATGATAAAACTGAAACATTTTTATTTCTGGTAAAAAAACACAATTTTAATATAACTAGGAGAAGAAATAAAATGATTGAAACAAGCATTGAAGTGTTCCCGTGAATGGAAAATGCAATAATGGTACAATTTGATGCGAGAGGAATGCGGCGGCAGTGGGGAAGGCGGAGGCTCTTACATTACGTTATGAATTGTGACGTTATTGTACTAACGTTTATTACTTTACCAAGTATCTATCTAAAGGAAGTAATATTCATCTATAAGTACTTTATACACGACTAGCGGCCCGTCCCGGCTTCGCACGGGTGGACGTCTAATCTTTTCTAGCAATAAATATAGCCTATGTTACTCAGGGTGAATGCAGCTTTCTAATGGTGAAAGAATTTTTTAAATCGGCCCAGTACTTTTTGAGCCTATTCATTACAAACATACAAACATACAAAAATAGGTACAAATCTTTCCTCTTTATAATATTAGTGTAGATAGTGTAGATACACGATGTAAAATAAAAGGCGGTACATATCGGTGTGCTTCAGATATAGGGACTAGTCACGCGTGTCATTCTACTAACAAACATTTCTGCCACTTTTTGCAGGGGGCGAGGTAACATGAAATCCGCAACTTTGGATTTTATTACCCATAACTTTAGATTCTAATTTTGAATGTTAAAAATCATGAAAATTAGTTTCGTGTGAACTCCAAACGTTCTAAGTTCAAAATTATTGTTTCGCAATTATAGGCTGTCTCGTTTAGTGATAAGGTATAAAATTGAATGTAAATGCACATGATCAATTTGTCTTATACCGTGGCAGAGGCATCCTAACTATAAACTTTCCGTCCTTTCTTTCTCAAGTGTCTACAATGTACATTGTAGACAGAAACGAGATAAGACAATACTCAACACAAAAACACACCATCTTAATTATTCCGGACAATGGGACCTGATGGTCGCAGATGCTATTGGAACCAAAAATGCGAATAGGGCCATTTGCGAATGGGACAAATTGCTATTTAAAGTCATATATTATTTTGTTTGCAAATGGGACAGTTTCCGTACCTACGGGATCTTATGCGAATGGGATCAAATAGGCAAATGGGACCATTCGCTAATAGAAATAGGATCATTTCTGCTAATAAAGACACGAGAATATGAAGGTCATGTATTATTTTGTTTACGGCTGTTTTGAAAATGCAATTTAAAAATTTTGCAGCATGGTGACAAATTATGTTCTGTTATAAAATCACTTGCAAAACACTTTTTCATCTCAGTGTAATTTAATTATTGTTATGAAAACATTTTACCCAACTTCACAAAGCTCGGACATTTAATAAAATGTCAAATGTCCCCGCACGACGACTACTATCATATCAGTATGAATTCTATGTTACTTTTAGTGCTGGAAATAAGCCAGATAACATGAATTTTAACATCTATTGCTACATTTGGACACCGTCCAATATTAGTACAGTTAGGAAGTATCATCGGAATTTAATACGCTCAAATTGTACTTAATTCCAGATTTTATTTTGTCACGTCTGAACCGATGCACGTGTCAGGTTTTTTTAAATAATTTCCTCAAATTCTTGTAATATATATATATTATGATTTGCAGAATTGTGTTGTTAAACGGATAGCAGCCTTGGCTTTCGAGTAGCGAGTGGCAATTCGGGTCGTAGATCAAAGTCATACTAATAAGTTACTTAGGATCTCTGGTTATGGAGTCTATGATGGATGGACTGCTAATCTTAACAGGAAAAATACGGAGGATATTTTGAAGTGCATAAATATACGCGCTAAATACACAGATGCACTCTCTGTTTCTCACCCTCATATGTCTGATGGAACGAGAGACCGATACGATCAGAGGTGGGGTCAGATGCAGTGGCTATAATAACCCGGCAGCCACATGGTTTGTCTCTTGTTCTTACCCTCCTATGTCTGATGGAACGGGAGACCGAGACGATCAGAGGTGCAGTCAGATGCAATGGCTATAACCGGCAACCACACGGCATGGGCGTCAAAGTATGAGATGCCCGAAGGAATTAGTCATCTCTTACGACACCAGACTAGGTTGGTGCTATCCTGAGCTGGATACCACCCGGCACTCAGGTTCTGTGCTCAGGTAAAATAGATACATACATACATAAGCTCAAGCCATTATCCCATGAATAGGCAGAGACCACGGATCGCCACACGCTATTAATCTGACACACCTCTTCAGCCTCATTCACATTCATACATCTTTTCATGCAATTCCGTCGATTGAGAGTGCTACGCACTTGCCCTTTTCGGAAAAGATCATTGATTTGATCATGATAAGTTTTCCTAGGACAGCCTCTCGCAACACTTCCGCTCACGTGTGCTTGATAATATATTTCATTCGTAAGTCTTCTTTCATTCAATCTCTCTACGTGACCGAACCATCTAAGCATACCCCTCTCAATCCTTGTTACTATATCATCCGTCAACTTACACCAATCCCTTATCACACTGTTCTTGATTAGGTCTACCAAACATCTACCAAAGTAAAAAAAATCCTGTGATTTGGAATTAGGGACACCTAAAAACCATATCGTAATTTTTTTAAATATGTTCAATGTAGACATACTTCTAAACACTTCTGTAAAGAAGATACAGACATTCATGAATTGGTTCAAACATTTGTATTTACCGTACAGATACTATTTTCTCCCTTTCGGAATTCGAACCCGCAATCCTCAGTTTAACAAGCCAGCCTTCAATATTATTCCAACAAAAACGTTCAGGAACATTCTTGAATGATAAAAAAATCGTTATCGTTTCTATATGAAATAGAAGTACAAAAATATGTCGCATCCATTTCCCTATGTCAACACGAGACGATATTACTGAAAACAGAGGAAATAGCTTCAGGGCTAACCGATAACCGCGTGTCGTATGCATAAGTCAGTGGTTCTTAAGCTTTTGCACGTATCCTCACGTACCACTTTTGACTATTCTCTCTTGAAGAGATTTGCCAATCAGTATTAAAAGTTCGCTGATTACTTAGGGTGCGGCGGGCGTATGTTCGGCATGGTACTCTGGGAGGCTTTTTCTACATTAATGTGATTATTTTTGATAATAAATAATCAGGAATACATAAAATTACACCGCTCATGTATGAGCAGATCAGTCTTATAAATTTTTTTCCAATTTTTAAGAATAACAATAAGAATTAAGAATCATCAAAATTCCTACACTAAATAGTCAGAATCAGTATTTATTTTCTGACGCATGGTTATTTTGGAAGTTCCAAAATGACTCCTCACATATTATTTCACCATGATATGGCATTCTTTAATGTTAGATTTGTTATCTTCTATTATAAAATTGACTTTTTATTATCTAAAGAAGGTAAGTCTAAATAGTGTAGAATATTATTTTAGTGAGAGATCTTTCAGACTGTCTTCAGCAAATGATTAAATTGTTCTTGTCTTTGGACTACCACAAGGATATTGCGTACTAGTAGTGATACAACTGGTACACAAACTACAGTTTGAGAACTCCTGACATGCTACAGCCACAAAGTGTATTATGCTACCATTGTTTGTTATAGCGGATGCAAATCTCTCGGAAAAATTTAAGATTTTATCAAGATATCGGTTGTAGAATATTTCCGAGAAAAACCGGATGTTTAGGGAATTTTAATCATCTTCGCTGCGCGTGAAATTTTATATCCAGAAAATAATATTTCTTGAGAAATTTCTAGCGGATGCAAGCTAATGGGCGTTTTATAATAATTATGAAGAAGTTAATTAGAACACTCCGGTGTAGCGCGCTGCACGCCATGGCGTCGTAATTTTATTTTGTTTTTATAAAACTCATAATTTCCTGCTAACGATAATGCAGTATGATGACAGAAAAGACGTAAAACATTAACAAGTTGTTTAATTGGTTTTGCTTACTAATTTTAGTGAACTAAACATATTCCGGGTTACTTATACAGGGTGTAACAAAACACCCTAGTAATACTTAAGGAGGTGCTTCAGGCCATCAAACTGAACAACTTTCACTATGGAGCCAGCATCATAGTCATAGTCATAGTCATTTATTTTGTAAAATAATTTACATGTCAAGTGTACTCCTCATCGAGAAAAAATAAAAAAAATCAGCTGTCCAATACATTTGAGTCGAGCCGGTATTGCAGTTTTGTATGGGACAGCAGATTTTTATTTCGAGATTTCGTTGTTGGCTCCATAGTGAAAGTTGTTCAGTTTGATGGTTTGAAGCACCCCCTTAAGTATAACTAGGGTGTTTTGTTACACCCTGTATTATTTTGGAAAAAAATATTTTAGCTCTCCATGCTTTCGTACTCAACCAGAAACCCCTATATTATCATGTCCGTCAGTTCGTATGTGTCTATCCACAGCATCTTAGTTGCTATAGCAGCGTATAATGTATAATGACTTCGTACCCTACTGTACCTACGCGTGCTTCGATATGGCCGGTTTTATACATTTTGCACTATTGTTACACCTGTGTAGGTGTATGCGACACCTTTTTTTTTGTCTGTAGTGTTACAGACAAAAAAATGGCGTCGCATACATTTCGCTAGGCACTGTAGTTTTGTACGAAACAGCTGACTGTCTTAATTTTTACGAAGTTAGTACTACAGTGAAAGTTGTTCAGTTTGATCTTAGTTTGATAGTCTAAACAATTTACCCTTTGAATATTAATTAGCATATTTTGTACACTCTAAAGGTATAATGAAAAAATGAAGTGTCAAAACATCATGTCCACGCAAAATTACTATTAAAAAAAAAAACGAAATAACATACCTAAAGACCCCTGTTCACCCCAAAACACATTCTTCACGGCCTTTGCAACAGTCGACCAAATATTCTCCTTATCATGTTCAACGATCCTCTCTATCTCCGTGGTCTTCACTTCCACTGCTCCTCCTTCCTCCTCCATCAACCTCTTAACACTCACTTTCTTCTTAGTTATCACAAACTTGAACTGTATCTCTGTTTCTTCTTCAGAAGTCTTCAAGACAGAAGTGAGACAGCTCTGCAAAGACCCCGCGATATTAGCCGTGAAAGCTGTTATAGCATTATCTAGTCCAGCTGTTGGTGAATCTACGCAAGTTCTGTATAGTTCATTTGATTCTTTAGTAGAATTAGCTTCTAAAATAGGACTATCGTCTTTAAAGTTGATGGCTCTAGCGTGCATGGTATTTGGTTCTCCAACTGGAGGGGTATTTTCTGGTGATTTTCGGTTGGTGACTGGAGTTTTTGCGAGTGTAATGCCTTGGTGTTCGAAGCGGTTGATGAGAGCTTGGAAGCGAGGGTTGCAAGCATATCGCGGTTTTTGTGGACCCGGTGTTAGCATGCGTTTTGGTTTTCGGTATACTGAAACATAAAGGTGTGTTTAATAAAAATATTGTGGTGCTGAAGTGAAGGGTCAGGGGTTGACTCTGTTCTTTTGGAAGAGAAATTTATGTAAAGATAATTATTTAATTTTTTCATTTCATTTCATGTGGAAGATATCATGGACAGACAGAATCAGCAACGAAGTGGTCCTGAAGAGAATGAACAAGAGAGTAGAAATCCTGAAAACCATAAAAACTCGGAAACTTCAGTACCTCGGTCACATTATGAGAAGTGAAAAATATCTACTTCTCCAGATTATTATACAAGGGAAAATTTTGGGAAGACGAATGCCTGGTAGAAGAAGGACTTCCTGGCTTAAGAACCTGTGTGAATGGTTCGACATGAACTCCACCTTACTATTTAGGGCTGCAGTCTCCTGGGTACGAATAGCCCTAATGATAGCCAACCTCCGATAGGAGATGGCACTACAAGAAGAAGAATTATTTCATAAAATACACACAATTTTCTATTATAGCATCTTTATTTAAATCTAGAAATAAAATGATTATCTTATTTTGGTTCTCTTATCACATTGAAAACAGCAATAATTTCAAATGGACGAGAGGACATTGCTTATTATAAATTGCGTAAATTGTAATTGCACCACAAATAGGTACCTAGTTACCTACCTATGCATTCAAACAGTGAACTTTTTATACAGTAACGATACGATTACACCACGCTAGTCTGCCTCCGTGGTCTAATAGTTAAGAGCATTGGGTCTCGATACGGAGGTCGTGGGTTCGATTCCCATGGGGGACACCTAGTTATATGTCACTTTGTGCGTTTTTCCCCAGTTGGTTAGGACATTGCAGGCTGAATCACCTGATTGTCTGAAAAGAAAAATGATTCCGTGCTTCGGATGGCACGTTAAGCCGTTGGACCCAGCTACTATTCTCTAGTGGTAGTAGTCGTTACATAAAAACCACGTCAGAGGCCGAAAGGCGGTCTGAAAAAACTCTGACACCAGGGCTCTTCTTCTTATCGTGTGGGCAGACACGATAAGAAGAAGACATCACGCTAGGCTAGATTCAAATACAAAAATGTACCTACAGTAGTTAATTATAACAGACAAACGTACAAATCTGACTAACATTGATCAAACTTTCAGTCCCACGACGCTCGAGTCAACTCAAAGTCAAAGAGCAATAATTGATAGTGTTGCCGAACCATCGATAGATTCACAATCGATAGTTTTTTACAACAGGCTCACTATAGATAGTATTCGTTACAATACTATTGACGGAATGCATTAATATTAGATGTTGCTGATTTATTTCTGTTCTGTTTCACTTCGATCATTTCCATTTCATACATTTATAATTAGGTACCTTTTATAAGCCTTATGGCAGATCACAGTGACAATAAACAGTGCATGTACCATCAAATAAATACATATATCGATATTATCGACACGACCTATTGTTTTTCAGAACTTCTATAGTATTGATAGTAATGCAAACTGTCAAAAATATTATTACGATCTGCTATTAATGGTATTGAACCAATCGATAGGCCGACTGATAGCAACCAAGATCTGCTATCGATAGAACATCGATATACTATCGATTGTTGCCTATCGACAAAACTAGCAATTAATACCGTAAACTCTAACTAAACTAAACTATCTATCTATACTATTATAAAACTGTAAATGTTTGTTTATTTGTCTTTTAGCTTGATAGCTTATGAGTAGACTTAAAATCTGATGGTTGGTATATGATTTGTGTGGACGAAGTCGCGGGTAAACTCTAGCTAGTTAAAATAAAATCCAACAGTTGGATTTACTATAGCAGAACAATGTCAATGTCTTCATTCGTAAGTCGAAACGTTTTAGTTCCAAGGTCTTTAAGATTTTTTATAGGTCTATGGAGAATAAAGCAATTTGGTGGAGTGTCAAGATATTACAGTGCAAAAAATTTAGAACGGGGAAAAAAGGACGTGCAAAATTTAAGCCTCGTTTAAGTTTTATCTTGAAATGAAATGAAATTCGTCACGCGAAATTTTTGTGAAGCTTTCTTGAATATTAAAGTAGCTACTTTAATACGATTTTTGTAGAACTGTGCTCTTGAGGGACTCTAAATTTACAAATTTCTATATTAATGTTTTTATTTTGGAAAAAAATACAAATATCTTAACTCTGAAATATTTGTGCAGCAAGTAAAAAAAGTTTGTGCAAGATAAGATAAGATAAGATAAATATTCTTTATTCTCTTAATAGACGAGGCCTGTTGTCAATTTTATAATATTTTTTTTAGTAATGGTTTAAATTTTTTTGTAATTTTGTTTCCGATGATAATGGTACATTACTGCAGCGGCCATAACAGAGGCATTGATGGACGAACGTGTAAATGTGGGTCGAGGCGAAGCCGAGGCACACATACGTAAGTCCATCAATGCCTAGTTGTGGCCAAGGCTTGTATAGTACTTTTCTCAAATAATGCGCGGAAATTGAAACAGTAAATTTACACATTATACATTTACATATTTTTTATACATTTGTTCCCCGACGTCTGCTTCGGTCCCAAAATTCGGATCCAGTTTGGTATAGTCTCCCTTTAAGAAAGGTGCTTAAAGAAAAACGTAAGTTTCATAAACTTTGGAAAATCTATCGGAACCCGCTAGATTATGAAAGCTTTAAAATCTTAAGGAAAAGAGCATCTAGAATGGAACGCGATTGCTACAATAATTATATAAAGTATTCTGAAAGTAAGATTAAGACCCATCACAAATTTTTCTGGACTTTTGTCAAGGCACTTTTCCCAAATAATGGTCCACCACAAACCATGTCCTATAAAGGAAGCTCAGTTACCGGCGGGGAGCGGATCTGTAACTTATTTAACGAACATTTTCACTCAGTTTTTGAGACCCCAAATACAGAGCCACTTAATATTGACAGTCTAGAGCCCTGTCATAATGCAGTGTTGGATTTAAGTACCATCGAGATCACTCATGAACTTGTCTTAAAGTATCTGAAATCTGTTAATATTAATAAAGGAGCTGGTCCTGATGGTGTGCATCCGATAATAATTCAAAAATGTGCCTCGTCATTGGCATTGCCTGTCACTTTGATTTACAAAAAATCTCTTAGTGATGGTTGCGTACCGCGAATATGGAAGCAAGCGTTGATTACTCCCATTCCTAAAGGCGCAGTTAGTCAAGATATTGAAAAATATCGCCCCATTTCTAAATTATGTCAATTTGGCAAGATTCAGGAAAAAATTGTTACTGACCAGTTATCTAATGCGGTAAGACGTCACATTATACCGAATCAACACGGTTTTTATAGGGGTCGTAGTGTTGAAAGTAATCTACTGTTTTTCTGTGAATTTATACTCAATGCTATGAATGAAAAGTTTCAAGTCGACGCCGTGTATACCGATTTTTCAAAGGCTTTTGACAAAATTTGCCATAACACATTACTAAAGAAGCTTTGGCGACTCGGTATGCACGGTGATCTTTTCCGTTGGACGAAATCTTATATGGAGAATAGAAGTCAGGCTGTTGCACTGGGAGGTTTTACATCACAATATAAATATATATGTTCTGGGGTTCCGCAAGGATCCCATTTAGGACCTCTATTATTCATCCTTTACGTTAATGACATTTCTAAAAATATAAATAACTCAGAAATGGCACTTTATGCAGATGACACAAAAATTTTTAGGATTGTTAGAGGTGATACTGACTGTACAATTTTACAAAATGATCTCACTAATTTCGAAACTTTTTGTACCCAAAACAACCTTTTTTTTGAATGCCGACAAATGCTTCGTTATCAGTTTTACCAGAAGGAGACAGCCTGTGCTTTTTGATTATAAACTCTGTAACAAAAATTTAACTAGAGTATCGCAGATTAGAGACCTCTGTGTCATTATGGACTCGAAACTTACTTTCGTGCCCCATATTGATAAAATCGTGAGTAAGTCCTATAGACAGCTTGGTTTTATTCTACGGGTAGGAAAACCTTTTAAAAGTCCCGCCATATATAAACTCCTTTATAACAGTTACGTCCGTAGCAACTTAGAATTTGCATGTACAGTCTGGCATCCGTTTTATAGGAACCATAACGATAGAATTGAAAGGATACAGAAAAAATTCGTGAAATCTCTTGACTTCAGGACTGGTTTTTGTTATTCTGATTACGTAATATCCTCCAATAGACATAAAGTGGTATCACTAACTGACCGTCGTAACTATTTTGATGTTGTTATTCTTTATAAAATTATCCATAACATCATCGATGCCCCCGCACTATTACAAGATATAACTATCCGTGTACCTCGTAGACGTGAACGTACTTGTCGCAAGAAACCGTTATTCTCAGTAGCTAGGAGTAGTACTTGCTATGTTAGTAATAGTTTTATTAGACGTGCATGTAAATTATACAACGATAAACTTTGTGACGTTGATATCTTTAGTCTTTCTCTGGAATGCTTCAAAAAATCGTCTTTAAGAGCCATAACTAATGTACCTAATGAGTAAAAATTATGTGCTTATCTTTCTATTTGTACATTTTTATTTTCTCAAGTAAATGTACCTAATAACTAATATAGTACCTAACTAAGTAAAAATTGTTTGTTAAATCTTTGTTATATTTTCTTTTTTTTTTATAATAGGGTTGCGTTGATTCAGTGATTAAACTAGTAAACAAATATTATAATTTACTAAACTTAAGTATAATATAGGGAACTCAATGTCTGTAAGTGTATCTTAAAACCAAAATTTAATGTTTTTTAAGTGACTGTTTGTTTCTTCAATAAATAAATAAAAAAAAAAAAAAAAAAAAAAATTTCTCAAATAATTCGCAGAAATTAAAACTCTTTTCAAAATCAATGACGAACAACGAACAACAATTTGTTTTTTTTTTCAATAAACAGCTTTCTATTTGCAAGCCAGTTCGAAATTTAAATAAAACCTTTGATGAGTTACCTCCTTGGTAGCCATGTTTCGGAGAAAAAGATCGTTCCATTTTTAAATTACACGACAGATATGAGTTTACTATGTAATTTATTTGGCCGCTAAACACGACAGATATGGATTTTCATACAAACATTGCCGGCCGCTGCGCGCATGTATTTGGCCAGTACAGCAATTTCGATTTATCTCGAAGAAGGTTGTCAAAATAATGCTCACATTTCCAAGCATGTTTGAGAAAATGGACTTTAAGTGGTTATACCTCTTTTAACCTTCGGCTCCTGCTCAAACACGGTGTCGTCGGCGAACTTGACTCTCTTGCTCCTCACTGAGGAGGCTTCGTTCACAGACTCCTGGAACGTCACCTGCTTCTCGGAACTGTCCTGGCTTCCGAGGCGCAGACGGCTGCCTGTCACTATGATACTCTTTAGTTTCCTCGGCTCCTCTGTTTGCGATTTTGATGGCTGAAAATGTATTGGTTAGAATTTAGTCGTGGTTTCTAATATATCACCTTTTTCTTGCGGGTTCTATAAGATAAGTATAAGAGAAAATTTATTATTTTCTTATGTTTATGTGACAGTTATAGGCGGGGCACTATGCTCGCAGAAATAATGACCAATGGGGCCAAAGAAAGCGAAACGAATGGCTCAGAGAGCAGAGCAAAGTCACTGACGTCATCAAGCGTATTGCGAAACTCAAGTGGCAATGGGCTGGTCATATCGCCAGAAAAGAAGGCTTGTGGGGCAAAGTACTGTTGGAGTGGAGACCGTGGAGAGAAAAACGTCTAAGAGGAAGACCGCAAATGCGTTGGTATGACGATATCAAAAGAACAGCTGGAGTCAAATGGATAGAGACAGCACAAGATCGCGAAGGATGGCACAGACTGAAGGAGGCCTACACCATTATGGTTGAAAACGGCTAAGAAGTAGAAGAAGGGGCCAAAGAGGTCTCGAGTGGCGAACGCGTACCGAAAAGCGCAGCGCGTGAGTGCGTGTGTGGGCCCCTGCAAGGTTGACTAAGCGGAACTTTTACTAAATCTGCAGACGTTATAAACATCAAACCCTTATGTACCAAACACAATACATAAACAATTGTTATCGGGCACAGACGTTCCGCTGGGATCTGACTAGGTAAAAAGTTCCGCTTGGTATGGCAAACTATCACAGGCCGCATAGGTGCAGATCAGGCCGCATGGGAAGGGAATCCGCCGCGCAATAATGCGACCCGCTTCGGTCTCGACAGAGTATGCGTTAGTTCATATACCTAAATTGGAATGAAGCGATTTGGGCGGATTTTTGCCCGTCGTAATAGCGTAATACCATGACAATAAAAATTTTCTCTAAACTATCAAAACTTGTTCAATGTGTGTTTTTCATGCCCGCCAGTAGAAGTTACCCGAAATGCATTACTAAAACAAACAGGTTTGTTCGCACTTCGCACGAGTGAGATTTTGACTAGACACATGTCGTGATTACCAGCTGGAAATAATACATATTCTGCACCTGCCCGTTATACCCGTCTAGAAAGTTTACTAATTTTATTTAACGCGGGTACATAGAATTATTGTCAGAGAAATATAATCATAATAACGGACGAAAAATCCGAGTGCTGAACGTAGTAAATAAATAACACAAAAAAAATCATAATGCCAAAACGACTCTGTGATGAAACCCGGAGATAAATACACAAATTCGTTTTATACCATGAACAAGACGACTAAGGAAGTTGCTTCGTATTATAACGTTGAGTGCTGTAAATGGCAGTCATCATCATCAGCCTGTAAATGTCCCACTGCAGGACACAGGCCTACCCTCAGGGAGGGGGTATGGACGTTAGTCCACCACGCGTGCATGCGGATTGGTAGACTTCACATCATCATCATCATTATCTCAGCCGATGGACGTCCATTCCTGGACATAGGCCTCCCCCAAGGATCGCCATAACGGAATTCATATCAGAATTTCTTCTTCAGTGTACCTATGCAGGTTTCCTCACGATGTTTTCCTTCACGGTTTGAGAGCAGTCGGTATTACGTGCATAAGTTAAAAAAACTCATTTGTACATGGTATGTTGTCAAAATTGTGTGCAAAATTGGGAACGGCGTGGTTAATAAAGAAAAAGGCTTGCAAAGGTCTGGAGTAATGTCGGTTGGAAAAATGTTAGAATTCGACGTACAGTCGGGGAATTGGGTATCATACATAGAGCGCTTAGAGATGTATTTTCTAGCAAACTCCGTAAAAGACGAAGTAAAATTACCCATGCTGATTGCTGTGATTGGTGAGAGCGCTTATGATCTGTTGTCAACGCTCGCGAGCCCGAAAAAACCAAAGGATTTAGAGTACGCTGCGGCGGTTGACTTATTACGCAACCATCTACAACCAAAGCCGTCCGAAATGGCAGAGAGATTCAAATTTCGGCAGCGGCGGCAGTTGGAGTGTGAGTCTATAAGCGACTACATCGCTGTTTTAAAAAAAATTGCAAAAAATTGCGAATTTGGAACGGGATTGGAAGAAAATTTGAGAGACCAAATAGTTTGCGGGATGCGTAGTGACGTCACCCGCCAACGGCTTTTTGCCGAAGAGAAGTTATCATACGAAAAAGCAGTAATAATAGCGTGTTCGTTAGAAGCGGCGGAACGCGATGCAGCATTAGTAGAACAAAACGGGGCAACGTCAGCAGCAAGAGGGCATTCAAACGAAACTGAAAATGAATTCCATGCCATGCGAGCGAACAGCGTTCGGGGCTCAAGAGCGGGAGGAAACGGCTTCAGTGGAGGTGCGGGTGGCACCAGTCAGCCACGGGTCTTTGACATATGCGGATCGTGCGGGGCGCGCGATCATCTAGCTTACGAATGCAAATTTCGGAGTTACAGCTGTAGCAAGTGCGGCCGGATCGGCCACTTGCGGCGTGTTTGTATCTCAGCCGGGCAGGCTATCGATGCCGGATTTGGCGGAAGCGGAGGCAGCTCGCGCGGGAGACGCGGCGGCATGGGCAGAGCACGCGGTGGTCGCCGTGGCGGCGGTACAGCTGAGCGGGCTTATTATTTTGGTAATACGCAAGACCGCGCAAATCAGAACCCGGAGGACGGGTATGAGGATTGGTATGATGACATGGACGAGGAACCAGTGATGCAAATGTCACTGTCGCAATACAAACCGGTGAGCATGTGTTTACAAGTTGAAGATAGGGACTTGTTGATGGAAATAGATACTGGCTCCGCCTTATCATGTATCAGTAAACAAACATATGATAAAATGTTTAGTCATTTGCCCATTGTGAAATGTGAATTAGCTCTTAGTTTTTATGACGGCACTAAGATTAAACCATTGGGTTATTGTGAAGTAAAAGTCACTAGCAAAAAACACAGTAAGATCTTAGATTTATATGTAATACAAAGGGGATCCACGACCCTGCTGGGTAGGCAATGGTTATCCGAGTTAGAAATTACGGTGCCTAAATTCCATGTAAATTCTTTAGCCTTAGATGTTAAAGAGGTGAATGAGTGTAAGGGAACCAACGATTTGTATCGCAGATATGAGGAGTTATTTGACGGCGGGCTGGGGCGCTACACCGGTGGTGTGGCGCGGCTCCACGTGCGGCCGGACGCGGTGCCGGTGTACTGTCGCGCGCGCCCCCTGCCATACGCGCTGCGCGACCGCGTCGATGCTGAGCTCGACGCTATGCTGCGCGCAGGCGTCATTGAGCCCGTTGAGTCCTCAGAATGGGCTACACCCTTGGTAATTGTAAATAAGCCTAACGGGGCCATTCGGATCTGTGCAGATTACAAGGTAACATTAAACCGAGTCTTATTGGTCGACAAATACCCGGTGCCTAAAATAGACGATTTATTTGCAACGTTAGGTGGCTGTCGAGTCTTCAGTAAAATTGATCTTTCACAAGCCTACAACCAGATCGAACTGGATGATACAAAAAAATATACGGTGGTGAATACGCACCGCGGGTTGTTTATGTACAATAGACTGGTGTTTGGTCTTTCCTCTAGTCCCGGGATTTTTCAAAGAATTATGTCGAGTCTGTTCACTGACATTAAGGGGGTAGTCACTTTTCTAGATGATGTTTTAGTAGCGACCGACACCAAAGAGAATCACTTGCAAATTTTGGATAAAGTTTTGAATAGGTTAAAAGAGTTTGGATTGAAACTTAGGAAAGAAAAGTGTGATTTCTTTGTGGATAAAGTAAAATATCTCGGGTACATAATTGACAAAAACGGTATAAATGCGGATGACGACAAAATAAAACCAATTTTAGAGATGTCTCCACCTAAAGATGTATCGGAGTTAAGGTCTTTTATAGGAATGGTAAATTTTTATAGTCGCTTTATTAAAAATTTGAGCTCGTACCTGCATCCCTTATATCAATTGTTTAAAAAAGATACTCCCTGGTCTTGGGGTGAGCGGCAACAACGGGCCTTCGTGGAAGTTAAGAGGCGACTGGGAAGTGCGGCAGCGTTGTGTCACTACTCGCCGACGGAGGAACTGCTGCTGACGTGCGACGCCAGCGCCCACGGGCTGGGCGCAGTGTTGGCGCAACGTGACCGGCAGGGGTGTGAACGACCATTGATGTTCGCTTCACGTGCCCTGAGCGCCGCCGAACTTAATTACAGTCAAATCCATAAAGAGGCTCTCGCTATAATTTTTGCAGTTAAAAAGTATCATCAATACTTGTACGGGAGGCATTTCGTATTACGTACGGACCACAAGCCCTTAGTTACGATTTTCGGCCCACATAATGGTATTCCCAATATGGCTGCGAGTAGACTACAACGATGGGCTCTGATACTCACAGCTTACGATTTTGAGATAGAATACGTAAGCTCAGATAAAAATGTTGCTGATGCCTTATCAAGAATGATCGCTTCACATAAAGAGAGCAGGGTAGAGGAGGAAATTCCGGAGCAAACCTATTTACATTTCGCTTCCGAGGCCTTACTTTTGGACAGTAATAAAATAAAGCTAGAAACCTTCAACGACCCGCTTTTAGGTAGGGTATTGAATTTTGTTCGCGAAGGATGGCCTCAGGAAATGGAGTGCAAGGAGATGCGACCGTTTTTCAATAGAAGACAAGAACTTTACGAGGAGTTGGGTTGCGTCATGTGGGGCCATAGAGTCGTCGTACCTCGGTCGTGCACGGAAAGGGTCTTACAGGAGCTTCATGACACGCATATGGGCATCACCAAGACGAAACAGTTAGCGCGCAGTTATGTATGGTGGCCTGGCGTGGACGAGGCGGTAGAAGCGGTGTGCCGCGCATGCGACGTGTGCGCGCGACTAGCCGACGCGCCCGACCGGGAGGCGCCGCGCGCCTGGCGCTGTCCCGAACGGCCCTGGGCTCGTTTACACTTAGATTTCTTGGGCCCTATTGGAGGCGTAACTTACTTAGTCGTGATAGATGCTTATTCGAAGTGGATCGAGATCAACAAAATGACCTCGACTTCGGCTAGGTTTGTTATTGGTAAGCTGAGAGAAATGTGGGCGAGATTCGGAATACCTAAACAAATAGTATCCGATAATGGGCCCCCCTTCTCCAGTGAGGAATTTGCGACTTTCCTAAGGAATAATGGGGTGGAACACCTATTTTCGGCACCCTACCATCCGTCGTCGAATGGGGCCGCGGAAAACGCTGTAAAGATTTGCAAAAGAATCATTAAAAAGGCTATGATTCAGAATTTGGACGTCGATACGGCCCTGAATAGGTACTTACTTATATACCGCAATACTAACCACTGTACTACAGGGGCGAGTCCAGCCAAGTTGCTACAGGGGCGCACTTTACGTACCCGCCTCGACTGTCTCAAACCAGAGCGTGGGACAGGCGAGAACACTGCGACAGGGTATAGGCTGACGCCAAAGGAAGGTACTGTGCGAGGAGCCAAACGGCAGTTCGCACCGGGGGATTTAGTCTGGTACCGTACTTATAGGGGAGGTATTACTAAATGGCTTGGGGGGAAGGTCGATAGTAGATGTGGGGAAACGGATTACCGAATAAGGACTACCGAGAACTTTCTCGTTCATAGGCATGTCGACCAAATGAGATCTCGGTTTGTTAGGCCAGGTACATACCCTAGATTACCAACTGATGGTACCAAAAAGAAATCGTACCTTGTTTATCCGAGTGTCCCTAATGAGGCGATTCCAAGGGAAGCACCCACAGTGACGAGCCCAAGGTTGGCTCCTAGCAGCGCGCAGCAGGAACCGCAGCGCGTGGGGTTGGGGGAGCGCGCGGGGTCACCTTCAGCTGCGAGGGGTTTACGACCATCGTGTCCGGGGGAGCCGCTCGTGACTGACCCGGGGCAGTCGAGTAACATAATGTCGCCCGACCGGCCGCCGGTGTTGCGCCGCAGCACCCGACTCCGGAAACGCCCAAATTATTTTGGTTTGGAAATTGATTGATCTTAATTATGTCACTTTTGTTACTTTTAACTAACCGTTAAATAAGAGGGGAGGTGTTGTGTTGTGATCTCTTTTGAGAGTTTATGGAATAAGTCTTCGCTGATTGTCAAGTGTTCTGTCTTGCAATAAAATAGTGTGACAGCTCCGGATATTTTATTATAACAGATTTTTGAAAGTCAAATCAGTAGTAGAAATATGCATAATCTCCATAGTAATATTGACATTTTCAACTGCTGATTTCGACGTATGAGATTCAAAAATCGCACTCCTGATATGACAATGCATCAACTGCTGATTTTGACGTATGAGATTCAAAAATCGCACTCCTTATATGACAATGCACGTCATAAGTACAGGGTGTTAGGGTTAAACAGTTGCATTACTTTAAGGGGTGATTGTACACCTATAATACAGAACTTTCCCTAAGAAAGCTATTAATAGCAAATTCACAAAAACGAATTTGGACTTTTCAATCAAAAGTTCGGTCAGCTGAATTGCATATACAGGGTGAAATTGATATCATTGGCATCCTTTTAAACTAAGAGTCTACCCATCAAACTGAACAAAATTTACTATGGGAGCAAACCAATAGGAGCAAAAAAAAAATCAGCTGTTGCATACATTTGAGTCGAGTAGACATTGCAGTTTAGTATGGGACAGCAGACTTTTAAGTGGCTCCAATCAGTTTACTCCCATAGTAAAAGTTGTTCAGTTTGATGGGTAGACTCTTAGTTTAAAAGGATGCTAATGATATCAATTTCACCCTGTAGTATGGAAAGTCGACATTTCTTTTTGTGAATTTCCTGTAGGTTTTTACCTACAAATAGAAAATATAGAAATTCTCATAGAAATGGGAAAGTTGTTGAGTATCATGGGTACGATCACCCCTTAAAGTAATGCAACTGTTTACCCTAAGGCGCTGTCCTATTGCCATCGCACGCGCGATCATGCGTCCGTCCGATGAAAATGATCGTGCGATCGTGCGATCAAACATAGGAATCAGTATTGACTGTCCTAATTTCGATCGCGCGATCATGCGATGCGTTCGAATTGTTCTATTTTCGACGCACGATCGTGCGATCGTGCGATCAAACATAGGAATCAGTATTGACTGTCCTAATTTCGATCGCGCGATCGAGGAGCGCGACGAGGCAAGGGTGTACCTACACTCAGCGGGACCCCGTGTCCTAGAACTTGTTCTATAGAATTTGTTCTAATTTCAAATATTATTGATTTCAAACATATTACAGCCTTTGGATAACGCACTTCCCCGGTTTGGAAGGGTGCGGGTTCAAGTCCGGCTCGAGACTTAATTTTTCAATCTTTAATTTGATTAGAATTTGTTCTATCGAATCCAATTAGAAATAAAATGTGTTCCGTCAAAATGGGAGAATGGCATAGGCAAAGATTTTTTTTGGTCTTTACGACTAGAATTCGAGTTTCAAAAACAACAAAAAATGAAAACCGACTTCAAAGTAAAAAAGTTAAAAAATAATATTTCAGTTTGACTTTTACGTTCGAATCTATAAGAAAATTAATATTTTGTTTTATCGAAGTTTGATAAAGGTGAGAAATAAAACCTTTGGCCTTAATAATTAAACTCAAGTTGTTTTATTAAAATAATCAAGCACTGTTGTACAAGTAAGAACATAACATTGTCTACAATTGTATCATGGACAAACTTTTTCTATCATCAACCGTTGTCGAGATATCTGTCTATTACTATTTTAATTATTCAGTTTTTACAAATATCTCGTCTCCTATGCGTAGGATTGTAAACAAAGTTTATACAAGCGTGAAGACCATTAAATTTCCAACAATTTTGTTCATAACAAATTTTTTTCTATCACTTACCATTGTCGAGATATCTGTCATTTTTGTTATATTATAAAAGTGGTCTGATTCTGGAAAGGTGACCGATCCGCCATGTAAGACCGGGTTTTTCGTGATGGGTAAAGTGTGTTCTTTCGATCCAAGTTGGTTTCACATTTCCTATATGTTTAGGCCTAAGACCTATTTTTTTTTATTTTCAACCCCAGTCTGATTTTGAACGGTGACCGATTTGAGAATAACTAAATCTGCTGTGGTGTTCTCCTAAGAGGGCTCTTTCTTAAAATGCGTCCAGTTCGTATCCTATATATTTAGGCCCAGACCCCATTTTTTCGCGATTGTCTTACCGCTGTAAAAAAAATCAGTGACCGCTTTGAGTCATAAGACCGAGGCTAAATGATGTACTTTGGCGTCTATTTTCGAGCTAGACTGAATCCAGCTTTCCTATAATTATAATACGTTTAGGCCCTAGACCGTTGGTGGCTCTGGATCTAATTCTTCCATTTTGACGGTTTTTTTATTATTTCTAATTGAATTCGATAGAACAAATTCGGAACTAAATCCCATACATACTCGCATCGTTCTAGGACACGGGGTCCCGCTGAGTGCAGGTACACGAAGCAAGGGAGGGTGATCGATCGCATCGATCGCATCGCACCAAATTAGGACACACGTTTTTTGATCGCGCGATCGGTTTCATCGCGCGATGAGATCGCATCGCACCATCGCGCGTGCGATGGCAATAGGACACCGCCTAACACCCTGTATAACTCGCCTAAGCGAAAAAATAGTTTTGATGGCCTGAAGCACCCTCTTTGATGTGTAACGCATAATTGTACACCCTGTATAAATATACTGTGTGTTTTTTTAAATCCAGAATTTTACTAGTCAAAACTGTCAACCCTACTAAGTAATGGGAATTTTGACTGAATTTGTAAAACATGTTTTAATACTACGTTTTCAACTAACACGACTTTATAAACACAGATAAAACATTTTATGAACACATCTGGCTCGGTCTGCGGGTAGCATCACGTACAAAATAAGCTTGTTCCAGGAGTCTGGAAGATAGAAATATACGTAATATATTAGATAAATGGAATATCTAGATAATATCTTTATTTAATTTCGAACGTGAGGTAGCGACAGTAAAAGGGTTTTACCTAGCACTAGTGAAACTATCGATAGTCTATCGATCGTCTATCGATACTTTCGTGACTATACTTAAAAGGATGCTAATGATATTATCAATTTCACCAGGTATAATTTTTAAACTTTTTGACATTTTTAGGGTTCCGTACCCAAAGGGTGAAAACGGGACCCTATTACCTACTAATCCTACGTTGTCCGTCCGTCCGTCCGTCCGTCCGTCTGTCCATCTGTCCGTCTGTCCGTCCGTCCGTCCGTCTGTTCTACCTATTTAGGGCTGTAACTTTTGAACCGTAATAGCTAGATAGTTGAAATTTTCTCAGATTATGCGTTATTGCGGCGGATTTGTTAACAAATAATAAAAATGGCAGGAAGTTAAAAATTAAGGGGGGTTTTCAACAAGAAACTAGTTTTTATCAACGTTTTTTCTTCACGCTCTATAGTAAAAACGGTAATACATACAAGCGTCAAACTTAGTGTTATTATAGAACAAACTCTACAAAATAACAACAAATACTAAAAACCGGCCAAGTGTGAGTCGGTCTCGCGCTAAAGGTCCCGGACAGAAAAAGTTTTTTTTCTATGTTAATAATGTTGTGTTCTGTGGTGGTGTGGTACGGAACCCTCGGTGCGCGAGTAGCCCGACTCGCACTTGACCGGTTTTATTATTAATTGTTATTAATTGTCAAATGCACCATAATAACGCACATGCTGTGAAAATTTCATCTATCTAGCTATTACGGTTCGATATTTACATTACAGCCCTAAATAGTAAGGACAGACAGATGGACGGACGGACAACGAGGCTTAGTAATAGGGTCCCGATTTCAATCTTTGGGTACGGAACTCTAAAAACAAATAGTAAGCCTTCTGAACACTTCAACTAGCGCTGAACGAAAGCGATAACATTCAAGAGCTGAATTTGTTATACAGGGTGTAAAATTAAATGGGAATGGGAATAAGTTAGTGACTTAAAAGGGTGCTTCAGACCATCAAACTAAACAACTTTCTCTAAGGGACCAATAAATAAAACGCAAAAAAAATTCTGTCCCATACATTTCATTTTTTTCGCGATTTTATTGTTGGTCCCATAGTAAAAGTTGTTCAGTTTGGTCTGAAGCACCCCGTCAAATAAGTATCCCATTTAATTTTACACCTTCAAAAAATAACAGAAACCCCCGAAAAACCAGAGATGCATACTATTGATGGTCACATGATGCAAGAACCTCATACAATTACATACCTTTCGTTAGGTATGTAAACACAGAAAATATCGACCAAAATCCAGACCACCGGAAAACAGTAACGGTTATTCTCTGGTCCCCTGACCGGATATTAACCATAATCAAAACTTATGAGAGTCTAGCCTTTCTAACATACAGCGACGGAACTATTCTGGCACAATAGACGTATAGACCAGTAGTCCAACTTCATACAAGCGCTCGAACCGACGTTCGCACACAGACGAGCGCCATGTACACGGCCCGCTAGGCTACTTCCGGTAGCAAAGTAACGAGTGTCACATCGCCGTGAGTAAGAATATGTACTACCACGTTATTGTTTTGACTTTGGAAATGTCTTTTCGTTCGCTCCAGTATAGGCTCCAATTTCACGAAAAAGTGCAATCCCCTTATATCTCAGAGAGTTGTGAATATATGGTATTCATCAAAGGTTCAAAAGATGCGTATTTACGAGAACTGTAAGATGCAAAAACTATTATTCGAGAAAGTAAAAAAAGAAAAAAGTTATGGCCGAAACGGTGAAAAAAATTAATATTACCGAATTTTTTATTTTGGCACTCGATATTTTGGAAACGAAGAATGATATCAAAAATGTAAGTAAAACGCCTCTGGACAATTTAGTCAGCTACAATTTGAGCTTAAAACAAAGACAATCGGGTTAAGGGTTTGCCCTGTAGCTTAACCTTTTTGAGACAAAATTTTTTCGAATTCCGTAGATTCATTTCCAATGTGCTCGATAGTCTGGTGAGGCACGAAATCTGTGATTTTTTTCCTATGATCATACCTTGGACACCTGGCTGTCACATCATATAAATGGGAAAAACTGACAAGAGGTAAGCATGTGCAATACTGAATGAATGCGAGTAAGTCGGGAATACACCACTGCCTATTATTTTCTGCCAGAGGGAGTGAGGTAAAAATTGGTGGTGGGCAGGGTGTGTCTGTACTGTATGTAGTACTATACTCACACTGTGCTACCACCGTATTTAAAAAAATAGCGCTGTTATAACAGCGCTATTTTTTGAGCCCTCGCTACAGCGAGGGCTCAAAAATACTGCAGTGTTTACGGGTGCCTAAATCTGGATTATCATATATTTTAAACTACCTACTGATGTTGAATGGTAACCCTAAAGCGCTGACCGTCGTAGGCAGTAATTTCAAGGGCACAGCGTGGCGTGGGGCGTGGCGTAGTTATTCTACTGTCTATCTGTATATTGTGACTCTGGCTGGGGTCAGACCGTACGGAAATCGGGGTATGAGATGAATTTTTAAGAATAGATGACCTCTGACCCTTTTTGGGGCAATACTTCTAAACTGGATGATAAGAATGTCATATTGGATACTCAAAAGGGGTATATTCTTAGCAATGTCAGTTTTATTACTTTTCCTTTTTTGAGAGGAATGTCGTACGATAATGTTTAATTAAAATCCATGCATGCTATCAACTTATCTCTTAACTTCATTATTATAATAAGTAGAATTCAAACCCACGACCCTCGACCGCCTGGATTGGAATATGTACGTACCAACATGCCAATTATAATAGCTACTTAAGCCCACGATATTATTATGCCCGTCAGAATATTTTCTACATTTTTGGGTGTGTGCAGACTTGCTTTAAAGATCATCCTTTAGAGTTCCTTATACTTCTATCCAAAGGATGCCAACGAAACCCTATTACTAAGCCCACCCTCTGTTTGTCCGTCCGTCCGCGCGAGAGTAAATTGTCTATTCGAAGTCACAAACCACAATAAGATTAAATTTATATTGAAACTTGGTCCAGTTCAACCGTCATAATAGCGAATTTCATTAGTCATAATTATTATTCGGTACAAGATGAAACTCTTGTCACAGCCTTTTGTGAAGTTTGGGACAAACAGCGTTGGTGATAATGGAAATGTCATCTCAAATGTCGGAGGTCACGCATTCTAACTGTACCAGAGATTTGTCTTCAAATTTCTACGACAAACTTTGATAATGGAAGACAAGCTCACGCTCTCGTCATTATATTAAACAATAAGATTTTTTAATTAACCTGTTTCATCCCACTGCTGGGCAAAGGTCTCCCCTAAACTCTTCCCCATCTCTCTGTTTGGTGGTAAATCCCGCCACTCATTGCAGTACGCATCCAGCTCATCTCGCCACCTTCCCCGGGGTCTGTCTCGACCTCAACGCCCGTCGTGAGGCCACAGATTACTAATTACTTCATAACAGATACATGAGTTCCTAAGAAAACGACAAGTTCTCACGATTCAGTAATTTACTGCCAGACGGTACGCGCTAAAATATATCAAATAGTGCTTGACTCAGCGTTGTTACGCGGTACGGTGTGCGACGCTGCGCTGCCGTCAAGAACGAGTGGCAGAATTCATACGCGCATCGCTTACGATGCACCAAAGTATAAGTACCTACTTATCTCGGTTCCTACAACCGATCAACGGAGGCATGGTGAGGCACCTATTGGGTAATGAAATGACTGATGGCTTGGTGTGCATTCGGCAAACATGCCCCGCCTATTTCCACTAAAATTTTGCAGACAAAACAACAAAACGAAATAAAAGGATTATTTCGCGCAAAATTATTTTCATCGTCATTACCTTTACCATACAAATGCCCACAGCAATGTTCAGACATCTTATCACGAACGAATAAGTGTGAACCATACTCGATGATTCGGGCCCAGAGCAGATTGGTTGGTGGCCCATAACTCAGCTTTAGAATTCCGTGACAATATGTGAAGGTCAAAATTATGTCTAATGTCCTTCTTAATAATTATGCTGACAGTTTTTTAAGGGGAAAATCAGACTATCAAATTAAACAAATTTCTCTATGGGACCAACTTTGAAATCGCGAAAACAAAATCAGCTGTTCGATGTTGGTCCCATAGAGAAAGTAATTCAGTTTAATGGTCCGATCATACCCTTAAAAAATATAACTGCTCAGCATGCCTTTTAAAGCATGACACCCTATAATTATTTTAGTATATTTGATTTGATTTGATTTGAATTATAATATGTTAAGTAGACGCATACCTCAGCGATACTCTGCGCAGGACTTTCAGAGTTTTCGATCTCTGATAATGGAGAATCAGCCCCTTGACCCGGGAATAAGGACCATCCTGCATTGTCAGGGTGTGTTGGGGTGCTGGTGGTGACCGCTGTGGCTAGCTTCACCAGATGTGACGGCAGATGAGAAGTGGGCGTTGTCATTTCTTTTCGTACTTCTGGAACTTCAGAAGAGTATTCAGAATATAGAAGACATTTGGACAAAAAAAGATATTTAGTGATGCAACAAATAGGGTGCTTTTCCACCAGAGATGTGCGAGGGAAATGTGTCGTGCGAGGATGTCTAGCTGTGCTGTGTGCGGTGCGAGCCGTGCGAGGATGCGTTGCGAAGCTGTGAAATGTGTCGGCGGGGGCGTCTATGGACTGGCTGGTAGTTGGTACAGTATGTCGCAAACCTCGCAACACATTCCTCGCATATATCACTCGCTTGTTTTGGACGTACAAAAATCTCACTCCGCGAAGCCGTTTCCACCAGAGCTGTGTTGAGCGAGGTAAGGTAAATGAAGCGATTCCATTGGTTCTTGAAAAGCACATCCCTCGCTACGCATCCTCGCATATCTCTGGTGGAAACGCAGCTTTACAATGTCTTCATGACATTTAAGAGGCTTTTGCGAAATTATTAGATTCCCAGGTGTAATACCGCAAGTTTTGTTCCATAAAGTATACTTACCTTAGCATAAGATATTCTAAAAGATATAACAACATTGAGATTTGCTGATAGCCCAGGGTTTCATCTAAAGCATAAAACAAAAATAATGTAACAAGACACTTACTTGCTTCATCACTTCTCGACGGTGTAGTTTTATTATTAACAGGGGATCCGTCATAATTGCTATCTTCTACCGTTTCCTCATACTCCTCAACCACTTTCTGCCTCATTAGATTCAAAAATTTCTTCACATGAGGAGTTGCAGCCCTTTGTCTCTTCAATCTTGGAGTTTTTGGAGCAATTATGACATGCGGTGTCTTCATAGTCTCTGCTTTCTCATCTTCGCTCTCACTCGACTCATAGTCAACTAAATTCTTCTTTCTAACTACAGGTGTTATAACAGCTGTTTTACTGTTTGTATTAACGGAAATTATTGCTTCAAAATTATCTCCTTCGGTATTGTTTCCAATTTTTTCGAAAAGCGTTTCAAATTTTTCTTCTACCTCTTTAGTATCTGTTGGTCTATCTATCAGTTCAGTAATACTGACACATTTATTGATATTAGTTAGATCTTCCATAGTGTTAAAAGTCTTATCACACTTTCTGCACTGTAAAGGTAAATGTTCTTCAAAGAGGTGATGTATGAAAGATTGGTTTAATTCTTCAGGTTTGCAGAGAAATCTGTTTCCTCTGCAGATGGGGCAGTCAAATTGAAGACCATGGGTTGTTCTTTCGTGAATGTATCGGCATTTAGCGCAGCAGAATACTAGATGGCATATCAGACAACGTACCTAAAAGAAAAAAATGATATAGGATTAGTGGACATAATTATAATTGATTACCTATTAATTACCGGAAGGATGAAGATGGTTGTAATATTATTGAGGTGCTTCATAGTCGACTGATCTTTAGATGCTATACATAGTACCTAATACCTATTTATAGCCCAGTCATTTTACGGGTTGACTTCGGGAATAATAAAGAATTGAATTTTGTAACGGTATTTCATTTAAGAGCCAATTCGAGCCAAGAAAATAAAAAAAAATTACGTCAACAAAGCCCCAAATATACAATTTTGATTTATCTCGTTCTAAAAACCAGATTGCAGGGAAAATTTTTTTTCTTCGAATTTTTATGACTTTACACATTTCAAACACAGAGTAAATATTTTTGTCTACTTAAGAAGCTTTGAAAAATACATTTTTAGTAAGTATTTTCTACGGAATAACTCATTTTTATTTTATTTCGATACTTTCGAGCTACATGAGCTCATTCCGCCTTCTCCTTTCTACTATCGGACATTCAGACGCACTGCGGGATATCACCCGTACTTGGTTGACATCCCACATATTCGCAATAAGCGCCTTTCAGAATCTTTCATAATACGCACAGCCAAGGAGTGGAATGCACTGCCTGCGTCAGTATTTTCGAGCGCTTACAACCCGAATTCCTAGGCTTCTTCTGGGTAAGCTCGCTAAATTTTCGACCCCATCTTTGTCCTGGGGACTGGATTGAGATCAAGAGCAAACACATCTGTCATGATACAAAAAAATCATCAATTTGTCACCACAAATTAAACATCTCACTCAACATTAACACCTTATACAATAAGCAATAAAGGTGACAATTGCTCAAATTATCCGGAGTCGTTAGCACAACCACTCCAATCGGATCGTCGATGGATTTAAGCTAATTGACTCGTTGACCTATGTGAAGCACCACATGCTCGAATAATTGGTTGGCAATGAGAACTGAGCTTGAATAGGCTTGTAACCGTAAATTGTTAGTTGATTTATTGATTTACCTTCTGATTTAGAAGCAATGGATAAGCTTATAAATTAAAGCACGATTGACCTTTGGTTCAATACCAATTTTGACTATTAGCAACTTTGCTAGTCAGAAGGAAAACAGAAACAATCAAAGGTTGTGTTTGGATGCAGTGGCTATAACCTCTTAAGAGGTATCCCCCACCGAACGACCTTGACCCTTTCAGAGCAACCTCACCTCTAAACTACATCATTTGAGTAGGTATACCCATTTTTGACTGGCTTGTCTGTAATTATGTCACTGTGGTGCCTTTTAATCCAAGGAAATCAAATTCGATAATCATAAGAATTCACACCTTTTAAAATTATCTAATTAACTCATCAAATATTGTTCTTACAAAATTTACTTCACAGCATTTATTGTCTACACAATGGTGTGTGTTGTAAGTAAGAGTGACTTCAACTTATAAAATAGAATGCACGTAATACAGACTTTTTCAAATATTTAGGCTTTCACAGGTTTCATATGTACGAGTATATAATAAAAAAATATGAAGTAGCTTTAATTATATCTTCATAGCAATCATAGCAAATAAAGCCGAGATGTTTTTCATAAAAGTTTATCAGTCAGTTGCAGAAACACTCATTAAAGTTAATCCTCCAGTAAATCTCCTGCTGTCACATTTTGTCTTGTTGACATAGTTAAAGCTAGCAAGACATTTAATGGAGGATTAACTCTAATGAGCGTTTCTGCAACTGAGTGTTAGTCTTTCAAATAACGAGAAGATAGCTTGTAAAAACCAGCAAAATATGGCCCGGCCCAGCGTTTACATTAGCATTTAGCGTTGGAGCCTGATTTATACAGGGTGTTAAATTAAATGTGACACTTACTTAAAGGGGTGCTTCAGACCATCAAACTGAACAACTTTTACCATGGGACCAACACTAAAATCGCGAAAAAATTCTAAAACTGCAAGACCATAACTCGACTGAAATGTATGGGACAGCAGATTTTTTTTCGCGATTTCGATATTTGTCCCATAGAGAAAGTTGTTCAGTTTGATGGTCTGAAGCACCCCTTTAATGTCCTATTTAATTTTACACCCTGTATGTCGGCCACATTTTCGTACTTATAGGCACCAACAGCATGGCAAACGTTCTCATGGAAGGAGACAGAAACTGACCAATTCTTTGCCAATACTGCAGAGAGCTGACCCAATGCAAGTTAATAAAGCAACAACGTAACGAAACCTTCATAAAGACTGAAACCTGAAACGCTAAAATAAAAACGTCGCTCCGTAAGTGGCGTAAAGTTGGGCACCGACTACTGACACGATTTTATGACATCCCACACTCGTTCCACACTCGGGACAGACTTAGCAAAAAGCGAAAACGTGTTCGCTGGTCAACCGCATTACGTTGCGAGTGCCGGTAAGTGTATTTGGGAGGTACACTGGCGGCCAAGTTTAGGTAAGCTTGTTGGAAAGTCTGCTGGAATGAAGAGGTTCGGGAATAGTTTGAAGAGGTAAGAGATAGTATAGGAATGTGTTACATTTTAGAATAACGGAATTTTATTCAGGTAATAACATTTTGATTAAACGTACAATAAAGCGGTCAGCACAAGCGTCGTCAAAAACAAAGGTACAAAAACAAAGGTACAAAAACAGACATAAATCAGCAACATGCTTCGTCAAAACAATAGGATATAGGAATAGGAAGGGGGTATATAGGGGTATAGGAATTATTTCATGAAGATGATTTTGTAATAACTATACCACAGTAAAAGAAAGAGTATCCTATTACTAGAACTAATAGTAGGTATCTTGCGTAATGAATTATGACAGGGTAAGGGTAAGGGTGTAAGGGTAAACAGTTACAGGAATTATACCCATAATACTGATCAACTTTCCCTAAGAAACCTATGTATAGAAAACTCTAAAAAAAAATTGCATATTAAATGCTATCAGCTGATCAAACGTTTGTATGAAAAGTCGATAAAAAAATTCCTATAGGTTTCTTAGGGAAAGTTGATCAGTATCATGGGTACAATCCCCCTTAAAGTAATGCAACTGAACTGCCCTAACAACCTGAATTATGACAAAGAAATAACTTAATTTTTTCATAATTTCTTTTTTAGTCCCATAGAAAAATTTGTATGGTACCAAGACAGAATGGTCACTCCTTTCTCCCACAATCTCAAATACCTCACCTCACACCGCACAACAAATGATGATGATGATTCTGACAGACAGACAGACGGACAATTTATTGCAAAACTCTAAAATATATCTGAAGTGAGTAAAACTTTCATTAATTTTTCATGAAAACAATTAACGAAACGTAAATTCTAATGGTATCATCTAAATAACAAAGAACATTCTTGAAAATTACTTCAGTTCTATATTTAAGAAGATAGTAAATTACGAAATTCAGGAATCTAAATTAATTCCAGCGAAACTTTAATGAGTTAATCTGTTAACTAAGTCTACAGGAATTAATATTTCACCATTTGTAAAACTCAGATTTATATAGGTCCCTAGAATTTCGTTAAGCAATTTTTTATTAATTTTAGAAATTTACATTTACTTGCCTAAATAAAAGACACTTAAGTATTTATATAGGTTCTGTCGAAATACTCTTTTAGCACATTCGGGACTCCCTGTATCTTACACGGTGTAACAAAACAGCCTAGCAATATTATTGGTGGTGCTTCACTTCAGCCCATCAAACTGAACAACTTTCACTATGGAGCCAACATCAAAATCACGATAAAAATCAGCTGTAATATAAAAAAAAATGCAGTACCGATTCGACTAAAATGTATGGGACAGCTGATTTTCTATCGCGATTTCGATGTTGGTTCCATAGTGAAAGTTGTTGAGTTTGATGGTCTGAAGAACCCCTGTAAGTATTACTAGGGTGTTTTGTTACGCTCCCTAACCAAATTTCTATGTGAACAAACACAGCTTTAGATAAACAAATTAGGTAGCTGCCCTTGGCCGGTAGTGTACAGGAACGTGTGGAATGGGAACCGCAAACGTTGTCGCCTCGTGGTCGGGAAGGTCACGCTCCTGTTATGTGAGGAATGAATGATCGAAGCTCCCACTGTATATGTAGGTATAATCCCTGCAAGTTGATATTGCGATTGGCGGCCATCTTGGTGACGTAATTTTGACGTAGTCGACTGTGCACCATCAGTACCGTTCGCAAGGTCAGCCCGTGTTTGATGACGTCACGCAGCTGTTATTGTGACAAGGTTCCATCGCAATATCAACTTGCGGGGATTATACCTTCCTATCCTACTAGTGTTTTAACTGTGGGAGTGTGAGTATGTTTTGATGCTTTACTCAATCTACAAGATCTCGATCGTGCTAATTTAAAACATCGAAGTGCAATCCTTTTTTCAATTTCCGTTCTAATCACTTTGCAACCAAAATATTCTTCAACTGTATTTTGGCTGAACTTGACTTAAAACACGGGCGACTTAACTTGACACCTGGCTCGAACGAAAATCCCAATAACAGCAAAAGAATAAGTCGAAAATGCTAAAGCGCAGGGACACGTGCAACGGTAACTGAGATGCATCGCTAATGGCCTCGCACGGCGACGGCAGGGTCCCGCGGGGGGTAGCAGGAGGGGGTGTCGAATTCCGAGCCAGGTGTTAAGTTAATTCGCCCGGGTTGTATTTACTACCCATACAAACATTTGTTACCAGTTCGGTCGACGTGTAGTAATGTTACTACAATGTGTAGCACAATGTAGTAACATTACTGATAACAAATAGACACCAACAGACAATAGACAATAACAGAACTGGCAACAAATGGTTGTATGGGTATGTGATTGATAGCTGAAACGTCTGAGCAATCTGTCAAATGATTGTCAAATGACTAGCGCGATACAGTTTTTGAAAAAAAATCTAAAGATTTTAATCGCGATTTTGATGTTGGTCCTGTAGCTAGTGAAAGTTGTTCAGTACAATGATCTGAAGCACCTCCTAATGCATGTACTCAACGCATTTTAGTTTACCCCCTGTATCTAAACTATTATAAAACTGTAACAGAATGTATCTGTACATTGAAGATATTAACAAAAAAAAGTTACGATGTGGTTTTTAGGTGTCCCTGATTCCAAATCACCAATTTTAGGATTTTTTGTCTGTCTGTTTGTTTGTTTGGTGTGTTTGTTTGTTTGAACGAGCATCACGCAAAAACTGCTGAACCGATTTCGATGAAACTTTTTTATTTGAAAGCTTATGATCTGACTTAAAATCTGGTATATAATATGTGCGGACGAAGTCGCGGGTTAACACTAGTATACAACGTGTTAATGAATTAACGCAAAACTAGAAAGTAGTCTGTTTAGAATCGAGAACAGAATCGAATTATCATGGTTTTGACATAGATAATTTTTTTCAAAATATTAAAAAATCTATTGTAAAGCCAAAAATCTATTGGCAAAATTTAAAATTTTCCGAACCCGATGTCAACCCACCCCAAGGGCACACTCACCCTACTTACTACCAAAACAAGATTATAAAATGTATCCATGAGTACGTTAACGCTTTCTTTCAGTGCTGAAATGATAACAAATCATTTTTGCCTCAAAACTTAAAATGCTAATAACTTTAAATTTTAAGTATCAAAATAATGAAATTATTATTTCAAGGTAATTATTTTGTTATAAATCAGTTGGGGTGTATGAGGTTTTGCGCTAATTCATTAATCATTAGACACGTTGTTGTATAATAAAACCGTTTCGTGGCTGACTGACTGACTGACTGACAACACAGTCTAAACCACGAAGATATAAACATTAAATTCGGAATACATCATATTCTACAGATAATGTAGGGGTGAACTAATGATCTTGGGTGAACTAAGAAAGGATGTTTCGAAAATCAACCCCTTGAGGGGTATAAAGTGGACTGGGGTTTCCAGAAATTCACTAAGACGATTCGGACTTTCAGATTTGCTCCCATAGAAAAAGTTGACCTCTGACTAGTAAGCTAATGCTAATGAGGTGCCTATATAAAAAAAAAAAAAATATGTACTTACCTCTGGCGATGATTTCATTGTATCTCAATTAAAAACATTTCTCCTTTGATAAAACTTTTGTCACACTTTCGATTAAAACTCTAAACTCGTTCATTAATTGTCTAATAATTACTTTTATAAAAGCGTTGATAATTCAATCACGTAAATTAGTAAAGTTGTTCACTAATGGCAGATTGTTAGGAAACATTTTATGAGTTACCCTCAGTTTTATTACGTATTTATTCATCCATATGGATAGGCATGGGAACAAAGCCATACAGCCTGATCATTTAAAGTAGGTACTTAACTAGATCTTTTATGAATTTATTGTTCAAAAGATTGATCTTGAAATCACGTATGTTGATGTCAAAATCACAATTTACGAGTTTTCTTGAACCAAAACAAATATTCTTATTTCTTTTTTATATGACTTTCCTATGACTTGACAGGATTTGCGGCTAGAATCAGGTGTCTACGACTATCATCAAACTGAAATAATTCACCTTAGACAGGGCTGTATGTAGGTACTATGTCATCATGTATACAGGGTGTAACAAAACACCCTAGTAATACTTAAGGGGGTGCTTCAGACCATCAATCTGAACAACTTTCACTATTGAGCCTACGTCGAGAAAAAAAAAAAAAATCTGCAGTTCCATACATTTGAGTCGAGACGGTACTGCAGTTTTGTTTGAAAGAGCTGATTTTTTTTTCGCGATTCCTATGTTGGCACCATATTGAAAGTTGTTCAGTTTGATTGTCTGAAGCACCCCCTTAAGTATTACTAGGGTGTTTTGTTACACTCTGTAGAGTTTTTCACATCTTTTTTAGGGTTCCGTACCCAAAGGGTGAAAACGGGAACCAATTACTAAGCCTACTTTGTCCGTCCGTCCGTCCGTCCGTCCGTGCGTCTGTCCGTCCGTCCGTCTGTCCTACATATTTAGGGCTGTAACTTTTGAACTGTAATAGCTAGATAGTTGAAATTTTTTTTTTAGATTATGCGTTATTGCGGCGGATTTGTTAACAAATAATAAAAATGTCAAAAAGTTAAAAATTAAGGGGGGTTCTCAACAAGAAACTAGTTTTTATCAACGTTTTTTCTTCACGCTCTATCGTAAAAACGGTAATACATACAAGCGTCAAACTTAGTGTGATTATAGAGCATACTCTACAGAATAATAACAAATACTAAAAACCGGCCAAGTGTGAGTCGGTCTCGCGCTAAAGGTCCCGGACAAAAAAGATTGTTTTTCTAAGTTAATAATGTTGTGTTTTGTAGTGGTGTGGTACGGAACCCTCGGTGCGCGATTAGCCCGACTCGCACTTGACCGCTTTTATTTACACATTTAAAAGTATCAGAATCTAGCCTGGACTTGTATGATGACCAGACAACGTTATAAAATACAAATATAGATGCAAACATCGATGACTCAGGTACAAATATTCATATTCATCATAGCAAAATATTTGCCCCTTACGGGATTCGAACCCGCGACCCTCGGCACAGCAGTTAGGTTTACTACCGACTGAGCTACCGGGCCGTCAATCTTTACGAATAAGGATTAACTAATTAATTTAACACTCGAAAATTGTTTTCAATTTTCGAGTGTTAAATTAATTAATATTTAACATTTTACTTTGTACTCGTAACATAAATGTTATCCAAGAAATACATGATACGATATGGAGGAGGCCTATGCCCAAAGACGGTCTGATCAAAGGCTGTGATGGATGGATGAAATAAATGATTTAATTAACAACAAGGTAAACTTAAAACTATGTTTCTATGTATAATTGACGACTGACGACGATTGACGATTGACGGCCCGGTAGCACAGTCGGTAGTGAACCTGCTGCTGTGCCGAGAGTCGCGGGTTCGAATCCCGTAAGAGACAAATATTTGTATGATGAATATGAATATTTGTACCCGAGTCATGGATGTTTTTATCTATATATGTATTGTATATCGTTGTCTAGTCATCATAATACAAGTCCAGGCTAGATTCTGGTACTTTAAATGTGGCTAGATAATTTGTGTGACATTGTCCAAAAAAAATAAAAAATAAAAAAAATAAAAAAAAATTAAAAAAAAAAATTTAAGAAAACAATCTTTAAAAAGAAGTAGGTTTGTAAGGTAACTGCTGGTAATAAAAAAAAAACACAGCGTCGAATGCATTTTTTATTAGTAGAAATTACCACAAAATATGCAGAAGTCTAAAAGAAAAGTAGCAGGAATTATCCAGCCGATTTATTTAGCCTTAATTTATCTATTGCTGCCATTCAATTGAATTAGAAAATAGCGTCAACTTCAGAATTCAGGAAAACGTAAAGGCATTCAAACAAATCCCTCATCCGACCAACAATACAGCAAAGTTTAGAGTTACCAAGATTTTCGAGCGCATTCTCTGAATGCTAACCCTTTTAAATTCTCAAGCACGGAAAGTATTGTTTCGTTCTCAGATGAAACCAAAGACCGCTCCGAATGAGATATGTTACAGAGTAAATCATTTTCTGTAGAAAACTTACAAATAAGTACCTAATTATGAAATTCACATTTCAACGAGGACGAAATAAATTCTCCTGAAATGTTTTTTAGGTTGATAAGTTATTGATTTAGTTAGACGCAAAATGTTTTGGCAAATAAAATACCTATGTGGTTTTGGAATTCAAACAGTGTTATTAGCATATCATAATTATGCTCACGGCAGGGAATATATCCTTGAAAGGGTAGTTAGATATGTTCTGAAAAATCAAACGATCCTCATTAACCGAGTCTGACCGTTCCACCGAGTTATTAACCTCTGAAAATAGGTAGCATTAAGACTTTGTTAAGAAGAAAAGTAATTAATTTTTTTTGTCTCCTGTATTTGATTTTATCTTAGATGGAGAATAGTTCTTCCTTGTAGAATTGTTATCCGAGTATTTAATCACTAATAAAAAACTAAACGCAATTGGACAATGTCGTCTTCCCTTTATAAGTACTATCTCAATCTTTATAAAAAAACTTGTCCCGTTTATTTCCCTTACCTACAAATGCATACGATCTAAAAGCAGTAAGTAGATGTACAAAACAAAGTAAATAGTCAACTGTCCTATATCGTTTTAAGCCTACGCCATTACGCGCAGTTGTTCTGTGGTCTGCACAAACAATGCAAAGAGCACTTGTTGCGAGCGTTTGCTGCAATTTCCTGCTGCACTTTGTGTTGTGAACTGTACCTATATAGTTCAGTTTACGAAGTGTATTGTAATCAAAACCGTTTTGATTGTTATGTAAGACATAATTATTGTTGCTGGAAGTGCTGTGTTATTAAATCTATCTATCTATAACGTCACGCCGCTTTCACAGTGGGGTAGGCAGAGACCAGGGCAAGCCATTTACTACGATCCTTACATACCAATTTTGCCTCATGCACATCCATACATCTCTTCATACATGCCCGTCGGTTTCGAGTAATCCGCACCTCCCCTTTTTGTAGAACGCAACTGATTTGATCATCATACGTCCTACGAGGGCGCCCTCTGCCGACACTGCCACTCACATTAGCAACATAATATCTCTTTCGTACATCTGCTGTCACTCATCCTCTCCACATGACCAAACCAACGAAGCATACCGTTCTCCATTCTTGTAGGTATACTCTAATAAATAAAAATAAATAAATATCTTGGACACACAAATTATCTGTCGCATTAAAGGACCAGAATCTAGCTTGGACTTATACAGGGTGTAACACAACACCCTAGTAATACTTAAGGAGGTGCTTCAAACCATCAATCTGAACAACTTTCACTATGGAGCTAACGTCGAGATAAAATAAAAAAATATTTGCCACCCCATACATTTGAGTCAAGACGGTACTGCACTTTTGTATGAAAAAGCTGATTTTTTTTTCGCGATTTCGATGTTGGCTCCACAGTGAAAGTTGTTCAGTTTGACGGTCTGAAGCACCCCTTAAGTATTACTAGGGTGTTTTGTTACACCCTGTAGATATTAAGATGACTTGACGATATAATACAGGGTGCTTCAGACCTTCTAACTGAACAACACGTTTACTAAGATGGGACCAACATTGCAGTCGCAAAAAAATGGATGCTTCTTAAGTACATTTTGGTCGAGTAGCTATTAAAATTTAATATGGAAAATCTGATTTTCTTTTTCGCTGTTTCGGTGCTGGCTGCATAGTTAAAGTTGTTCAGTTTGATGGTCTTAAACATTCTCTTCGATATATTATGTAACGTATTTAATTTTACTCGGGTACAAATATTCATATTCATACATACATACTTACACTCATGACTCCAACTGCCTCGCGGGCAGTTGTAGTAAGTCTCACTTTTAGCTTATTGAAGGTTACTTATATTCATCGTAGAAATAATTTGTCCGTCAAGGATTCGAACCCGCGACAAATGTACACGTAAATGTAAATGGGCAAAGATTTAGCCCACCCCGACAATGTGCAGGTACTGTAACATAACATAACATAAATATTCTTTATTTGCACACCAAAAACAAACAGCAACAAAAACAGAATAAAAGAACAATATTACCAGAAAATATATAGCTTACAATACATACAAGTATATTGCAAAACATACATAAATATATAATATATAGATAGATACATATACAACGTGTTAATGAATTAACGCAAAATTAGAAAGTAGTTTGTTTAGAATCGAGAGCAGAATCGAATTATCATAGTTTCAACATAGGAAATTTTTTTCAAAATGTTAATTAATTTGTGTCTAAAATTTAAAATTTACTGAACCCAACGTCAACCCTCCGCACAGGCACACTCACCCGACTTACTACCAAAACAAGATTATTAAAATGTATCCATGAGTACGTTAGCGCTTTCATTCATTGCTGAAATGATAACAAATCATTTTTGCCTCAAAACTTAAAATGCGAATAACTTTTAATTTTAACTATCAAAATAATGAAATTATTGTTTCAATCTAATTATTTTGTTATAAATCAGTTGGGGTGTATGAGGTTTTGCGTTAATTCATTAACACGTTGTATACATATACATATACTGTAAGAGGTCATATACCTACCAAAAGGCGCATTGGGCTGTTTTGATTCGATATTTAATTTTTATCTGGAATCGCACTTTCTTTTGGATGAGTAACTCTGGCCTTTATAATGTATCGAGGAAGTATTGCATTTTAATGCGAGAAATAAAAGTAAATTTTAACTAGTTTGAAGTGGTTTGTACTACCTACTCACGTAGTACATACCTATGTATAAAAATTTTCTCGCAAGTACACTCTTGGCCAAAGTCTCTTAGCATGCAGCTATAGTACATTACTGCAGCGGCCAGCAACAGAGGCATTGATGGACGAACGTGTAAATGTGGGCCGAGGCGAAGCCGAGGCACACATACGTAAGTCCATCAATGCCTAGTTGTGGCCAAGGCTTGTATAGTACTTTTCTCAAATAATGCGCGGAAATGAAAACAGTAAATTTTCTCAAATAATTCGCGGAAATTAAAACTCTTTTCAAAATCAATGACGAACAACGAACAACAATTTGTTTTTTTTTTTTTTTCAATAAACAGCTTTCTATTTGCAAGTTAGTTCGAAATTTAAATAAAACCTTTTATGAGTTACCTCCTTGGTCGCCATGTTTAGGAGAAAAAGATCGTTCCATTTTTAAATAACACGACAGATATGAGTTTACTATGTAATTTATTTGGCCGCAAAACACGACAGATATGGATTTTCATACAAACATTGCCGGCCGCTGCGCGCATGTAGTTGGCCAGTACAGCAATTTCGATTTATCTCGAAGAAGGTTGTCAAAATAATGCTCACATTTCCAAGCATGTTTGAGAAAAGGTACTTTATGCTGCAAAGCTTTGGTTGCCCGTCGACACGCTGAGAACGACGCTAAGTCAATTAGATCCCTAATTACTTTTACATAGCTTTTATATTTGATAGCGTTTAGCGGGACCACTCATAAGAAAATGATCTTAGTCTTGTGTCTTAGTTTACCTTTAGTGTTGTCATTTCATACAAATGGGATAAATCGAGAAAAATAGGTAATCATGTCCTATCCTTAGGTCCTATCGTACGTGGTTCTGAATTAGTGCTAGCGAGAAAGGAATACGCCATTGCCTACATTTCCGCCACACTTCCTAACAAGCGGGGGTGAGGTTAAAATTGGTATTTCGTGCTGCTGTGCTGTACGCAGGCTTTCGAAACTCGGCTGTATAATGAAAGAAAGCCCCAGCCCCAGAAAGCAAACAAGCGCATCGTAAGCAATGCACTTGCTTGCTTTCTGCCACTCGCACTAGTGGCAATGTCGCATACGTTGTGCGCTGTACGAAGTAATAACAACGCTGTGTGGCAAGATTAAATAGGAAAATTTTTGCGCGTACTGTCTGGCAGCAGGTAATTAAATGATGATGAGGTTTCGAAATACCACAGCTATATATAGTTTGGCCACCAGATTCAAGTGTGCAGTGAGTCCATACAAAATGCATGAAAACTATAATCCGCAGTTTGTCGCGTATGGCCGGTGAGTTGCCCATGTGCGCTGCGGCATACCTTATGGCCTGAAGACCAAATGAGCTAAATAAATCTCTACTGTGATTGGACCACGTGCGAACCACAACTTTTTATACATTCAGTATCGCGCTGATCATTTGACAGCCGTTAGAACCGTTTTGGACTTTTAAGTTTGACTCAATGCACGAAGAATATTAAAGTGTTATTTATTTATTTTATTTATTTAGAACCGTTTTGACAGATCTCTCAGACGTTCAAGGCTGTCAATTACATAGTAAATAAGTCAAGTTTAGCGCGATATGTAAATCAGCACAGTTGAATTAGTTAACTGGATTGAAATGCGATTAGAACTGAGATCGAATAAGGATTGAACTTTGCTTCGATGCAGCGAACTATAGTTTACAGTTCGCTGCTTCGATGTTTCAAATTAGCTCGATTGGGATCTAGACCAAAACGGCTCCTCCCGTAAAAAGGATCTACAATAAAAGAGAACTCCCAAAACGACACTTTGTCAGACGTCAAATATAAAGGACGCAGGTCAAATCCCCCAGCAATAATTTATCATGGAAGAGTTGCATCTCATGACACGCCACAACACTGACAGGGACAAACGATGTGTCTTTAATAAGATTTTTGTTTTTCGACTTGATGGCTGCTGGTACAATATTTGTCATCTTGATTTCGGGTCTTGCGCGGTAAACACAAATGCACTCTCTTGTCCTTCCCTTCTTGAATCTGATGAAACGGGAGCCCACAACGATCAGAGTTTGAAAAGAAGCAATGACTCTCCAGAAAACACGACGAGAAATAGCATTGAATAAAGAATTTCAACTTTAACCAGCTAATGTACCAGACTTTACTGACATTGCAAATGGAATCCTTCGATTAGTCCCCTTGTATTCACAGAAAAAAACATGGTCTATTATAGACGAAGAATAACAGCATAGGCAAAGCTTGTGCCATCGTTGGAGCCCTCACCGGAACTGTGCCATAGGCACGATGATGCATAAATGAAGTTCACTCGATCCTATCTGCCGGATGAACCATGGAATATAATTATCCTTTGTCACTGCGATGTCCGATGCGATGTGAACCGGGAGATTACAGATTTCTTCCCCTGAAAGTATTCTCTGGCATTTAAGTACCTACCACGTTTTAGAATGTTGAAGAAAATAAATATGTAGTGGTCAACACAAAAGATCTCTTTGGGTCGCAATGTTACTGGTTTGCCAGCCCCCATAAGCTATACTAGATAAGATATGCGAAGAACCACAACCCACACGGCTTCATTCATACTTGTTTTTAACCGACTTAAAAAAGGGAGGTTATCAATTCGATACGTATGTATGTAATATTACAGGAATTGCAACATATTCACATATGATAATCTATTAGGGCTTCCAAACTAGTATAAAAAATTTCATAGGTGTATGTATGTATGTATGTTTGTTTGTTGTATGCATTTCTCCGAAACTATTAATCGGATTGTAACCATTCTTTTTTATTGGCTTACATTTACTCCAACTTAGGGTACAGCACTGTTGGAGTGGAGACCGTGGGGAGAAAAACGTCCAAGAGGGAGACCGCAAATGCGTTGGTATGACGATATCAAAAGAACAGCTGGAGTCAAATGGATAGAGACAGCACAAGATCGAGAAGGATGGCATAGACTGAAGGAGGCCTACACCATTATGGTTGAAAACGGCTAAGAAGAAGAAGAAGAAGGGTACAGTGCAAGTTTCATCAAAATCGGGTTAGCAGTTTTCAAGATATGGACTAATTCGTGTGAGTGTGACGGCGTGGTTTGTACGTATTTACGCGATAACTTCGGCATTTCTTAACCGATTTGGGTAATTCTTTTTTAGTTCTGAAGGATTTACCCCCGAGATGGTTCCATTTTAATTTGGTGAAGATCTGATGACGCTATTTGGAGCTACACAATAGAACTCCTCAAAAGTTGACAGCACATCATTGGCGATTGAAACATTATAATTGATATCTGAGTCAAAATAATGTATTTCACTACTAAAAATTTCGAGAAAAAATTAAAACCGCCTTCAAAAAAACAAAAAAAAAAATATTGCAGCCGATGACTTTCTCGTTCGTATTTGTTTTATCGAAGTCGGTGTCAAGCCAAGCCAAAAAACAAACAGGCATATCGCGAATCGTACTGGCTTGACAGCGACTTCGATAAACAAAGTTTTTTAAAATAACATCCGCTTCCGCTGGTACTCCTTACCGAGACCTCTCCTTTTCTTTAGGGTCGGGTCCCTAATTGATTTCTCGTATTCTTTGTGACGTTTATGTCCCTTCACTGTTATGCCCAATTTAATGCTTGTTAGGTCTTTAACATACATAAAGTCACGACCGTGTTTCGTTTTCTGGATGGTTTGAAACCTTGCTGCTTAAAATAATATTACTATAATTGGACCCTTCAAGATATAGTTGGTAGCTGCAGTGGAGATTCAGCCTATGAATTCAGCCTCAGCTGTGTGGATCCGGCTTAGAAAGGACCATTTAAATTCTTCCCGTGGGTGTCATACGAGGCGACTGAGGGATTAAAGGTTTCTTGAAAATTTCTTGTGAAGTGTTCATGTGAGCGAAACGCTAGCCACCTCTCACCACTTGACACGTTATTCCATCCAGTACTGCAACTACATTCTTAAACAGAAAGTTGGTAGTTATAGTAATTAGTATGGTCTTTAATTTGATTCGAAATAGCACAACATGTCTGTAACATGTTTAAAATCAATAATATTTGAAATTGGAACAGGGTGTGTCATCTTTACCGTATGAATTCCAGTTGTAATGCTGGACTTGCGGGTTGGTTAGTTTGTAATAACTTCCAGTAGATGTCGCTCACGTCCCCTCAAGACGCAACAGATTGAAAATTTCGTTCTCTGGCTAGTGGACTCGGTAGCGAAATTGGATAACGCACTTCCCCGGTTTGGAAGGGTGCGGGTTCAAGTCCCGCCCGAGACTGAATTTTTCAATCTTTAATTTGATATAGTAATGTTTCTAATCACCCCAAAAGGGATTATGGTCTTGAATTTATTTATGTACGAGTATGTATGTGTATTCAGACTCAAATACTGGTTGAATAGTCTCTTTACTAATAATCACATCTCATTTTGTCTTTCGATTTCTGAAACAGTATTTTGTGGTGAATCTAGATAGGCAACCTGAAAAAACGAACTATTTACTGCTACGACGGGTACTGCTACAACGCGGGTTCAACTACGCCGCGGAAAGTGCTATGCCGCGTGTATTGCTACCACTACGCCGCGGATACTTTTACGTGCTGTTACGCCGCGGATACCGCTACGCCGCGGGTACTGCTATGCCGAGGGTACTGCTACGCCACGGGTTCTGCTACGCCTAGGGTACTACTACGCCGCGGGTACAGCTACGCCGCGGATATTGGCGCGGGTACTGCTACCCCGCGGGTGCGGGTGCGGGTGCGGGTGCGGGTGCGGGTGCGGGTGCTTTACGATCTCATAAAGGTCTCTTAACAATTTCCGCCAACACAATGCAAACAGACTTTTTATGCATCCAATTTATTAGTAGAAGCAATAAATTAATGGTACCCGCTCGTAAATTTAACTTGTATTTGTAAGGGACGGGACCCGTTTTATTTCTGGAAACGGTACTATAAAACACCTTACCTTATTGCTTATTTATTTAAATTTATTTAATTAACATTTTAGCGGTATTTTAGGAGGTACAGTTCCTACATTTTAGGAGGCCAGTTTTGATGTTTCAATTTAGCATGCGAAATAAAGTTTTATTGCATGGAATTAAGGTAAAAAAATGCTTTTTATGGTTCATTAAAACACGTAATTGGAATAAAACGAGAACCTGATAATAACATGTGGATATTTAAAGCCCAAAGTCATATTTAAATATTTGGATCAGGTCAGTTACGTCCTTTTCCCCGAACGTCCATCGCCCGAATTCCTTGTACGACCTTTTCCCCGAACGGACATTTCCCCGAACGGACATTGCCTAGTACGTCCATTTACTTGTACGGACATTTCCCCTTACGTCCCATTCCTTTTATGGAAATTTCCCCTTAGTACATTTTTTGTACTAAAATATAGAGTCCTTAATATACTGACAACTTTTAAGGGAATGATCAGATCGTCAAACTGAACAATTTTCTCTATGGAATTTGTCTGTCTGTGCCTTTGTCTATTTGGCCATGTACCTGTCACACAGAGAAGCTATTATACTGGATAGACTAACGAAACTTTGCACGTTGATAGCTTAAATACTAGGAAAATAATTATCTAGGAAACTCTTTATTAATTTTTATTTTATTCATTTAAGGAAAACTTACGGACTAATTACAGGATAGTACTAGGGTATCAACATTTTTTTTTTTAAACATTGCCAACTAAAAGTTTTCATTTATCCCGGAAATTATGAGAGGAATCTTAGAAAATAGTCAAATAGGCAGTATATAGTAGTAGGCAGTAATAGGCAAATAGGCAGTACACCCGAGTAATACCTAAAGTTTCAGACCATCAAACGGAACAACTTTCATAATGGAGCCAACTTCGAAATTTCGAAAAAAAAAAATAGTACAGGCTCTGTACCCGGACTTTCGATGTTCGATATATCGCCATTGTTTCGGTTCGCACTTCATTGTAATAGAGTAGAATTTGGAACGAAAATGTTCACGCAATTGCGAAGTTCGAATGTGCGGGTAGAGGCCCAGATTCGACTCAGATGTTTTTTTTCGCGATTTCTAATTTGGCTCCGTAGTGAATGTTGTTTAGGATGTGTTAAAAATTCAATTCAAAATTCAAAGATTTTTATTCAAAATAATATCATATAGATAGCTTTTTGACGTCATTTTTGACTCTACCACCGCGTCGTGTGTTCTAAATAAATTGTGTCAAAAATATGGGTTTCAGACGTGTACAAAGTTAAAGCAAAGGAAGCAAAGCCTAGAATAATATTGCTCATAAATAAATGTCAAAAATGACCGTATGTAATGTGTAACATTTGGAGTCAGCTAAAAATTCAATTTGCAATTTTATACTTACCTCCAAATTTAAAATTCAATGGTGTCCTGCTAGGCGTTGCGGCTTAATACGGTCTTTGAGGAAACTACGCTAAGCAAATACCGTGGAAATTAAAGCCACTAATGACAGGATGATGCCCGGGTATATAACCTATCCAAAGATGTATCACACCTAGCTATTGGAGGGTGGGACCAGATTTCATAATTTATATGAAAATAATATGTAATCTGGCCCCACCCTCCAATAGCTGTGTGTGATACATCGTTGGATAGGTATTTTTGAGCTGAACAAAAGTTACTATGGGACAAGTTCCAAAACTTAGTCCGTTCAGAGTTTTATACACACATAGCTATTGGAGGGTGGGACCAGGATCATAGATATTGGAGGGTGGAACTAGATTTCATATTATAATACTCTGAACGGACTAAGATTTGGAACTTGGCGCTAATAGTATCTTTTGTTCAGCTCAAAAATACCTATCCAACGATGTATCACACATAGCTATTGGAGGTTGGGACCAGGATTTGCATCCTCCGTTTAGGTTCAGATAATTTATTTTCTGTGCATTCAAATTATTTAAATTAAATCTCATGACGCGTAGCTTACTTTATTATTGTTTGTTTTATATCGCTATTCCAGTTTCGGTATGCATTAGAATACACTAACGACCTATTATTACGTGGACAGTGATTTTCATGTAACGAAGAGGTCATTGCTTCCGTAAATGCCTATTTTGCAGATGCAAACTGTTATTTGGACAGTTTAAATGAATGGGAGCATCGCTGGGAGAAGTGCATAGCCCACACAGCATAGAATATCTACTAGATATCTATTAGATATTTTGTAGATATCTATTAGACATCTTGTAGGCATTTGTGCTGTTGGGGAGGTTTACAAGGAGATTATGTTGAGAAATTAAAAAAAATCTGACCAATAAACATTTTCTTTCTATGTCAGGCCAGAAACTTTTCAGACGATTTGTATACAAGATGTTACAAAAATACAAATAAACATTTATGGTTTAGATCATCAAACTAAACAACTTTCACTATGGGACCAATGTCAAAATCGCGAAAAATAAATCTGAAGTTCAATATTAAACTATGAAATCTACTCGAGCTAAATGTATGGGGACAGCAGATTTTATTTTCGCGATTTCAATTTTGGTCCCATAGTGAAAGTTGTTCAGTTTGATGTTCTAAACAACCCCCTTAAAAGTTTTAAATGTTTGTTTTTACTTTTGTAAGACCGGCTGTAGGTATATTGTCGCAACACACTCATTCAAAAGTAAATGGTCAATGTCAGTGGTTTGTAATTTTGTATACGAAGTTGTGGATGTCGCGAGTCTAAAATAAAGTGCTAAATACGTACAGTACGTCATAGGAACGGGTTGAATCCAAGCATCGAACCACTATAGCCCCACTTTGCATAGACGGCCACTAGCCACTGTGAAATCGAGCTAACTTGCAAAGGCCCGCCTACAAGCTGAAATTAAAATTTATTGCAAAAGCAAAAGGGAATTTCCCGAGTAATTCTTTAATAAATTTCAACATGAAAGGATGAAAGAATTCATATCTAAAAGAATTGCAACAAAGCTCACTTCTTGAATGCCCACCACTCGAAGGAGCATTCATAACGTTTCTTCGGTGAAAGAATTTCTTATGGGAGGCAGATGCTTTTAATATTCCAATTTCGTGATGACTCGACCCGGTTCTAGAATGGTCATTATTTTGTCCTTTTACGTTGATAGGTGTCCAAAAGTGGGGTAATGATTAACACGCAGAACTGCCAAACCAGAGGTCCTAGAGTAGAATTCCTGTTCGGTCATAAACGTTACACTTTCGCGTTTTTGTCGCTTGGTTTCCATTAAGACTATGTGTAACCAAATGGTAATTATGTACAACAAAACAGTTTGGAACTCACTGAAGTTCGGTTGTATTTAACAAAACATTTTTTTCTGTATTGGTAACCTTCGGTTTAGGATCAGAATAATGTATATACATAATTATGAGCGTTATTTGTTTAATTTATTAGGAATCTATTTTTCGACTGTATTTTCCCTGTAAGTTGATATTGAGTCGTATCATGAACTCAAAGCACTTGCAAAAAAGAGACAGAAATAGCGAATACTCCACCGAAAAGAGCGTAGCTCCTAAATAAGATGATAATAATTTTCCCAAATTTTATTAATATCATACCTATTACGGTCGTAAGATAATCTAGACATTGTTTTGCTATTTTGTGTTATATTTAGTGTTATTCTTGTATGTGGCACTCACATGAGAGATGTTAATAGATAAGAGTGTATAATATTAGGTGTCGAAATAATAATAAAATGCAAAGCTTTGTCCCAGTTACCCGTGGTCCTTTTATCCGCCGCGTCCAAGGAGCAATCAAGCCGGTCATCCGTTCGGAAAGACCCGTTTATACCATTTGCTGGGATTCTTCGACGAGCCAACGTTTTAAAAAGATCCATAAAAATGTTGGACCTTCACGTCTCCGGTCTTTGTGTCAAGTGGACCTCTTATATCATTATTATTTGAAGGTTTTGGATTTATGCCTTCTCAATTTAAGCGGTAATAAATTTAATGAAAGGCTTTTGACTTGGGATCCTAATTTACGAGTATTTCTATTTTTTTTGGCTGTTTTTCGTGGAGATGCCAATCATTTTGTTTCGTAGATTTTGTTCAGGGCAATATTATGGTTCTATAGCAGTGTCATTTTTTCCCAGTCTCTTTATGTTGCATTTACAATAAAGATTCTGTTCTGAGCACCTAGAAGGAGAACACGGTTTACGACGTTACCCGCTTCTTATAAGGCTTCTTATTATCTTTCTTTTGATACCATATTTCAAAGAACCTAAGTATACAGGGTCCTTCTTAATATGCTGACAGTTTTTTAAGGGGATAACCAGACCATCAAACTGAACAACTTTCTCTATGGGACCATCATAGAAATCGTGAAAAAAAAATCTGCTGTCCCATACATTTGGCTCGAGTAGGTTTGCAGTTTTGTATGTAAAGAGATGATTTTTTTTGCGATTTCGATATTGGTGCCATTAAGAAAGTTTGACGGTCTGATTATCCCCTTAAAAAAGTGTCAGCATATTAAGAAGGACTCTACATAAGAGCCCCGCCCACTGCCACTTTAGTTTAGCAATTCTTTGGGCTATGTCAGCTACTTTGGTTCTTCTGCGGATCTCTTCATTTCTGATTCAATCTTGTTGGGAAATTCTGAGCATAGCCCTCTCCATTGCCCTTTGGGTGACTTTCAGCCTTTTTATGAGGCCTTGAATGAGCGACCATTAAATAAATGAGACCAAATACTTAATAACAAGGTACAAAAACCCACATAAACATAAAACTAAACAAAAACAAACAATCAACAAAAACAAATATAATTACATAACAGTTAATTAAGCCCCGGAGCGGGTGACAATAGAAATGACAAACGCTTTAAAAACGCTACCCTTATCATACACCCTTGTCATCCACATAATACAAGGGTGCGTTATCGAATTAATGGTTCGTTGTATTTAGTCTGGGTCTGTTTTTAGGCACTGAAATGGGCCTAAGGTATCATTTTGCATGGATAATTTTCAATGTCCTTGAAGCGTTGAAGATCTTTGATTAAATTAAAATAGCTGAAGATAGGTGACGTTCTTGCATTACGCACTCAAAATGGATCTGCTTTTTATGTAGGTAGGTACTTACGAGTGAAAAGTAAAACCGTGTTATTTGTTTTACTTTTTGAATGATTTTTACAACGAGTAAAAGTACACGAAGGCATTGTGGTATCTTTGTTCCGCCTAAACTCAAAAAGTATCTCAATCACGCAATGCCGCCCGTATTGCGACTAAGTAAATTAGGTGACACTGCATGCACATAGGCTTAGTCACCTGTCTTGCTATTTTAATATAAGTAATCAAAGGTACAAATACAAATGGACTGCTTACTTCATCGATCTTAACAAAAGAACTAAATTTATAATTATAGTTTCATACAAAACAAAGCACATCCAAGTTTCAAATGTGAAGGTGCCGGCCGACCAAAGAAGAATAATGTTAATAATTATTTCTCAAACATGCTTGGAAATGTGAGCATTATTTTGACAACCTTCTTCGAGATAAATCGAAATTGCTGTACTGGCCAAATACATGCGCGCAGCGGCCGGCAATGTTGTATGAAAATCCATATCTGTCGTGTTTAGCGGCCAAATAAATTACATAGTAAACTCATATCTGTCGTGTAATTTAAAAATGGAACGATCTTTTATTCCGAAACATGGCGACCAAGGAGGTAACTCATCAAAGGTTTTATTAAAATTTCGAACTGGATTGCAAAATTTTGAATGTTTTTTTTTAAAGCTGTTTATTGAAAAAAAAAAACAAATTGTTGTTCGTTGTTCGTCATTGATTTTGAAAAGAGTTTTAATTTCCGCGAATTATTTGAGAAAATTTACTGTTTTAATTTCCGCGCATTGTTTGAGAAAAGTACTATACAAGCCTTGGCCACAACTAGGCATTGATGGACTTACGTATGTGTGCCTCGGCTTCGCCTCGGCCCACATTTACACGTTCGTCCATCAATGCCTCTGTTGCTGGCCGCTGCAGTAATGTACTATTTCTGTTACAACTTGTACCTATGTAAAAGCATTTGTTATTGCGACACCAAAGCTGTCGGGCCATTTCACATTTGGACCGAAAATGTATGAAACCTGCCCATCTCTAAAATGGACTTGTCTAAGTAAAAGATGTTTACGATATGGCAGGACATTTCATTTGTTTTTGATGGTTCATTTCTTCGAAAATGTATGAATAAAAGATTGTTCGAACGCAAATAAAACCAAGGACAATAGCTTTGGTACCGTAATAATAAATGTTTACACTGACAAGTTCTAACAGAACAGGTAGCATATTCCGTGCAGGTAGGTAAGTATGGCACAATTTTTCTTTGGAAATTTTCACATTTGGACCAACATGGACGATTTCTTTTTCGTACGAATTGACATGTTTATCATCAAGGAGATGGTGTGATACTGAGGCCATTTTGTACATAACCTGATACAAAGGTAAATAGGTACCCTCAGATAGCCTCAGGAACTTTTGAATGTGCCATTTTTAGAGCGTTAATTGTGTACACGTATGTGCTCTTTTGCCTGATCTCCACCTTTTAGTCTAGGTTTTGCTCCATCTGCCGCCTGTTTTTCCTAGCACGGAATTCTGCCCATTTTGAAAGGTAATTTGCTGGATTTCTGCTTTAATTGACCGTGAACTGGATTTGAGTTCATCTCTTCTTTTTAACCTCTCTCAACCGCAATGGCGTAGGCCTCCTTCGGACAGGGCTATGCCTCACGAGCCTTCTCTTCCAGTGTTATGATCAGCCCATTGCCACTTGATCTTGAATTCATATACATTATGCAAGTATGAGAGGCAAGAGAGGAATGGAGGTCAGTAGACAGAACACCAGCACGTTAATCCGATGACATGGTGAAAGTGACGGGTTTGTTTTGGATCAGATTAGCACAGGACCGTGAGGAGAAGCGCAATAACAGCGAAGCCTATGCCCAGCAATGGGTTAATGTGGGCTGATTTGACTGATTGATTTATGCAAGAATCATCATCATTTCAGATGATGGACGTCCACTGCTGGACATTGGCCTAGCCCAAGGACCACCATAACGACCGGTCCTGCGCTGCCCTCATCCAACGGGTTCCCGCCGCCTTCACCAGGTCGTCGGTCCACCTTGTGGAGCCTACCCACGCTGCGATTTCCGGTACGCGGTCGCCATTCAAGAACTGTCGCCTTTTAAACTCTTCGACCCCATAGGCCGTCGGTTCTGCGAGCAATGTGCCCCGCCCACTGCCACTATAGTTTAGCAATTCTTTGGGCTATGTCAGCTACTCTGGTTCTTCTGCGGATCTCTTCATTTCTGATTTGATCTCGTAGGGGAACTCTGAGTATAGCCGTCTCCATTGCCCTTTGAGTGACTTGCAGCCTTTTTATGGGGCATGACATGAGTGAGCGACCACGTCTCTCTTCCACATGTCATCGTTGGCAACACACACTTATGCAAGAATGAAATAGACGAATTATTGTAACCAATTCTAACAACATTCATATTTACGAGACGAAGCTTCGGCGTTTAAACGCATTTATAAACTATACTTGATGTTTTAAGCAATATCAGAGGGTTGCAATCAAAAGACAATTTCGCCCGGGTCTTGCCATTACAGAAACAAAAGTAGGCCAAGTGGCCTAAGTACTGCTATTAAGGTCCACTTTTGAATAATTCCAGTTCTTTGACTGTTTCATTTATTTATCTATCTTTGAATTCGTCATTATTATTTGTACGTACCTACTTTGCTCGCAGAACCGATTGTCGATGTGGCCTGCTAGTTCTCGAGTGGCGTTTGCGTACCGGAAACCGTAGCAACCTCCGGCTTCCACAAGGTGGACCGACGACTTGGTGAAGGTGGCAGGAACACGTTGGATGAGGGCAGCGCAGGACTGGTCGTTGTGCGATCCTTGGGGGAGGCCTGTGTCCAGTAGTGAATGTCCATCAGCTGAGATGATGATAGTACTTGGCTGTGTGGTTTTGACTTAAAATAGACCTCCACATTTCTTCTCTCGGGTGCAGACCTAACAGCCACCGAAGACAATTTGCAGCGATATAGTAGAAGTCACAGAACATTATAAGAGGGGTTAGAAATGCAAAGAAGCACTTTTGCTTCGGAGACGGTTGTCGCCACTTGTCGTCCCGCTCACGCTGCTACAATTACTCATATCCTCTAGCTCGCACTACGCCGCGCGCCTTATGGTGTTATGCAAATCATTGCATAACCTGTGGCGACACGTTCCACGCCTCCTTTGTACTTCTAACCCCGAGTGTCGAGTAAGTATTGCAGTTTTGTATGGAATAAAGTGGTTTTTTTTCGCGATTTCGGATTTGTTACCATTGTAAAGATGTTCAAATAATATGACCACTGTAGCATGAATAATCTTAATATGATTGACGATGATAAATGATATTTCAAAGGGGAAGATTTTCTTTACGAAATTCCAGAATTTAACCCATCAACATCGAAACAAACATAAACCTTGTGAACTAAAACATAACACACTTAGATTTAGTTTGTGTGAGATATACAAAAGCGCCTCAGGGTTAAATTCCCTGATTTGTGTGTATTTGACAACACTAATGCTAGTTCAACGTACATAGTCACTCAAACCAACCCATTTTCGCCCTAATCACGTCGCCGTAAGAGCGTTATTAGCAGATATCTTAAGTAAAGCAAACCAATAAAGTTTAATCTACCTACAAAGGCCCACGGATCATGCAAATTTCACGCTTATCGCTTAAGCTTAAGGTTTAGATCACGAGATTTAGACAACTAGAATGAAAACCGAATAGTTGAATACATACGTTATTGAACGTAACACGTACATCGTAGCGATAGAACGTAACCGTGACAAAGGGAAATTGTTTTGCGTTTAACACAGCTTCACAATTAATTGAGTAAACAGAATATTACAGTAACTACTACGCTGTATTAAATTGTGTTGGTTTCGTTTGTTGTATTTCATCAATCATCATCATCATCAGCCTATACAGGGTGTTAGGGTAAACAGTTGCATTACTGTAAGGGGTGATTGTACCCATGATATTGAACAACTTTCTTTAAGAAAGTTAAAGGATATTCGCAATTTTTTTGTCGACTTTTCATATAAACATTCGATCAGCTGATTGCATTTAGTATGGGAAGTTCCACGGAAGTTCAATTTTTTTCGGGAATTTCCTAAAGGTTTCTTAGGGGAAGTTGTTCAACATCATGGGTATAATCACCCCTTAAAGTAATGCAACTGTTTACCATAACACCCTGTATATGTCCCACTGCAGGGAACAAGTCTACCCTGAGGGAGAGTGTATGGGCGTTAGTCCACCATGCGTGTCCAATGCGGATTGGTATACTTCACAACGCATTGGAATTTTTTCTTCAGTGTATGCAGGTTTCCTCACAATGGAAAACATTGTAAGAGGAGTCGGTATTACGTACATAAGTTATAAAAACTCATTGTTACAAGGCATGTCATCCGTGCGGATTCAAACCTGGACCTCAAGGCGTTTGTATCGATTCAAACGCATGATTGTACCAATGCACGCACATTTTTTTATTGATGCACTTCGTGTACATTGTGGCAAAGGCTGTCGACGAACAACTGATCAAATATTACGAAAGTTTTGCATCGTGGATGTATTGCGTTTGCATCTATGATTTATCGCGTTTGCATCGATGCTGCAAAGCGACTCAACCGGCGCACTTCTGCACAACAAAAGTTGCAGTGCGTAAAGGGCTATAATCTAATTACCCCAGTTTCTTCAGTGTATGCAGGTTTCCTCACAATGGAAAACATTGTAAGAGGAGTCGGTATTACGTACATAAGTTATAAAAACTCATTGTTACAAGGCATGTCATCCGTGCGGATTCAAACCTGGACCTCAAGGCGTTTGTATCGATTCAAACGCATGATTGTACCAATGCACGCACATTTTTGTATTGATGCACTTCGTGTGCATTGTGGCAAAGGCTGTCGACGAACAACTGATCAAATATTACAAAAGTTTTGCATCGTGGATGTATTTCGTTTGCATCTATGATTTATCGCGTTTGCATCGATGCTGCAAAGCGACTCAACCGGCGCACTTCTGCACAATAAAAGTTGCAGTGCGTATAGGGCTATAATCTAATTACCCCAGTATTGTTTACTCTAAAATTTGATTTCCCTTAATAGGGAATCAAAATGATGGCTAATGCCATCAGATTCTGGTCAACCTGTTCATTTTCTTCGTCACAAGATGGATATAATCAGTGGGTGACACTGATTACAGTCAGTAAATGGAGTCTTAATGGGGGTCGCTACGGAGCGTTGATGCGCTAATTTGACTGTCAAATGTAATAATTAGCTCGAACCTTCGTCAATGTCAAGTCGGGTAAGGAGAGCGCATCCTGCCTGTTATTTTGTGAGTTCATTTTATAATCAGGCGTGTTTGGTTGACTGTGAAATTGTCAATGAAATACACATTTATTTTTAGCTGGGTTTTGTAGGTTTTTGGGAGCATCAGCGATGAACAAAATCGTTCCTTACTCAAAAGGCAAAAACGGGACCCTATTACTAAGCCTACGTTGTTCGTCCGTCCGTCCGTCCAGTGTCTGTCTGTCCTAACTATTTAGGGCTGTAACTTTTGAACCGCAATAGCTAGACAGAGTGTGAGTTATTATGGCGCATTTGCTAACAATATCAAAAATTAAAAATTAAGGGGGGTCCTCATAAAAGAAACTAGTTTTTATCAACGTTTTTTCTTCTCGCTCTATCGTAAAAACGATAATACATACAAACGTCAAACTTGGTGTAATTATAGAGCAAACTCTATAAAGTAATAACAACAAATAATAAAAACCGGCCAACTGTGAGTCGGTCTCGCGCTGTAGGTCCTGAGAAAATCCATACTATCCTACTCTAAAATGGTCGTCAGATTAATTGGGCAAGTGAGTTGCAAATAGCATGTACCTTTACATAATATCCTTTCAGTGCCTAACAGACCTAAAAGCTTAAACACATCGACTAGCCGAAGTAAAAACACATTTTCCCTCCAGTATTTATAATGAAACATTTATAAAGAGAGTGTAAAACAAAGCGCGTTCAAAGAGGGTCGTACTAAGCACTCGACCTGAAAACCGTTCAAAAACGCCTGATTTAATAAAGTTACGCTTACGTGGATAAAAGAAAAAAAGGATTTAGCTTGGAAGCTTTTTCTTATTATTTCAGCTTTAGTTTTTTTGCGTCAATCGATTTCTAGTTCAAGGGAAATTCTTTGTCGTGCCTGGCTTTTTTTAAATAGTTTTTCTTACTTCGATAAAGTTAGAAGTTAATTTTTTTTTCGCTTAAAGCAGCTCTTTTTGCACAATAATAGATAACTTTTAGCAAGAACGGGCCAGAAAACAAGCTTCATACAAGTGGGGCGCGCTTGTAAGAAGCATTAATTGATATTGATAGGTATTTTTTTCAGCTCGTTAGCGTAGTGGAGATTTAGTATTTGAATAGATCATTGAAGTTAAGCAACGTTAGGTCCAGTCAGTCTTTGGATGGGTGACCGTTTATGGGTGCCGTCTCCATAGAACATAGAACCAAGGAGGAGATAGGTTTCTGAGAAAAAGTTGTTCAGTATCATGAGCCCAATCACCAACATTAAACATTGTTTACCATAACATAACGTAGCTTTGGTTCAATATCCCAGACGATGAAATATTTAAAAAAATTGAGTTCTGTTCTCCAAAATATTGAAATCAAAAAAAAGTGTTTAACTTGGTACCGATAGAGCCAAAACGGCACCCGTTAGATGAGGACAGCGCAGAACCGGTCGTTGTACGATCCTTGGGGGAGGCCTAGGTCCAGCAGTGGACGTCCATCAGCTGCGATGATGATGATGATGAGAAGCAAAACATCCAAAGTCCGTCCAGTCTCGGGCGGGACTTGAACGTGCACTCTTCCAAACCAGGAAATTGTGTTATCAAATTACGCCAGAATTTCGTTCTCTGGGTAGTAGGATCGGTGGCAAAATTGGATAAAATAAGTCCCCGGTTTGTTTTTCAGTCTCGAGCGGTTTTAATTCAGTCTCGGGCGGGACTTGAACCCGCTCTCAGTGCGGGTTCAAGTCCCGCCCGAGACTGAATTTTTCAATCCTTTTGAATGGCACAAAATTGTTTAAAATCAATAATATTTGAAAATTAGATTAATATGTCAAACTGTTTCACCCTGAAGCGAATTCAGTAGCAATCTGTAACAAATTTCCATTTTAGCAGAAGCTCTGTTAAAAATGGCATTAATTATAAAAACCCCCGGGGAGGGTGGGATTTCGCTACGTTCATTTTTGCAAAGAGAGAAAGATAATTTGTGCGCCCCTGAGACCGTTATTAAGCTCGATACTAAACGAGAAAGAGAAGTATTTCGAGAATAGCTCCTTTAGAATATTTGTCGTACATTTTCAGATTTTTCGCTTCGATTATGTGAATGCAGTCAGACCAGGCGTGTCAAACTCAAAGCCATTGGTGGGCCAAATTCATAATTATAGTAGAATCAGCGGGCCCCAAAGAACTCAGAGAAATTGTATCAATTATAGGAAATCGTTTGTGTCGTTATGAATGTATCTTTTGCTATAAAATATGTTGTTGATTTCGGGTAGGGGATAATACTATCTGCAGAAATCTTAAGAAATCAACTTCCAAACCGTATCTAAATCAGGGCTACAGCCCACGTAGATGGCTAGCTACAACTAGAACTGAATTTCAGGTAGGGCAAAGAAGGATTAAGGGGGTTTGAGACTTCCAAATAAATTTGATAAAGTCCTTTTTCTGCAGAAGGTACCACTTTTTAAGTTTTCAGAGCCCTTAGCTCTGCCCTGTATACCATGCGAAAAAGGTGAGCGAGCTCGAAATTTTTCACATTATGATTCAAAAATATGGTGCTACATTCATAATAATATGACCTCGCCGAAAATCTGGCTACTTAAATATGAAAACAAAATACTAGAACAATTGACACGAAACGAAGAAGACGTACCTATGAGAACTTGAGTATTTGTAAAAGTCTGCACACTCTCGGGCCGCATCAGGACGCTGTTCTTAAAATTGGATCGGGCCGCAAGAAAGAGCCGTGCGGGCTGGAGATATATTTTGGGGTTAATTTGGTGGCACCTACGGAACCCTGGGTGCGCGAGTCCGACTCATAATTTTTTGCAATTATTGGTTTTGGAGAAGCGTTGTTATTAATGTTACTCTGAGAAGCCATCTTGATGGTACAAAATACATGTAACCTCTAGATAATTATAACAGTGTCAACAGGTGGTAAGCCTGTAGGATTTATCGGTCTCTTGTCTAGTAGATCCAATTAATTTTGAAGCGTATGAAATCGAGATTAAACCTTTTTTTTTATCCTGCGGTATCAACAGCTGTTGTTGTATATGATAAGCTGTTGCCCACGACTTCGTTTGCATTAATATTTAACAAACACACACACACACACTACAGGGTGTTAGGGTAAACAGTTGCATTACTTTAAGGGGTGATTGTACCCATGATACTGAACAACTTTCCCTAAGAAACCTATAGGAAATTCACAAAAATAATAATCAAAAACTCATTCACTACTTACAGGCAAAACAACTAAACTGTTTTGTGGAGCGATGTTTTTATTTTTAAGCAAATTTTAAATGGCAATTAAAAATGATAAATACACCAATAAAGAAATGAAACAAAAATAGAGATTTTGTGAATTTTCCATATTCATAATTATGTATTCGTTATTATAATATTTGTTATCGATCTATTGACGGTACTAAACAAACCTTTTCCATTTGTAACGCATTTAAATTAACTCCCTGTTGGGCCTTTGATTAAATTAAAATAGCGGAAGATAGGTGAGTAGCCTATAGCGCATGGACCGCATAAATTGAGCCCCCGCGTCGCCTAATTTACTTATATTAGTCCCGATCCCAAACGGGAGTAAATTTTAGTCTTAGATTAAGTCGCCGGTTACTCTAGACTAGAGTAAACTGATTTTGCGTTTTACCAACCCTAATCTATAAATAAGTTGGGAGTCAAATTTACACGGCCAGTTTTGACGGTGTAAAGCTTATACCGAGACTAATGAAAATATGTCAATGTCACATAATTCAAACAATTTTAATAAAAATAAATTAAAACTGTATAACCTCACATTGCAATAAGTAAGGATAGAGTGACCTTTTTCTTTAGGTGGATTATACATTGGTTCTTTTAGTACCTATGGGTTTAGTGTGATAGAAGACAAATGAAGTTATTTCGGAGTAAACACAAGGAGGGAAATTGTTCCTTGTATAGTTACTCTTCTATACATAAATCAAAGATTGATTGAATCCGGCCTTAGTCGCAATACGAGAGGCATTACAATGATTGACAAACTTTTTTTATTTTAGGCGGAATTAAGGTACCACAATGCCTTCGTGTGCTTTTACTCGTTGCATGAAACAGAAAAAAAAATCACACGGCATTACTTTTCACTCATATATGAAATTCATATTCATTTTTCGAGTACGTAATGCAAGAAAGGCACCTATCTTCGCATATTTTAATTTAATCAAAGTGTTATGCTCAAACGATAACAATACAAGTCCCTATAGTAGTATTTGTAATTAATTGCGGGATAAACATAAGATTATAAAACGGTGGCTTTCAACTTCCCCAAAGCTTCAGAAAGCTTTATTGAGGGATTATAATTGGAAATTCCTGATTGTAAATGAAATGGAAGGAAGAACGCTTCTCAAAGGTTATGAATGCAAGGAATCCCTTTTTAAGTTGAAGGCAAATTTCTGAGGTATTCATAATAGATCGTTTTGTATAGCATCGTGGGCAGTTTGTGAGGGAATCTGTCGTTTTGTTGGATTTGTCCTAAGACTTGAAGTTTCCATAAGTAAATTGTTCTTGACTGACTTTGACTGAGGTCAATAATAGTGTAAGAGATAGACGTACTTTTTGTTATCATCAGCTGAAAGGCAGTATTCGTAGGGTGAAGAGCATCTCTGTGATGGGAATGGGTCAGGTCTACCTGCATAACTCCAGTTGGTTTAAGAAGTACAGCCGTTTAAAGGTGTGGTATGGTTGCTAAAAATTAATATGCATGAACATGCAGGTATTATTATAATATGAACTGTTGCTATGCAAACAGCACATTGAAAGATCTTTGAACGGTTGTATCTTCTAAACCAACCGACAGAAAATGACAACTTTTGTACTGATCGCATAGCTACAGTGCATATTACAATAATACCTGCATATTCATGCATATTAATTCTTAGCAACCATACCAAACCTTTGAACGACTGTAACTCCTAAACCGACTGGAGTTATGCAGACAGACCTGGTCAATTCCCATTAAAGAGATGCTCTACACCCTATGAATACTGAATCAGCCTTTTAGCTGATGATACCAAAAAGTATGTCTATCTCTTATACTATAAAGATAAGTTATGTGTTTCATTGTAGTGTGTGCTGTGTGCAGTGTAGTATCTTGATAATGTATGACAAAGTAGCCAAAATGATAAAATAATTATGTAGCTACAAATAAGATATTGCAAACATGTCATTAAAAAGCTACACTCTTATACACCTTATACAAAAGAGTTAACAATAGCAAAGGTCGCAGTTTCTAATTAACACCACGAAATTGTAGTGTCAGTCCGCCTGAATGAAATATGGCGCAATTAGCGACCTTTTGCTTTTGACCGGGTAACAACAACGTTATGGAGATTTTGCAAAAGGCTCCGGACAAAATGAGAATAGACTTTTAGATTTATGTTCGAAGAAAATATATTGTTGCTTACTTTCTTAGCGTTTTGCGTTTAGTTAGTGTTTAGTAAGTGATTTATTGTTCAAGTTTTGTTGAAACTGTTGAAAGCACCGCAACGACATGTTGGTTAAACAAAATGTTAAGTAAAAAGCCTGGTAGACATTCCTACTTAAAAACAAATAATCTAAGAATGTACAGGATGTTAGGGTGAACATTTGCACTACTTTAAGGGCTGATTGTACCCATGATACTTAACAACTTTCCCACAAAAACCTATATGAAATTAACAAAAAAAAAAAACGCGTTTCCATACTAAATGCAATCAGCTGATCGAACGTTTGTATGAAAAGTTAAAACATTTTTTTGCGAATTTGCTATACGGTTCTTAGGGAAAGTTGATCAGTATCATGGGTACATTTTAAAGTAATGCAACTGTTTACCCTAACACCCTGTATAAAATTTTAAATATCTAAAGCTACCTAAAAATTATATTTCATTTCATTTATTTTCATTTCATTTATTCAGCCTTAATTTGCATGTACACCCTGTACATGTGCCTACAGTTGCGTAATAAATCCATACAAATTGTTATAAAACGGTCGTTTTTAGCAGTCCTGCACCTAAACGTATTTAAAAGATTTTTTATACAGGGTCCTTCTTAATATGCTGACACTTTTTTAAGTAGATGATCAGACCGTCAATCTGAACAACTTTCTCTATGGTATCAACAACGAAATCGATACAAAAAATATCTTCTAGTCCATACAAAACTGCAAACCTACTCGAGCCAAATGTATGGGACAGCAGATTTTTTTTCGCGATATCGATTTTGATCCCGTAGAGAAAGTTGTTCAGTTTAATGGTCTAATAATCTCCTTAAAAAAGTGTCAGTATATTAAGAAGGACCCTGTATAAAAAATCTTTTAAATACGTTTAGGTGCAGGACTGCTAAAAACGACCGTTTTATAACAATTTGTATGGATTTATTACGCAACTGTAGGCACATTGGAATCGATTATACAAATCAATGGCTTCAATACAACACACTATACAAGACCTCTACGTGAATTAATTTTCAATTGTCCTTAATTCCTCCATATTGCATTTGACATACCCAATTAAGCCCAAATCAAATTTACCTTGCCTTCTAACTGGATTAATTTATCGATTCTCTGTTTGCGAATGTAAGAGGGGTATGAGACGAACGCTTTAGAGCTTTAGCACACGAGTAAATAGCCAACAGAGACAAAGCTTCTAAGAACCGGCGCACACCTGGCTAGACATTGGCAAAATCATTGATACTAAGATGGACGCCACAATTATAAAATAGAACTGAACTGAAGGTGAACTCAGACCATCAAACTGAACAACTTTCACTATATGAAGCCCCTCAGGAAACGCGAAAAAAAACTGCTGTCCCATACAAACAAAACCATAGCTTCAGAAACCATACCCCTTAGTTTCCTCATACGAAACCTACCACAGGAAGGAATAAGGTATGATGTAACGAAATACCACAAAATAATATTTGGTTTCTTTCTATAGGCTTGAAACTACGTTGATATCTCTGTACGTAATCGAAATTCGACCTTATTGAGAAAATCTTAGCGTAATCTGGGAAAAAACTAATAAAGGACCCAATTTATTTAGTAACCGGTTCCGTAGCGAGGGCTGCGGTTTGTTATGCTCGCGTCAACCAAAGAAGTCCCTACGTCAAGATCTTAATCCATTGAACTAAGGGTCAAAATGGCGTGTATACGGGGCTAGCGGCTAACACTCGTCGTCGGTGACAGGTCACGCACACATCGCCGCGCTATGTATGGGTATACCTATAGTTTCCGCTTAGTATGAAGCTTCCGATCTGTAGGGATATTTAATCATGTATCCATACGTTGCCGATATTCCAACAATCCGCACAAATAGGTTCGCATCCTCTTTTATAATGAGAACCGGTAAGGTTTGGAACTCTCTCCCTGCGTCTGTTTTCCCAAGCAAATACAATCAGGATATTTTTAAAAGAAGAGTAAATAGGCTTTTTCTGGGCGAGCGCGCTACATGCTCGGCTTCATCTACACTTTCCATCAGGTGAGCTGAAGCCAAGCGCAAACCCATTACGAATAAAAAAAATAAAAACTTTATTTTCTCTTCACAAAAACATTACTACAATAATAGTTTATGAGGTAAACCAACGATCAAATACAGAGACTTAGCTACAATACCTGATGCTGAACAACTTTCTGAAACTGTATTTATGCAAATAAAATATTTCATTCAAGATCCTCGCACACAGAGGTAAGCATTAAGCAAGTCGTTCTCATGGTGATATACAGGGTGTAACAAAACACCCTAGCAATACTTAAGTGGGTGCTTCAGGCCATCAAACTGAACAACTTTCACCATGGAGCCAACTTCGAAATCGCGAAATAAAAACTGCAATACCGGCTCGACTCAAATGTACAGCAGATTTTTTTATTTTTTCTCCATGTTGGCTCCATAGTGTAAGTTGTTCAGTTTGATGGTCTGAAGCACCTCCTTAAATATTACTAGGGTGTTTTGTTGCACCCTGTATGTATAGCCGCCGCTGGTCGGGCTTTCAATTCATCACGAGAAGTTGACTGTGATCGCTTACTAGCTTCAAAATCATAGACTTTACCTAATATCTGTGACTTTACTATTTACATGAGCTCTCCGCCTGAACGCTGTATTTCTTTGACTATAAAACTTACTTCAGCATAGCATAGCATATGCTCACGACTATATTCCCCGAGGGGGTAGTCAGAGATATTCTGAAACCTCAGAACATCCACGTTTCACTAGTAGTACCGAAACTCTGTCCAGTGTGACGGGGAGTGAGCCCGCCGCTACTTGTAAT